>CAWUFW010008460.1:102500-702500 GCA_963921515.1 Calotriton arnoldi | reverse complement strand
AGGGCCACAACACCCACCCCCACCACCCCCAGGCCCGCAACACCCCCCCCGGGACCACCCCCAACCCCGGACTAAGAAATTGCACACCAACACCACGAATCCCAAAACAAACATTTTGCCTGATGTCGCACAAGCAGGAAAATAAACATACATGCGTGGCCAGAAAATGGAGAATCAGTCATACAGCAATGCAATCACCAACACAAAACACCATACAAACAAAAGCAGAAACAACCCTTAGGATGAGTCCTAGCTGCTCCTCACTGGACAATCCGTAGCACACAGCCTGGAAGACCAAATCCAAGAGAAGAAGGTGTGCCATGCGCCCAACAAAGGAAAGAGAGGGAGAGAGCGAGGGAGAGAGACGGAGTAAGATAGCACAAGCAGCGCAAGGCCGCTCGGGCACCTGGCTCCACATGCCAACATGTGTGTGTGTATCGCCATCTGTACACCATGAGCCCAAGGCCGTGTCCCAATCTCAGCGCCAAAGACACATCACATTCCGAAAACGAAAGTAGTAGTCAGACAAACATCAGGGATGAAAGCACCATTGTCCCAAAGCAGAATGCGGGAGGACACCTGCACCTCTGACCTTGGTCCAGAACGCGCCTGGAACACCCTGATAGAGATGCAATGGCAGATGGGGACGACTCCCACACCACGCATTCCGCAAATGAACCATCCGACTCATCCACAGCCCACACATAGAAGTCCCTGCCTGTGGTACCCCCGCATGGGATGCCCTTGACACTCACGGAAACAGCAACCCATAACCCACAACGTTGTACACACACACGAATCATTGCTCAGAGCTGTGGCATATCCTCCACACAACTGCCGCTGTCCAGAAGAGTGCCTGTTCACGAGACGCACCAACGCAATGGCAGGCCATACCGGGAACATGCACAACCCCCGTCACGTGGAACAGTACCGTGCACGTATGCTGCATTTACTGGGCGCACTGCCACTGGCAGTGCTGCGGATCAGTTACAGGCTCAGCTTCCGCATTGCCCACGTTACCATTCCTCCAGCCTTGGTTCCACTGCCGAACATGCACATTCGAGTGTCCCATGGATGTCTGCCTATCCAACACAACTGTTGATGAATTGGACTATGACTTATGTCTGCGCCCCCTGTTGGATCACGAACAGGAGTGTAACAGAGACAGCCGTGCATGGGATGCCTTGACATACTGCGTATGTATTGGTAGTTGTGCATGGGAGAATGTACAATTTCTCGTGTGCAGTGACCACATCGAGGTGCTCCCCTATTGGGCTGTGTTGCGGATTGGTGAGACGGTGTGGGCTGAGCACACCTGCCCCGACCACCTAATGGATTGGCTCACCCTGGTGTCCCTTGAACACGACAACGACGTACTATTGGAACACATTGCACATGAAGCTGCATGGGCATTCATGGACGAGTAACTACGTTCCTGCAGCCACATCCGATTGCCACCCACAGCACATGGCCCAACAACTTGTTGCATCGTGGGGATTGCTCACATATCCCACCACAACAGAGAACACGTCTGCCTTCGGTCGGGCTCTGGATGCATGTGCGTGGAATAACACGTGTGTACACACACCTATGCAAGGCGACGCAGGTCCATGGTCGGAGCAACACAGCGTCGTCTGGCAACGTTGCCAATTCGGACACACTGCTGGGTGAGAGCACACACATGGCAATGTAGCACGACATGTGAACCTGTCGGACCCTCACACCTGATCACTGTCGGCAGAGCAGACAATCGGCGCACCCCGGAGGCAGAGCACCATGCAGACCCCACGTGCAGTGAGTCGTGCCCCCTCACACGGGGCAATGTGCAGACGCCAAACAACACATGACTCATCCAGCAAGGCAAGGTGGGCTGTGAGGGTTGCCATCCGTGATGAATGTTGCCCATTTCAGCCCCACCATCAACTGAACCTCGACATGTACCCATGCTGCGTGTAAGTGTCTTAAGCATGTCCCTGCCTGTTGTGGCCGTTGCCTCGTCCGTACTGACACGCACATGCCAATAAAGCTCATGCCACTCCACTGGTGTCTAACTGTGAGGTGTGTTGGTTAGATTGGCCACAATGAGCCTCGTCACAACACAGGGAGGAACTGACTGACGCATGTGCAATGGGGTTGTGTCCCTTTGGCAAGCTCCACCTCTGTGAGCCAGACATTGTTTTCGGATAGGTGCTGGACGACATGTGCACTTACATGACTCCAACTATGTGTGTATGGTGTCCAACCTCTGACCATGTGGAGCAATGTCATACATCACAACAGATTGTGTCCACACAGATATGTGTAAGTCGGTCTGCGACGTGAAGTTCTGCTGTCACGCGTGGTGTGGGATACCACTCCTGGCCTGCCACCGTTTTGGTCACTCCTACACACGGCCCTATTCAACACATGGACGTGTGCCTACTTTGGGGTGTTGTGAGATTGATGTTGATGTGCAATGGGTACACAGCTAGTACTCACCTTCCCAGTCATCCAATTGGCCATGTGTCTCAGGGATAGAAATGCGCATAGATGTCAGTTACCAGGGTGTACCTTCATGTGCAATCATCCTCCCCACATCCAGCCATACTTCCATATGTGAGTGAACATAGTGATGACACATCTGTGTGATTAAGAATGTTTTATTCACATTCAGGTGATTGACGGAGCTGGAGCTGTACCTGGCCATCCAAGCCCACATCACATGGAAGCCCAGTGGTGGGCCAACCAGAGTCCTTTGGGGATTGCACAGTGATTGGGATGAGGGAGAGTGCAGTCCGCAGCAGGATTGCTGTGATTGGCCAGCGGTGCAGAAATGGCAGTCCATGTCGGGGTCCGGGTGAATGTCGCCGGGTGTTCCGGAGGTCAGTAGGAGGTATTTCCCAGGCCATGATGCATAGGTCATGACCAGGCAGGGACAGGCCATATGGCGGTGATGGATGCTACTGCCTCCTTCCTCACGCAGTAGTTCCCATCCCCTTCTCACTCCCCTGATACGGGTTCTGTGTCTGGTGTGTCCGGTGTGTGTGGCGGGGTGATGGCTGCATCGTTGTGTGCCCCTGACACATCAGACTGCGTAAGTGATGGGGCAGCATCACAGTGTAACACGTACACATCAGGGGTCGGAGCTGTGTGTGTCGATGTTCCCGCTGCAGTCATCTGGGGAGGGCTCAGTGGCCGCAATGGCAAGTTGGAGTACTGCAGGGCGTTGCTGTTCCCAGCCACTGCTCGCTGGTGTCCAGCCGTGGCGGACATCCTTCCAGCCTGCATCTGCTCCATTGTGTCCATTGCCCTCCGCATCTGTGCCAACTCTGTGCTGTCATGGCTGGTGCCTGTCTGACCAGACAGTGCTTGTATTAGACTCATGGCACCAGCGAGGTTAGCCAAGGTCTGTGGCGGAGCATGGTGCGTACAGGGGGTGTCTGATAGGGACTGTATGTGGTCCCTGATGGGACTCAGACACCCACGTATGGCATCGAGTTTGGCTGCCACGAGCTCGAAACCCACCCGCAGCTGATGAGCCAACTCCACCTGGCAACCCAACACACGCCGTTGGAATTCCATGTATTGGTCGGGGTGGTCCTGGGAGACAGCCGTGGTGGTGTGTGTTTCCTGCTGTGTGGTCTGTGCAGGTGGTGGGGTCACCTCGAGGCAGCTGGCCTGGCCTGCTCCTGGGGGTGGGGTGCAGAGGCTGTCCAACATGCGTTGGAGGGTGTCTTGACATGTGTGCAGGTTGTCCTCTTCATCATCAATGGTGGGATGTGTTGTGTGCTCTGCAGGGGTGTTGTTTGTCCCTCTGCAATGTAAAGGGGAGATGCAGGTTAACAGAGTTTCACATGTATGGTGATGATTTGCAGATGTATACATTCAGACTGCATGCCAATGTACATTGTGACTGTTTGGGGGGTGCTGGCTATTTGATGGCAGTCAGTGTGTTTTTCGACTACATGACGGATGTGTGGTAGTGCCCGTACATTATCATCACACAGTGTCAGGCAATGCCAGATGTGGGTGGACAGTTACTACGCACGAGTGGAACCTGTTATGAGCTCTGTCCTGTGGTGCTGGTGTTGCACTTTGTACCACATTGCCTTCATTGCTGATGTTCTGTGATTGCTATGTGTGTGCTGCATTGTGGGTGAGTTGCCCCTGCAACTCTGATTTCGTGTAGCCTTCTCCCTTTGAGGCGGGGTGCCTTTGAATTGTGTGCTTTTCGGGGCCTGATTTGCTTTTGACTTGGGTCATGTGCGCTCGCGGACTGTTTTTATGGCCTGGTGCATTGTTTGTCTGCTGCGTGTATTGTGAGGCATGGGTTGTGGGTGCACGTGGACACGTCGGAGTGTGACCTGCTCCTTTACGGATGTGATCCGCACTGGGCTACTTCCATGTCGCTTCGTGGGCCATGTATTTTTTTGGGGCAGCTGCCATGCTATCGGACATGCAGTGTTACTTGCATAGTCAGTGTGGGTCACAGAGCAGCTGCTTTGCTGGATTCAGCACATGGGCACGGGTCGGTTGTGATATTGGTGATAGGGGGGGCCCCTCTGTGCACATTGTGGATGGGGGCCTACTTGGCGTTTCCATCTGTGCTGCAGTGTGCCAAGGCATTCAGGGACATGTTCCACGGTCATTGTGGGTGTGCTGTGTGCTGCGCGTAATTATGCATGTGTGCCATTGTGCCCATCTCCCCCGTCCCCCCCGTCCCTAGTGGTTACTCACCCTGTTGCTGTTGGGTCAGGTCATATCGTGCTGTGTCCAGGCCACCCAATCCTGCCACCGTCTCCTCACTGCTGACTGTGGCCACCATTTGCTCCAGCTCCTCCTGTGTCGCAAGACTCCCACCTCCAGTCGCCGTTGCTGCCTCCCTGTTGGCGGCGGGCTCATGTTTGGTCTGCCTTTTCAGATCATGCCAGCGCCTCTTGACCTCCTCCAGTGACCTCCTGGACACTCCGACTGCATTGACCTTGGTGAGGATGGCCTGCCATATTTCGGTTTGGGTTGCCAGTGCCGCAGTGGAGGTGCCGAACAGTTGTTGATGGTGTTCGGTCACCCCGTGACGATGATCTGGTCTTCCTGCGGACTGTACCCGGTCTTCCTCTTCCTCTTGTCCTTGTCCTTCCCCGAAGGCGGGGTTCCTGGCTGGTCCTCCGTAGGGCTTGTGGTGTTCGGCTTGTCCCCTGCACTCGGTCCGGGTGCATCCATGCTGCTACGCAGTTTGAATTGTTTTTGGGCTCTTTTTTTTCTTTCTTTTATGGTGCTTTCTCCCACCGGCCGCGTGGGATTTACAGGCCTGTGGCTGGTGTTCGCTGATTTCTGTACCGCGATTGGCCTCATCGCATGATTTCTCGCGTTTCGCATTTTTTCGGCGTGGCGTTGATTTTGACACTGACATTTGACGCGTTATCTGGTGGCTATTGCATGGTACCGCCTTGTTGTGAATTCCACGTTGACACGTGGATATTTTCCTGCGATGGGCTGCGTTATTGAAAGTTGCGTTACGCTACTCTTGCGGTAGTTATCACACGTTCTTGTGAATATACCCCCTTATGTTTGGAGTTCGGAGAAAAATTAGATTTAAATAAATGGCTTAATTGAGCTTTAAAAAATCAACAAATACTGAAGGCATTGAGCACTGGAGTCGTGAATACACACTGGAGAGTACTACACACCCCTTTTCTTATCATGATTTCCACTTTTACTCAGTTGTTTGATTAACCTCAGCAAGACATTAGCACCTCCTAGAAGCCCATGTAGTTATCACTGTAAATCGGCAGATCTGGACGACTTAACATTTATCTATCCATGCCTTCTACTACAGATCAAGCAATATTCCTCAGGCAATATTCAGCAAATGCACATGACAAATTTGAGAAAATTGCAAATTGCTAATCTCTAGTGATTCCAAGAGCAACACACAAAAAGACAGTACAGATGTAGTTAGCCTATTACTAGTTTTTTAGCCGTGCAGAAAAACGGTATAGAGTCATAATATCGATGTTTAAATATCGATATGCCATAATATCGATGTTTAAATATCGATGTGACACAATATCGACCTTGAAGAATATCAGTCGACCAGAATATCGGCATGCAGGTAAGAAATATTGTTTTTGTTAATATCAAAGTTAGTAATATCGTTAGTCAAAATATCGAAATTTATTTTAGTGTTCTGTATTTTAGTATATGTGTTAAAAGTATAGTTTATTTTTTTATTGTATGTTGTAAATTTTTAGAAGTAATTAATTTTATGTTAAGTAATTTTTGCGTATTTTAGTTTTGTAGTGGGTTGTGGGTTTATAGGGGAATAGGGTGGGAAGTTATTTAATTATAACATATTCATTAATATATTTTTAGAAATTATTAATTTTTTAAGAGATTAAATATTGCGTTTTAGTTCCATAGCGTGTTGTGGGTTTATAGGGGAATAGGGTGGGAAGTAATTTAATTAAAATTAATTAATTAATAATTTTAATTAATTAATATTTTTGTATTTAATCATCTATATTGTTAATTGTGTTAATTAATTTGTTATTAATTAGTTATTAATTGGTTAATTAATTATTAATAATTAATTTGTAAATATGTTAATTGTGTCATTTTTTAGGAGCGGGTTGTGGGTTTATAGGGGAGTAGGGTGGGAAGTAATTTAATTATAATTAATTAATTAATAATTTTGTTAATCAATATTTATGTATTTAATATTTTATATTATTAATTGTGTTAAATATTTTATTAATTAGTTATTAATTGGATATTAATTATTAATAATTCATTGGTAAATATCTTAATTGTGTTATTTTTTTAAAAGCAGGTTGTGGGTTTATAGGGGAGTAGGGTGGGAAGTAATTTAATTATAATTCATTAATTAATAATTGTTATTAATTAATATTTGTGTATTTAATATTTCATATTGTTAATTGTGTTGATTAACTTTTTTATTTATTAATTGGTTATTAGTTATTAATAATTAATTGGCGAATATGAAAATTGTGTTAATTTTTTATGAGTGAGTTGTGTATTTAGAGGGGAGTAGTGTGGCAAGTAATTAAAAATTAATATAATTTTTAATTTTGTATATATTATTTAATTATTGTTATTTTATAGTCTTAATAGTATGAATTAATTTATTACTCATTGTTTTTAATTTTATTGTTCATTGTTATTAGTTAATTAATTAATTGTTAAGCAATTATGTTAATTGTGTCATGTTTTACAATAGTGGTGGTATTTATAGGGGTAGAGGTAAATTATTTTTTATTATTTAAGTATTTGTTAAATAATGTTTATTATTTTGCTGGAGTGAGAATAGTAAATTATTCACCTCTGCTATCCAACACTTTCCCTACTGTTGCAATTGTTGGAGTGGGAATAGTAATTTTATCCCCTCCACTATCCAACACTTTCCCTACTGTTGCACTCTGTGAAGTGGGAATAGTAAATTATTCCCCTCTGCTATCCAACACTTTCCCTACTGTTGCAATTGTTGGAGAGGGAATAGTAATTTTATCCCCTCCACTATCCAACACTTTCCCTACTGTTGCACTCTGTGGAGTGGGAATAGTAAATTATTCCCCTCCGCTATCCAACATTTTCCCTACTGTTGCACTTGCTGGAATGGGAATAGTAATTTTATCCCCTCTGCTATCCAACACTTTCCCTACTGTTGCATTCGTTGGAGTGGGAATAGTAATTTTATTCCCTACGCTATCCAACACTTTCCCTACTGTTGCACTCTGTGGAGTGGGAATAGTAAATTATTCCCCTCTGCTATCTAACATTTTCCTTACTGTTGTCCTTGCTGGAGTGGGAATAGTAAATTATTCCCCTCCGCTATCCAACACTTTTCCTACTGTTGCAATTGTTGGAGTGGGAATAGTAATTTTATCCCCTCCGCTATCCAATAATTTCCCTACTGTTGCACTCGTTGGAGTGGGAATAGTAATTTTATCCCCTACGCTATCCAACACTTTCTTTACTGTTGCACTCTGTGGAGTGGGAATAGTAAATTATTCCCTTCTGCTATCCAACACTTTCACTACTGTTGCACTTGCTGGAGTGGGAATAGTAAATTATTCCCCTCCGCTATCCAACACCTTCTCCACTTTTGCACTTGCTGGAGTGGGAATAGTAATTTTATCCCCTCCGCTATCCAACACTTTCCCTACTGTTGCAATTGTTGGAGTGGGAATAGTAATTTTATCCCCTACGCTATCCAACACTTTCCCTACTGTTGCACTCCGTGGAGTGGGAATAGTAAATGATTCCCCTCCGCTATCCAACACCTTCTCTACTGTTGCACTTGCTGGAGTGGGAATAGTAATTTTATCCCCTCCGCTATCCAATAATTTCCCTACTGTTGCACTCGTTGGAGTGGGAATAGTAATTGTATCCCCTACGCTATCCAACACTTTCTTTACTGTTGCACTCTGTGGAGTGGGAATAGTAAATTATTCCCCTCCGCTATCCAACACTTACACTACTGTTGCACTTGCTGGAGTGGGAATAGTAAATTATTCCCCTCCGCTATCCAACACTTTCCCTACTGTTGCAATCGATGGAGTGGGAATAGTAATTTTATCCCCTACGCTATCCAACACTTTCCCTACTGTTGCACTCCGTGGAGTGGGAATAGTAAATTATTCCCCTCCGCTATCCAACACTTTCCCTACTGTTGCACTTGCTGGAGAGGGAATAGTAAATTATTCCCCTCTGCTATACATCACTTTCCCTACTGTTGCACTTGCTGGAGAGGGAATAGTAAATTATTCCCCTCTGTTATACATCACTTTCCCTACTGTTGCATTCCCTGGAGTGGGAATAGTAAATTATTCCCCTCTGCTATCCAACACTTTCCCTACTGTTGCAGTTGCTGGAGTGGGAATAGTAAATTATTCCCCTCCGCTATCAAACACTTCCCCTACTGTTCCACTCCCTGGAGTGGGAATAGTAAATTATTCCCATCCTCTATTCAACACTTTCCCTACTGTTACACTTACTGGAGTGGGAATAGTAAATTTTTCCCTCCGCTATCCAACACTTTCTCTACTGTTGCACTTGCTGGAGTGGGAATAGTAATTTTATCTCCTCCGCTAACCAACGCTTTCCCTACTGTTGCTCTCCGTGGAGTGGGAATAGTAAATTATTCCCCTCCGCTATCCAACACTTTCCCTACTGTTGCACTTGCTGGAGTGGGAATAGTAAATTATTCCTCTCCGCTAAACAACACTTTCCCTACTGTTGCACTCCCTGGAGTGGGAATAGTAATTTTATCCCCTACACTATCCAACATTTTCCCTACTGTTTCAATTAATGTAGTGTAAAGTGTTGTTTTAAAGATAAATATTTATTTTTATATTTCATTTTATTATATATATAATTTATTTTTATATTTATCTTACAGGTTTATGTATATATATATATATATACTTATAATTTTTATTATGTTTCTAATGTTTTATAATTTAATAAAATAATTATTTATTAATATTATTAAGTAAATATATATATAATTTTTTTATATATGTATGTTTAATTTATTTTATATTATTTTTAAGACATTTAAAAAAACGATATTTTGAACAACGATATTTTAAACAACGATATTTTGGTTTCAATATTTTTGTACTTACCTTTGTAGAGATAGGATGTCGAAATTCTGTTCATCGATATTCTTGACACGATATTCTGGTAGGTCGATATTGTTGTCATCGATATTATGTCAGTGATCCCAGAAAAACATACCACATGGGTCAACACATGCCGGTAGAGTTTAGCTGTCTTTTGAGTTCTTCAGAGCTGTATAAAAGATGATAACCATCACTTATATCGCCGGTACTTTCATGCTCTTCATACAGTGTAAAGAAGATGTGGAATCATAATCGGAAGTGTTAGATCTCTTTCCTAAAACAGAGAAGAGACCTGAGTCCTCTTATGGATTTAGGACGAAAGTTCCAGACTTCCCAGTTAGGAAGGAAAAGGAACAACCATTAGCCCCTCTAGGTACACTGACAAGTTGTATGTTCTCAGAGCATAACAATATATTTGAGCCCTTATCTCTGACTCAGGTATTGAGTAGGAACATTATCACATATGGCCTCGTGGGCCAGAGTCAAGGCCTTAAATTGTATCTGTGCCAGACCGGGCAACCAGTGAAGTCTCCTCAAAGTAGGGGGATATATGGTTTCTGCGGGGAATGTTAGTAATTGTGTTTTGGATCTGTCGCAGCCTGTGAATGTTTTTGTCATAGTTCCTGAAGAGACAGAGGTACAGCTCTAGCAATTGAGGTTCCCTCGGATTATGACGGGCACAGTCTTCTTCAGTCTGTGCAGCCAGAGAGAATAATTCATAATATCAAACACAGTAGGAAAAATGAATGGAGTCAGGATATGAGAGCCTCCTTTACAAATCACCTAGAAAATTTAGCTGTCAATATTTGATAGTCAGACCTGAACAAGTCTGGAACCGGGTTGGTTCTCCTCCACAAGATTATGCCATTCCAGGAGTTTCAAAGGTGATCTTGTTTCCTTGTTTCTATTGCTCGTACCAATCTTTAATCTTTTTACATCTTACTTTTTAAGAAATGAACACCCTGCCTGCAGCCGCCACAGCACACCGTTGTCTGCTCACTGGGTCACACGAAGCGAACATCGACTCATTCTTTTGGTGTCTCATTAGGTTTTGCCTGCACAGCACTTGGGCTGTGCTTGAGAAATCTATTGTTTTCAATATAAACTTATAAGGGACTTTACATCCCGTCTCCTCTCTTTCCTGGCATCGCATTGGTTTCTGTGCGTGCCACTTACCTTTCCTCCATTTCTATTGGCTGTAGCATATTTTCCTGCATTTACTAATGCTTGTTCCTCCTCTGCTTCTCTTGTCATTTTTCCGCCACCGAAATACTGTTAACATCCGCTTTGGTGGAACTATATTTACATAAGGTTTTGCCTTTTTATTCTTGCAGCATATTTTTATAACAATTTATCACCCGGAGATATTAAGCGATTTGCATAGAATCACAGGATGTTGTGCGGTGCCGCCGAGACTCCAACTGGGATCCCCAGCTCTCGAGTCAGCAGGTCAGGCTTCTGCGCCACATCCTCTCCACTCCTTTGTTCCTTCTCCTGGAGGATGATTGATGAAAACAGCTCGTTATTCATTACATAAGCGAAAACGATGCATTACCAATGCTTGTTTTTGTCTAGTTGCCTCTAACATCTCCACTTCTATTAAAAGTACTGAAGGACAAGTCCTGGCCTGGCCACTGCTGGCAGGACCAGATTTCACTAGGATTACATAGTTTCTACATGTACCTGTGGTATTCACCACTGTGAACCCGCAGCCATGGAAATGATTTATAGATACCAACGATTGTTTTGTTTTAATAGAGTTAACGATTTATAAGATCATGGAGAAATGCAAACTAAGAATAAAAGAACACATTGGTATTCCGCAGTGACATACTTTTAAGCGTTTAACATTTCTTTCAATTTGGAATCGTATTTCCTGACAATATGCAAAGGAGGCCAGATATAAACATTTACTGAGCAAGAATACATAGTTGTAAATCATAATGTCCTATAAAGATAGATATCTCAGTAAGAGATAAGAATGCAGGAAATAGGAATATAAAAAGGAAGAAAGGGGTAAAACAATCAGTACAAGAATAAACCAGCGATGGACCATAAAATCGTGGTGAAGAGGCTCTGGCATGATGACGAGGAAGCGATATGATAGGATATACTAGTTCCTTGGTAGCGAAGCAGCCCAGAATGGGAAGATATCCATGTCATCAAAAGTGTTATCACACACTGCTAAACATTCCTTCCGTGTTTTTCAAGCTTCTCAAAAAGCAGGAAACTCAGCATTGTAATACTTTATTCTCTACAGGCTGCTGCAAAACAAAGAGATGAGGGTAAGCGCTTGTGTAGGGCGAGACCAAAATACAACTTCAGTACAAGTTCCAGAGAGTCGCCATTAAGAGCCAGATTGTAAGCCATAAGACATACTTTTAAGCTAGAGAAAAGGCCGCCTTAATATTAAGGCAGGATAAAGGGAGTGATCTAGAGTGCGGAGTACGATTTGTACTGTGTCAGGGAGATGGGCCTAAATGTATTATATATAAAAAACACAATTTACCCTGAACACACAAAGACACACACACACCTTAGGCTGTGCGCAATGGGACCTGACGTCAGAGCCTGGCCATAAACCAGACCCTGTATCTAACTTGACAAATGTGGCCAACTACCGGCCTGGGTGTGGCCAGCCTCTGCGCCCAATCCAACATGGAAGGCCAAGCTTCGCTGTACATGGCGTTCAGATGGGTGCACAACCCCTACCACCTATGTCTGTGCTTAGCCTGACATGGATGGCCAACTCCCAGCGTGCATGGCCTTTGGCTGTGATCATCAATGGTAGGGAGCAGGGCCTGCGGCCAATATGCCTTGGGCTGCCAAGCCCCTTTGCACACTATCTTCAGCCATGTGAAGTGGGCCTTGGCCACAGGGCCTGGGATGAGGGCAGGCCATGTGTCCAACCCGCCACGACGGCCAAGTCCCACTGCGCTTGACCTTTGACTGTGCACAGCTCAGGTTGGCTTCAGGACCTGGCTTTTGGCAGGCCCTGGCCCCAGCTGACTGCTGACAACAATCTCCCCATACACGGTATTTGGATTTGCACAGCAGAGTTTGGACGCAGAGCCAAACCTGAGGCCAAACTCAAAGCCCAACTGACCACGGGCAGTCAACCCACAGTGCCCGTGGCCTATGGCCATGTGCTGTGGGGTTTGGCAGCAGGGCCTGGCTTTTGACTGTGCCCGCGTTCTGAAATGGCTCCGGCACGAGAACTTTTCTCATGCAGCAGCTCAACAGATAAATCAGGTCTGTGGTTTCTATTCAGGAACTGCAGATCCGAAAGGGAACAATAGGAGAAAAGGCTTCTTTGTCTAACCAGATTCCTTTGTTTTTTTAAAGTCTGGCCTTGTGGAGGATCTGTGAATCCCAAACGGCAGAGATATACAAAAGGGCAAACCCCTCTACTCTTACTCAGAAACTTTCTAAATGCTGATATCTGAAAACCTCTGAACGTATTTACACAACCCAACATCACTGTCATGAACCTGCTATATTTTTTCTGGCTTCTCAATTCTAATTAACTGTTACACTGCTCGTCATAGAAAATAGCATTCAGAATTGGGAGTACGCTAATTGCTAAGTGCTTTCCATTAATCAATTTTTAAATCACACACGAAAATCATTGTGATTCACTATGCTCAGTATTGGGCTAACTTGGGAGCAAAGTGCTAAAAAAGCTTGCTCCCAGCCGTAGTTAATTTCAATCAGTTTGAACCAAAATGAATCACAAGGTGACATACACTTGGGGTTTTACAGGAAATGTGGCAAAAGAGTTCCAGCATTATTTCAAAAAGGATAGACCACGCCTTAAATCGTTCATTTGGGAATTAATCAAAATACTTTTTAAAATCATTTTAAATTGCTTGCTAACACTTCTCAAACCTGGCGCCCTGCTGCCTTTACTCAGTATATAAGATATCTTTTGAAATCGAAGTCTCCAATTCCAATGACATAATTGATTATAAAAGCGATACAACATTATGTCACCTGCTGACCTTCCACCACCCGTGTGGACATCCAATAAAAACGCCGGAGGATTCTACTTAATAAAGGAACTAATGTTTACATCAAGGTCACATAGTCTGAGCCTTCACTCTTTACATAAAGCATTTAGTGTGCCTAGAGCCTATTTGTTTTCCTCCAGTATGATAATTCATGGGGTTTGTTATGGCCATGTATGCCAATAGTCTACAGGAAATCACCAGTTCATGCAAAGGGAGGAGAGCATTTCAACCAATGAAAACCATATGATGCCTTCATCAGGACCAAGGTGACAGGGGAACCATTCTATCAAAATCTTCTGGTTCGTTGACGTAACACATAGATAATGCAGCACTCTCTTTAATGACACCTTTTAATTAATCATTTCATATTTGGTGCCATAGTCTACAGATCTTGAAAAATACTATCTTAAATCACTCCACTGGAATACACATCACTTGCCGATCTCCTGGAGAGACAAAAAGACCGGAGTGTTGATGGAATTCTGCTTCCAGTAATGCATTCCCTTAAAGTTTGTAGGGGTGATGAATATTAAATACACTCATAAATTCACCATAGAATATGCTATAAATTAAAAAAACAAAACCTTGTACTGGGAACAAGTAAAGGTAGAAGTTTACAAGATTGGACAGAAAAGACTGAGGACTAAGTGAACCAGCTTTCAATACTGCACGTTTCAATATAAAACAAACTCACCAGAGCAGTTGAGATACTGATGACTCTATGAATTTGTTAAGTTTAAATATAAAACAAATGTTCTAAACACAGAGGCTCACGGAGGACCGATTTGACAAAGCAATACGTAATCATTCCGGATGAATCAATAATCAAGCCAAAATGTTACATTCGCATCAGTATACATGAAAGTAAGTAGGAACCAAACTCGAAGGTCAAGGGGTCCTTGGTCAATTAATCAAATTGATGTGTCTAGGGGGTACCATAATATTTTAGAGAGGTACGGCAAAGGTCCTTGCAGTGGTAAAGCAAAATGCAGAGGAACAATGATAACTAATGTTGGAATTGCTTACCAAAAAACACCCACATGGGTCCAACCAGTGGAAGGCTGAATACAACGAGTATGACCTTTTGCTCTCTTTCTCGTGGTTTTAAACTGTCTAGTTCTGCTGTTGACCTCCACGTTTTACATGAGGTCTAAACGCTCTGGAAATGCACACATCTTGACTCCTGGACCCCACTTTCTCAGATGGCTCCCCTGAGTTTTTGTTGTTTCCTATACACCCATCTTTTCCACTGGTTCACTTTGGTTCCAGTGTGTAATCACAAGTTGAACACAAGATGGGGAGGTAGATTTTTCCCACACCTGGCACCTAAGTTATGGAACGCACTTCCACGTGAACTAAGACTCTTGGAAGCTGAATCCAGTTTCAGGAAAAAGCTGAAGACATGGATCTTTCAGCAGTACTCTCTTTGTTCCACAACTCACTCACTCAGTGCTGGGAAGCCCTTGGGCAGCTATACACTTTATAAATCTTTTTAACATAACATAACATAACACTATATATTTTTTCTATTTACGTACAGTCTGTTTATCTCACAATGATTAGGTATGTCTGTTTGGAGCTGGCTGGCTCATTTTACCTCTAATTATATTGACTATGCAGTAGATTATTGGTTTTTTGAGTATAATCAGTTGTCAAATGAGTCCACAGGGAACCTCTGAACTTATAAGTTCTAATTCACCTATGGTTTCCAGGTGGCTCACTGGCTGGCCCGTCATCATTTTTTGCTATATATAAAACAAACGTATACGAGCAGTCGATAAATGAACGACTCCCTGTTTGAATATTTTAAATTTAAACATGTTACTCACAAGAGCAGTTGAAGTACGAACAACTCTCTGACCTTTTCCAATTTTTACAATGCTTTGCCGAAATATTTCTGGAGGCGTGCGGATTTCAAATTCGATAATGGGCAGTCTGCACCCAGCATCAGTACTTTAAGGAGTAAGGATCTAGATTTATAGATAGCTCATTCTGGAATCAGCTGGGCAAGAACTCTGTTATTCATGGCAAAGAGAGCCATAAAAATGAATACCGAATTCTGAATCTGGTTATTCACCGCTATGATGAAAAAACAGTGGAAAAACATGTTTTTCACACTGCTGTGACATCAGGGTTGATGTTCCTCAGAAGGTCATCAGGAGCCTAAGTGAATCAGTAGAATTGCAGCAGACGGTCTCCAGGATTGGATTGTTCAATAGGACAATCTGGCAGTGCCAGAAAGGCTGGTCTGACAGGTGAGTTTGTGGGCCATTTGTTAGGCTGTTTGTGGGACTGTTTGTCTAATGGGCTGGATTTTACAGTTGATTTCCTTAATATTACCAAAAACATTGCCTGTCACAAGCACAAATGCATGTGATCTCCCATTTTTTGTTTGAATCTGTTTATTGTAGATAAGTTTCACAGACAACATCACATTTCTATTCACAATCAATTTTTCTTAAGCTGCACAGTTGAAGGAACATGTAAGCATCCAACTTCTTATTACACCATGAGAGACATAGGGGCCGATTCCGATTCGGGCCGGAAATTTCTCCGACCGAGCCGGACCCGGAGAGATTTCCGACCGAATCGGACCCGTGCAGTCCGACCGAACGAGTACGATGCGCACGTATGCCATCGGACTCGAGTCGGTCGGACTCCCATTGAAGTCAATGGGAGCCTGTCGTACAACGCGTACGCGGGCTCCCATTGCCTCAATGGGTGCGAGTCGGACAAGTGCGCCCCCTACAGCGTGTACGCAGCGAAGCGATTTGCGCCGTACACGCACAGGTAGGGGGACCCATGGGTCCCCCTGTGTGCGACTCGCGCGGCTAGGCTTACAGGGGGTCCGACACGGACCCCCAAAGTACGGCTCCGACAGCTCTTTCGAGCCGGAGTGCGCGGCTCGGTCGGACTGCTCGCGGCGCGCATCGTACTTACCCGGCCGGGGAACGTCTCCATTGCGCGGTGCGAGTCGGGTCCGAGCGAGTCGGTCGGTGCGGTTCGACCCGGGATCGAGTCGGTCGGAGCGGTCGGGACGTCCGGACGAGTCGGTCGGCGAATACGCATCGTACTCGCTCGCCCGGACGCGCGTACGAATCGGTCGGGAGATAGGGCTCCGAATCGGATCCGGTAAAGCCGAATCCGATTCGGAGCCCTACCGGCCGAGATCGGAATCGGCCCCATAGTGTGGTGAACTCAAACATAAGCATATCATGCGAGTATCCCCCGCCATACATAAGTCTATTTGGGATATATTATATGCTGTCCGGTTTCTAGGGTGGAACACAGTAGAAGCATACCGTGGCAGGTGAGCACCTAAGTATTGGGTGGCAAGCATTGTCCTATAAGGTGTGTTCAACCAGGGAGTCCCCAGTGCAAAAAATAAATGAGTTACAAAACAGTTCATTATTTTTCTGTCAACAATAATCATACAAAATAACAGAGGGGAAAAGGGGAATAACCAACCAGTAACATAGTGCAACTCAGTTTTCAGATGCTACAGATATTCATGCGTCAACCCAAATGCCATACTCAACGTATGTGTGGTGTTTGCAAGTTGTAGGAAGGTAGGATCTGACTGCATGGTTACCCCCACTTTTTGCCCGGTGTTTTGCTGGTTTTTGACTAGTCTGACTGGGATCCTGCTAATCAGGACCCCAGTCTATCTGCTTTCTCCCTAAATTGGCTATGGTATGTTCTAGGTACACCCCAGATTGGATACTGGGGTACACTTTTCAGTCCCTAGTATATGGTACTCATGTACCCAGGGCATAGGTACCCCAGAGGTCTCCCAGAGGGCTGAAGCATGTATTATGCCACCCCTGAGAGACCATTCAAAATGGAACTACAGGCCTGCCATTGCAGCCTGTGTAAGCTGGTGCTTTCACCACTTACGAAAGATATAGGTTTGCTATAGCTATAGGTCACTGCACTTAAAACCTATCAGTCACCCCTCTAGCAGACCTTAACAATCCTGAAGGCAGGATGCTTGGTTCTAAGTGAGATGGTGCCCCTGCATGAGCAGGGCACCCCTGCAGCCTACAGAGTCCATTCTCCCGGGTTGTCAGTGAGGCAGTCATACATATAGGTAGAGGTGCAATTATATCTTCAAGTAAAATGCTATCTCGAAAACGGCTACACCAAAACCCATTGTGTTTGGTATCAAACACCTTGGAATCATACCTCCACACCAGTAACGGGTGTGGGAGGTATGATTCCCCCCCTCAGAAGCAACCTTCATGGGGTCCACGGTATTCCCGGTAACAGCCTTACAGAGCCGGCCAGCCCTAAATGGTTGCTGCCGACCCCAGACACATTTCTGCCCTCCTGCTGCTGAGCCAATCTCGAGCAGGGGAAGGCAGGACAATAGGCAACCTGTCACAGGGAGGTGTGACCACCTCCAAGCCAGGATTTAGTGTATTAGGGCTTGGTGGGTGTACTTGCAGAGCGCCTGAAAGTCTGCATGTGGGGCACACTTGGTGTCCCCGAGCATAGTCCAGTTCAAACCAGTCCTGGGAGCCAGTGGCTCCCATTCTGGTGCAAAAATGGACAAAGGACATGGGAGTAACCTCCCCACTGTCCAAACCCTCCCCTGGGAGGGTCCCCTGAATCTTGCCAACCCCCTTCCGTGGGTACATAAGGGCTTACCTGACTCTAGGACCCTAGATTCGATGTGGACAAGATTCTGAAAAGAAACCATTGAACTTTGACCGTCTGGACACTCTGGACTTCGCTGGACTTCGATGGGCCCGACTTCGTCTCCCTCTCAGTCTGAAGCATCGTCTGTGCCCATGGCCCATGCAGGTATCCATGTAGGACCTGTTGAGCTTCAAGGACAACCGAAGACATCTCCCTTGGAGTGAAGGAGTCACTCCCCTGCATCCGCAGGCACCTCAATGCATCTGTCTGGTCTGCTGACCCTGAGCTCCTATGGACTCTGAAGGATCCAGCAACACAGGAGGTGGGTTCCTACATCCCTCGAGGTCTGAGCTGCCCTCTCACCAAGTTTGACGTCAGAATCCCCCGTGGGGGCTGCATTCCCTGAACCCCTGGGCACTGCGTACATTTGCAAGTGCATATTCTTGTTGGCGTTTCCTGAACAAGTGCATTTGGCTCCGAGTAGCCCCAACCTCTGGCACCATTTCCTATCAAGAACTCCGGCCTCCTCACACCGAGTGCTCCGTGGGCTGGTGTTTGGTAAAATTGCTCAAGGCCCTCTGGCGACTACTGTGCCTCTGGCCTGTGGGTCCATTTGAGGGTCAACTTTGCTTTCCTTGGCTTCCCTGGTATCTCCAGGCTTGCCCCGACTCCCCTGTGTTTGGTGAGTCTCCTGGACCTTGCTGGTCCGAATCGCATCCATCCTTGACCCTCTGCGTGGGTTGCCGTTGCCAAGGCTTGTTGGTGCTCCAGCCGGACACCGACCCCTCAGCACTCGATATCCTTCATGGGACAGCTCATACCAAGCTCCTGGTCATCCTCAACATCTCCTGGTCCCTGCAGCTGCAGAGTCAAGAACTCCATCAACGCACCTGAAGCACCCAACATCGGTGGGCATTCGACTACCAAGCACCTGGTCACTCCTGAGTGACCCAGACTCTGTCCCCTCTGCTTTCAGGTTCTTATCGACAAGAGTCCATCCTTGGGTTCCAACTGACACTTTTCTTCCTTCCAGCAGTGGTCTTTTCTCCAAGTTCTCCATTGAGATCGACAGCGGTTTCCGACGCCACTTCAGACGTATGCACCTGGCTTCCCTGGGATAGGTAACTCCGGTACTTCGGTAACCCACGCGTGGGGTGGCTCTTCAACCTCCTAGTATCCAAAGGAATTATTCGAAGTCCACTGGGAAGGGTCCTTAACCTTTAAAGCTTCAACCGCGACTTGCACATAGACTTGTACGGAGTACACGGTCATGTTCCCACACTGCACCCGTCCTCCGTGGGGTCCCTACTTACTCACCTTGGGTGGTTCCTTGGGGTCCCAGCAATTCTACGTCCTCTCAACACTGTCTTGACTCGAGTCGTGGTTCTTATACCACGTTTTTAGTATATGGTTTGGTCCCCCCTGGAGCCCACTGTGTATTAGTGCTATTTACTATTGTTTCTGTACTACAGTATTGTGTGCTTTGTGATTATCTTCGTGTAGAAGATACTTTGTCGTACTAGAGAGTGTTATATTAATAAATACATATTTTTATAACTACTGTGTGGTTCTCCTTTCATTTAACCAATACTATAAGGTTGCATTCTGGTAAGACAAGCTGCTTAACATTCCTTCAAGACTAAGCCTGAAGGCTGCTCTCCACAGCTACCACTTTGATAGCTTTCTAAGGTTATCTTTGACCTCTTAAATCTCCATAAGGGTTGTTTGGACTGGTGCACGGTGCCCACTTTAATTAGTGGACAGCATATACCAGGGCAACTTCTCACACAAGTGACTTATCATCTGAGGGGGGAAAAGGGAGGATACATGTCATCTCCCATACCTTGCAAAACACCTGCACAGTGTGTCTTAACAAGTTCAAAACTGCTCCATTTGCAAATGTGGTCCACTTTTTAAGCTCTGTTATTCGCAAATTCGGGCCATTTTGATTTTCCTGCCCGGACCTACTCTCTGTCCCTGTCTGACCATAATGGTCTCATCTCCCTTCCTGAAGCTCTCTTTGGGTCTTCATGAGGTGTTCATTGAGATTTAGGAGAGCACAGGAGGTGCTGTACCATTACCAACCTCAACATTCCCTTTCAGCCGCAGGTCTCTAAAGGTACTCCAGCATGGCCTCCCATGCTGGCAGGGAATTTTCAGCATATGCTAACATGGTTCTTACAGAGCCTAATACTGTGGCTCTGGTTCTCTGCTCTGATGGACAGTAAAAAGCATGACTTTGGGCAGAAAAGAGGATGAAGCTACAGATGGTGTTGCAGGAAGATGGTAGGAGGCTATTTGGGAGTTGAAAGGGGGGGATAGTCCCAAAGGTGGTAGGGAATCGTTGGGGATGGGTAGTAAGACACTAGCTAATCTAAATATTTGAACAACTGAGTGGACGGCGATGCTGAGGGTCTGCGTAGTAGGAGAGTAGGTCATTTTTAATATTTTGCCAGGACAGTTAAGGGCATTGCTGAGGGTAGTGGGGGTGGGTATTTTTTTAAATGTACTTACAACATGGGGTGAGGGGCCTGGGTTATATCGTTATATATTATATATCAGGCATGGATGGCTTCCTCAAGACTCATCCCTCATATTAATGCTGATCTGAGTAGTTGAAGAGGATTTGGTGGGGCCTTACTTAACATGAAATTCCAGTTTGGCAACAACGCATAAAGGGGGCATTTAGCATCTCAGTGTTCTGACTGACATCAAATAGACAACAAGAGTGAATCTTGAGTTGTCTATAAGATCAGTCAGAACCCGAAGTGAAAAGTATCCCTTTTCTTTACAGTAACCCATCTATAAATCTATATGTTCAGGAAATTAGATTGTAAGATTAAGTCCCCAAAAAAATGCATACACTGCGCTGGACTCTAGTCTCGATGGCACTTGTGAATCCACCTTATGTTTGGAGGGAGATTCTTGACGAGTTACGTCTCACAGTAGACATTAGTTCGAACGAACCTTCCCTTTTGGCAATTTTCTAAGTTATTGAAGATTGATATGGTCAACACAAAAGATGTGGCTTTCAATGGAATTGTCGATCAAGCTTGATGGTTGAAGAAAGAATATTAGACTTGTTAACACTTGTCAAATGTGAAAAGGAATGTATTGTAGACTGAATTTTCCCGAAAAATATGACAAGGAGTGGCCAGCATCTAATGAACATAAGCTTCAATATGTTGTTTTTAACCTCTCTCTAATTTTTTTCTTACAAATTCTTTCATAAAAATCACTAGCTAATTTACATTATAATCAAATCATAAGTAAGTTTGGATAATTATTTGAGAAGCTAACGATTTTGATACTGTGTTACTGTGTAACCTTACATGTGATAGAAAAAAAATCAGTCAGAGAGTGCTGTCCTTATTCTACAAATTCTTATTTGTGATACATTATTTGGAAGGTGTTACGACATGGAGTCTTAGGGGGAAATTAATACACACAAAAAGGAAAAGTTGATCTTTGGGTGGTGGATTTTTTTTTCAAAAGTATGAAAATCAAAAAATTCAAAAGGATGGTGGTGGATAAGCCCTGCACTGTAAACAGCTCAGTTTTTATAACGCCTGCTGTGGATAAACAGTACACTTCAAACTGAAAACACAGGGGTTGAATGCCACTTGTAGACACCTGCGTGTAATTTATACATCTGTCGACTGGAATTATGCAATTTTTTGACAGTGGTGTTTTCAGCATTATTATGGATTTGACACATTTGCCACAAACTCAGTCCAATCCAATCCAATCCAAAATCCTTTATTCGGTCTTAAAATTAAGATCATAAAAGTATTTACAATAATGTGTGATACATTAAAATATTCATAAAATTTACATACAGACTTGATAAAAATAGTGTAAACAGTCCTCATTATAATGATCACTTCATGTCTGTGTTAAAAATACTAACAATAGTAAGCACGGCAATAATTAGTCAAAGATCAACCTCTTTCTTTTTTAACACATAGCCGGAGATAAGATGCCAGAGCATAACATACATAGGGATTCTCCAGCAATTTAAAGTAAAACAGGGCCACACGACAAAATTTGAAATTGTACCTTTTTCATATCGGAACTATGAATTTACGACGTTCATCTGAGTAAAAACCACAGAAAAACAAGATATGAAGATCATTTTGTACAGACTTTTTGTCACAAGGACACAGTGCAAGGTCAGAATGTTTGTATTGATTACCTGGGAACCCTAACATCAAAGGTATCATATTTATGCGGAATCTCAGTAAAATATATTTATGGTAAGAAAGTGGTACATCGACCAAATACAAAAAGCTTCCCTCCATCAATACTGGTGTTAATTCATAGAGACGGGCAGCTTGGGAGGAATAGTTTTTTTCCCTTCTCAGATATTGTGCCCTAAGTATAAATGTCTCCACCAGTTTGCTTTTTGAAAAAGATTTGCAGGTGGGGGGATTTTTGAAAAGGAGACTTAACCCAATTGCCGAGAATTCTGCTTCCACGTAACGCAGCCACTTAACCCGGGTAAAATTTGCTGATTTTAAAAGCAATAATATCAGATTTTGCGTGAGAGGCACTGTTGTCCTACGCCAAATAGAGTGCCACAATAGGAGCGGAGCCAATTTGATAGTGTCAGTGATATATGGTAAATCCAGCTCCCTATGTAGCACATAGTTCGAGTACGACTGTGGGACAGAGGTAAAAGACTTAAAAAACTTATTCTCTATGGACTGGAGAGTAGCAATGGGAGCCATTCCCCAGATTTCTGCGCCATAAACCACCGCCGCCTTAGTTTTGGCGTGGTAGATCTTTTTCATTGGTATCAAGGGTTTGGCTCCCAGCTTTTTCGCAAACTGTTTCAATGATCCCAAACTTCTCTGCATGCCTAATTCTCTGCCCTCCACTAATTTAGCCCAAGATTGGTTCTTATCAAAAAGGACACCCAAATAGGGGAAAGAGTCCACCACCTCAATCTTACCAGAATCCATAAAAAAACTAGGAGGTTTATCCTGTTTCCGCCCCCGCAAAGATGACAAAGGATTTGCTTTGATTGACCCTTAGATCTAGTAAATCCATAAAGGACGCATAGGCCGAGATGAGGTGTTGCAACCCACTCCCTGTTCTTGCCATCAAAACTGCATCGTCCGCATATGCCAGCATAGGGAGGCGCTGGTGGTTTTCAAGTACCGGGACATCCAAGGCTGCAGCCTCTAGATGGTTCCCCACACCATTCATGTAAATCGAAAACAAGAATGATGCCAGGACGCAGCCTTGTCCTTACCTCTTGCCACAAACTCAGTCATCTGCTGGATAATCTACACATTTTAATACAAAAATTGTTTCTAACTCAAACGGATCAAAAGTTACTAAAACTACAGCAACACGTGTTGAAGTGCTGTGGTAGGCCCTTAACAAAGGATGTGCCCCCTCTATCAGTAGTAGGTATAATACCAGCTCTGTGAAATTGCTGTTTTGAAGTGGAATACTTACATTGGCTATTCTGTAAAATCTAAATTGGTGGAAACTTCTCTTACTGGATAAGATCTCTGCTTGTTGAGTAAGCCCACCTCTCAGTTATCAAAACATTCCTCTTATGCAGGCCTAGGCCTCCTGTGATTCACGGAGAAAGAGAGTCCAAGGAGAGGTGAGAGCAGGATAAAGGTTATTGCACATACCTGGCCACGTCCTTAAGCAGTTGCAGGCAAGTCTAGAGAAATCTCCTCCCCACTATCCATCATTGTCTTTGAAGTGGTTGAAGCTGGTAGGTTCTGCCATTTTTTCTACACAACATAAGTACTTTCTCTTCACAGCCTATACAAGTGATAAGCCTTAAGTACTCATTTGGATGGATAAAGTATTATACCTCTCATGTCTTTGTAGATCATTGAAATCAGTTTCCAGATTTTGAATTTTTCATCAAATTATACAAACCTACCAAAAAACATTTAAAAAGCAGCCAAGGTTTGAGAAATTAATTTAGAACAAATTATTTTTTGAGAGATTTTGCTGTGTGTACTGATCTGTCTGCTTTCCATATGGTACCCAAATACTACTTAAGCCATGTTTGGCTGTGGGAAAATATCCTTTGCCAAAACCTCATAACTCAGCTCATAGGCAACAGGACAGTAGCTGCCCTGTACTCTTAGATGTGCCTGATATTTGACAACCAATATCAGCCTGGTATTATCAGGCAATATCTGGTGAGGGCCATGTTAATAGATGCTGAATGCAGAGTACAATGGATGCCACTTAAAAAAAAGCAAACCTGGAGGCGGCATCACATGCGACGCAAGATGGCAGCCGAGGCTTGAGCTCTGCACTCACCTGCTCTTCGACAACACATTACAGCCGATAGGGGAGTTTTCCGTTGACTGCCTTCTGGCACAGGCCAGTCTTATTCCCTGTGTAAGCTGCAGGACGGACTTGAGGCAATGTCGGGGGTAGGCTTCTTTCCTTACTCCTCAGGCGAAGCTCCCTTCATCTGCGAGGCTCTGTGAGAACTGCTGAGGAGGCGGGCATTTCCTCGTCAGCACCTCCCTTCCTCAGAAGCTTGCCACCCCCTTAAAGGGATTTTTTGCAACTTGGCATGCCTGTAACCTTCACATCTTAAATTTTAAAGGGGATTTTCTTCTTTTTGCAATAGTTCAACACTGAAACTTTATTTAAGCTCTTTTGCTCTGTTTTTCTCCAGCTAAAACTGATATATCATCAAAATAACCAAAACATACTTCAAGGTTTTGAATATTGTCTGCCATTTCAACATTTTCATTCATTTATTACTATATAATTTCTCTCTGAATTACTACATGAATTTCAAATCGGTGTCAAATTACTCAAATAAATGGAAGCAAGCTGTTCACCGCCACCTACAAAGTCTAAAGCTATAGATTCACAAGACACCTCATTATCAAGAATCTTGGAGGAAATTTAAGCTATCCATACAAATACCGACACCATATGCTCAGATATTAAAAATATTTAGAGAGGCATTGCCTCCCTGTCTATGAAAGTAGCAGACAATGAGATTAAGATTTGTGACAATACTAACGGTATAACAAATATGACTCCACTTATTCCTCAGGTTGTTTCCCTCCAAAGATCGTTACTAGATTTGGAATACAGTAATAGGCAGTACAATTTGTGCATATTTAATGTCTCAGAGGGAGTTGAGGGACAGAGCTGTCATCTTTTCTTAGAAAATATTTTGCCCAAACCTTTAAACATCAAATTTCCAGAGCGGTTTGAAGTTGATAAAGCTCATAAATCCCCTCTATTCGGAAATCCCATCAGGTTAAACAAAATCATAGTTAAAGTTTTGAGACATCATCATCTACTTCTCATAAGGAAAGCTGCGTGAGAGATCCCAACTCTTTTGATAGAAGGAAATAACGTTTTTATACATCAGGACTTTGCAAAAGAGACAGTTCAAATACGATGACAATTTTCGATTTTGAGGATGCATCTACGAGAATCTGGATACAAGTATGGCCTCTTTGACCCTTCTGTTATGCACATTTGGAAGAATGATGTTTCCAGGTCTTTCTCCTCACCTTCAGACTTAATACGATTTTTGGACCAGCATGACTGTATTCTCATGGAATCTCAACCTTCCGGATCTGCAGGCTAATGCCTATTCCCCTTATTAATGGATGTTATTCTGTTTTTATAGCAGGTGCACACAAGGTGGCTACTCTTGCTTTGTACCTCCGTTTCTTCTGTTCTATTTGATATGAGGTCTTGGAAGTCGACCTCTTTATATGTTGTATCTCTTGTTTTGTCTTATTTATATGGGCTACTTTCCTTTTTCTTTTTCTTTCTATCTATTTTTCTGTCCCTCACAACTTGTTATGGTTACATCACATAAGTTAGTTGTTGCTTGTTTAAATGTTAAGGGTTTGTGGCATCCTGTTAAAAGGCGTAACATTTTAGAATATTTAAAAAAGTTTAATGCAGATATTTGTTTTTTGCAAGAAATACATGTGGGTGATAACATGTTACATACTATGGGGCCGATTCCGATACGGGCCGGAAATCTCTCCGACCGAGCCGGACCCGGAGAGATTTCCGACCGAATCGGACTCTGGCAGTCCGATCGAACGAGTACGATGCGCACGCATGCACCCGGACTCGATTCGGTCGGACTCCCATTGAAGTCAATGGGAGCCGGTCGTACAACGCGTACGCGGGCTCCCATTGTCTCAATGGGTGCGAGGCGAACAAGGGCGCCCCTACAGCGGGTACGCGTCGAAGCGCATCGTGCCGTACATGCACAGGTAGGGGGGACCCATGGGTCCCCCCTGTGTGCGACTCGCGCGGCCACGCGTACAGGGGGGTCCGATGCGGACCCCCAAAGTCCGGCTCCGACAGCTCTTTTGAGCCGGACGGCGCGAGTCGGTCGGACTGCTCGCGGCGCGCATCGTACTTACCCGGCCGGGACACGTCTCCATTGCGCGGTGCGTGTTGTGTCCGTGCGAGACGGTCGGAGCGTGTTGAAGCCGCGTACGAGTCGGTCGGCGATTTCGCGGGCGCTTGCATCGTACTCGCTCGGCCGGACCCGCGTACGATTCGGTCGGGAAACAGGGCTCCGAATCGGATCCGGTAAAGCCGAATCCGATTCGGAGCCCTACCGGCCGAGATCGGAATCGGCCCCTATGTCTAAGGGATGGGTGGGAAATATAGGTTCATCTCCTGCTGCAAAATGTAAAAATGGTCTAGCTATACTTTTCTCTCGTAAGGCTCAAATACAACTATTGACGCATCATCATGACTCAAATGGTAGATATGTTTATGCTCAAGTCAAAATCGACAAACATATCTTAAACTTTGTCAATATATATGCCCCTATATCAGATGATCCTTCTATCTGGTCGTATGTTTCTACTGAAATACTAAAATTAGGTAACACGTCCCTTATTGTGGGTGGTGATTTTAATCTCATTCAAGATCCTTTCTTGGACTGCTCCTCTACATTTAAATTTGGACCTTACAAATCCTTTTTAGGTTGAGCCTGAGCCAGCGCGCAAGCGCTGCTCTGGTGATGATCTGTTGTAGTTCAGTATGGGAGAGAAGCCCCGCCCACTCCCCCGCCCATATTTTTCATTTGCTTGTGTCTTTGTCATTTGTAAATGCTGTCTTCTGATTCCTTAATAGGCTTGTTAGTCCCTCCATAGTACGACATTGTCTTCATTTGGAACCTCCCATGGCTACTGGCCCCTTTACTTGGTTGTTACACAATACGTGTTCTATTTTCTTTATTGACTTTTTCCTACCTCAAGCACGATGACGTGCTTTGCTTACATGCAGCGCGCCATGCCCGCTTTCACTTTCGAAGCAGCCGGCACAATGGCGGCCGTTTGTTTCTGGTAGGATCGCAGTTTACATCCAAAATCTGCTTTCACTTTCATATGAGCACGTCTCTCGTGCAGGCGAGCAAAACTGGTAAACAAACATGGTGTGTGTGTGTAAGAAGAGTTTAAAATGCTTTTCAGGCTTTCTGCTGAAACAGCAAGCGACGGCGTCATCCTTTCACCGTTCTCGTCTGCTGAGAGTAAACAGGCTTGTACCGGACATTGGTCTCAAATGTGTTGGATTGTCGTCGTGTCTTGCAGAATATTCAGTCATGTTGTGTGCCCTTTTGCATCGTTGCAGTGA
Organism: Calotriton arnoldi; assembly: GCA_963921515.1. Taxonomy (NCBI): domain Eukaryota; kingdom Metazoa; phylum Chordata; class Amphibia; order Caudata; family Salamandridae; genus Calotriton; species Calotriton arnoldi. The sequence continues at coordinate 674,599 of CAWUFW010008460.1, read as the reverse complement.
TTTTTTTTTTCCGGAAGTAATAGTATATTACATTTCTGTGTAGTTTGTTTGAAAATTGCAGCGTCCGGTTCTAGTTTCTTGTGAAGCGAAAAGGGGACAGCGGGGCACTGAAGCATAACGTGCCCCGCTCATGCCGGTTATCCAAAAAATTATATCAAGGAGTGCGCAAGGCCCATCTCTGATAATAGTGCAGGGACGAAGTTAGGAAGCCTCCTGCGCACGCATCACATCTGTTGGAGGTAATAGTTTTGCATTCTTCTTTACAATGCGTGTTTCTTTGTGTATATTTGTATTCTGTGTTTCAATCGTAGCCCTGTTGTTTTGTCTGCCATGCTGTATGTCTGGATATTGAAGGAATTGTTACTGCACACTGTCTCTGCAACAGCACACCACGCACGTTACGTCTCGCAATCTTTCTCCTACTCATCCTACACACACAAATACCCTCCAGGAAGGCACGTCTGTGCCAGCTCGTTGACGCTGCTCTGTATGACTGGCTGTAGAGGTTGTACTGGGAAAGCCGCTGGTGTGTAGTGTCATTTCAGCCACAGGTGTGGGAGATGATGCTGCTTTCATCCCAAGGTCCTGATGTAGAAACTGTTCAGGTTATGCCCTGTAGCCCCATCAGTACATATTATTGGGGTCTTCGCTGAACCAGTTACCATCATATCGCTCTATAAGCCCACCAAGTCTCCTGTGATGCTTACCACTGCCCAGTACTCCCCACCACACCTGTACTATTACTTCTATTACCTGCAAGCCACCTCTTGGTTACACTTCTTTTTCAAAAGAGATACACTGAAGCCAGCGACGATGCTCACCCTCTTTTGCACTGCTGCCCCTAATAGTGGTGCGCTCCCTTGTGGCAAAAACCAAGAACCAATGCTGCTTTATGATTGCAGCAGCCTTGAGATATGGCTGTGCAACACACTGCAGATCCCACTCATTGAAGTTTCTAATAACCATAGCATTTTTAGGCAATATGCTACTTGGCACCCCTTATTTTCTCCTGGTCCTACACTGTTTTAGAGATCCACCTGTAGCTGAATACATAGAAAGTAGCCTCAGGAGCTAATCGTATCAAAGTCAGACATGACTGCACCATATTATTGTTTTTCTCCTTCCAGTTCACCCTTTTGTCAGCCATGATTGTTCAGTAGATAGACATTGCTGTCAGTCAAGATGCCCACCATTTCTGCATTGCTGATCCTACCCAGCAGTATTCTCCATTCGAGGCAAGCTATTGAGAACACATGTGGTGTTAAGATGCAATCGCTTTGAAATCTGCCTGCACTGATCAGATACACTAAAATTTGATTGCACAAAAATCATTGCCTGTGTTGGGAATTACGTTTGCAACAGGCTGCCTACGTCCCATGTTTTTATTGGCCAACAAGCTTCAACAGCTGATATGCAGCAAATTGCACCAATAATAGCACACAGAAGCTACTCATTGTATAGAAATGTTAGAAGCAAATGTCGCTGCCTCAATGGGTTATGACTCACAAGTTCCAGTGACCAACCTCTGAGTTAACAAAGTCATCCCTGTTCAAAGTCTACTCATTCCAAAGATGGAGAATCAATGAGAGATGGACCTAATTGATCCTTGTATCCCTCCCCAACTGAAAGCAAAAGCAGTTTCCAATTTCAGAGAATACTTAAACAATGGATCTTAACACCCTTGCTGTTATCGAATGTTATGTAGTAATCTGAACTCAAATTTGGTTTCTGTGAAGGGGCAAAACTGCATTGAGTATTGACTCAATTGTTGCTTACTCATCGTGAGTCACGATGATCTCAAAACATATGTGTCCCCATACCTGGTGTGTTCCTCAGTCTGGTGCTTACTTTCCCTCCATGTTAAAGAACAGTAGATGTTTCAGCAGTCAGGCTAATGTGCTGTATCGCTAAATATATATAAGGTCCCAAAAGCGAGTCTGATTGCATTGCAAATGCTTGTTTGTTTTGAAATAATTTTTCTCTGCTACTAAATTGGTTAATTTCTGGAGATTAGCATACCCTACTAACAAAGAATTTACTTTTTATTCTAATGCCCATTCTTCTTTCTCTAGGATTGATTACCTATTGACTTTACATAATCTATGCCGCATGATTAATGAATCTGTTATACACCCTATTACAGTTTCTGATCATGCTCTAGTCTCCTTTTCCTTATCGCTCTCTGATTCTCATATTTCCAATAAAAGAGGGAGAATGTGCATGTAGGGTGTCATGGGGAGTAAGGGGTAATGAGGATATATAAAATATAGATCTGTCCAATGATTACACCTGTAAAACTCTCTAGTCTTGCTGCAGGCCCCCCCGTTTGTACTTATGGCAGCTGCTGGTGTGAAACAAAGACCCTGAGAGAAAGAGATATCTGCAGGGAAGGAAATGTTTATTGTCGGTTGCCCTTAGGTGGTTGGTCTCACTTTCGTAAAAGGGCTGAAGTAATAGACATTAGACCCTGAGGTGAATGAGGACAAAAAAAAAAAGATGGAGAACGAACTCTGATGTAGTTCTTAATCCAATTAATTCTAACAAACTTGCTTCGACCATTAGTGAGTATTTTTTTGCATAATGAGACGCGTGATACCTCCAAACTTATCCACTGGGATGCCTTTAATTCTTATATTTGAGGAGTTACAATTTCTATTATCGCTCATGACAATAAATCATTCTACGCTCACCTTTCCAAATTAGAAAAACATATAGCAACTTTGGAAAGACTTTTCATTTCATCTCGAGATCCGCAATATAGGTGCCAACTTCAGAAATATAGATATGAATATAATTGTATGCTTAGTAAGAGAGCAGGATTACTTATTTCAAAAGAAAAATCAAACTTTAATTTTAACTCAAACAAATCTGGACGACTTTTAGCTCACTATATACGTGATAAAATTAAAATTCTTGCCCTCAAAACAAGTAAATGGTACTCTGCTGACAGGTTTTGAGGAGATATTGGGAGAGTCTTTATCCTTTTATTCCTCTTTATATCATGAACCTCTCACTCTTCAAAATGAAGTCATCATTGACTTCCTTAATACTTGTCAATTACCTCACGTTTCTGACGCTGTTAGACTAGCTTTTGATAACCCTATTGATATTCAAGAACTAATCACAGCTATCAAAGCATTAAACCTCTATAAAACTCCTGGCCCAGATGGTATTCCGGCTGAATTTTACAGATGTTTCCAAGGCCATCTATCTCCTATTCTACTTTCCCTATTTATGGAATTTCAGCATACAGCCATGATTTTAATGAAGCTGCTATCATTGTCCTCCCTAAACCAAATAAGGATCCCTCTTTAGTTTCAAATTATCGTCCCATATCTCTAATTAATCAGGATTGTAAGATATATGCCAAAATGTTAGCAAATAGATTATTACCCCTCCTTTCCTCAATTATTCAACCTGACCAGACTGACTTTATGAAGGGTAGGTTGTCAGCTCATAACACTCGCTTGCTTTGTCATGTCCTATCTCTCGCTAAGGACATCAATTGTCCAGTTGGTGTATTGGCCTTAGATGTGGAGAAGGCATTTGATAAAGTAAACTGGCAATTTTTATTTAATACGTTGGAAGTTTTTCAGTTTGGGCCAACATTCCTCAACATGGTTAAAGCACTATACTCGGCACCCTCGGCTTCTATTTGTGTTAATGGTGCTTGTTCTTCTCCATTCCTGCTATACAGAGGTACACGTCAAGGATGCCCACTATCCCCTTTGTTATTTCTTATTGCCATAGAATCCCTCTTGGGCTCTCTCCGCATTAGTGACAAATATACAGGTGTTGTTTTGAAGAATACTACTATAAAAGTATCTGCATATGCTGATGATGTTTTATTATATGTTAATGATCCTCTTGTTTACCTACCTATTATTCTCAATATTATTTATAAGTATGCTGTAGTTTCTGGATACTCCTTGAATATTAATAAGACAGAGTTTTCCCCTAAATATTCTTTTGTAATTCCACAATGTAGGCAAATACTCATATATTATGGTCTCCAAAGACACTCAAATATTTAGGCATAACATTAACTGATTCGATTAAAAGTACAGTTAAAACCAATTGTTCTACAATACTAACCAGTACTAAAGAGAAACTGGATAGATGGTCCACTCATCATTTAAATTGGTGGGGACGTATTGAGGCACTTAAAATGTCTATATCTCCACAAATCCTTTATTTGTTGTCCATGTTACCCGTTTCTTTTCCTTCTACTTTTTTTGTAAATCTTTATAAATTATTTACTGAGGGGCATATTAATAAGAGAGATATCTCTGCTTTTTCGGCACATAGCGCCGAAAAAGCGGCAATTTAATTATCGCATTATTTACAAGGACACGCAAAAATGCTTTAGCGCGTGTTTCCTTGACTTAGCAGCCGTTTTTCCTCCACTTTGCATGTCAGCGATAAATATCACTAATGACATGCAAAGTAGGCGTTCCTTTCCATTACTCCATGGAAATCCTCGCTGAAGCGGCATCGCGATATTTACAAGCCTCGAGCAAACCTGCGAAGCAATAAAATAAACCGCGCTAGCCGCGGTTATCGCAGGTATGTAACGCCTGGTTTAAAATTTACTTAGCCATACTTATAATGGCAGGTGGATTGCCAGGTTAGGTCCACGCTTGCCTATTATCAAGCTTCGCATTAGCGCACTCCCAATATCGCTGGATTCCTCACGCTAATCACCGCTATCGGTGGATTTACATCGCCTCGGTAAAAAGCGTTGATGATACGCCGCTAACCCGGCGCTGTAAACCAGCTATACACGGCGATACGGCGCGTTTTGCAATACTTATCGCATTCTGTTGATGATATGCCCCTAAGTTTATTTGGAACAATAAGCCTGCACGTGAACTCACTAGTCTCAAAACGTTACAGATGCCCAAATGTGAGGGAGGGGTTGGTCTTCCAGATTTTATAAGACACCATATATCATTTCTTGTGGCGCATGTTCGTTATGGTTCCATAATATTTCTCCTTCTAACTCACCTAAATGGCTTACTCTGGAGGAAAATATACTAGAACCATATCCACTACCTGCATTCCTTATCATGGCCAAAAGTTCATTTGGCAAACGATCACCCATTACTGCGGCTTCTTAGGGGGCGTGGCCACGAGGCGGATGAGAGCGGACGTGTGAGCAGAGAGCTCCGTGCCGACCCCGTCTATTATCCTGACCAGAGGCGCTGTACGAGGCCCCGAACCCCTAGGAAGAAGGGAAAACGGGCCTGGAGGCACCAGCACCCAGAAACAGCGAGGCTGGCGGCGGTGTAAACCTGGGGCCCCGCTGAGAGAAAAAACGAGTCTGGGAAGCAGATCCAAGATGGCGGTGTGAGGGCTCCGAGCTCCAACTGGTTGCGGGAGCGGCGCAGCCTGTGAGATCTAACGGGAGCAGCTGGAGAGGAAAAATTCCCCCTGTGGAAGCCCAGATTGCATGTTGCCGGGAGAGATTGGAGACAGTGACTGCCGAGGGCCTGGGGCACCAACGACTCCGGAGGCTGTAAGGAGGCAAAATGGCGGCAGGAGCGGCCGGAAAAGTTTTCACAGCGGTGATATGTTGAAGCCGCGAGCGGGACCTGGGGATCGCATTGCCGCTACAGAGACCGGGACGCCTGCTGGAGGTCTGTGGGAGCAGGTGGCGCTGTAGTGCGGCTGGGAGCGGAGGGCGCGTGGCGGCAGGCGGCCCCTCCCCCCCTCCTTTACTTTCCCCGAGGACAGAACTGGTGGCATTGTGGTGACCGGCAGGAACAAGCCGGCGCGGCTGGGGGCTAATTTGATCCCCATACAGGTGGTGCAGACAGAAGGAGAAGAGAACAGGGGCTGTATGGTGATCCTGGAAGAGGGTTACCTGAGGGAAGCAAGCGCAATGGTGAGAACAGCGAGGTGAACAGATTGCCTATGAGGAAGGTCGATTGAGGGCTGGAAAGGCACTTAAGGACGGTGCAACCATAACAGGGACTCCAGTAGCTGAAGAGTACTGACAGCTGTGTGAAGCTGGATGAACGTATTGGAGTGTCCGTCCCCCCCTAATTTGGGGATCTGACAGTTGGTACAACTGAGCGTGGAAGGCCGCGGAAAGAAGACAACAGGCAAGCTGGCGAGGCCTAGCTGGTACGGATGCATTGCCGCGGCGTGAGATTAGTAAGAGCGGGTATTGCGTTGGAGGAGAGGCCTGCGGTATCTGACGCATGAGGCGGGGAGACCATGGAAATTAAAGTGGAAAGGGGCACAGCAGTTGTTGATAGATGGAGTGGATCCCATAGTTGGCCGTGAGCATCTGAGGCCAAGCTGGAGAGAGGCCTGATCCGAGGGACGAGGCAGTGGACGCAACGGGGCTAGCTGAGCCCGGAGGACGAACCTGCCAAGGGGAGCGATACTGGCAGTGAGCGCAGAGGGGGGACGAGAGGACGGCTGGCTCACCTGAGGTGGGGCCGCATAGTGGGGACCCGCTGAGAGGACAAGACATCTAGAAGGTCACCCGGGGGCTTCGCGGATCTCGAGACCTGCGGAACCATGGGGAAACCGAGAGGGAAGCAGGCGGGAGCACCCGTGGAACAGGAAGAGAATACGACCACTGGGGAGATGCGAGAGAGTCTGCAACAACACCCAGAGGGGATGCTCCAGCAACAGGTCGATCAAATACTAAAGGCCATAACAGACACTAGGGAGGCCCTGCAGCTGGACATTGCGAATGTGACACAGGGCTTGGGATTGCTCCGAGCGGACCACGCCAAATTGGCTGATAGGGTAAAACAAACGGAGGCGGCTGTAGAAGTCCTGGAACCAGCTCAAAAATCAATGGCAGCGCAGATGACAGATTTTCAGAATAGGCTGCAGACTCTGGAGAGGCGGGCAGAAGACGCTGAAGGGAGAAATCGAAGAAACAACATCCGGGTGGTGGGGCTCCCTGAAGGGGTGGAAGGATCCAGCATGGTGGATTATCTGGAGGAGTGGCTAAAAGGGACAGTCGCGCCGGAAGGGTTGTCATCTTTCTTCACACTGGAGAGAGCCCACAGAGTGCCGGCCAGGCCCTTAGCACCCGGGAGACCGCCAAGGCCGGTGGTGGCCAGGCTGCTTCATTACAAAGACAGGGATCTACTACTGTACAAGGCAAGGACGGCGGGCCCCTACACAGTGGACAATAGTAAGGTGACCTTGTTCCCGGATTACACGCTCGAGGTCCAGCGCCGCAGAGTGTCGTTTGTGGCAGTCAAGAGGGCGCTTCGGGATGAAGGTATTCAATACTCTCTGATGTTTCCAGCGCGCCTGAAGACTACAGTGGACGGCACGATGTCCTTTCATGACAGCCCAGAGGAGGCCTGGGACTGGCTGGAGAGGTATAAAGCTGGTATTGGAGAAGCAGGAAGCGGTGTGGGAGCCGGAGCGGAGGGGCCGCGCCCGCGCAGACTGAGGCGTAATCGGCGACGTCAACAAGCGGCCCGGAAGCCGACAGAGACACAGACGGAAAAGGAGAGAGCAGCCGCTTTGCAAGCTGTCACAGCTATCTCTCAAGTGGAAGGGGGTACATCTCCGGCGAGAACAGAATCGGAAGGGGGCTCCTTGGAAGAGGACAATGAACAATCGGATGCCGGAAGCTTGAAACTGCCTCATGTGACAGCCGGGACGGCGGATGAGACTGTGGATGGGTGAAGTAGACTCTGGCCGGACATGGGAAGGGTATTAAGTCGAGAGGGGGAGATGGGGAGGGGGCTAGATGGGAACTAGGATGGCTAGGATTAGCCCAATTATGGCCAGGGATTATGCAGGGGCTGTGAAAACTACGTGAAAGAAGTCTCGTTGATGTGAGGCCCCGGAGGGGGCTGGTTCAACATTACGGGGGAAGGGCGCGGATTGGAGGCCTATTAGGTGTCTGATTATCTGAAGCCGAGGGCTCACCTCCCGTAAGTTTGTGTGGGGGAAGCTCCCTAAGGGCATCGAGGGAGCAGTTGAGTGGTAGTTTGGATGGGTAATAATGTTGTAGCGCCTGTTCTGGGGGGAGGGAGGTGGGGAGGGGCTGGGAGGGGGTTGGGGGGAGTTAGGGACACCGGTGTGCTCTTAGGTGGGGGATGTGTGCAGGAGGGGGATTGCTTGATAAATGGGGACGTTACATGATTTGAAGTGTATAACCTGGAATGTGAGGGGGCTTCACACAATGCAGAGGCGCCATAAAGTGCATGCTTACCTGGTAAGACGGGGGGTGCAGGTGGCGTTTCTTCAAGAAACACATATTAATCGGTCTGAGGGAGCAGCATTGAAGAAGAGATGGAAGGGGCAATTATTCTATACGACTTATTCGGCCTATGCCAGGGGCGCCCTGGTGTGGGTCAGAGCGGGTGTCCCTTTTCAGCCAGCGCAACAATTGATTGACCCGGAGGGAAGGTTTGTGGCGGTGTTGGGGGCGCTAAATGGAGTAGATGTGGCCCTGTGCAGTGTGCACGCTCCCAACGTCGACCAGCCCTCCTTTTTTGAGAGCTTGTCAGGGAGCCTGGTGCCATACTTAACTGGTGCGGCAATATTGGGGGGAGATTTCAACACAATAGCTGATGTGGACATAGACAGATCCCACCCTCCACTTCCAGGTGCCCAAGTACATAGGATCTCCAAGGCGCGGAGAGTATGGCAGACCCATTGGGGGCTGGTCGACACTTGGCGTGCCCAACATTTGGAGGAAAGGGATTATTCCTATTATTCTGGCCTTCATGACCTGCATGTGCGACTGGATGCAATATTATGCACCCCTGATGTCCACCTCAAGGTGATAGGTAGTGAGTATTTAGCGAGAACACTTTCGGACCACAACCCGCTATTAGTGCGGATAAGGTGGAGCAGAGAGAGATCACTTATTCCGACTTGGCGGTTACGACCGGAGGCACTGGAGGATCCTATCTTTAGCAGGGAGTTGGGGGCGGGCATTGATCAATACATTGAGAAGAACGAGGGGACGGCGACATCGGCAGCAATTGAATGGGATGCGTTTAAGGTTGTGGTCAGGGGTATATGTATTAGCAAGGTGGTGGGAGTAAGGAAAACATTATTGACGGACTTGGAGAAGGCCGAAAGCCGACTGCGAGAAGCGGAGAAAGATCGACCTGGGGGGCCCGGGGCGTAGACTGAGGTATTGGAGGCTATAGAGGCAGTGGCGGTACAGATGGAGAGACTGCGCTCTTTTGACTATAAGACTTATAGAGCGCGGATGCATGCGGAGGGGGACAAGTCGAGCGCCCTGTTGGCGTGGCTGGCCACTCCGGTGCCCAGGGGAGTGCCGATACTGGGCTTGACAGATCCCACAGGGGGGGTGGAGAACACGCAGGCAGGGATTAACAGAATGTTTCTAGAGTATTATGCTGAGCTCTACAGTACCCAAATGATTAGGGATGCTGATGACATAGGGAAGTATCTTGAAGGGGTGGCCCTACCGAGCTTGGGTAAGGAGCAGGGAGACTTGTTGGGCAGTGAGATTACGGTGGGAGAGATCAGGAGCACGATCAAGCATATGGCCCGCAACAAGACGCCTGGGGTGGATGGCCTTCCCATAGAATTCTATTCTAAGTACGCGGAGTGTCTGGCTCCGCGCTTACAGGTGGTTTATAAAGAGGCGCATAAAGTAGGGAGGCTGCCCAAGACAACTAGGGAGGCTATTATCATCCCTCTCTTGAAACCTGGAAGGGAAGCTACGGATATGAAGGCTTACCGCCCACTATCAATGTTGACGACTGACTACAAAATCCTGAGTAGGATCCTGGCGTCGCGCCTACTCCCGTACATGCCTCAGCTGGTACATCGGGATCAATCGGGTTTTATACCGAAGCGTAACACGTCTATTAATGTGAGACGATTGTTGCGAATTTTAGAGGAATGCCAGGATCCGAAATCTACTGCCTTGATTCTTTCAGTGGACATAGAGAAGGCATTCGATAGTCTGGAGTGGCCATATCTCTTTCAGGTAATGCGCAAGCTGGGTTTGGGCGAGGCATTCGTAAGGTGAACTCGAATACTTTATAACTCAGTGACGGCCCGAGTACGAACGGGGGGGACAGTGTCGTCCTCCTGTTCCGTGGGACGAGGGACGCGCCAGGGCTGCTCGCTGTCTCCGCTCCTGTTTGCACTGGCGATCGAACCACTGGCGATGCGAGCTAGAACAGGGAGGCACTATGCTGGGTTGGAGATACGTGGAGAAGTGCAATACATATCGCTTTACGCAGATGATCTGCTGATGTTTCTGGCCGCCCCTGAGGAGGTGTCCAAGCGAGCGACGGAGCTGTTGCGGATGTTTGGGGAAGTATCGGGTTTGTGTGTGAACTGGGAGAAGACCTGCCTGTTCCCGGCGAGTCGGGCGATGAACCCTCCTACCAAACTGGAAAGAATAAGATGGGAACCCTGTTGCCTACAATATTTGGGGACTAACATCTACCATGAGCAGGCGGATCTATTGGAGGGCAATGTGAACAGAGCAGTGCGAGGGATCAAAGGGAGCATGGCGTTTTGGAGTACTTTGCCACTCTCAGTGGCGGGTAGAATAGCACTACTGAAAACGGTGGCACTGCCTAGACTTTTATATTATTTCAGGACGCTGCCGATTTGGATCCCAGGCTCGGTGTTTAAGACGCTTAGATCCATGGTAGGCGGATTTCTGTGGGGGAGTGGCAGGCGGCGAGTGGCACTGACCACGATGATGAGACCTAGAGCGGAGGGAGGATGGGCGGTCCCGGACTTCGAAGTGTATTATCTAGCAGCCCAGCTACAGTGGCTCACCCAGGCGGTGGCTCGGGAGTTTAGGGGACCAGATGGCCCAGAAGACCGTTGGCTACCGAGACATGTTCTATCATTTGTGGTTCTCGGCCAGCGATTGCGAGTTGATTCATTGATGAATGAGGAGAAAACACTAAGAGCATGTTGGAATAGATACAGGCGTAGGGGTGGAATCACTCGTCCATATGCACCGGAGATACCCCTGGGCATGTGTACGGCCTTCCCGCATGGAGGAGACTGGTCTGCACTAGCAAACTGGGAGGAACTGGGGCTGGAAATGATCGGGGATCTCTATGAGGAGGGAACCCTCTTGCCCTTTCAAGCGTTGCAGGAGAGATATGGTTTGCCTAGGGGTGCCTTTTTGCTGCATACCGCGCTGGCGTCTGCGATTCAGAAATATTGGGGGGAAGGGCTATTGGAGCCACAGACATCCCTGACATGTCAATATGTGGTAATGGCAGCGGGGACGGTAAAGGCAGTAGCGTGCCTGGGTAGACGATTGGTAGAGGAGAGACTGCAGCCACTGACTCAGTTGCGTGAAAAATGGGAGGCGGACCTGGGTAAGGATATACCTGAGACGACTTGGACTAAAATAGTGGAAAGGGCATGGAAAAGCACGCGAAACGCTAGATTCCAACTTATCCATTTCTACATTATACACAGGGCGTATTTAACCCCAGAGCAGATAACTAAATATTTCCAGGTGGACTCGGCATGTTGCCCCAGGTGTAATACGAATGCGGCAGATTTTCAACATATGATGTGGAGCTGTCCACAGCTCGGAACGTACTGGGAGGAGGTGGTAGAGGTCTTATGTGGAGTGACGGATAGGCAGATAGAACCTGACATGGGGGCGTGCATACTGCACTGGTTTCCGCACACGGCGCGAACTAAGATTACGAGCAAGTTCATTGACTTGGGGCTCCTATTAGCTAAACGGGAACTAACAAGGCAGGGGAAATCTAAGCAGGGCCCTAGAGTGGCGCGATGGAGGGAAGAGTTCACGAATTGGGCGGCTAGCGAGAGCATGGTTCGGCTACAACAGGCCAGGAGGGCGAATAATGAAAAAGCAATAGAGACTGCGCAGGCATGGGAAGCATTGGTGGCCCTGCTGAAGCTCCCAGAGCCGGACTCAGATACGGATTCCCTGGAGGCTCATCGGGATAATGTCGGAGCACACAGATCATAGATAGGCTCGAGCTGACTACAGGGGAAAAGGAGTAAATGCGAAGCCAGCGGGAAGGGGAGTACAACACAAATACAACTGGAGATTAGCACACCCTAGCACGATGATGATGATTGATTATTCCTGATTAAACTACTTGGAGCACACCGGTGGAAGGGGTTAGGGGGTAGGGGGAGGGAGGGGCAAGTGGGGGGATCCACATTTGGGAACCTTTATGTTTTGGGATGGTATTGAATGCATATATTGATGTCGATATTAACAGGAAGTGAGGACGATGGGTAGGATATCGTAGCACTGAGGGAGATGAGGATGCCACACCGATGGTTGATTATAAACAGTCATGTAATGTATCAAGGAATATGCCTCCCACTGATGATGTGCATTATAAGTGGGGGTTTGTGTGAGTTGAAAATTAATAAAAATATTAAAAAAATAAAATAAAATTACTGCGGCTTCTTAGATTGCCCTCTTATCATTCCATTAAATATTTTCTATGACCATTGCGTCAACCAAGAAAGTTTCTCTTTGGTTTAATCCCAAACTCCAGTACCATAAACATATTTCTTTTTGCAATTTATGTATTGTTGTGGGCTTTTCTTTGTTGCTCATATATGTCAAGGAAATATGTTTTATTTATTTGATGATCTTAAAGCTAAATATAATTTACCTTTATCTGAATTTCCTAAATATGCGTTACTCTGTAATACCATTCTGCATATCCTCAATTGTTACCTATGACTCAACTTTCTAATATGGAGTTTTGTATTAACATGTTTAGTAATACAAGACACACAGCCTCTAAAGTATATAAAAACCTTTCTACTCCCATTTCCTCTTTTACACTTTTTATCCAGAAATGGTCACCATACATAAATATTCAGCTCTCAAATGTATCATGGAAGGATATTTGGAGATCCAGTACTGCTAGTTATCTCCTGGCTACCCTCATACAAACTAATATTTATTTGCTATACCAATGCTTCTGGTCTCCGGATAAACTATTTAAAGCTAAACTTTTAGATACTCCAAAATGTTGGCATTGTAATACCATGACTGGAGATTTACAACATTTATTCTACAAATGTACTGTTATTTTCAAATTTTTGTCTGATGTATGGAATATTATAACTCAGATCCTTAAAATCCAAATATCTCTATCCTTCTCTGTTTTAATCCTCAAATCTTTTCCCCTTAAAACTGTATTATCTCCTATGGATTGTAAACTTTTTGACTTCCTTATTTCTACTGCACATAAATCAGTTACTTCTAATTGGAAAGGTGCTAAGTTGTTATCAGTTAATGTTTGGTGGAAATGGATTATATTTTTAAGACGTGGGCAATCCTCATTTTTACGCATTTGTAATGAATCTTCTACTTCCAGACCTAACATGTGGTCTAGCCTGTGTTCATATATTACTGCTTGTACCTCAATTTGAAATATGTATTATAGTTCTCACTCATTCTTATACTTTCACTGTAGCCCTTTTTGTTATTTTCTTCTTTATTCTGATATTTATTGCTATAGTCTCATACTTGAATGCAAATTGATGCTTTATAGTTTCATTGTAATTGCATTTTATTTCATCCTTTACAGTTTGGTGTTATTTTTTGTATTGTGTATATTGTATGATAAAAATTACATTTGATAAAAAAAATTTAACACAAAAAAAAGCAAACCTGTCCTGCAAGTCTCAAACTGCCATAGAGGTAAGCAGATGTTATACAGGCAAAAACAAAATTGGCAGAATTCCTTTGGAAAATGATATTTCTTACACAGAGTTGGTGATTTATAACTTATAGATTCAGAAGATCCTGGGACCCATTTCTGCTGAAGCCAGTGGACGATGAGGAGGAGAAAACCCGGCGGTGCCCTTTGTTCGTTAACAACCTGATCTGTGTCCTACTTGGATTGCTGGTGTGTGCGCTAGGCTTTTTTAGTAAGGTGAGTTCTAATAACTGTGAACAACAAATTGACACATTTGACTTTTTAGAGCTGTCTTTCTGACTCAATTGCCATTTTGGCTATTATACTATGATAAGATTTCACATGTTATTGAAAGGAAGTACACATACACGCATGCACACACACACACACACACACACACTTTACAAAATAGGGAATATATGCACCACACCAGCAGATAACACATAGGAGAACACTTTGCGCAATTAAAACAATTGGTGATATAGTTCATCCGGTACCCACATATGGTCAGTATTTAGATTTTTTGGACCAGAGTAACAAACCTTTTTCCAAACTTAAATTCAGCTTAGGTACACAAAATAAATATATTATGCAAGGGCAGCAACACAATTCTGGGTCACAGCCTCAAGGTTTGATAGAATTCATAAATTTAGGATTAGGGGAAGGTTTGTGGTTATTCTATTGAAGTTTCATATGCAGAAGTGTGAATACGTATAAACTCATGCATGGATATTCACATACTCTTTTACAGCTACCCTAGTAACACTCACAAATGAACCTCTGTCGTAGACCAAGCTGACGTAATTCTTGCCACCAATGAGAGATAGGCTTTCTTTAAAAATACTCAACACTGTTGTGTAAAGCTATGCCTAATTTTGTGAATGGGATAACCAGGACATAGCAGTTAGAAATGGATTCCTATAGGGAAACTGATAGGGTTTCAATGAGGAGATAATTTACAATGGCTTTCCATAGGGATTTCATTACCATCAAAAAGGAAGGCAATCATTGCACTACATGCAGCAGGGTGAAAATTCACCTTTCCTCCTTTCATTGGATACTATTCCAGGAGTTGAACCACATAAACAGAGCGCTGTAAGGTATTTAAGACAAGGGGCGTATAAAATAAAGCGATCTCTGGTAGTGCTGATTTAAGACTGGTCTCTGCTGGACTTTTGGGCCGACTGGTGCCTCAAGTAGTTGAAGAGCTGGAGCAGCACTATTTTGCCACCTTAGATAGTAGTAAATAGTCGCATAATTACTTTGAAGACATGTGTTGCACGTGGCTGGAAATGTGGTGGCATTTGTTGAAATCTCTGAAGGAAACACGAAGGATAACAAACAAATATACATTGCACTATAACAAGACAATTAAAACATAAAAGGGCACAACACAACAGAATAGTCAAAACGTGGTGGTATCACAAAAACCACACAAGAAACAAAAAAATATATATTTGCAAAAATGCTGTAAATACACTATAGCACAAATAATTGCACATCACCTCTACAACATAATGCTGCATAACAGATATCCACAAATGTTTTGGCACACATTAACACCTGCAGAAACCTGCTTTCATAAAATGGTGGTGAAAGGTATTTGCACCAAGCAGTGTCTTACCAGCAATCAGGGTTAGAAATAGTGCCAGTCAAAAATGTTTTGTGATCCAGTCCACTGTCTCTAGCACCGTTTTGGACTGACTAGTATCTTAAATAGCACAAGAGCTGCAGTAACACTATATTACCACCTAGGACAGTGGTAAATGGTTGCTTGTCACATGAACTTTAAAAGCATGTGATGTACTGCTTGTGGCTGGTAATGCAGCAGCATTTGTTGACATATCGAAAGTAAAAAGCAAACTGAACACAATAAAATACACAAAGCAAGATCAAAATTTTATCTTAACCTTAAAGCCTTAAAAAAGCCAATCTTCACAGTTATAATTTCATCGTTATGTCAAACAGTTGGAAATTAAATAGTTGCAACCTTACCTTTCAATCAAAGACAGAAAATCTAGAGCAGTGACATGATCTTCACTAACCCTAGTTTAACTTGATGTTTTGGTTAACTTTTCCAAAGAAAATGTTGTCCCAATAATTTCAGGCATTGTTCCAGCTTTGATTGAAGGGAAGGTGATATACATGTAATCACCCAATTTTTTATATAAAGAAGAGTTCAACCTGTGGAGATTGGTTTCTTTAAGGTGAGAGCATATCTAGAAGATGTGCCACAACAAGCCATGGGCAGTTCTTTTGGTAACTACTTAAAGAAAATGCATTTTAAAGTAGGAACCCTAAGATAAGAGTTTTTAATCTTATTGTTGCGATCGTGGGATGCAACTTAGTTATATGAGATATATGAGATAGTGAATAACAACCACAGATTTGTTGATTTGTAGAATAAATAGGATTGTAATGAATTTTGACCTCTGGGGGGAGAATAGAAGTTAAGTATTAAAAAATAGCCTCAAGTGGTGTGTTGGTGTATTACAGGAATGTAGGATATGAACAAAACACTCTTTCATTGATTTCCAAAACAAAATGCAGGTTCACTTATAGATTTGTTATATTTCTCTATGAGTGAATATTGGTTTGGTGGATGATTGATTATTATTTTTAAAAACAGCATTAAGGCAATCATATTGAAGAAATAATATGTGAGGAACTATAGTAACTCGCAATCCAGAAAGAAACCATTTTGCGCTGTTCTTCATTGGAGGTAGTCTAGTTGGCAATGGAGTTTAGATTGGTATAGAGCCATATTATGTGACATAGAGTAAGACATGTGTACAACAGCAAATGTAATTTTATGGTTGATGAATTTTTTAATTATAACTTAATTCCACATATAGGAGTGGTGGCAAATATGTTGTGTGGAAGATTGAGTCACACTGCATGGGTCTGTTCAAGACCATAAGGGTATCATTGGTGTGAATAAAAAGATTGAATAATATCTTGAAAAACAGAAAGTTATAAAATGGAGATACATATGTGTTTCTTATGCATAATTGATGTTTTTCTGTTGTTTATAGTCTTTATTTGTTATATAAGAATTATGTTTTATAATGACTGAAGGAAAGAAAGTTGTTAATGTCCTGAAGAAGGTGGACAATATAAATGTATCCCTCTAAAACTTGTCAACAATTTCTTTCTCACAATCTTCCTGCACCGAATGATTTTATTTGACAAATTGGTTCATAATTGTGACATAATTTAGTAGATGTGTATATTTTAGAGACTAATTGATTTGTCTCTCATTTCTAGTTCTCCAGAGGTTATGTTTAATGTGTATGTATTTTTTCAATGATATATAAGATTTTTTCTCAGAATATAATAGATTTATATTTTTTCTTCATATACGTGATATCAAAATGATTCTGCCATATGGTGCATTCAGTTGTTGTAAGAACTAAGGGCATATTATCAAGAACGGCGTTAAAATTATAGCCGCTTTAGCGGCAGAAAACTGCTGCTAAAGCGGCGATAATGGGCTTGATAATATGCCCTTGAGAATTCCAATAGAAGCCCATGTTGACACCAGAACATGGGCTTCTATTGGAATTCTCAAGGGCATATTATCAAGCCCATTATCGCCGCTTTAGCGGCAGTTTTCTGCTGCTAAAGCGGCGATAATTTTAACACCGTTTCTTGATAATATGCCCCCAAGTAAATGGGTGAGTCTGGAGTTGATTTAGATTTCCTTGTGGATTTGAGAAGGACCTGGGGAGTGTTTTATGGTGATTTGGTTCCATTTTATTCTAACCAAGGGCCCTGCTATAGAGACTACTTCAAGTTAAGCTACACTCTTCTGATATGTAACCTTGCATAACATGACACGCCACATATCTTCATACTCACCACTCCACTACTTTTCTTTGTAAAAAGCTAGCTCTACTGGCCTTGTTGTGTGTCTGTTAAGGAATTACATAGCACACTTGAAGCGTTAATTCAAATCAAGCTGGAAAAGTTGTGAAGGCCTGTGATTTGTGCAGCTTATAACCATCAGCTGAACATTCACTTGCTTTTAAGTGGTCGGAAAGTTATTTGTGAAACACAATGAGGCTTGGAGGTGGTGGAATCTAAAGATTAGGTTTGCAGGAGATACCCACTTTTTTTCTTTCAGGGAACTGCTGGACCAAAAGTCAGCCCTGAGTGACCAAAAATAAAATGCTCTAATATGCTATGTGCCACTAGTGATTTTCCCATTTATAAAATATACTACTGGCTACATCTTTCAAATTATGAAAAAAAGACAAATGTAACACTTATTTGAATGTAACTTTTAACCCAGAATACCACTACAACACAACCAAATGGTCGAGCATTAGAAGATGGTTCTTATACTTCAATTGTACCTCCAGGGCTACAGTGCCTCGACGAAGTTCCAGGAAGGAATGAAATGCATTGGCTTGGCTGATCCTTTTTTTGTGCTTGACATGTCATCACAATGAAATAATGTGTCAACATTATTCATGATCCTGAGACTACTACATTGAAACAGAAATCTCTCTTGAACATATGTTATGGACTATCAGATGCTTTTATGAAATGTGTACATAGAGTGATTCTTCCTATAGAAGCATCTTGTATGATGGTTAAATTACTCACAAGTGAAGCTTACCTCAGTGTAACTTACCGAAGTGTATGGTCCCGTGAGAATCCCTAGCCTGATCCTCGGGTAAGAGAGCAAGCATGCCATTCCCAACGGCCCACACACATCGACATAACTATAAATGAGCAGTAATGACACTATATATTCACATACATTCTAAATCTATACTGGTCCATCTGGTCTGCTGCTGGACTTCAGTTGGTTCTAGGCTAGGCAGCATGGCTCTCTCTGCTGGGACTCTAGCCTACCCTGTAGGCTATGCCACCTCTGGCTCCATAGCGTGACCAGAAGTTGGGGGATCGAAAAGTGTATCCGGGGCTAGGACTGTGCAGGTTGGGCTGCTGACATGCTCTTGAACCCTTTCAGAGTCTATAGCTTTTTAGTAGGGGTGTGCAAAATGTGCCTTAATTGCTTTTTCATAAAACTTATGCGAAATCGCATGTAATTATGCAAAATGAAAATCCATCATTAAGCACTTTATTTTAGCATGAAATGCGTCCTAGTGTCAATTTTTAGTTTGATAGCACATTCTGTACAAAAAAACTGCAAAAAACAAAGTACAGAAAAAAGCAGCCGTTCATATTTTGTTGCTCCCATGGGTTCGCTGTAAAATTTATTGTGACTGGTGCGTAATTACACTAAGTGGCTTAATGACATGAAATCGGGAATTTAGTGTAACTAGCTTAGAGAAAAATTCCCCAAATTACACAAATTATGCTGGTGTAAATTAAAACTCTCCCAGGCCTACTTTTAAGAACATTTAATTGAAAATTGGGCAGTGAAGTGCACTATTTTACTCCATTTGTTTCTAAAACATTTCTGAGCAGGACAATACCACTTTATCACTTACTCTTCCCCCAACCCGCCTTTGAGAAAGGCATGCTTGCTGTACTTTGTCTTTAGGCATTGTACATGCAGGCAGTGGGTAATCAGGTACTGGAAGAGGGTCGTGCCAGTGGAGAACGTAGGCAGTAGCCTCCTATGAAAAATATTGAGCAACATCACTTATTGTTACAAACTAAGCACAGACATCATCCTTTTCTTTGAGCGCTTATGGCCATTTTGAGTGTGTTTTTTTCTCGTGCATGAGATTAAGCACTGTTTGCTAATGTGCAACTGCAACTCCTCAGCCTGGATATGCAGTCCAAGCTTTCCTTTGCATTTGGGGCATTCCTGGAAGAATGTCTGGTTTGTGGTTTGTTGAGTGCAGAGTCTTTTTCCAGTAATCATGAAGAATTTTCATGGGTGTTCATGGTGACCCATCTGAGTGATATTCCTTGAGGGCATGTGATTATGGTATGAAGTGGTTCATAGATATTAGGAAACATATGGTGTGGAGAATGATCCTAATGTGGCACAGTTGTGTACTCTGATGTAAAAAAACAGAAATCCTTGCGACATGGGGAGTTTTCTGCTGATAGTTGATGTTGAAGTCAAGGACTAGGTTAGCCATCAGTGCGTACATTTGTGTGCCCAAATTCTGGTACTTCAATTGATTGAATGAGCCGAGAAGACCAAGATTCTTTATGTTCCACTAAAATCGATGAATAAACACCCAGTGAAAATGGATGGGCTTATGCTCCACTGAAAGTAGCAGTGCATGAGTGCATGCCCCACTGAAATCATGAGTTACCTCTCCCCCCTCCCCAAAAGGATAAACCATGTGTTAATGTCCTAAAGACATGGACAAAGGATGAGTTGTGATGGGTATAAATATTGACTTCTGAAACTTTTGCTGCTTTGAGTGTTAACTGTTGGGTGTGTGTGAGAAAGTGCTGTGGTGTTAGTATTATGTGCATGATGGTTTTTGCTGTATAAAAAGATGTATCATGTCTTGTGTTCCCTTGTTTCCATACATAGGAAGATGTATTGTATCCAGATGTGTTCCTTATGTTATATCATGTTTTTAATTAAAAAATGCCATTACATTATTTTAAAATGATATACCATTAAGTTAAAATTTGTAAGCAATTTGTAACATTAAAATGTTATATATAAATTAAAAAATATACATTAATTAGTTAATTTTTTTAAACATTATTGTCTACAAGCTTCTATTATACGTCCCAACCACTATTATTTTCTAAGGTAGGGTGTTGCAGTACCAGGGGTTGGTCATGTGTGGGGCTGACTGTTTTGGTCTTTTTACCTGTAGTCTCTGTAGAAGTGCAATTTTTGAGTAGGAATGGGCTTATTCTTTCTGTATTGTTGTTCTCTAAACCTGTCCCTATAACTTCCTTAAAACTTATTTACTCCTTCCTTAACTCATATCGTTTGTCCTTAAAAGTTGACCATTTTCCAGCCACTCCATCCTGTCCCTTCCACATTTACTACTAAAACATATACCTATGTCTGCGGATATCTCTGCAGTCGGGCCAGAGATCTCTGCAAGTAAATGATAGGGGAGGAGGAGGCGTAGACCTTAGCACGTAGGTCAGTGAGCAGCATTTTGTAGTAAATCATTACTACTATTATTTTACAACTAAGTGTACTACAAAATGCAGTTTGTGGATAGGCCCTATATTGTGTATTTTCTATAGGTCCATCATTTGGAGAAAATTGTGTTCCAGAACCCCCTAATATCTAAATGTATTTTTGACAGTACCTGACAGGATTAATCGCTACTTAATACAAATTATTTCCAGGTAAGTCATGGAAGATGAGTGGGGCACAGGCTGTCTGTCTTCCCAGCTCCAGTTTGTAAGTTGGTTAAAACCTGCGCTTGCCAGATGTTTTAGTGTTATGGTTCACTTTGCGTATGGAGTGAGATATCCTTACTTGATCAATTTTTCAAAGAGACAATTTAAGATGTGACATGATTTTTAGCATTGAAAATGGATGACTGGGTGTGCCTATTGTATTCCTGTGCATGCACCTTCAAGAGAAAAGAAGGTGTAAGACATATTTAATGGTTGTCATGTGATCTCATACAGCTCACTTCTCTTCTCATTCCCTTCATTCTTAAGGCTTCCTTCCTGTTGATGGTCACCCTGGCCGGTCCAAAACCCTTGCACTTTTCCAGGAAACCTCTTGCTCTCCTCATCATTGGTGCCATGCTGGTGATTCCCAGTCTGTTGACACTTGTAAAATGCCTTTGGGGAATGATGTTCAGAAGTTCGAAGTTCCCATGCAGAAGTGTTTTAATAATGGTAAGACCTGTTTAACTAAAACAATCAAAATAAAATTAGCATTTAGCTATGAGCATCCTCGTCAATTAATACTCTTCCCTCCAAATCATGCTGCAGCAGAAGATGTTTAGAAGTTGCCAGATGTGCAACTAAGAGTTTCCCACTTGACAAAGTTGTGTGATCTTGGGCAAATCAGTTCTTTCTATGCTCAGGTCCATTGTCTTCCAATTAGCACTAGAGAAATATCTTTACATTTGGAGCATTTGTGAAGCAATATCTAATGTTAGATCGGTAAATTATGGTGTTGGAATGAAAAGTAAAAACAGTCCTCAAATAGTTCTTCTGCGAGGAGGGCGGAGTCTAGGAGGCTAGAGCGGCCTCAAATTAGTTGATAATCAAATATGGGAGCAATATTTAGAACTGCCAGAGACATTTTTGGGGGTGGGGGCTTGGGTGTGTATTTCTGTAGCTGCATTTAGAATGTTGGTCCATTTGAAGCTGAACAATGAAATAGGCAGACACGTGAATTAACATGGACTAAATAACTAGTATGGGGAGATTAAGGGCCAGATGTACGAACACATTTTCCCATAGACACAAAATGGGTAAAACTGTTTGATACATCTGGCCCGAGATGTGTTAAGGCCTTTGTATTTGATTTTGTGGAGCTCGAGTCTCAAAATTAATTCAGTGTATTAAGTACTGTAGCGTATGGAAATGGTATCAGTAAGACATTTCATCATCATCACATGTGGAAAGAGTCCGTAAGTCTGCATTAAAAACAAGCGAGTCACAAAGCCAGTTTCACATACAGAGGTATCGTTTACTCATGTAGAATTGTCACCACACAGGGACATTTTCTGGCTTTGTAAGTGATACCTACAGGATATGTTGTGGTGACTCAGAGCAGTGGGTAGGAAAATGAATGAACATGAGTTGAACAACCACAGTCACAAATTCTCAAACAGGCGTACACCCTGAATATCGACCCCAGAATATTTTGGGGATATAATATCGCAGCAGAAATATCAAAAGAAATATTGACATGTAAGTAAGTTTTCTATACCTAATACCACATATATGTACCTAGACAGTACATTTATCTTCAAGATATGTAGACATGGAGTTAGGAATAGTAAATCTATACTTTCCTATGTGCACTTACCTTTTGATATTTTGTCCCTCAATATTCTGCACTCAATATTCTTGTACCAGAGCATTCTACGGGTTGATATTCAGTAGTACAAGCCTCAAACGTTTGCAATGTCTTTCTCTCACTTATCTTACTTTCCAAACTTACCACAGAATGATCGAGATGTACCATGATTTCACAGGCATTTTTGAGAAAGAAAAGGCTTTTCTTGGGAAATCATTTTCCATGTAAAGGAACACTCTGAAACTCAGAGTGAACTTTCACATATGCCTTGTAGAAGGAAGAAAGGAGTTCCAGAATCTGGTGGTGGCACCAGTGAAGGACTCCTTTAATGTCAATTGAACATTTATGACAGGTGTTTGCAGGAGGAGTGGATTCTTACACTGACCAGCCCTCTGACCTCCACAAATGGTGAGCAGTAAGGCTAAGTAGTAAAGTTAGGCCGTGAAAGTACGTAAGTGAAGAGCCTTGTGAGTCTAACAGCTAGTTCTGAATAGTATTCTGGCTTAGATGGATAGCGAGTGAAGTTCCCTTAGTACCTGTGAGATGGGAGTGAATTCCTTCCTTGGAGACATCAGCCAAGCAGTGGTGTGGAATATATATTTCACAAAGTTCCAGCAGGAGGTTTGGAAATGTATATTGAAGGGCTTATGCCTATAATTTGTGTATATTTCAGAATTTCCTGAAATGTTCAAAGATTACTAGGATCACTCTTGAAAAGATGTAGCTGTTACAGAGTCCTAGGAGTATTCACTTGCCTCAGCATTTAAGTATACAAAAATGTACCACTTTGAGAATATCCTTTTCCTAAAATTTTGGGCATGTCCTATTGTCACTGCTACTGCAAAATCAGATTTACTTCTGCTCTTGACAGGAATACATCTTAAGCTGTTTCAAAGGTGAGAACCTAACTTGGACAGTTTTCTAAATACCCTTCAAACTTGCAGGTTTAGCCGCACTAGTCACCATTTGCAAGCATCTCCACTATGGAATTTCCACAACCTGCCACTGTAAGAAGGTTTACTCACTAAGAAAATGTTGCCATTCTGCAAGAATTTTAAGTGTGAGCAAATTTATTTACAAGGGCAAATACTGTAATGTTACCCTTGTAAATGCTGCTAATTGCATGCTTAGATGAGCCTCTTATAAGCAAAAACAACTTGAAAGTTATTAAAGCAGGTTTGTTGGTGTGTGCCCTCAAAATGTGACTTAAATCTTTTCAAATGCACTTTCTGGATACTTTCACAAAGCATGCTTAAACACAGATCATGTTTAGAAATCATGAGGTATGCAATCATGATGCATTGAACTGGCTTGGCTTATTCAAATCAAAAGGTGTCTTTTGGTCAGAGAGAACTGAACCGATTTGAGTCTACTCAAATAAGGGTTGAATTTGGCATACTTAGGGGCCGATTCCGATTCAGGCCGGAAATCTCTCCGACCGAGCCGGACCCGGAGAGAATTCCGACCGAATAGGACCCCAGCAGTCCGACCGAATGAGTACGATGCGCACGCATGCATTCGGACTCGATTCGGTCGGACTCCCATTGAAGTCAATGGGAGCCGGTCGTACAACGCGTACGCGGGCTCCCATTGACTCAATGGGTGCGAGGCGAACGAGGGCGCCCCTACAGTGGGTACGCATCGATGCGGTTCGCGCCGCACACGCACAAGTAGGGGGGACCCATGGGTCCCCCCTGTGTGCGACTCGCGCAGCTACGCGTACAGGGGGGTCCGACATGGACCCCCAAAGTCCGGCTCCGACAGCTGTTTCGAGCCGGACGGTGCGAGTCGGTCGGACTGCTCAAGGCGCGCATCGTACTTGCCCGGCCGGGGAACGTCTCCATTATGCGGTGCGAGTCGAGTCCGTGCGAGTCGGTCGGTGCGGTTCGGACCCGTGAACGAGTCGGTCGGCGATTTCGCGTGCGCTCGCATCGTACTCGCTCGGCCGGACGCGCGTTCGAATCGGTCGGGAAAGAGGGCTCCGAATCGGATCCGGTTAAGCCGAATCCGATTCGGTGTGCTACCGGCCGAGATCGGAATCGGCCCCTGAGTCTAGACTTGAATCCCTATTGGGAGCAGCATCTTAGTGATTTCATTGATTCAACCAGATTCGAATTAGGAATTCGAATTTTTTGAAACATAATTTGAGTAGAGCACTTTGAAACTCACCCATTCCCAATGTAAATCTCATCTCTTTTTAAGTTTGCTGGCCCTCTAGGTCTCTAGTCTAGCATTTCAAAAGGTAGCATTAACCAGGTGCTGTGTATTCATTTCTAGCCAGTTTTCGATGTTTTGCTGCCTACAGCACAAAGGAAGGCCCAGATTCACTGTCATTCACACACGGAAAAGGTGCGTGAAAATGCAGCACTGCGTTCTGTGAAGGCCAGAAAATGGCTCAGTGCCAGAGTTAGTAAGTCGCCTGCCAATGTCGTCATCGGCGACACTCACTGTAAACCAAACTGTTCTGCATCACACAGAGCCTTGTGCTGTGGTACAAAGGAGGCTCTGCAGTCTCTAGCATAGCTGCCACATGTCCCGTTTTTGCTGGGACAATCTTGGCAAGTTGGAGACTGTCCCGGGTAATTCACTATCCCGGGACAGTCCAGGCATGCCTGCGTTGGCGTATAATTTGCAAACCACTTAGCTTTGACGATCTGCAGATTGCTCACTTTAATATGTTAAAATAAAACTTGATATCTGTCTGGTGTGTATCCAAAACCTCTGGTGGAGTATTTTCATCAGGAATCCAGCTGATGGCACTACTGTATTTGTTTTGAAACGTTATAAACATCTTGCTGTGCTTTTTCTTAATCCTGTTACCACAAGAGCCAAAAGTGAACGTTAAATTATGCTAATTGTGTGGGTTGGGTGGAGTGGGCGGAGCTTTGGGGCAGTGGGTGTGGTACATTTTCAAGTAAGTAATTGATAGCTGTGTTGCAAAGTGTCCCTGGCAATTTTTTTCAAATGTTAGAAACTGTGCTCTAGCCTAAATTCCGACGCACACCAGCACATAGGTCATACATGTAAGAAGTATGCGTTAATGTAATGCACACGTTACATGTAGGTACAGCACCAGATATACCGATTTAACCTTTGCTTATACATGCCTTTTCTTAGCATTAGGTTTTGGGACAAGACAGATTATGCTACTTAGTAAATCTGGCTTTGCACCAAAACCTAAGGCTTTTATGCTGGCCTGCTCCATACATGTCCTCGCTGCATACCTGAGCAGGGCAAAGATGTAAAGGGTTTGGGTGCAGCGTGAGGGTCAGCTTTCCGTACAAAATAGCTTTCGTGCCTGCAAGTTGATCCACTGCTGCTGTTTGCGGCTCTTTCCAATACTTTGCAACCAGTGGTGTAACAAAACTTTAGCCCCCCAACCCCCCTGTAAGGTATGCCAATGCCTCAATTTCTTCTTGCAACCACCCTCTTTTTCCCCCTGCTCATGTTCAAAATACTTAACCACTGCAGCATTCTACCTATGGTATCAACAAGGGTTTTGGCAATACAGTTAACTTTATAGAGATCAGCATACTCTACAGTCTGTAATAAAAGGGCATACCAAAAGTCATTTTCTGTGTCATTAACTTACGAAATTGGTGTTGAGGGGCTGACTGTATGCATATCTTTGGTCTCTAAGAAACCTATATCATTTCAACCCATAACAAAAGGATCATGAATGGGGCTGCTTTTTAAGTGATGTGAATATACAAATGAATGTCAGTCAGCAAGAAGTGAAGACTAAGGGCCTGATTCTGATGCGGTTAGGAAAGCATTCCCACCTAGGGCCTGATTCTGATGCGGTTAGGAAGGCCTCCTAATGGCATTTGCTCCTTCCAAATCGGATCAGGAACGTGTCTTCCCAACCCAGGGCCCAATTATGATGCGGTTAGGAACATATGCTCCCATTGAAGTCAATGGGAGTCCAACCAAATCGTATCTGGAAGCATCCGGATGCATCGTACTCCGTCAGTCGGACTCTCCCGATCCGAGTGGGTCGGAAACCATTTCCAAACCGATTCGGTCGGGAAGCTTTCCAACCCGCATCAGAATCAGGCCCTAAGGGTCTAATTACGATACGGTCGGAAACGGCTCTGAGTGTCGGTCGGAGCCGTTCTGACCAAATCGTATTATGCCATTCAGATTCCTTTCTGACCGACCCATTATGATGGAGTCGGTCAGAAAGGAATGCGAACAGTCATTCCGACTGGCTTCCGACGGTCGGAATGCAGCCAGTAATCCCAAGGGCGTCTCTTTCCGCCCGAGGGATTACGATGTCGGGTTCACACAGCCTTTCTGTGCCGCCCTTCCCGACACAGAAAGGCTGTCTGAACTCTACTTTGGGGGCCGCTAGCAGGGCCCCCTATGGTGCCCCCCTGTTGATCCCTGCACCTTGCAGCAGGCACCTTGAGGTGCCTGCCACAGGGTGCAGGGATAAACCGCACCTCGCATTTTACAATGGGAGCATGCATTCAGGCCGGAATGCATGCTCCCGTTGTAAAGTATAGGTGTGCGACAGGACAGTGTTCGGTCGCATCCTAATTAGTCGGTCGGGACTGTCGACCAGGTGTCGGTCGGTCCCTTGACCGAGACGATGTCGATTGGAGAAAACTCCGCCCGACATCGTAATGAGGTCCTAAGTTGTAATCATCACCAACTTCCCCAGTTATTTAAAACCTAAGTTTCTTCCTCCTCGTGCTCAATTTTCTTGCTCTTTATTTTACTTTTTATAGAACAAAGTCCACATGGTGTAGCAGGCCACTAGTGAAAAAATATTGCCTGACTTAGCCTAGAAACTAAAAGGCTGGGTTTAAATCCCAACTTCCCAAATTACCAAATTGTGTGATCTGGGGAAATTTATTGTACATTTCCTTACGTTGGTTTCCTTGTCCGTCAAAATTAAGAGCACCAAAAAGTGATTAAGTTAACTGTTAAGGCACTAAGAGCACATATATTTGTAAAGAGCAGGCAATCCACATGTTTTTTTCAGGAGAAGCACGGGTGGAAATGGGTCCTGCTTCAAAAGGTTTTGGAGAAAATGGGGTCAATCTTTGACTTTTACAACATAGCTTTCCCAAAACATTACCTTGTAATCCAAAGGTTTGCCACACCATTCTGAAGTGCACCTCATTGAACATTCCAATACTAGCGAGCCTACCACAAGACTCTAAATTATTATTTCTCAGCATCAGCAAGTCATGCATGTGCCATTCAGAAAACTGTGCACCTGAAAGAAACAAATGAGGCGCAAGAGGCAAACAATTGCACCATACCAGATGCAGCTCCCAATATTGTGTGCCCATTCATGTTCTTGTGTGAGTTGTTACCGCAGTAAATGTGATCACCAACCAGTAAAGTACCACTGGAATTTTTAGATCATTGAAGACAACATTTCATGTAAGAGTGCTGTCATCATACCAGGCCAATTGCAATATATGTGCCTCTTGCTTTAAAATACTGGAGTGCTGCTCACATAAACTGTGGTGTTGCTAGAAACATAATGTTGTATGTGCCAAACTACCTATCAGGAGTATTGCTTAATAAAACAGGGATGTTCAGTGCAACAATGGCTGCTGAAGCATGCCTAGGATGCTTACTGTTCCTGGAGCTACTCATGGTCTCATGGCTATTAACTATAAACATTTTGTCCTTATGTCACAGATCTTATGGGTCAGGCAGCACTTTTGTGACACTGGATTGCAAATATTGTCCCACTAGTCTGCACAGCACCCCACAGAGCACGCATTACCATGCAAACTTTGGTGCCGCAGCATGCATAACACACTTAGCATGGCTCAAAGGAATGCCGGAGGAACACAGCTACAAAGTCTTGCAACTGATTACGCCAACCTTTACTCCTACCTTTCTCTACTAGGTTTAATGCAGATGGTCTTTTATTTGCCTGCTAAAAGTGGTAGAAGGGAGGAAAACGATTCAAGATTATACTTTTGATTAAATCATGCTGTAATGGACCACAGACTCCGAATTTCAGTTTGGTGGATTTATTATAAGGCCAAAAATAATTGAATATAAACACACCTCAATATCAGAGTATATAGGTACAGAAAGATAAATACAGAGCCGATTTTACGAATATAAGTCATTCGGCACAGAAGGCATAATATGATGAACTCCAAAATAAAAATACAGCAAAGAATAGAAGCGGAGTCCAATTCTCTTTTCATTTAAGAAGGAGCAAATCTTTCCCTACTCTGCTCTCAATAAGGATCCTACCTATCTTCCTTGTATCATAACCCAAAGGTGTCAGCACGTGTTGACTTCCTAAGAAGTACTCACGTCAAATGGGTATGATAGCTTAAAGCTATGGAGCTCGCTCTAAGATGCTCCTTCTCCGACGAAAGCTGGCAGAAGTCTCTCGAATCTGTCCCTGCGCATCATACCAAAAGACAATGTTCAACCCACAATACGTCATGTTTCAAAACTTTTCTAATTGCAACTTTTTTCAGTAAGTTTCCACAGAAGCTTTAATTAAGTCGACTCTTCTTCCAGTGGCCTTGGTTCCCAGATAGGCCAGGCACGAAAGGCAGGTCCTCCCCTCTCGCCTTGCAGTCTTCTTCAAAGACATTCCGGGTATCTCCTTAAATCTAAGAATAACGAGGTCGAATTCCTGCACCTGCAGTAGGATGAGAACACACTGTCTTCGAGCGCAACAGAATTTATTTAATTAATTCTTGAACAACCAAGGAGAAACGAAACTCAAAACAACCTACAATTTGGGCCTACAAATGGGGTAATTTAAACTAAACATGGTTACATTATACCAGTATAATTTCGTCCTGCATATTACACATACAGGAATTAAGTTTTCTAATACACGCAAATCCTACTTGTTAGAAATGGGATCTCTGGTTGGCTAAGGCTTGCGCCAAAGCCAGGCAGAGACCACCACTCTAGTCAGGGCAAGGGAGTTACACGCCAAAGATAACCCCTGCTCACCCCCTTGGTAGCTTGGCACGAGCAGTCAGGCTTATCCCGGAGGCAATGTGTAAAGCGTTTGCGCACGCGCACAGCAACAACATACCAGGCACACTACAAAAGGAACTCCACACAAGGTTATATCAAAAATAGCCTTTGTATTCTCATAACACATTAGAATAGTACTCACACAATATACATGGTGCCACCTGGCACTAGGTCATGTTTACAAGGGAATTATTTACACATGACAGGGCCACTTGGACCACTGTCAGAATCATCACAAAGTGAACTTAGTAAAAGTAAAACAGATCATAACCGTACAACCAGTAAACACTGGTAATCACTGTACTTAGCATCAGCCTGTAACATAAACTACATTATGCACAGTATCACATCAAGCGCGAATTACATTCTGCGCCAACCTCACCAGCATAAACACATTATGCAATCACCTCACTAGTCTAAACGCATTAGACCCTAACCTCCTAAGTATAACTCACATTAGGGGCGTAAATCACACAGTGAAACATAATCTCACTAGCATAAACCATGATATGCAAAACAACCTCATAATCATAAACCACAGTTAGAGGTATAACACAGGGTGCGTAATCATACTACATACATTACATTTCCTAGCACCACATCACATTAGGGCCTGGCGCCCTATAAATCTAACAGTCCCCGCTGGCCATCTGGCCATCTCAGAAAGGGGGCTCAAATGCCCTATGTCCCAAGAGTCAGGGCTGCTGCCGATGCAGCGAAATCCACGGGCGCAACTGCGCAAACCTAAATGTAGCAGCTGCCCACTACTTGCTGGGCAGCTGGGAAACTCACTGGCACCTCTGTGCCTCTGGTCCCACTCCGGGACATCTCATGCTCATGCCCCTCTCGTTGCAGCTGCCCGCGCTGGTACGGCGCAGCTGTGGCACTTTGCATAAAGGGGGCCCGGCACCTCTGTGCCCTCTGGACCCCCACGTGGCATTAAACACCTGCCCCCATCGTTGGGGCGGCCCGCTCTCTGGCGGGACCGCCCAGGCGCCGACAATGCGCCTCGATATGCCCCCAAAGACACGGGGCCCTCTGGGGCTCTCTGGCTTTCACCAGAAACTGCTCAACAACGTTGGAGCGGCCCGCTGCCAGACGGGGCCGCTCAGCATCTGTGCCTCCCCCAGGCGCTACATGACGCGAGCCCCACTCACCGGGCTCACTGGCGCTGCTCGGGGTCTCCTCTCCGCGCTGCGGGACCAGCCGCACTCCTCCCGGTCTCCTTGCAGCATGCGGGGCTCTCTCCTCCCTTCGCCCGGGCCCCCTCCTGGGACCCGGGACTTCTCTGGACATCGCAGGCAGCAGGCGGGGCTCTCTCGCTCATGAGAGCCTCGCTTGGGATCCGGCTGCACTCTGCAGCTGGCACGCAGGCGGGGTGGGCTCCCGCCTGCCTTCATCCTCTCTACCTTGCGTCGGGGCTCCCACTCGGCCACGGGAGCCCTCCTCACCAGGCCGCACGTCTCGCTCTTCACCCTGGGGGATCCTGCAACACAGAGCGGGATCTCCCTGGAGGCAGGCATCGCGTCACGCTTCTCCTGGCCGGCACTTCCTTTGGCAGGCCTCGCCCACGTCACAACAAAGGTTGCCTGACTTCCGGGTCGCATTCGGACGCGGCCCGGCAGTTTCTCTCGGCGACTTCTCCTCCACAATACGGGGTAGGCTCCCGTTCATTAAAAATGATATACAGCGGGGTGGGCACCCGCGAAAGGGCACCACCAGGTGGGGTGGGCACCCGCTCCTGTCCCCTCCAGCAGGGGGAATCCCTACGTCGGGATCTCCTCGGGGATGATTGCAGCTCAGCGCTGCGGAGCCCTCGTGCTCCTCTCCTCCAAAGTCCAGCGCTCCCAAGGCGCTAGAACAGGCAAAAGTCCTGTAGGTGAAAAGAAGGTCCCAGCAAACAGTTCCTGTAGGGATGAAGGGGCAATGCAGGGCCCAGGGAGGCAAGCCCTCCTGGCAGCCTCCCCCTGGGCCCCAGCAGCAGCACGCTTGGCAGGTTCAGGAACAAAAACAGCACAAGAACATCTTCATGGGGTCACAGCCCCTTCTTTTATACACCTATTTCCCTTTGTGTCACAGCACAGGGCTTGGGGATACCAGTCAGAACTGGTATAGGGGGGATTTGGAGCACTTTGTTTTGCTCAGCTCCTCTCTCCTTTCAGAGTGTAGGCTAGGGACATCAGACGCACCACAGGGGGTGGAGCCAGCATTGTGGAGGGAAGGCACAGTCCTATTCAGGTCCCAGGTGCAACTCCTCCCACCCATCTACATGGAGATCTCTCCATTCAGCCCTGCGCTGACTCACCCTGCCCCTCCTGGAGCCACACACACCTCCCAGCCCCTGTCACTCACAAAGCCAGACATGCAATCCACATCAGGCAAGCAGGAACACAGTACACAGAAATGCCAACTTCTAGAAGTGGCATTTCTCTACCAGTCACCATAAATCTGCGCACACCATTGCGCAGCATTTATTCTCCAGAGTTCGCACATACTAAACTCGCCCCTGCACTCCTCTCATACCAGGAATTACCATGGACACACATATCCCCTATGCATTCCTATGGGAGGGCAGGCCAATCTCACCACACGCACTCAGAGAGCGCACGCACTTTACACTGGACCACAGTGCTAAAGTGCCCAGAGACTTAAAACTACTAACATATAAGGCAAAAAGTTTAGGGGTGAACCTGCCAAAAAGGGCCAAGTCCAACACAACCCCCTTCCAGCCAAAACGCAGGGCAGACCAATCACCACTGTGATGGGCTTCCCTGCTTGGGGCGATAGAACACGGACGCGGGCCCGCACTGCAGGGACACCCTCCGGTTCTACACCATTCTGAACCCATGTGGTTCCCTCTGGAAAAAAAACTCAGGACCAACTAGGCTACCCCACGGGTACTCCCTAGTTGTCCACGGCCAGGACCAGGCCCTAGGCCACCCAGATACCACTGGTCCTTGCCAATCCACAGAGTGGGGGGCAGTAACCCCTGGCATCCAATAGCCATTCTCCACTCTCCCTCTCAGTGTAGTTCCAAACTACCACTGATCCTTCAACCTAGGGTCCGCACCCTCAGGCTGACCAGAGGTCACGGGCGAAGCATCTCCTCCCCCTACCTCTATTTCTGGGGTCGCACACTCTCCCAGGAAAAGCACCCTCCAGAACACAACTCTCCCACTAGTTCAGGACCTCTCTCCCGCAACTGGTCTACCACCCTGGGATCTGTAACGCCAAAAGGGTCGCAAGGAAGTTTGGTGCGTTGGTTCCTCACACTCAGGTGAGGTGAGGTACCGGTTTCGAGAATACGAAGCGGCAGCGGCGACATCCTTATTCAGTGATGCGGCGGCAGCGCATGCGATCCTTTTCACCGGCGATGCGCACCAGGGTCAGAGGCGAGGACGCCCTCCCTCTGCACCCCCTTCCAGAGCAGTGTACCCTCCCAACTGGAGTGGTACCCCTAGAAGCTACATTGTTCAGGGCACTGATTACAGTCGCCCTGCTGTCCAGGACAGGCAAACACCTGAACCTGGCTCCCCAACCCAGGGACGCTACCCTTTGGTCAGATGCCCGGCGAACCAAGACTTCACGGGGAGCACGCATGCCCCCCCGAGGGTGACACATAACTAATGTGTCGTGTGACAGTTTGCCGGGCACAGATCTCACGACCTCCTGTCCATCTGACAGTGCGTGCAGATCCCCCAGGACAGAAGTGGCGTCACCATGGCCAATCATTGGCGACTCAGCCCTTCTGGCTGGCCCCTGACCCACTGGTTCCCACTGGGGACTCTTTCCCCCTCTCACCCCTCATTCTGGACTTCCGCACCCTCCCAACTGGAGTGGTACTGCCAGACACCAGGACTGCTGGAGCTCTGATTACAGACACTCCACGTCCTCTAGACACTGGGAGATCCTCCTCAAATGGTCTACAAGTACAGCCTAGGCTCCCAACCTGGTGTTCCCTAAAGAAACCATCCAGGCCCTGAGACGGGGTTCCGGGCACCTGGAGACACGCAGTCCCACTCACTCCTTCCCCTCTGAGACAGGACGTGAGCCCCTACACCGGGACCTAGCTGGGCTACTCTGAACCTCTTCCACCACTCTGGGCTGGAAGACACCTCAACCACTCCTTTTGGAATCACTCTCAAATGCCTCTTCAGATCCTCTAACACGGGGAGATCCCCCACACAGAACAGTCAACAGGACAGACTAGGCTCCCAACGTGGTGTTCCTTCTAAGAACCATCCAGTGTCGGAGACAGATTGAGGCTCGGAATACGGCCCAGTCTCACACCTTCCTCGCAGGACATGATGTGAGGCCTTGCAACCTTCTCACTGTGAGGTCACCTAACTCTGAACATCTTCCACCACCCTGGGTTGGAAGACACCTGCACCATTCCTCTAGGGTCACTCCCCCATGCAAGTTCCTTACTTCAGAGAACTCACACTCAATTATTCAGCAAGCTCCTTATTTCAGAGAACTCACCCCAACGTCCAGCAGCACATCACTCATCCACACACACCCCCCCCAGACCGGTGAGACAGTTCCTTACTGTCCCTGAATCTCAACCTGCACCCCTCTTACTGAGCACCAGGTACCATACTCTGGGAACGGGACGGGGACTTCATGCACTGGACACACACTTCGCTGCCACCACTGGATCCCACCCTTACTGGTGAATCCAGAAAACTCACACTGCACTTAGGGGATAATCTACCCTCCCGAGCTAGTGACTCCATACCAATTAAGTCCCCACTGTAGGCCAACCCAAGAACCAGCGCAATGGCTCAAGGGCAGTCTCTCCTCCAGATTCTCTGGTTTCTGTCCTTGGCAGGACACCCAACTCATAGTGCACAAGAAACACATTTCAAAAAGAAATGACACTTAAAACAAACTCAGAAACAATAATCCCTTTCCATGTGACTATCTAAAATGCAGAGTTTTGTAGTGCAGCCAGTTGTCGCTGTGGTACTGCGCAAACGCAAGTCCAAATCCCCACCGCTGACAACCAATGTTAGAAATGGGATCTCTGGTTGGCTAAGGCTTGCGCCAAAGCCAGGCAGAGACCACCACTCTAGTCAGGGCAAGGGAGTTACACGCCAAAGATAACCCCTGCTCACCCCCTTGGTAGCTTGGCACGAGCAGTCAGGCTTATCCCGGAGGCAATGTGTAAAGCGTTTGCGCACGCGCACAGCAACAACATACCAGGCACACTACAAAAGGAACTCCACACAAGGTTATATCAAAAATAGCCTTTGTATTCTCATAACACATTAGAATAGTACTCACACAATATACATGGTGCCACCTGGCACTAGGTCATATTTACAAGGGAATTATTTACACATGACAGGGCCACTTGGACCACTGTCAGAATCATCACAAAGTGAACTTAGTAAAAGTAAAACAGATCATAACCGTACAACCAGTAAACACTGGTAATCACTGTACTTAGCATCAGCCTGTAACATAAACTACATTATGCACAGTATCACATCAGGCGCGAATTACATTCTGCGCCAACCTCACCAGCATAAACACATTATGCAATCACCTCACAAGTCTAAACGCATTAGACCCTAACCTCCTAAGTATAACTCACATTAGGGGCGTAAATCACACAGTGAAACATAATCTCACTAGCATAAACCATGATATGCAAAACAACCTCATAATCATAAACCACAGTTAGAGGTATAACACAGGGTGCGTAATCATACTACATACATTACATTTCCTAGCACCACATCACATTAGGGCCTGGCGCCCTATAAATCTAACAGTCCCCGCTGGCCATCTGGCCATCTCAGAAAGGGGGCTCAAATGCCCTATGTCCCAAGAGTCAGGGCTGCTGCCGATGCAGCGAAATCCACGGGCGCAACTGCGCAAACCTAAACGTAGCAGCTGCCCACTACTTGCTGGGCAGCTGGGAAACTCACTGGCACCTCTGTGCCTCTGGTCCCACTCCGGGACATCTCATGCTCATGCCCCTCTCGTTGCAGCTGCCCGCGCTGGTACGGCGCAGCTGTGGCACTTTGCATAAAGGGGGCCCGGCACCTCTGTGCCCTCTGGACCCCCACGTGGCATTAAACACCTGCCCCCATCGTTGGGGCGGCCCGCTCTCTGGCGGGACCGCCCAGGCGCCGACAATGCGCCTCGATATGCCCCCAAAGACACGGGGCCCTCTGGGGCTCTCTGGCTTTCACCAGAAACTGCTCAACAACGTTGGAGCGGCCCGCTGCCAGACGGGGCCGCTCAGCATCTGTGCCTCCCCCAGGCGCTACATGACGCGAGCCCCACTCACCGGGCTCACTGGCGCTGCTCGGGGTCTCCTCTCCGCGCTGCGGGACCAGCCGCACTCCTCCCGGTCTCCTTGCAGCATGCGGGGCTCTCTCCTCCCTTCGCCCGGGCCCCTCCTGGGACCCGGGACTTCTCTTGACATCGCAGGCAGCAGGCGGGGCTCTCTCGCTCATGAGAGCCTCGCTTGGGATCCGGCTGCACTCTGCAGCTGGCACGCAGGCGGGGTGGGCTCCCGCCTGCCTTCATCCTCTCTACCTTGCGTCGGGGCTCCCACTCGGCCACGGGAGCCCTCCTCACCAGGCCGCACGTCTCGCTCTTCACCCTGGGGGATCCTGCAACACAGAGCGGGATCTCCCTGGAGGCAGGCATCGCGTCACGCTTCTCCTGGCCGGCACTTCCTTTGGCAGGCCTCGCCCACGTCACAACAAAGGTTGCCTGACTTCCGGGTCGCATTCGGACGCGGCCCGGCAGTTTCTCTCGGCGACTTCTCCTCCACAATACGGGGTAGGCTCCCGTTCATTAAAAATGATATACAGCGGGGTGGGCACCCGCGAAAGGGCACCACCAGGTGGGGTGGGCACCCGCTCCTGTCCCCTCCAGCAGGGGGAATCCCTATGTCGGGATCTCCTCGGGGATGATTGCAGCTCAGCGCTGCGGAGCCCTCGTGCTCCTCGTGCTCCTCTCCTCCAAAGTCCAGCGCTCCCAAGGCGCTAGAACAGGCAAAAGTCCTGTAGGTGAAAAGAAGGTCCCAGCAAACAGTTCCTGTAGGGATGAAGGGGCAATGCAGGGCCCAGGCAGGCAAGCCCTCCTGGCAGCCTCCCCCTGGGCCCCAGCAGCAGCACGCCCGGCAGGTTCAGGAACAAAAACAGCACAAGAACATCTTCATGGGGTCACAGCCCCTTCTTTTATACACCTATTTCCCTTTGTGTCACAGCACAGGGCTTGGGGATACCAGTCAGAACTGGTATAGGGGGGATTTGGAGCACTTTGTTTTGCTCAGCTCCTCTCTCCTTTCAGAGTGTAGGCTAGGGACATCAGACGCACCACAGGGGGTGGAGCCATCATTGTGGAGGGAAGGCACAGTCCTATTCAGGTCCCAGGTGCAACTCCTCCCACCCATCTACATGGAGACCTCTCCATTCAGCCCTGCGCTGACTCACCCTGCCCCTCCTGGAGCCACACACACCTCCCAGCCCCTGTCACTCACAAAGCCAGACATGCAATCCACATCAGGCAGGCAGGCACACAGTACACAGAAATGCCAACTTCTAGAAGTGGCATTTCTCTACCAGTCACCATAAATCTGCGCACACCATTGCGCAGCATTTATTCTCCCGAGTTCGCACATACTAAACTCGCCCCTGCACTCCTCTCATACCAGGAATTACCATGGACACACATATCCCCCATGCATTCCTATGGGAGGGCAGGCCAATATCACCACATGCACTCAGAGAGCGCACGCACTTTACACTGGACCACAGTGCTAAAGTGCCCAGAGACTTAAAACTACTAACATATAAGGCAAAAAGTTTAGGGGTGAACCTGCCAAAAAGGGCCAAGTCCAACACTACTTAAACGTGCTCACTTCATTTTAATACTAATATGACATGAATAAATGCATCTTAATATTCATAAAACATTGCACACGACAAAAATACATATGAGTGTGTTTATAACAGGAGTATAGTGCACCCCTACAATTTAGAGTGCTGTGAGCGCTCTATCAGTTCACCCCTCTTATGACTAGTGTCATAACACCAACCTTTTATCCTCTCATAAGTTTCTCCTTGTAGAAGAGACCGACCTAAACAGAGGTTGTAGCTTGCCGTCCCTGTCTAAATCTTTCCAACCCTTTAAGGTGCTGATAGTGACTGTCCTGCAGTCGTTCGAGTTGTTGCGCTCGCTTTTTCAATGAATTCTCAGCATGTCGTGCCCTTTGCCATTTGTAAGCCTTAATGACTCCTAACAGTACAATTATACAAAAGACAGCTATTATAATAGGTTTCAAGATGTATCCCATTATTCCTTGTCCCAAACTTCCAAACCAGCTTCCTATCTTGCCAAATCCCTTGCCAATTTGTTCCCAGAGTCCATCAGCAGCTAGATCACAAAAATCTTGATGTATCTCTGAAATATTGCTAATGTACTTCATTATATCCAGACTATTGGCAGGAATATAAGTACAGCACTGTTGAACTTTCAATAATTTACAGACTCCTCCAGCTTTTGCTAATAGCACATCTAAAGTAAGACGATTTTGAAGAACCATAGCCCTTATTGAAACCATCTCCCCATCAACAAGTAACAGGATTTGAGCCGTATTCACAGAGAGCTTATCTACCAGAGTTGCCAGCTTTCTAATCTTCACATCATTCAAAATCACACCCAAACTAGGTATCATAGCTCCAAATACATCCCCAATAATTTCTCCCGCACTTGCACCACGTTTTCCTCTATGAGATCTCTTCCCTTCCAAAGCCCATAAATCATCCACATGGAAGATCTTGGGAAATACCACAGCCAAATAACATGTCCCATACCAATTTTTGGGCAATTTCACATAAGCATTTTTACCGCACACAAAGTACACATTTGGCACTATGGTCAATTCATCCAACAGCGCCTTTCTAATGGATTCTTCAATCAAGAAAATGTGTTCACAATCACTCTCACCCACAAATATTTTATCATAATATGTGGACGGGTGTCTAATGCACAGTCTCCCTTTCTGCTGGAAGTCTAAAGCTATTGGACCAGAACTTCCCTTTGCCCTATAATCTAATTCCTTCTGTGTCCATGGGATCAACTTGTGCTTCGGATCTGGTCTAAATAAGGTGTGCCTATGTCAATCTTCTATCTGGTCCACAAACTTCTTTTCAATGTCAGTTAACATGCAGGTCAAATTGTGTCTATGGGCATAAGATGTATCTAAGGTAATAGTAGGCACAAAATACGTAGACATCCTCTCTACCTGCTTATAGTAATCATATTTGTTCATGTATTTAAGAACGGGGACTTCTGAGAGTACCACATCATAATTGGAGAAGTAGTACTCAAAATGTGCCTTGCTATAAAACATACTCAATAACATGCTGCATGTAATGCCATAGGTCAAAGGTAAGTGATGGTATTGAATGCCTTCTTCTACGGATGCTGGCAGTTGCATACACACATAGCAATCTTTTGCTTCCATTGTATCAACATACTCATACAACAAACGAGCATATGCATTCAGCGTGAAATCACCTTTTGACAAATCTACATGTAACATTCGACTAGTTTCCTAATCATCTCTCTATCTTTTGCGGATGCACCCTCTTCGAACTCTGACGTAGGTGGGGTAAGTGTCGTCTGTTCCCCATTCCTTTCGGCATTGTGTGACTCAACCAAAGATGTAACAATCACCAAAGTTATGACAATAAGCACCACAACAATAAGGGTACCAATTATGCACTTCTGCTTGCGTCTTGGATTTCCAGATTCCATTTTGAACCTCCTTTGGTTTCGAGGCGCAAACAATTCAAAGTCTCTTTTCTTCTCTTATTGCCTTATTTTGGTATTTACAATGTCTTTTTATTTTCCTTTTCCCATTCGATTATTGCAATATTCAGTCCAGTATCTATGGCCTATTGCAGAGGTGTAGTCAGCCCTAGCCCTCAGTTCTTCTTCTATTGAAAGTCCCTAATTTAAATCTTCTTCCACTCGGGCCTAGGTTATCTTCCTTCTAAAGCCTAATGAGTTCTTCTTTCAAAGTTCAAGCTTCATCATTAATGATATTAGATCCAAGTATGGTAAGAACAAGCTTCAGAATTTCTGCACGAATCTCTCCCAGTTCCTGTGCAGTGGGCTGTCGACCAAATGTGGGGAAAGCAACCTGGTTAAGAATCAAAAAGCGCAAACCGCTTAGTCTTGGTGGATTGGTGACTGTCAAAGTTAGGATTCCGAAGACTTCAATTCCAGGGACCAACAGCTGAATATCAATCGACAGGGTGTCCCCTCCGTAACTTACTGTACCAGTCCCCAACCTTCCGGAATTTTTCGGTCTCTGCATTTGCAGCCAGGTACGTACACTCAGGAGAGGCGTACTTTTGAGACGGTACCCTCTCTCTTCTGGATCGTCTTAGACCATCCGGTCTCTCCTCAGTTTCACTTTGATCTGATTCAGACGTTTCGGGAATCGGAGCGAGATTTTTCTCAGATGCAAGCCTTATGTTCAGCCTTTCCTTTCTTGTTGGCCACTTTTCTGCGCCTGGTCTCCTCTCTTCCTCTTGATTTGATCCTTCTGCATCAGGCCGTTCACTTTGATCTGGTTCAAAGTTCACTTCTGCAATCTCATCTATCTCATGATCTGAACTCAACTCTGGAGCAGCTTGATCTTGGTTTTCTTGCTCAGTTGATTGTTCAGCCCCTTCAGGAATTCTTACGATTTGACTTGTTCCTTCGTTCTCTGTGTCATTTTCAGTTGTACTCCTCGAAACAAGAGGAATCGTTGCCTCCTCAGGTTCTGGAACGCGGCGAGTGTGCGAAGCGTGGATCCAGTTTGGTAATCCTCCACACTTCACAGCTGTACTTGTAACCAAGATCTCCTGGTATGGTCCTCGCCAGCGAGCATCAAGGCAGCTCTTCCGCACATGCTTTCGAACAAGCACCCAGTCACCAGGGTTAAGATCATGCAGCAGGTCTCTCGAGGTAGATGCAGTCGCAGCCTCGACCTGATGGGACACAGAATTAACCACGTCAGCCAGTCCCCTACAATAATCCAAAACCAAATCATCTGTGATGTTTATCAGTGCTGTAGCTGGCACCATAGGCAATCGCATAGCTCTTCCCATCAATATCTCATGGTGAGAGAGTCCTGTCCTCCTATCAGGAGTACTACGCAGACTCATCAATACCAATGGTAGCGCATCTGGCCACTTCAATGAAGCTGACGAACAAACCTTCGACACCCTCATCTTGATTGTGCCATTTATCTGCTCCACAAGGCCAGATGCCTCAGGCCTGTAACTACAGTGCAATCTCTGATCAATGTTTAGAGCTGTACATAACAATTTCATGATTTCACTATGGAAGTGTGTTCCTCTATCTGTCTCCACTGAGGTCGGAAATCCAAACCGTGGTATCAGTTCCCTTAACAACAGTTTTGCCACTGTGAGACTGTCACATCGTCTAGTTGGATAGGCTTCAACCCAACGTGAAAAGATACACACTACCACCAAAACATATCTCAGCCTATTGCACCTAGGCATCTCGATAAAGTCCAACTGTATCCTATTAAAAGGCCCTCCTGATCTTCCAATATGACTCATTGCAACCACAGTTCTCTTTCCAACATTCATTTGTTGACATGCAACACACCTGTGACACACTGCTTCAGCATACACACGAAATCATGGGTTAAACCAAGTTTGCCTGAACACTCGCACCATGGCATCTCTCCCAAGATGAACCACTCCGTGAATCTGCCTTGCCATTGGGCTCAATAAACAATTAGGTAATACTGTCCTCTCATCTGTCGACTCCCAAATGCCATCCTCTCTCTTTTTGCAGCCTGCTCTAACCCATGATACAACTTCCTCCTCTGGGACTTCATCCTGCAGTCGCTTTACCTCATCCCAGGTATCGGCTATAGCTAACATCATGCTGAGCTCAGTCTCTTCTGTGCTCTCTCCTACATATGTTCCATTGAAAACACAAGCATGTATAGCACAAAAACGCGCTACTTCATCGGCATAGTTATTTCCTTTTGTAACAAAGTCCTCTCCCCTCCCATGGGCTGCACATTTTACTACAGCTCTCTCTTTGGGTTTCTGCAAAGCTTCCAACAATTGGCGCACAAATTCTTCATTACGGATTGGGGATCCTGAGGACGTTAAAAATCCCCTCTGTGACCATAACTTGCCAAAGTTATGAACCACTCCAAACCCATATTGGCTGTCTGTATATATAGTCACTCGGACTCCATTTGAAATGATACAAGCACGTGTGATCCAGCGGGTTACTAGCAACAAGCATTCATACACCGAATACTCACCTGGGCCCATTCATTCATACTACGCTAGAAATTTCCGCTGGTGGGTCAGTTGTACTCTTTATCAAAATCCCTGCTACCAATTACTTTTCTGATTGAAGAGTAATGACTTACCAATGGACCCTTTGCTAATTGGGAAGTTTAAAATGAGTGACATTCAATACAATTCATAATCCTGAAATAATCACTGAGTCAGGAAGTTTTAAAATGTTTATCTAAAGATTTAGCAGAGTATAATACAGAACCACATGATACTTTTTTTTTTTTTTTACTTTGTTTATTGGCATTTAAAGAGAAAACACAATAT
This sequence comes from Calotriton arnoldi, assembly GCA_963921515.1. Taxonomy (NCBI): domain Eukaryota; kingdom Metazoa; phylum Chordata; class Amphibia; order Caudata; family Salamandridae; genus Calotriton; species Calotriton arnoldi. The sequence goes on along the minus strand of CAWUFW010008460.1, from coordinate 632,420 downwards.
ACATATTATGCAACCCCAAACAACCCTGGTGTGGACCAGTTCGAGTGAAATCAAAATACAAGAGCACACATATATCATCCCTTGTCATTTGCCCAACACAGCAATACAGATCCTCATCCCCAGATATAGCACACATGAAGTCATAGACATATAGAGGTCACATCATTTGATTATATCAAGAGTATCCAGAAGGTGTTATACAGTTACCAACCTAAACTTGCAACACCCCCCCATGCTTTACTAGGTGTACATCCCCAGTTTGGCCATCTGCAAGATCAGCCCCGTCATTCAAACTTGTCTGCTTCTCTGCCCATGTGATGAAAGGCTCCCATATCTCTCTTGGCCGAGACATGGGTGGCATCAAGTCCCAGAAAGTATGCAGCTGAACTTGCCCATATGTAACTTCTCTAATCCAGTCCGTAATTTTGGGCCTCTGCCCCCTCCCCCAGTATACTGCAACTTGACGTTTGGCAAACAGCAGCAATAATGCATGTAATTTACGTTTTGGTGCAGGTGTGTCTTTAACATAACCCAGCAAACCCAAGAGCGGGGACGGAGCCAGAGATACTCCAAGTATTTGATTAATGGATGTAAAAATCCTGGACCAATATTCAATGAGTGTCGGACATTCCCATGCCATGTGGAGAAAAGAGGCCCGTGCCATTCCACAACGCCAGCAGCAGTCATCCCGCAGTCCCATTTTATGTAAGCTGATAGGTGTTCTGTAATATCTATGCAGAAATTTAAAATGAATTAGTCGAAGCTTGTAATTCGGAGACAACTCAGTGAGCTGCGCGCAGCTGTATGCCCATTGTTCGTCAGATATTGGGGGACCACCTCTTCATTCCAGCGCAACAATGCAGTAGGCCTCATCACTGGGGCATCAGTTTGCATACACATATATAGTCTGGTTATAAGCCGACGCGGGGAACTCGATTGAAGTACATTCTCCAGGGCTGACAATGTAGGCGGGGGAGATGGGAATCCGCTATACAGCGCGCGGCAGGCTGCTTTTAGTTTGTGATATAGAAACATTTCCCCAAAGGGTACAACTTGTCCCTCCTCCGCCACTGGAGGATCTCTAAAGGTATCCTCCGGATAGAGATCTGCAAACGTGTGTAGTTTCATCTTCTTTGCCACCGTGGCGCTAATCTCATTTTTAACATTGGGCAGCATTGGATTTTGGGCTAAGGGAATTGAGGGAGCATATAGTATCGGGGCACCTGCTCTCCGTCGCAACCCATCCCATGCCCATCGTACAGTTGCGGGAGTATCGATTCCCTCTGTGGGTCGACGATATGTCTGATACACCGCCACCTTCAAGGGAACCGGGGCCACCGCATCTCTCTCAACTGCCACATGAGGCTGAAAGGGTGTCTGGTGTACCCAATGATGTAGAAACTGTGCTTGTGCACAGAGTGCATATAGCTTCATGTCCGGGGCTCCCAAGCCTCCCTGTCGCAGCGGGAGAGTCAATAACTCCCACGATACCCGCGCCTGCCCACCAGCCCACACTATCGACACAAGCAGCGATCGCAGTGTCTTAAAGAATGATTGGGTGAGTATAATCGGCAAGTTCACAAACAGATACAAAAATTTAGGCAGAACCACCATCTTTACCAACGCGATCCTCCCTGCTAATGACAGCGGAAGCTTAGCCCACAGTACGGCCCTCTCCTCTAGCCACACGACTGCCTTTCCATAGTTTAGAGTCCAGAGTTCTTGTGTGTCTCGGCTAATCCATATTCCTAAATATTTCACTTGCTCGCTTTCCCACTTCAGCGGGAACTCGGAATTTACTGCCTTGGTGTTATCAGTTAGAGGGAAAGCCATTGATTTAGCCCAGTTTATAGATACCCCGGCCAACCCTCCAAATTTAATGAACTCCCTCAATATGGCATCCAGGTTCTGTGCGGGATTTAGAATGTACAGGGTTATATCATCTGCATAGAGTGAGATCAAGAGGCTGCGGGAGCCAAACCCTATCCCCTTATCTTTGTGATGTTGTCTTATGCGTGCCGCCAGAGGCTCCATGGCTATCGCAAATAATAAGGGGGACAGAGGACATCCCTGCCGTGTGCCCCGTGTAATCGGAAAGGGAGCAGACACGAGGCCGTTCGCACGCAGCCTAGCAGTTGGCTCAGTGTATAAGAGCTTGATTAAGTTGATAAACAGGGGCTGAACCCCATCCTTTCCAATACTTTAAAGAGATAAGGCCATTCAAGTGAATCAAAGGCTTTGGTTGCGTCTAAAAATACCGCCGTGGCCTGCACATCCGGATGTAAATAGTGCAAAGCAGAGAAGACCGTCCGAAGATTATGGGATGTGGATCTCCCGGTATGAACCCCGATTGGTCAGGACGCGCAATAATGGGGAGCATAGGTTGTAACTTGTTTGCTATTAATTTCGCCAGGACCTTAACATCAACATTGAGGAGCGACAAGGGTCGGTAGGAATCAAGGTCTGAATCCAGCTTGCCCGGCTTGAGCAAGGTGATAATAATCGCTTCTCGCATCGTGGGGGGCAGTACACCTGTCTCTTGGGCTTCCTCATACACCGCTAGGAGTTGGGGCGCCAGCTCCTCCGCATATGCCTTATAGAAGGCAGTCGTTAGGCCGTCCGATCCAGGAGCCTTGTCCAAGGGCAAGCTTTTAATCACTGCACTAATGTCCTCCACCGTAATGGGCACGTCCATGTATTCTCTGTGTCTGTTGTTGAACCAGACCAATTCTAGGGAGTCTAGGAATGTCTGTAAACCCTCCGGGCAGCTAGACTGCGTGGTCGCATACAATTGGGCATAAAAGGAGGAAAACTCATCAAGTACAGCTACCGGACCCCTGGCCATACCACCGTCTCTTCTAGTCAACTCAGGGATGTAAGCCGCGGCCCTTGAGGGGCGGATCATATTAGCAAGCGTCCGTCCGGGCCTGTCTCCTTCCCCATATCTGCGCGCTTCCACATATTTACCCAGAAATTTCACCTCCCTCTGCGCTTCTGCATCATATTGCAATAACGCGGCCTTCAGCTTTGCCAAGGTGGCAGGCGCGCCATCCGTGTAAAAAAGCGTCTGAAGGTCTTTTATTTGAGCCTCAATGGCGGTGAGCGTGGTTCTAATGGCTTTTAAGACTCCCGCTTGTCGAGAGATACACTGCCCTCGAATGACCACTTTGAAAGCCTCCCATAGCGAGGCAGCGGTAGATACGGACCCTGAGTTTAGAGTAAAATAGTCAGTGATATCTTTACGGATTTCCTCCTTAAACGCTGCATCCAGCAGCGCACCCGGAGGCAGTCTCCAAGAGAACGCTCTTCGGGCCGCAGCAGGAAACGAGAGGCTCAAGAGACATGGGGCATGGTCCGATAACGTTCTCGGCAGGTGCGCCACCCGTACCACCCAACTTGCAACATCTCGGGTTGCCAACCAGTAATCCAAGCGAGACCAGGCCTTGTGTTGTTCCGAGAAACAGGTGCCCTCCCTGAGTTGTGGATTCCGCATGCACCAAATATCAACCAGATCCCCGTCCTCAAGTAATGTGTTTAAAACTGTCCCAGCAGCAGGATGAAGGGCTCTCGCCGAACCCCGTCTATCCATGGTATCGTTCAACACAGCATTGAAATCACCTCCCCATAAAATTGTGGTGCACCCAGTCGCTTTAATTTTCGCCCATATATCCTGAAAAAACCCTGGAGAGTCTATGTTAGGGCCGTATATTGCTACCAAGGCCAAAAAGACCCCCCCTAGCGAGCCCAACAGGATGATGTATCTACCTTCGGGGTCTGTGTGAACTTCTCTTTCTTTCCAGTCACTGCCGCGTTTTACCAATACTGCCACCCCACGAGCGTAATTGGAATAGACCGATGAATATGTGAATCCCCACCGTTTGTGTTTCAGCTTCCGGGAGTTGATGTCCTGCAAGTGGGTTTCTTGTAGCAAACATAAGTCGATATTGTGCCGTGTGAGATAGGCGTGTACTAATCTGGTTTTTCTATTATCATTTAACCCTCTTATGTTCCATGATAGGCAATTTATACTAACTTCCATGGGCGGAAAATGTGCTTTGTGTGACCTTCCTGTGTCTAGGGCAATAGACAGTTATCCCGATGTTAATCATGTGTGTCATCCGATAATCCACCAGTACACCAGTAAAACAACAAACAACAACCCCTACCCACCACCCCACACCCACACCAACCCCCAATCAGGTTGAAGATTACCCCCCAAAAAAACATTGTGAACCAGTTACACCCAGGAAAACTCCCATGAGGCGATGCGAACGCCGGCAGACTCCCCCTACCGTGGCAGGGTGGCCAAGAAACTTTAGGGAGTCGAACCTACTGCGTGGTAGAATGTAATTTAGTCGACCAGTTACCTGTATAATGAACCACCCTCCCCAACTAGGCCATTATTAACACAGGCTATTTTCACATACCTTTTAGACATTAGAGTGCCACCAACGCTGAACGATAGCGTGTACCCGGAGCAGCTTCCGGCCAATATTTACCCCGCTACAATACCTCTCAACATTAGCAGGCAGAACCAGCAGCTATTAATCCTAATCAACTGGGCTGCGGAACATGAAATAACAGTTCGGGACCTCAAACCAAACATACATACAATACTTCACCGGAGTGCAAAAGGGAATTAAAGGTTATTACTTTACGCTATGCAGAAAGCTACAGCTCACAACCATCAGTCATTGTCACTTAGGCGGTGTTCAGTGGAGTCCTCCAGCCTGGGACTGTTCTTAGCGTGTTTACCACCCACATGTTTGGCGAATTTGAGGGCAGATTTGGCATCAGAGAAGAAGTGGGATGAGCCATCATAAGACACCTTAAGTTTAGCAGGATATAGCAACGAATACGGGATTTGTGCTTGCAGCAGAATCCGCTTAGCTGGTAGAAACTCGCGTCTTGCCGCTTGGACCGCTGGTGTAAAGTCCGGATAGAAAGAGATGTGGTTCCCTTGATGAGTTACACTGCCCATTACGCGCGCTTGACGCAGCACCACATCTCGATCTTGGTAATTCAAAAGTCTTGCCAGTATGGGTCGGGGGGTAGCCCCCACCGGAGGCTTGGAGCCCCAGGCACGATGGGCTCTCTCCACCGCAAAGACCGGGGAAAGGTGGTCGCCAAACAAGTCCCGCAGCATGTCAGACACGTACATCTCCATTTTGGAAAGTGCTGTAGTTTCCGGGATCCCCGTAATCCGCAGGTTATTGCGGCGGGACCGCGCCTCCAAATCTTCGTTTTTAGCACGAATAACCCCCAGCAGTCTATCCATCTGTAGCAGTTGGTCTTTAGTGTCGACCTGAAATTCGTGGAAATCCGACTGCTTGGCCTCCAATACATCCAACCTGCGCTCGTGCTCCCCCACTTGGGTTTTTACCGATTCCATTTGTGTCGTGAGGTTGTCCAATTTCGCATCGATGGTGCGGAGGCTTGAGCGCATCTCGAGCATGAGCGTGCGGAGGTCGTCTCCGTGATCCCCCAGCTGTCTCTCAGCAGAGCCCCCCACAGCCGTCTCCGGGTCCGATTCCGTAAGACGAGTCGTCCGTCGTTGCTCGAAATTGAGCTTGGGCTGTTTAGCATCTTGTTTACCCATAGCTGTACTGCAAGTGGCACCGCCACCTCAAAAAAGGGCTTAGCTCCACAGATATTGCCTCACCACCTACTCACGGAGCCGCTTCCAACCAGAGCACTACGTCACGTTTAGTTATCATCAGGCAGTGCAAGTCCCACACCTGTCTTCGATCTGCCACTGTGGGGGGGATAAGCAGTAGGCGGCCAGTTATCCACAAGTGGCGCCGGACAGTAGCCTCACAGCCGTCCCAAGAGCAATCCGGGCCCGATCAACCCCAACTCAGCAATCAACCATGTGGTCCCCGCCAGCTTCCCTTTCACCTTCTTTGCAACGTGTAGGTAGACGCGGCCCACCACCTGCACAGATCCGATCAATCCAGTCAAAATGCACTGCTCTCGAGGTTTCCACGCACCACGATACACTCAGAGCAGTTCCACAGCAGCCACAGTGCGCAACCTGAAGCACCACAGTCACCCTTACGTTAATCACATTGATCTGCCAGGTCCGCATGTAGAGCCAAGCACACGTGCATTTCACAGCAGGGCCACTGGTACCTCCGAAAGGCGAAAAGCATGCAAATCACGGCTCTTCTCCTTCTAGGTCGTTACAGCCACGTCTCCGAGCTCTGCCACGAGGTTCACATCTCACCGAATGTCCGACTCCGGTCGGTTGCTCAGTGCGGAGACGGGCGCCGTCTGGGTGCAAATGGAGGATTTCGCGCCTTACGCGCCTCGGTGCAGTTTTCCGCTCCTCCCTACTGCGGGATTGCATATGCGGGTCCGCTCGCTCAGGCAGCAGTCGTCTCACTCGGTATCTCGTAGGCCCACTGCGAAGCCGCGGTCTCTAGTAGCTGCAGACGCCGCCTCACCGCTTCACCCAGAGCTCCGCCTCCACCGCGCTCAGCTCTCCGAGGCGCCTATCTCAGCTCCCCACCGGGGTTGGCCGCATATGAGCACACCGCTGGTCGCAGAGTGATTGTCGCTTCCGAGGAAGCGAAAGTTGCGGAATTTCGACTCCCAGGCATGCACGGATAAATGAAGGATAAAATCTCGGCCGGCGGAGCGCGCTCACAGAGCGGCCATTCCGCAGCTCGGCAGACCACGCCCCCCCAGAACCACATGATACTTAATCGTATATCAAGGATGAAGCACAATAATCAATTATCGATCAATGACGGTTCCTCAGAAGAAGAAGATAGAGACAGCAGTACAGCTAAAGGTGCATTCATATTTACCTAAAGGTGCGAGAAACCAAACCCCTTGGCCAAGGAGTTGGGAAGATAGGACCCAGGAAGGATGAAGATCAAGGACCTCCGAACCAGGTTCAGGACAGGACAGGTGACCTCTCTATCAACGACGCCTGCGTCATTCCCCTCTCTGATACTTCGCTTCTCCTTGCTTCTCTCAGGTCGTCTTCTAAGGTTCCGCCGCCCCCACCTCAGGACCTCTCTGGACAGCGGTTCAGTCTGCAATCGATCAGCTTGTCATGGATCTCGAACTGGAGCATTCTAATGCTGGAGCTTGTGCGTCCTACTGCCAATGCCTGTTCTCTGAGCTCCTCTGCTAGCTAATTAACTAATTCTATATCTATCATACCCTTCTACGCCCATGTACCTCCCCTTAATGTTGCAGAATTATGGGACCACTACTTCTGATTGGACGGGGACAGGGGGTTGATCCTCACACCATGTCAATTTAGTTCAATTTCTTTAAGCCCATTGTTTTAAAATACCGCCCATCACAATTAATACATTTGCTTTATTTCCCACCCGTTTCCCATTGATTCAGAAATACATTTTGTATACATTTGTATCGACTTCTGATACATTTCAGATAAACTTGTGAACCAGGCTTCGCGACCTTGGAGGGCTTCCAAGTTGACTTCATCGCTTTCTCTGGTCAGCCTTTCAGGGCGCATGTGCAGAACCAATGTCTCTCGAGCTGCAGTTCAACCAACCCAGGCCCATTTATGAACTAATAAAAAGTCAAAGAAGGAAATATTAAAATCACAAAATAACTGGTTTCACTGTATACCCACTCTATCTACTCTACTCCCAATTAATTAATATCTATCCCGCATTAATAGCATTAGAATACCACAGTTTTAATTGCAGCATATGAGCAAGCTGTAACACGTGAAAACATTAAGCAGCCATTTTAATACACACTGCGCAGAAGCAAAGGTTTCCCTCCAAGCAAAGAAAGACGTCATACCACGTGATATGGTTGACACATGCGCAATGAGATTCACATGCTTTAGCGGCCATTTTAGATTAGACAAGCGTTATTTATTAGCTTAAACACATAGGAAAGCTTCTCTAGGTTTGTATTCATGTGTGCATTTGTTAGTATGGACATTACAAAGATTAATAATTAATACTGTGAGAAGATTGCTTACGAGCAAGTCTCATTGTGAGTTCTTGCTCCATCAATCCCCTCTCTGATGGTGTTTCTGAGCCATCAAATACTACCCACAACCAGATGCCAACTTTAGCATAAAATTGTCTCAGCTTCATTTTTACATTTTCTATTTTTAACGTCTCCTTTCAGTTTCTTGTATAATTCACTTTTCAGATCTTCTAGTTCAATTTCATCAAACTTTTGTTTCTTTCCTTTTCCTGTCACTCTATACGTCTCATTCTTTCTACAACATTTGCACCATATTATTATTGATATTACTATTATTGCTATCCCTGCTAAGGGTACTAATATTTGACCTATAAGTCCTCTCCCTCCATTAGCAAACCAGGTACCAATTGACGTAATACTATTGGTCAATCTTTCCCATACACTATCAACTTCCAGTGGTTTTAGTTCATTCTCAAGTTTTGTTATATTCTGTATATATGTTCCAATTTCTGCACTTTTGTCAGGTATGTAAGTGCAACAGTGTTTCGTCTTCAATAATTTACAGACTCCGCCCTCTTTTGCTAATATTATATCAAGAGCAAGTCGATTCTGGATAACCATAGATCTAATCGCAACCATCTCTGCATTAATCATTAGAAATCCTCCAGCAGTGTCCGTTGATAAACGATCAGCTACTGTAGATAATTTACAAATTTTCCTTGAGTTCAGAATTATTCCCACTGAAGGTATCAATGCACCGAATATATCACCTACAATTTCAGAAAAACTAGCTCTTTTACTACGTGTTAATTCACTATTATTTTCATTGCTCCCAGTGTTTCTTTTTACGTGGTATATTTTTGGAAATACTATTCCAAAATAACAACTTCCATACCACCCTGTAGGAAGCCTAAAGTAAGCCTTATCCCCACACACATAATAGATTCCAGGAAAAACTGAATCTGTCCCTCCTTTTAGTCCCCAACCTCCAAGAATTAAGAAATTATGTTCAAATTCACTGGTACCGATGAAAATATTGTTATACTCAGTCTTTAACCTATGTAGACAAATTTTCCCTGTCTTTTCAAAATCCAGAGCCATAGCAGCTTGATCCTTGCCAGGTGTGTAACTACCCTCTTTCTCAGCCCAAGGTGGCAGATGAGCCTTATGCTCAGATGCTTTCTTTTGGAAATCTTGTCTTCTATCTTCTACTAAATTCAAAAATATCTTTTCTCCTTCATGTAACGAACATGTTAGATTGCTTCTATGTGCATTTTTATGTCTATTGATTTCATTGTTAAGAAAAATTCTCCCATAAACTGTGCAACTTGACTACTAAGCACTGGATTCATATTCTTTCGAATTGGAACCTCAGAAAATATCACATCTATATTTGAATAATAATACTGAAGTCTCCCTGTTTTGTAAAAATAAACCAGCCAATACACTACATGATATGCCATAAGTTAATGGTAAATTATGGTATGTTAACCCTTCTGCTACTGATTCGGGTAACTTCATACAGACATAACAATTACTAATTTCCATGGTATCTACATATTGAAACAATAATTTTGTGAAAACATTCAAACTAGTGTCGTTATCTGTTACTTCATGATGTAACTCTGGTTCATCTTCTGATTTTAGTTCTACTCTATTACTTTTCAAGTTATCTGTCCTTCCCTTTGTTTCGTTGTTAATCTTTTTATCCATTATCAGAAGGTAAGGAATTGCTACGATCACAACTAACCATACTATAAGCACCACTACCAGGCTACATATGCATATAGCACAGCATCTTTTACAACATTTCTGTTTCGGTCTCCCAGAAACTTTATCGTCAGGCATTTTTGACAAGGAAGATTTCTCTTCTTATCTTTATTTCAAGTCTTTTTACGTTATCAAGGTGGTTTTATTTCTTTCTCATAAGTCAGTTCCACACTTGTTCCTTCGTCACCACTTTCACTTGATTCTGAACTTTCGTAGTCTTCAAGGATTATATAAGTCCAATCAGGACCTTTAAATTTATTGTTCACAAGTTTCAGTCTTTTGCTTTTTCGTCTTACAGTTCCACTTGCTTGTCCAGTTAGGCTTGTTACTTCATTTACTGTTCTGGATCTTCACTTCTGGTTTTTATATGGTATTTTACTCTTTTAATGACACTAGGCCAATGATCACCTTTTATGACCTTCTTTGTTTGCACTGTCTCTTCATTTCTTGTTTCTTCTTCAGAAATTCTTTTATTTTCAGGTTGTGGCACAATTTATCTTTCTTCGATTTCAGTTTCTTCTTCTATTTGTTCTTTTTCAGGTCTTATTGGTTTCTCTTCAGTTGCTCCACTATGAGTTTCTAGTAACTGACCTTGTTCAGGATTTACGTCTTCATGCTTGAGATTCTCGTGATCTTCTTCTTTTTTTTTATTTTTTATTCAATTTGTTTATTGAGTTTTTCATGAAGTACATACTTGACATTCCAGTAAACAGGGCAATCATACAATTAGAGCATTTGAAATACTAGGTATCTCATGGACAGACTCAGTGCACAAGTGCTAGTCATCATATATTTCCCTTTGGAATATCAGCACAGTCGGCGACATATCTACACAGATCAATACATTCACTATGCACCATCTCGAACTGCGATAGCCATGGAACTCCAGGGGGGACAACACTTTAGTGGGGGAGACAGCTATAAACACATGTAGTTTTCGTGGGGGAGGGAACCCATCATACCCTTGGACATAGACTTCTTGGGAAGCAAGCCCAGAACCTAGGATAGTTGCACATTATCTTCGGGGTGGTCCATCAAGTATGTTTGTAACGGACCCCAGATGTCACGTGGGCGAGAGGAACGCAGCAACAGTTCAGCATAGGTGCAAAGTTGATCTTGCCAAAGAATCATGCTTGTGAGCCAGTCCTTAAATTTAGGTGCCCGGCCTCTACCCCATCTGCAGGCCAGTCCCCGCTTAGCCAAGGCGAGGCCAAAGGATACAAATTTCCGGTGTGTGGCCGGTATTTGTTCCGTATATCCCAGTAGGGCCACTAAAGGAGATCTCACGATGGGTATCGAAACCATAGTATCCAGAGCTGTGAGGACATGATTCCAGTAAGTGTGGACATCTGAGCACTCCCACGCTAGATGCAAAAAATCAGCGTGTTCCATTTTACACCTATCACATCTATGTGTGTCTTTCAACCCAAATTTATAGAGTTTAACCGGAGTGTAGTAGCTGCGGTGTAGAAACCTATAGTGTATGATGCGGAGTCGACTATTGGAAGATATCTGTTCTGTCTGTCTGCAGCAGAACAGCCATTGTGCGTCTGTAATGTCCTGTTTTAGTTCAAGGGACCACTTGGTGCGCGCTGCGCATGTTGGGTATTCAACATCACTATACAAAGTACGGTAGAGCATAGACACTAAGTGTGAAGCAGTGGGTGCCCGTAGCATGTGATGTAGCGGGGGCAGTGTTGTAGGCTCCGAGGGGTATGTAGTGTTGCTAGCCTGGATGCCATGGCGTAGTCGGACGTATAAAAATGTTTCCATGATGGACGGTGTCGGATCAGAAAACAATTGTTGGAGTGTGCGAAACTTGCCATTGATATATAGGTCTCCCCAGCGTGTAATGTTTCGTGTGCGGGCTTTTTTCTTAAATGGGCCTTCCTGAAGCAGTGAAATATCCGGATGATATGTGAGCGGAAGGAGAGGGGAATATAAGCTAGGCGTATGCATATGATCCCGGATACGGGTCCAAGCCTTGATCGTGCAATCTACCGAGGATGGGCAGCGCGCCCGCGGGGGAATGGTAGACAGTAGTGCACCGTCCAGAGGGATGGGGTCAGCTAGCCAGTGTTCGGTGGCAACATAGGGTGTGTACCGGGGAGGATGAAACCAAAAGTGTGCATAATGTGCCTGAGCGCACAGATAGTACAATTCAAAATTAGGTATGTCAAAGCCACCCTGGGAGTAAGGTCTCATCAATGTATCCCACTGTATGCGTGGTTGTTTGCCGCCCCAAACCAACCGAATCAATTCAGACCGCAAGGAGGCAAAGAAATGTCGTCCAGGGTCATATGGAATATTCAGAAAGAGATACAAAAACTTGGGGAGTATCACCATTTTTATGAGGGACACACGCCCAGCCATAGTCAGCGGAAGTGCAATCCATCTTGTAATGCAGCTGGTGACGTGCTCCATTGCACATCCATAATTTATCCTCATTAACTCATCCCTATCTGTCGATACCCGGATACCTAGATATTTGACGTCAGCATCACACCACCCAAGCGGATAGTCTGTGTCAAAGGGAACAACAGAGTCAGTCAGCGGGAATATCTGTGACTTGGACCAGTTAATATGAATACCGGAGTGGCCCCCAAATTTAACAAATTCCCGCAACAGTGTATTAAGATTGTGATATGGGTCTTTGACATATAAGGTAACGTCATCCGCATATAGCGAGAGAAGTATCGGGCGCAGTAGGCACCGTAGGCCTATATGATTATAATGCTGCCGAAGTCTTGCCGCCAGGGGCTCCATAACCAAGGCAAATAGAAGAGGAGAGAGGGGGCAACCCTGGCGTGTGCCTCGGGTGAGTGAGATTGGGGAGGAGGTATGACCATTAATCAGAACCCGTGCTGTGGGCTGTGTGTAAAGGAGCCGGATCCATGATATGAAACCCACTGGTAGACCCATGTTCTGTAGTATAGTGAAAAGGTAATCCCACTCCACTGAATCAAAGGCCTTAGTTGCATCGAGGAATACCGCCACCAGCTTCAATCTGGGATCCACAGCCTGCAGAATGGAGAACAGTGTTCTGAGATTATGGGAAGTTGCTCTTCCCGGAATAAATCCAGATTGGTCTGGGAGTACAAGCTTATCCATAAGCAGACTAAGTCGGTTTGCCAGTATCTTGGCAAGGATTTTAGTATCCGCATTAATAAGGGATAACGGCCTATAAGAGTCACACCGGTCAGCAGGTTTGTTTGGTTTCAGTAATGATGTGATCAATGCCTCTCGCATTGAAGCAGGTAAAATCTGTTTCTCTTGGGCTTCCAGGAACACCTCTTTCAGTATGGGGAGCAACTGATCGAGATACGTTTTGTAGAAATCGACGGGAAGGCCGTCTGATCCAGGAGCCTTCCCCGACGCCATGTGCATTACAGCTTCCCGCACCTCGTCATCTTCGAAAGGAGCTGCTAGAAACTCTCGTTGGGAGTCTCCCAGCCAGCCAAGGGTGATGTCCTGTAAATAAGGGCTGAAGTCAGAGGGGGAGGATCGTTGTGAGCTATATAATTCCCTATAATAAGTAACAAATACCTGCAGTATGTTAGAGCTATCTCTGTGCCGTACCCCTTCTCCGTCCACCACATCTAGTACATAATTTGAAAATCTAGGTTTCCTAATAACGTTAGCCAACGCCCTGCCCGGTCGTTCCCCCTCCCCATATCTACGGGCAGTGAAGTATTTTCCTCTGAACTTCACCTCCCTGTTCGCAGTGTCAATGTAGTCTGTGAGTTTCTCACGGAGGGTAACTCGTTGGTTGTTAGAGTTAGTTGCCCACATATTCATTTCTAGTTGCTTTATATCGAGTTCGAGGCTGCGCAATCTATTTCTAATGTCACGGAGCACTCCGAAGCTCTTAGATATGCAGATACCCCTGACCGTAACTTTGAAAGCTTCCCAGAGGATGCCCATGTCATCAACAGAGCCTTTATTCCTTGCAACAAAAGCCGTAATTTGCTCCCTCAATTCTTCCCGAAACACCGTGTCCAGTAGAGCCTCAGGCACAAGTCTCCAGCAGCGTGGGGTAAGAGAAGAGCTGGGGGGTAGTAGCTCCATGCATACCAGCGCATGATCAGAATGCGTGCGTGCAAGATGGGTAACGTTGCGGATCCATGGTGTCACTCCCCGCGAGCAAACCCAATAGTCCAGCCTGGACCACGTGGAGTGCCCTGCCGTATAAAATGTACCTTCTCTGCGTGTGGGTTGCACATATCTCCATGCATCCACAAGCCCATAGTCCTCAAACAGACTCGATAATGTTTCCCGTGTATTAGTGTAATGGTGAGGAAGGGGGTTGGAGCGGTCCAGGGAAGGGCAGAGTGCAGTATTGAAATCCCCACCCCATATAACGTGCGTAGATCCTATCTTAAGTATTTGTCCCCATAAAGTTGTGAAATAGTCAGGGTCATCAGTATTTGGTCCATAACTGCAGGCCAGAGTAACAGACTGTGAGGCTAGCGAACCCCAGAGTATACAGCTGCGGCCCTCAGAGTCACTGTATGTGCCTCCCACTATGAATGGTGTGTTCCTCTTAATGAGGATAAGCGTGCCGCGCGAGTAAGTGGAATAAGAAGAGTATACGCGTATAGAGGACCATCTCGTGCCGAAGGAGGGGGTGCGTCTAGGGTCTATGTGTGTCTCCTGTAGCATAGCTATCTGTATATGGTGCCTGTCTAAATAAGCCAATATCTGTCTGCGTTTACGAGGATCGCGAAGTCCCCTGACATTCCATGTAAGCAATTTAATAAGAGGAATTTCCGTGTGTGTCATCGCATCAGGTGCCGCAATATTGTAACTTGAATCTGTCTATGTCGTGGGACGTGTGTCCATTCATGAGATAAAAGCTCTGTCCAGCTGCAATTGCCCAATATGTACGTGTACCGAGAAAACAAACCCCCTCCCCTACCCTCCCCCCTGCAATAATCCTCTACAACAAATATTTCCCGCATGTATTCAGTATATCCTGTTCCACCCCCACCCACAACAGCACCCCAATCGTGCCGGCATTCTAGTACCCACCCAAAAAACACCCACAAACACAACTGGCTTGTTACGGCCAATTGCGGCCAATAATACAGTAGCATTTTGTAGCAGTTGAAAACATAAGGAAAAGTCCCGTTAAGTAGGGGAGCTCCCATAGGGGGGGCGCCAGGTGAGCAACTGTCCCTTCCCATACCAACCTCTAACTGCGTCACAGCCCCAGGGTGTTAACCCGTATAGGGAAAGAGTGGCAGAAAGGGGGGGGAAGGGTGCTTGGCGAGTTATCAGTAACATCTACCTAGCGGACATCATGTAATACAAAGACGTACTGTGTTGCACAGTCAATTAAAGAGCCGCCTAGGGCACTTATCTGTTCATGAGTCTGTGCAGGAGTATTTGCGTAGCAGAAGGCAGGACGGCGAGAGATCCATCCACGTCGAGGCGTCAAGACAGCTACTTATAAATTCCTCATCACCCAGAGGGTGTGTCGCAGTGAAAGCAAGCTGAGCATATAGTCCGTGGTCATCGTATGCATAGTCAGTCATTGGACGGAGAAGGTGATCTGGAGGCGCCATCCCGGCGTGCAGTGCGTCTTGAGTTGGTTTTTAGAAATTCGTCTACCTGTTGTGGGTTTGAGCAAAAAATCTGCTTGCCATTGTGCGTTATCCTCAGCCGTGCGGGGTAGAGAAGAGCATATTCTATCTGAGCCTTCCGGAGTTTTTGCTTAACGGCGAGGAATTTCCGGCGCGCCTCCTGCACCGCTAGTGTGAAGTCCGGATAAATGGTGAACGTGTTTCCATCAAATTGTAGCGGCTTCATCTCGCGGGCTTTTTGAAGTGCCACGTCTCGATCTCGGTAATTTAAGAGTCTAGCAATGATGGGCCTCGGATTCTCACCGGGCGGGGGGCGTGGGCCCAAGGATCGATGTGCCCGTTCGACCACCAAGTGAGGCGAGAAGGACTCCGCTCCAAAGGAACCCTTCAGGAGGCGCTCAATGTATTCCTCCATACGCCCTGTGTGTGTACTTTCCGGAATTCCTAGTATGCGGACGTTATTGCGGCGGCTTCGAGCTTCAATATCTTCGTTCTTGGCCGCGATGACCTTCAGAAGCTTATCCATCTGCGAGACTTGAGCCTGCATCCGATTAGTGACGTCCTCATTTGCAGATATACGGCTTTCCGCCTCTTTTAGCTGCCCGTCGGGCTTGTCTACCTTTTGTACCAGAAAATCCAGGCGATTATTCATGGTATCCATCTTGCCAGACAAGTCTGTTAGACTATGTTGTACAGCTAGGAGCAGCGTCTTAACATCAGCGTCTGATGTTTGTGTAGAGGGTTTCACCTGTGCCATTACTACCGATTCCGCATCAGCAGAGGTGGATCTCGTCGCAGTTTTCTTGGATTCAAAGGTTAGGCGTGGTTGGCGTCCGTCAGTTTTACCCATCTGGACTCGCAGGTAGCTCCACAGCGCGACCAGCTCAGTGCCTGTCTAGCGGGAACAGTTGTAGGCAGGTCAGCACTGATAGCCAAAGGCCCAGAATGTCCGAAGGAGAGGAGGCAGCACCCCGCAGCGCAAAGGACGCACCAGAGAAAGCCGTCCACGTGTTTGCATACCTGTCCAAATTCCCCCTTGGTGTCCCACTTGAGATGTGTCACAGGAGAGTCTTGCTATGGGATGGTACACTAGTTACAAACACCGTGGAAGACAGCAGGGTGTCCACAGTCGGCTTGTAGTGCAGCAGGGCAGACTAAGAGCGTCTCTCCCATCAAGTAGAGATGCAGTCAACCCTCCGTGGCAATGTCAGGGTTCAGTGCACTGGGTAGCGCCGGCGGAAGTAGCGGCAAGTTACATCAATGTCCGGGATGCAGACAACAGCGTGATGTGTCCCCGGTGCAGGTATAGGTAATGCCAGGAAATTTGCAGAGGAGCAGGCGGGAGGTAAGTGGCAGCTCGAGTTAGAGTGCGCAACACAACGTGCGGCTCCACGCTGGCAAGCGGCTGTTCGGCCAATAAACAAGAAAATGCCCTTTTAGGGGTTACTCACGCACCGGCCATGTCTCTCAGATCAGCACCCGGGAGCGCGTCCAATATCGAGGGTAAGTGACCCCCTGCTGTCCCGCACACCACCCCGCCGCTTGCTGCAAGCGTGGTCCTCAGAATCGGCCTCCACGAAGGCGCGTTGGTGCGGGAGTCGCCAGTCGAGTTGAGGCTCCGGCGCAGGGGGAAGATGTGGCACCCCTTACAGGAGATGACGCCAGGACCTCCCCGGCCCGTGCCACCCCACCGCGCTCGTCCAGTCCAATTCACCGCTAACGGTGAAAGCGGTGCCAGGATAGAGGGTGATGCAGTCGGTAAGAGGCGAGCGGGAGGCAGCAGGGCCACCGATCCGGTCAGGCGATATTAAGGCCTATCACCTCGTGGTAGGCCTCGGGGCTCGAGTAGTCACGGCAGCCGAGTCCGGTCTCCAGCTGGCACCCCCATCACCATCTCCGCAATGTTCTCCCCTCCGCAGACGGATCAGTGATGCCTCGGGAGCCGCAGTTTTTGCCTCGGGGGGAGCGGAGAGTATCAGGATCAATCAGATCGTAGAATTAATTACGCCACCATGGTAGAAGTCAGGATTATTTACGGATCAGATCGCCAAGCGTCCCAAGCCTCACTAGCGTGCGGCCATCTTGGACGTGCGCCACCTAGCGCCCTCCTCTCGTGATCTTCTTCTTGAATGTATTTTCCTAAATCTAACTGATTCTGATCAGGGCTTATTGCACTTTGTACTTCTGCAGCCTGACGGCGTTCTTCTAAACCTGTCTGTCCTGCTCAAATTTTGTTGTTTCGTTGTTGATTTGAGCCCAATTTCCTCTCCCTATCTGGTCCTGCTCAGGTCCTTTTATTGTTTCATTTTCCTCTTCCTGAGCTGCTTCTTCTTCACCTATCTGGTCTTCCCTAATTTCTTCTAATTTTGCTCGGCTTCTTGTTCTGTTGTAAACTTCTGGTACGTCAACCACTGGCTTGTGCTCGGTTGTTCTTCTTCAGCTTCTCTCGAATCTCTCACCTGAGATTCTTCAGCTGGGCAACCTTCAGCTTCCTCAGTTATCGATGCTGTCTGAGGATTTTCTTCTTCAGACTCTGGTACCCTTTTGGTGTGGCTTACATGAATCCAATTAGGCAATCCTGCACATTTCACTGCTGTGTTCGTAACTAGTATGACCTGACAAAGTTCGCCCCACCTGGGTGATAGACACGTTTCTCTCGTCTGATGCTTCACAACCACCCAGTCTCCGGGATTCAGATCATGCTCTTGCTCAGGCTGCCTGGAAACTGCGTCTTCCTCAACCTGGTGAGAGACAGAACGCATTAGGTCAGCCAATCCTTTGCAATAATCCAGAACCATTTCATCAGTTATATTCAGCAGTTTACTTGTAGGAACATGTGCTTGTCTCATTGCTCTTCCCATGATTATTTCGTGCGGACTCAATCCGGTATTTCTATCGGGAATGCTTCTGAGTCCCATTAACACAAGTGGCAATGCATCCGGCCAATCTAACGATGTTGATGCACACATTTTTGCCAGTCTGGATTTTATTGTGCCATTCATTTGTTCAACCACTCCAGAAGCCTCTGGACGATATGCACAGTGCAATTTTTGCTCAATTTGGAATGCTTCACAGATTATTCTGATCACATCGTTGTTGAAGTGACCTCCTCTATCTGATTCCAAAGTTACTGGGAAACGGAACCTAGGAATGAGTTCTCGTAGCAACAACTTTGCGACTGTAATACTGTCATTCCTTCTGGTAGGGTAAGCCTCCACCCACTTTGAAAACAGACACACTATGACAAGTACATATTTCAGTCCTCTACATGGTGGTAACTGAATAAAAATCAAGCTGCAATCTCACAAATGGACCCTCTGCCTTTCCGATTTTTCCAAAACCAATTACTGTTTTTCTTCCTGGATTATTCATTTGGCAAGTTAAACATCTCTGGCAAAGACTCTCTGCTGCAGCCCTAAACCTCGGATTGTACCAATTTTGTCTGAAGAGCCTAATCATAGCATCTCTCCCTATATGTGTGTCTCCATGATACATTCTGGCCATTTGTGAAATCAGACAGTCAGGCATGACTGGCCTGCCATCGGCATAAATCCATACATCGTCGTCTGCCCTTTGAGAACATCCCATTTTAATCCATGCATCTCTTTCACTCTCATCAGCATCATCTTGCAGTCTTTTCACATCATTCCATGTTTCAGGTGGTGCATATAGCATAAGTTGGCAGCTGATTCCCATCCTTTCAACCCTTTTATTTACTGACAACCGGTTTTTGGCACAGTGTTGAGCCACCAGATCTGCATATCTGTTACCGACTACCACCCAGTCATCTCCTGACTGGTGTATGGCACACTTCACCACAGCCAATTCTTTTGGTGATTGTATTGCCTCCAGCAGTTCCTTTACAAACTGTCCATTTTTAATAGGGGATCCTGAAGAAGTCATGAAATCCCTCTGCATCCATAGTTGGCCAAAATCATGCACAACCCCGTAACCATATTGACTATCTGTAAATATAGTTACTTTCTGATTCCTCCCAATTTTGCAGGCTTTAATTAAAGCAATTAATTTAGCTACTTGTGCAGATTTGACTCCTGGTAAATAGGATGCTTCGACTATTCCAGTTAATTCACATACTGCATATGCTGCACTTAGTTTACCATCTTCATGCCTTTGGCATGAACCATCCACAAACAGCTCCCTGTCTGGCTCTCTGAGGGGCAGTTCCTGTATATCAGGGCGCGGTTTTGTGCACAATTCTGTGACTTGTAAACAATCATGTTCCTCTTCATCATCTTTGACTTCCTCATGATACGGATCTGGTAGTAAAGTAGCAGGGTTTACAATTGTGCACCTGACAATAGTTACATTTTCAGCACCTAAAATTATTCTTTCATATTTAGTCAGCCGACTAGGAGTAAGATGCTGAGTTCTGGTTCTTGTCAGCAGAATCACAACTGAGTGTGGAACAAACACTATTGCAGGATGTCCCATTACAATTGATTCACTTTGCTCAATGCTCAAACATGTAGCAGCTACTGCTTTTAAGCAGCCTGGCAACGCCGCTGTCATTGGGTCCAATGTAGCAGAAAAATATGCTATAGGATGTCTGTCCAAACCATGTCTCTGAGTTAGGACTGAAAGTGCACAATTTTCTTTCTCAGGACAGAATAATGCGAATTCTCTTGTATAATCAGGCATGCCTAGGGGCGGTGCTTCACACATTGCACTTCTCAATTTTACAAAAGCTCCTACGCTCTCATCATCCCATTCGACTGGGTCCTTTGCCTTCTTTTTCGTCATTTGAATCAATGGTTTTGCTAGGAGAGAAAACCCTACTATCCACTGTCGACAATATCCCACTATTCCAAGGAGCATTCTCACTTCTCTTTGAGTTACAGGCCTTTGCATTCTTTTGATTAATTTCACTCTTTCGGAGGTTATCCTTCTCTTTCCCCTCTCAATTTGGTGTCCTAGATATTTAACTGCTGTTGTACAAAACTGTAGTTTTTCAGGTGAAACTTTATGCACTTCTTCAGCCAAGTGATTTAATAGTGCAATGGCGTCGACAACACAGTCCTCTCTAGTGTTAGATGCCACTAGCAGTTCATCTATATACTGCACTAAGACTGAACTTCCTGACATCACTAGCTTCTCTAAGCACTTTTTCAATATTTGATTAAAGATGGAAGGACTCTCTGTGTACCCTTGAGGAACACGATTCCATACATATACTTTGTTCTCAAATTTAAATGAAAAAAGATACTGGCTATCTGGGTGTAATGGTATGGAAAGGAATGCTTGGCATAAGTCAATCACACTAAACCATCCTGCACTCCAGGGAATCTGGTATAGGATTACTGCAGGATTTGGCACTATAGGACAACAAGGTTCCACAATCGTATTTATTTTGCGTAGATCTTGAACAATCCTATACTTTCCACTAGGTTTCTTCAAACCCATGATTGGTGAATTACAAGTGCTACTCATTACTTCTTTAAAATACCTTGTTTTACCATTCTGTTAATTTCCTCAATAACTCCTGCTTTTACTTCTGCACTCATTTTGTACTGTCTGGTATTGGGGAAAACTGCCCCTTCTTTTACAATGATTTTTACTGGGTCTATTTTGGCCATAAGTCCTACTTCTTTCCCTGTGAAATCCCATACTATGGAATTTACTGTAGTTCTTAATTCTTCTGGCAACTCGTCTTTTGTTATCAAAGAGAATATCTCATCTACTTCTGTACCTTGCTTTGCAATCATAATTTTATATACATGGTCTTCATCCGGGGTCTGAACTGCAACACCATCCGGTGTGCAGAAAATTGTGCAATTCATTTTGCACAACAAATCTCGGCCCAGTAAATTTACTGGACTGGAATCACACACTACAAACTGATGCATTTCTCTAAAATTTCCAATTTTCACTTCCATTGGTTTGGTAAGAGGTATTCTAATTTTACGATTGGCTACACCCACAACTTGGATAGCTTCTCCAGAGAGAGGAAGGTCTGGGAAGTCTGCTGTTCTCACAGTAGACCTGGTAGCACCAGTGTCCAAAAGGAAAGTAATATCATTATCTCTCACTTTCCCTTCAACATATGGACCTGACTGGTCTACCGGCAAGGATGCGCCAAGTATGCACTCCTTCTCCCCCTCTCCTAGGCACCGTCATTGATTATATGGACAAAAGTCATCCTGTAAAAGAAATTGTGAAGTTACATAGTCATTCTTAGCACTTCCTCCTTGATATCTGACGTCTGTACCGTGCTTTGCTCTGCTTACATTACCCTGTATAGGTGCAGGTGGTAACTGACTCTGAGGATTTACACCCTGTTGTGAGTCATTCTGCGTCTGTGGATTTAAATTTTGATTTGGGCCATTATTATTTCTAATCTTTTTACATTCATCCTTCCAATGCCCCAATTTTCCGCATCCATGACAAGGACATTTCTTTTTAGCCTCTTCTCTGCTCATTCGTCCTCTCACTTTACCACCATTCCCAGTGTCACCATTCGTTCTAGAATCTTTTCCCTGATTATCATTTGGATTATCCAAATTAATTCCCTGTCGCTCAGCCATTTTCACCTGAGCCCACATCACCTTCTCTTGCAGTTTCTTGTGCCTATCTTCAATGTTGTCTCCACAATATTTTGCATATTTCAGAATCTCATCTATGGGTTTCCCTTGCCAGCACAACATGTGCTGCTTAATCATCTGACAAATCTCTGGTTTTAATCCATAAACAAATCAGTAAACAACCTGACTCATGTTTTTATCTCCAATATCCTCAAATCCACTATACTGTTTGAATACCTGCAATAAACGTTCATAATAGGCATGTACCGATTCACTGGCTTCTTGGGTAGTTCTGTCTATTTTCACCCAATCCGTTTCTTTTGGTGGTATTTTCCCTTTCAAGTAAGTTATCACCTGCTGATACTTTTTCATTACATCACTTGATGGGGCACCTGTCTTTGGATCTCTAGGATACTCTTCATTCGGCCAGTCAACTGTAATTTTACAATCTGTCCACAAATCGGCAAGTACCACTATGTCGAACAAACCATCCAAGTCCTTCAACAATACCTTTGACACTTTTACAAACCTCTCAACCTGCTTGTACCATTCCATTGGCTTTTCTCTCAACTTTGGAAAATCATTCGTAAATGACAAAATATCCTGTCTACTCCATGGGACATGAACATAACCTCCTCCAGGTACTTCTCGCATCGGGTACATCTGCTCTGCTTTCCCTGTTTCCTTCAATAAATATTCAGAAGTTGTTCTACTGTACCGTGCCTCTTCCTTTTTCTTTGTCCATCTAGCTTTCCATTTATCTAGATCTCCCCATTTCTGTAAAACTGACATTAATTCTTTTATTTGTAGTTTTCGACCGGAGGCATTCATATTTTCTAAATCTTTGTCTGAATAATCTGCTCTATAAGGTTTCTGTAGTACTTTTGACTTCCCTATTTCAATTCCCATCTGCAAGGCCAAATCTGATAATTTCTCATGGAATATCTTTACATTTCTTGTGATACTTCTGCTTACGAATAATAGTTCTTCTTCATCATAAGTATTCAAACGATCTACCCCTACATTTCCTGCTATCATTTCTTCTAACTCGACGTTTAATTTGTAGATGTCCATGATCTTTGGGGATGAACTCTGTCTGTCTGATCCTTGTGCCCACCTTTCTAAGTCTTCTGGCGTAACTACTGTGGCACTTTTGGTTCCTGATGAGGTTACTATGTTTACATCTTTGGAGCAACCAGGTGTTATTCTTCTAGGAGTACTATTTATAGATCCTCGAATAGGTAAATCCATTAAGGATATCATAGATTCGCAATCACTGATTTGATCATCAATTATTACAGGTTCAGGTTTAGGAATTTCTACAGGTGTGGGCATTGCTAATGGTTTCAGATAATTTACCTTATCACCATATAAAGGAACCACTGGACCAATTATTACAGGTATGGTCAGGGTATCAGGATGTGCATTCAACTGTGTTATTTTCTGTATCAATTCTGCTCTGTTTTTGTCTATAGCTTCCTTTTCCTTATCCTGAAGTACCCTATTAACTGGGGGATTATGCAACACTTGCGGTACCAATGGTGTTTTTAACAGTGGTGCGCTTGGGGTGCATCCACTTGCTCCTTCCTGATATGGTGGTGGGTTCTTTAATATTTCTTCCATAAATTCGTCTTCAGAGTCTCCAAATCCTGTCAAGTGTTTTGTCTTTTCTGTGCATTTACTCCCTAACGATTCTTCTGCCATTAATATTGGATGCAAACCTTCTGTAAGCATCGCTCTTCTCCACTGTTTCATTTGACCATCCCTTGACTCATTTTGGTATCTAGGAAAAAATCCGCGATAACCCCTACTACTCCTGGATCGGTCACGTTCAAATGCCTCGGTTTCCCACTCTTCTAAGGCTTCGTATTGGGTTAATCTTGGTCTGGGTTCTAAGTCATTCATCCTCAATCTCAAATTTTGAATAATTCTCCCATTGAAAGTGCCATTTCCTAGGAACGCTAATATCCCATCATTTTTAGTATATTCTATCCAATTTTCTAACCATACGCAAGTATGATAACCTCTCTCCATCATCATGAATGAAGCGGGCGTTTTAGCTGGTGGAGTGATAATTCCTTCTCTAGTTTTGATGGGTTTATCCTTCTTAAAATAATTCTTAATCTTTTGTAGAAATGACATTTTTTTCTTCTCTCCATACATTTTGGGTAAATCTCTGTGTATAAAATTATATTCTGCAAAACCTAGGAATCTCCTATCCGGACGAGTTCCTATTAAAGTCGGATCGCGTTTCAACATATAATTTTCACTATCCACTTGAATTTCGACTTCTATGTTAACAACCAATTAAATTCCAGCTAACATTTGTCTCTGAACCAATCCTAGCGCGGCTTATCAGTGACGTCTATTCTGACAACCCCTCCTTTACAATCTGTGCCTTTCTGTCCCTCACTGTTTCGATCAATCCTAGCGCGACACCTCTGACGTCAGTACTACTCCTGACTACTGACCCCTCCTTTACAAGAGTCGTTCCACGCCCGCTGTTTCAACCAATCCCAGCGCGGCGTGTGTGACGTCAGCTTTCTCTCCGGCAGCTGACCCTCCCTTTACAAAATCGTACGCACAACTTTATTTTCTCTACGCTTCTTATTAAAATTCAGTAACAACATAAAACATTCGCTATCGTGCCAGTTTCTCTAAATTGGAAAAGATAGTTTCTCTCACACTTAGTAAAACCTTTCCGTTTACTAAACATACATAACGAGTAAAACCCTTCCGTTTACTCTTCACGTAAGCTTCATAAATACCTGCTACTTCTTCAATGTTACCCTTTCTAGGTAATATAACATCAAATTTTACCAGCGTATTCCTTTTGCAATTACTCACACGCATAGAGTCCCTAACAAGTACTGATAGCCCTGCTTAACTTTTCAGTACTATTTCTACCTGACAGATAACCTCACTGCAGTATGGCTTCCACTTACCATCCGCTATTCAATTTTCCCCCGGGAATTCTGGACAACATAAAACAAACTTTTGAACAAACGGATGTTAGTTTATAAAAATAAAATTCTCATTACCCAATTAACAAAGTACAACCATCCTCTGATAACCAGAAAACTGATCCATCGGGTTACTAGCAACAAGCATTCATACACCGAATACTCACCTGGGCCCATTCATTCATACTACGCTAGCAATTTCCGCTGGTGGGTCAGTTGTATTCTTTATCAAAATCCCTGCTACCAATTACTTTTCTGATTGAAGAGTAATGACTTACCAATGGACCCTTTGCTAATTGGGAAGTTTAAAATGAGTGACATTCAATACAATTCATAATCCTGAAATAATCACTGAGTCAGGAAGTTTTAAAATGTTTATCTAAAGATTTAGCAGAGTAAAATACAGAACCACATGATACTTAATCGTATATCAAGGATGAAGCACAATAATCAATTATCGATCAATGACGGTCCCTCAGACAGGAGAAGATAGAGACAGCAGCACAGCTAAAGGTGCATTCATATTTACCTAAAGGTGCGAGAAACCAAACCCCTTGGCCAAGGAGTTGGGAAGATAGGACCCAGGTAGGATGAAGATCAAAGACCTCCGAACCAGGTTCAGGACAGGACAGGTGACCTCTCTATCAATGACGCCTGCGTCGTTCCCCTCTCTGATACTTCGCTTCTCCTTGCTTCTCTCAGGTCGTCTTCTAAGGTTCCGCCGCCCCCACCTCAGGACCTCTCTGGACAGCGGTTCAGTCTGCAATCGATCAGCTTGTCATGGATCTCGAACTGGAGCATTCTAATGCTGGAGCTTGTGCGTCCTACTGCCAATGCCTATTCTCTGAGCTCCTCTGCTAACTAATTAACTAATTCTATATCTATTATACCCTTCTACGCCCATGTACCTCCCCTTAATGTTGCAGAATTATGGGACCACTACTTCTGATTGGACAGGGACAGGGGGTTGATCCTCGCACCATGTCAATTTAGTTCAATTTCTTTAAGCCCATTGTTTTAAAATACCGCCCATCACAATTAATACATTTGCTTTATTTCCCACCCGTTTCCCATTGATTCAGCAATACATTTTGTATATATTTGTATCGACTTCTGGTACATTTCAGATGAACTTGTGAACCAGGCTTCGCGACCTTGGAGGGCTTCCAAGTTGACTTCATCGCTTTCTCTGGTCAGCCTTTCAGGGCGCATGTGCAGAACCAATGTCTCTCGAGCTGCAGTTCAACCAACCCAGGCCCATTTATGAACTAATAAAAAGTCAAAGAAGGAAATATTAAAATCACAAAATAACTGGTTTCACTGTATACCCACTCTATCTACTCTACTCCCAATTAATTAATATCTATCCCGCATTAATAGCATTAGAATACCACAGTTTTAATTGCAGCATATGAGCAAGCTGTAACACATGAAAACATTAAGCAGCCATTTTAATACACACTGCGCAGAAGCAAAGGTTTCCCTCCAAGCAAAGAAAGACGTCATACCACGTGATATGGTTGACACATGCACAATGAGATTCCCATGCTTTAGCTGCCATTTTAGATTAGACAAGCGTTATTTATTAGCTTAAACACATAGGCAAGCTTCTCTAGGTTTGTATTCATGTGTGCATTTGTTAGTATGGACATTACAAAGATTAATAATTAATACTGTGAGAAGATTGCTTACGAGCAAGTCTCATTGTGAGTTCTTGCTCCATCACGTGTCAAAGCAATAATTTCGGCTACCTGAGCAGAGTATACTCCTTTCAGACAGGCAGCTTCCACCACCCCCAAGATGGTGTACACAGCAAACGTTGCTCTCAAACACCCTTCATTGTCTCTTAAGCATGAACCATCAACAAAAAGAATCAAATCAGTTTCAGACAGAGGTTCATCAACAATGTCAGGTCTTGGTTTGGTAGATAACTCAGTAACATCCAGGCAGTCATGCTCTTCACAATCATCTTCCTCCTCTTGCGGAAGAGGTAACAATGTAGCAGGATTCAAGGTGGTACAACGTCTCAGAGTGACATTTTCAGAAGCCAATATAACCTGCTCATACTTTGTAAGTCTGTTATTCGTTAAATACTGTGTCTTAGTTCTTGTCATTAACAGCTCTACTGAATGAGGCACATAAACAATAAGCGGATGACCCATTACTATGCCTTCACATCTCTCAATGCTGACACCTGTTGCAGCAACGGATTTGAGACATCCGGGCAACGCAGAAGCTACTGGATCTAATGTAGCTGAAAAGTAAGCCACTGGTCTGCGAGCATCTCCATGTGTCTGTATAAGGACCGCTAACGCACATCCTTCCCTTTCACAGCAGAAAAGCGAAAACGCTTTATTATAATCCGGCATTCCCAGAGCTGGAGCGCGACATAGGCTCTCTTTCAGCTCGAGGAAGACTCTCAGGCAGTCATCATCCCATGGTACCGGATCGCTAATGTCCTTTCGAGTCAATCTCAACAGTGGCTTTGCTTGCAAGGAAAAATTTGGGATCCACTGTCGACAATAGCCGACCATTCCCAAAAACATGCGGACTTCTTTTTGTGTTTTCGGAGTTCCCATTTGCAAAATCGTCTCTATGCAATCTGGTGGCACCCTTCGTTTCCCCTTCTCGATCCGGTGACCTAGATACTGAACTTCATTCAGACAATACTGGAGTTTGTTCGGGGACACTGTGTCCATTCTCTGCCAAATGATTCAGCAAAGCCACAGTATCAATTCTGCAAGCATCCTCAGTCTCTGAAGCGACCAAAAGGTCATCAATATATTGAACTAGGACTGAGTTCTGGGGCATCATCAGCCCTTCAAGATTCTTCTTCAGACTCTGACTAAAAATAGAGGGGCTTTCTGTATACCCTTGAGGGATTCTACACCACGTTAACACACGATCGTCCATCCTAAATGCAAATAAAAATTGGCTGTCTTCATGCAACTGTATGGAGAAAAATGCCTGACATAAACCTATGACTGTAAACCATTCTGCTTCACATGGTATTTGGAACAGAATAACAGCTGGATTCGGTACCACAGGACAACATGGAATCACGATTTCATTAACTCTGCGCAAATCCTGTACTATTCTATACTTGCCGCTAGGCTTCTGCAGTCCCATAATAGGTGAGTTGCAGGGACTTCCTCGTATCTCTTTGAGAATGCCTTGTTCAATCATAGACTCAATTACAGGTCTTATTCCAGCCACAGTTTCTGGAGTTAATTTATACTGTGGAGTTCGTGGAAATTCTGCATTTGATTTGACCTGTATCTTAACAGGTTCAACCCCTCGAATCAATCCTACCTCCTCACCCATGAAATCCCACACTTTTGGAGAAACCGAATCTCTCAAATCATGTGGCAACTCCTCTATTGTAAGAACCACGAACATTTCCGTACACAAGCTCATATTAGCCATTTTAAAATCAGCATCGTCATCACAGGTTTGCAACGCCACACCCCTCGGAGTGCAAGATATGGTACAATTTAATTTACACAAAAGATCTCGTCCCAATAGACAGACTGGGCTTGAATTGCAAACTACAAATTGATGTTTGTCTCGGAACGGTCCTATCCTCACAGGTAACTCATTTGTCAACGGGTTAGTCATTCTCTGATTGGTAACTCCCACCACTTGAATCGTTTGTCCTGACAGAGACAAATTTGGAACCTCTTCAGTTCTTACTGTGGAGCGCGCAGCTCCAGTATCTAATAAGAAGGTAACAGAGTATCCGTTCACCTCTGCATCTACAAACGGTCCATTCTGATCTACTTCCAGGATCGCATCCAAAGGGCATTCTTCCTGCACCCCCCTCTGACACTCATGAAGATCTTGTGGTTGGTCAAATCTGTCTCGTATTTCAAAATAGAGCATCTGATGATACACCTGATTATGAGTAGGTATTCTTGGAGGCTGAGGAATCTGCATTTGAGGCTCATATCCTGCCCCATACATGGACCTAGGTCTAGTTACAGTATTCAAAGTCTCTGACATCTGTTCCTCTCCCTCATTCTGCAATTGATTTGCTGGATTCAATCGACACTCGCGCTTCCAATGCCCGATTTTGTGACAATAATGACAAGCAGTGACCTTCTTTTGGTTCGCCACCCAATCACCTCCTGTACCTGCATCCACTCCCCTGCCTCTTCCCTGTCCAGGTTGGGTTACCATCTGTTGACCCATTCCTCTACCACTTCCTCTACCTCGACCCATCGCTCCTCCAACCCCTTGCATCTGATCAGGCCTTTCGGCATTCCTCAACTGCACCAACATCAACTTATCTTTCAATTTCTTTTGTGCCGATTCCACCTGATCACTACAGTATTTTGCATAACGCAGGATTTCGTCCACCGTCTTATTCTGCCAACATATCAAATGTGTCTGTATCATCAAGCTAATATCAGATCTTAGTCCTAGCACAAACTTTGAGACAAACTGTCCCATATCTTTCTGCTCAATTGTATCCAATCCACTATGCTGTTTAAAAGCCACTAAAAGTCTCTCATAATAGTCATGTACCGACTCCTTAGAATCTTGAGTAGTACGATTGATTTTAAGCCACTCAACCGTTTGCGGAGCTACCTTGGATTGTAACCATGTAACCACTTGCTCATATTTCTTCATTACTTCGGGAGAAGGACCATGATTGACCGGATCTCTGGCTGGTTCTACAGCGGGCCAATCAATGGCAACTTTACATGCCGTCCATAAATCCCCTGGGACCACTATATCAAACAAGGTTTTCAAATCAATCCAAAGCACCTTCGAAATCTTGACACACCGATCCATTTGCTTATACCAGTCAGCAGGTTTTTCCCTCAGCCGAGGAAAATCATTAGTGAATGCTGCCAAATCACCCTTGCTCCATGGCACATGAACGTACCCCCCATTTTGCACTTCTCTCAGAGGGTAATGTCCTGCTGGTCCCGTCCCTCCACCTGGAGGCGGAGTGTCTCCTATCCCTTTCTTGGCACTTTTCTTTTTGGCCCACCTCTCTTTCCATCTGTCTAAGGCTTTCCACACTCGCATCCCTATCACCAATTCCCGAATTTGTGCCTTTAATCCTGTTGTTCACTTCTCTTCCAATTCCTTATCCGTATAATGCAATCTGCAAGTTCCCTGCATCATTTTAGTCTTTGTTAGATCTACCTCATACCTTCGTGCCAGCTGTGACAATGCATCATGAGCTCGCTTTGCCTTCCTGGTATCGTCTTTAGCTACAAATAGCAATTCGCTTGAATCATATGTGTCAATTCTTTCCCATGGCAGATTCCCTTCTATCACTTCATCTATTTCTGCTTTTAATCTTACCACATCTAACAATGGTGCCTTCATTGCAACCTGTAAAACCTTCTGACCTCTTTCACTTCCCAATTCCTCCCTCTCACAACTTTGCGTTCTCCTTAGGTCCCCACTCTCCTCAATTCTCACAACTGGGCGACTTTCTCTTTCACAACTTCGACTTCTCCAATGGTTACCCTCACACACATATTGTGGCCCTAACGGTACCCTAGGTGCTTCTTGTCTCAACTCCAATTCGTCACTCAATATCTGTGACTCCCTCACCGGTGGAACCCACATTCTGATGTCTGACCTAGAATTTGCCAAAGCTCCTGTTCGCCTTCGTTCTGATCCACTGTCCATTCTTGATGGATCAGCTGTAGCAGGCAGTGGAGTACTGGATTCCACTGGTTCCTGAGCCATACCTGTCCCACTCATTGTAAGACTCCCTCCAGAGATAGTCTCTTCACCTTGTTCTGTTTGTTGTTGACTTTCCCTTGTTCTCTCTCTAGGGTTATATATTGAAACCACCGGTCCAATAGTAACTGGTACCGAAAGAGCTTCTGGTAGCCGCTTGTTACAGGCAGTCTCTCCTGACTCCGAAGTTGCGTACCCTATCCCACCAGACCCTCCTGGGATTGTCGTTCCCACTGAAATCCTCCCTCTTACTCCTGTGATATGCTGCTCTGCACCTCTTCGCCCCACTCTTAGAATGTCCTCAGTTTGCTGCCTCTGCTCCGGCTCTGGCCTAGAGTCATAAGGTGGAGGACGTTCTGCTAGCAATCTATCAAGAAAACTGTCATCCGTGTCACTGTCCTCTTCCGTCTTACTCTTTCCTCCAGACCCACCTTCTAGCAGCAGAAAGGGATACAATCGTTCTCCCTCTATGGTGTCTACTCTCTATCTTTTCAGCTGTGCATCCCACCTGGCATCCTGATATGCCTTCATTGCTTTTTTCATTCTTCCCTGAGAAGCTTCCCTTCTCTTTGCCATTGCTGCTCTCATCCAAGCATCCAATGCCTCAAATTGGGTTGGTCTAGCCAGAGGTTTCAGAGCAGACATCACTCCTCTTAGCTGATACAGCACCTCCATACGAAATGACCCATAACGAGGAAAAGCCAATTCTCCTTTCTTTTTCTGTAATTTTATGCCAATTTTGAAGCCAGACTATAGTATGGAGTCCTACATTTGTTGCCATATAATGCGCCGGTGTATCCTCAGGCAGAGCTTCTTCTCCTACCCGTGTCACCACTCCTGTGTTGCCTCTACACAAATCCCACAGCACCCTAAAACATCTCATCATGAAAATCGATTGTTTGTCCTCCAAATTCAATACTCAGCTTCGAACAAACTTCCACCAATCCCAGCGCGGCGTTACACCAACCGACCAATCTCAGCATGGCGCACACTGACGTCACTACTCGCTCTTTGCAGCGGCTCACCCGCCTTTACAATTTCACTCACTCACACATTCGTCCCATAAGTAACTGTATATCCAAAGCTATTAACCAAGTAACTGCTCCTAAAACAATCACAATAACTTCCAGTTAAATAAAACAAATAATTGTCTGTCCGCTAAAAGATCGATAGAACACACTTACAAGAACATTCATCCACTGTGACCCCCGACCTGTGTTGGTCACTCAATCGCCATAGTCCACCCCTGGTACCTGAGGCTTTCTACTGCGACATATCCCTCCATTCACACAAAGTTCCCTATCATAAGTGGATCGTCAATAGCGCTTCACGACACCCACAATTCTGATCAGACAATTACAAATACAAAACTATCCCGGGATCTTGGACTTCTCTTGAGTCCGCTAACCAAACTTCCTGACCCGCACGTGTCCGGACCAGTAAACCAATAAACCCACAATCACTGAACATGCATCCCAACTTCGCAAGACAGCACACAAAGATTTCATCACCGCAATCTAACACACCACACAATTCTATACTCAAGCCACCACTGTTTCCGCCGCACCGTCAACGTCCGCCAACTTCCATCAATGTCCGCCGTCGTCTACTCCGTGTCCAGGTCCTTAATGTTCTTCAGACCCTACTCCTACTCTCCTTCTCCCCTCACTCTTAGAGGTAAACCATCCTCTGCTACCATTTGATTACGCCAACCTTTACTCCTACCTTTCCCTACTAGGTTTAATGCAGATGGTCTTTTATTTGCCTGCTAAAAGTGGTAGAAGGGAGGAAAACGATTCAAGATTATACTTTCGATTTAATCATGCTGTAATGGACCACAGACTCCGAATTTCAGTTTGGTGGATTTATTATAAGGCCAAAAATAATTGAATATAAACACACCTCAATATCAGAGTATATAAGTACAGAAAGATCAATACAGAGCCGATTTTACGAATATAAGTCATTGGGCACAGAAGGCATAATATGATGAACTCCAAAATCAAAATACAGCAAAGAATAGAAGCGGAGTCCAATTCTCTTTTCATTTAAGAAGGAGCAAATCTTTCACTACTCTGCTCTCAATAAGGATCCTACCTATCTCCCTTGTATCATATCCCAAAGGTGTCAGCACGTGTTGACTTCCTAAGAAGTACTCACGTCAAATGGGTCTGATAGCTTAAAGCTATGGAGCTTGCTCTAAGATGCTCCTTCTCCTCCGAAAGCTGGCAGAAGTCTCTCGAATCTGTCCCTGCGTATCATACAAAAAGACAATGTTCAACCCACAATACGTCATGTTTTAAAACTTTTCTAGTTGCAACATTTTTCAGTAAGTTTCCACAGAAGCTTTAATTAAGTCGACTCTTCTTCCAGTGGCCTTGGTTCCCAGATAGGCCAGGCACGAAAGACAGGTCCTCCCCTCTCGCCTTGCAGTCTTCTTCAAAGACATTCCGGGTATCTCCTTAAATCTCAGAATAACGAGGTCGAATTCCTGCACCTGCAGTAGGATGAGAACACACTGTCTTCGAGCACAACAGAATTTATTTAATTAATTCTTGAGCAACCAAAGAGAAACAAAACTCAAAACAACCTACAATTTGGGCCTACAAATCGGGTATTTTAAACTAAACATGGTTACATTATACAAGTATAATTTCGTCCTGCATATTACACATACAGGAATTAAGTTTTCTAATACACGCAAATCCTACTTAAACGTGCTCACTTCATTTTAATACTAATATGACATGAATAAATGCATCTTAATATTCATAAAATATTGCACACCACAAAAATACATGAGTGCGTTTATATCAGGAGTATAGTGCACCCCTACAATATAGAGTGCTGTAAGCGCTCTATCACAACTAACATGTATATATCAATCAATCAATCATGTCACTTATAAAGCGCACTACATACCCGCGAGGGTCTCAAGGCGCTGGGGGAAGAGGGGGGTGGTGCTGCTACTGATCGAAGAGCCAGGTCTTGAGGAGTCTTCTGAAGGCCAGTAGGTCTTGGGTCTGTCGGAGGTTGGTGGGGAGGGTGTTCCAGGTCTTGGCGGCGAGGTGGGAGAAGGATCTGCCGCCGGCGGTCGTTTTCCGGATGCGGGGGACTGTGGCGAGGGCGAGGCTGGTCGAGCAGAGCTGGCGGGTGGGGGTGTAGAAGCTGAGTCGTCTGTTGAGGTAGGCTGCTCCGGAGTTGTGGAGTGCTTTGTGTGCGTGGGTGAGGAGCTTGAAGGTTATCCTCTTGTTGACAGGGAGCCAGTGCAGGTCTCTCAGGTGGGGTGTGATGTGGCTGCGTCGGGGGATGTCGAGGATAAGACGTGCAGAGGCGTTCTGGATGCGTTGCAGCCGTCTCAGGAGCTTAGCCGTCGTTCCTGCGTAGAGGGCGTTTCCGTAGTCCAGCCTGCTGGTGACGAGGGCCTGGGTGACTGTTTTCTTGTTTCGGTGGGGATCCACTTGAAGATCCTGCGGAGCATTCGGAGGATGTTGAAGCAGGATGAGGAAATGGCGTTGACCTGCTTAGTCATGGAGAGGGTGGGGTCGAGGATGACCCCTAGGTTGCGTACGTGGTCGGTGGGTGGCGGGGCTGTTCCCAGTGATGTTGGCCACCAGGAGTCGTCCCAGGCTGAAGGGTTGGAACCAAGGATGAGGACCTCCATCTTGTCAGAGTTCAGCTTCAGGCGGCTGGTCCTCATCCATTCGGTGGCGGCCTTCATTCCTTCGTGGAGGTGGGCTTTGGCGGTGTGAGGGTCTTTGGTGAGGAGAGGATCAGCTGGGTGTCGTCGGCGTAGGAGATGATGTTGAGGTTGTGCTGTCGGGCGACGTGGGCGAGGGGTGCCATGTAGATGTTGAACAGCGTTGGGCTGAGGGAGGAGCCTTGGGGTACGCCGCAGATGATTTTGGTGGCCTTGGATCGGAAGGGGCGAGGCGGACGCTTTGTGTTCTGCCGGAAAGGAAGGATGTGGTCCAGTCCAGGGCCTTCTCTTGGATCCCGGCGTCGTGAAGGCGTGTTCGTAGTGTGTGGTGGCAGACCGTGTCGAAGGCGGCTGATAGGTCCAGGAGGATGAGGGCTGCTGTTTCTCCATTGTCTAGCAGGGTTCTGATGTCATCGGTGGCGGCGATGAGGGCGGTTTCGGTGCTGTGGTTGCTGCGGAAGCCGGACTGGGAAGGGTCCAGGATGTTGTTCTCCTCGAGGTAGCGGGTCAGTTGTTTGTTGACGATTTTCACGGTGACCTTCGCAGGGAACGGGAGCAGAGAGATGGGTCGGAAGTTCTTGAGGTCCTTGGGGTCTGCCTTGGGTTTCTTGAGTAAGGCGGTGATCTCGGCGTGCTTCCAGCTTTCCGGGAAGGTTGCTGTCTCGAAGGAGATGTTGATTATTTTCCGGAGATGGGGCGCGATGGCTGTACTGGCTTTGTTGAAGATGTGGTGAGGGCACGGGTCTAGCGGTGAACCGGAGTGGATGGTGTTCATGATCTCACTGGTGTCCTCGTCGTTGATGTTGGTCCAGGAGAGCAGGCGGTTGGTGGTTGTGGGGGCAGTGGTCTCGGTGGTTGCCGGGGCGGTCGTGGTGTTGAAGCTGTCGTGGATGTCGGCGATTTTGCGGTGGAAGAAGGTGGCCAGTGAGTCGCACAGGTCTCGCGACGGCTGGATGTCGTTGGTGTTGGAGCTGGGCTTGGACAGTTCCTTCACGATGTTGAAGAGCTCTTTGCTGTTGTGTGCGTTGTTGTCTAGGCGGTCTTTGAGTGAGGCCCTTTTGGCGGATCTGATGAGGTGATGGTGACTGCGGGTGGCGCTCTTGTGGGCGGCGTAGCTGTCCGCTGTCCGTTCGTGGAGCCAGATCTTCTCCAGTTTTCGGCATGTTCGTTTGGAGGCCTGGAGGTCTTCGGTGAACCAGGTGGCTTTCTTGCTGGTGTGGCTGTTGGGCGGAATCTTGAGCGGGGCGAGGGTGTTGGCGCAGTCGTCGATCCACTGTCTGAGGTTGCGGGCGGCGGTGTCGGGGTCGGAGGGTTCGGCGGGTGGGCTCAGGGCGAGGGTTGTGGTTAGCTGGTCTTCCGTGACTCTGCTCCAGCAGCGGCGAGGCATTTGTTCGGTGCGGTGGTGCGTGGTGGGCTTCCTGTAGGTGAAGTGGATGCAGTGGTGGTCAGTCCAGTGGGGTTCGGAGGTGTGGTTGAAGGAGACGTGTGGGCTTGCGGAAAAGATGGAGTCTAGCGTGTGGCCGGCGGCGTGGGTGGGTGTAGTCACGAGCTGTCTGAGTCCGAGGGTGGCGAGGTTGTCGATCAGGGTGGTGGAGTTGGTGTCCTTGTTGTTCTCGAGGTGGAAGTTCAGGTCCCCGAGGAGGATGTAGTCCGTGGAGGCGATGGCGTGTGTGCTGACGAAGTCAGCGATGGAATCGCTGAACTGTGGTCGGGGTCCGGGGGTCTGTAGATGAGGGTTCCTCTGAGGGTGGTGTTGGGATCGGTGTGGATCTGGAAGTGCATGTGTTCGAGCGGTGCTGAGGGTGTCGTCGGTGTTGGTTGAGACTCTGAGGGTGTTCCTGTGGACGATGGCGATGCCTCCTCCGACTCCGTTGGTGCGGTCCCTGCGGGTGATCTTGTATCCGTCCGGGATGGCAATGGCGATGTCGGGGGCTGAGCGGGATTCAGCCAGGTCTCCGTCAGGAATGCGACGTCTGGGGAGGTTGAGTCGAGAAGGTCCCAGAGTTCGATGGCGTGTTTGCGGGCGGAGCGGGTGTTGAGGAGGATGCATCTGAGGTAGTTGGGTTCTTTCCTGGGCGGTGGTTTGGCGGGGCGGGTGCTGGCGAAGCTGCAGTTCCGGCTGGTGAAGGGCCCTTGGGTGCGCTTCGGGGTGGCCTGGTAGCAGGCGTGATCTTTTCCGGGGTTGAGTGCGTGGAGGGTGCTGGCGTCGTATCGGCGTCTGTTGATGTGGCGGGCGCGGGGGATGCCCGGACCAGGGGGTCTGGCGCTGGGCGCGGTCACGGCGCGGACGGGCGCAGACGGGCTTGCCTTAGGCGCGCCTTCGGCGCGCCAGCGGCGCGCGACCGCACAGCGGCCGCCATAAATGGGGAGGTGGGAGGGAGGAGCAGGGAATGGGGCAGCGAATGGGCAGTGAGGGGGCGGGGCCGCAGGGGCGCAGCGGCGGGAAACAGGCACAGAAGGGAAAACGAGCACAATCAGGGCATCAAGGGTGCACAGAAAGGAAAAACTAGCACAATCAGGGGCAGCAAGGGGGCACAGAAAGGAAAAACGAGCACAATCAGGGGCAGCAAGGGGGCACAGAAAGGAAAAACGAGCACAATCAGGGGCAGCAAGGGGGCACAGAAAGGAAAAACGAGCACAATCAGGGGCAGCAAGGGGGCACAGAAAGGAAAAAACGAGCACAATCAGGGGCAGCAAGGGGCACAGAAAGGAAAAACGAGCACAATCAGGGGCAGCAAGGGGGCACAGAAAGGAAAAAGCGAGCACAATCAGGGGCAGCAAGGGGGCACAGAAAGGAAAAAAACGAGCACAATCAGGGGCAGCAAGGGGGCACAGAAAGGAAAAGCGAGCACAATCAGGGGCAGCAAGGGGGCACAGAAAGGAAAAGCGAGGCACAATCAGGGGCAGCAAGGGGGCACAGAAAGGAAAACGAGCACAATCAGGGCCAGCAAGGGGGCACAGAAAGATAAAAACGAGCACAATCAGGGGCAGCAGCAGGGCACACAGACGGAGCTGTGTGGTGGGAGCGACCTACCAGTCAAGGTCAGGGGTCGCTCTCTTCACCACGCAGCGGCCGCCATAAATGGGGAGGTGGGAGGGAGGAGCAGGGAATGGGGCAGCGAATGGGCAGTGAGGGGGCGGGGCCGCAGAGCGCAGCGGCGGGAAACAGGCACAGAAGGGAAAGCGAGGCACAATCAGGGCATCAAGGGGGCACAGAAAGGAAAACGAGCACAATCAGGGGCAGCAAGGGGGCACAGAAAGGAAAAATGAGGCACAATCAGGGGCAGCAAGGGGGCACAGAACGGAAAAACAGAGCACAATCAGGGGCAGCAAGGGGGCACAGAAAGGAAAAAAAGCAGAGCACAATCAGGGGTAGCAAGGGGGCACAGAAAGGAAAAACGAGCACAATCAGGGGCAGCAAGGGGGCACAGAAAGGAAAAACAGAGCACAATCAGGGGCAGCAAGGGGGCACAGAAAGGAAAAAACGAGCACAATCAGGGGCAGCAAGGGGCACAGAAAGGAAAAACGAGCACAATCAGGGGCAGCAAGGGGGCACAGAAAGGAAAAACGAGCACAATCAGGGCCAGCAAGGGGGCACAGAAAGGAAAAAACGAGCACAATCAGGGGCAGCAGCAGGGCACACAGACGGAGCTGTGTGGTGGGGAGCGACCTACCAGTCAAGGTCAGGGGTCGCTCTCTTCACCACGCAGCGGCACGCCATAAATGGGGAGGTGGGAGGGAGGAGCAGGGAATGGGGAAGCGAATGGGCAGTGAGGGGGCGGGGCCGCAGGGCGCAGCGGCGGGAAACAGGCACAGAAGGGAAAACGAGCACAATCAGGGCATCAAGGGGGCACAGAAAGGAAAAACGAGCACAATCAGGGGCAGCAAGGGGGCACAGAAAG
Source organism: Calotriton arnoldi (assembly GCA_963921515.1). Classification (NCBI taxonomy): domain Eukaryota; kingdom Metazoa; phylum Chordata; class Amphibia; order Caudata; family Salamandridae; genus Calotriton; species Calotriton arnoldi. The sequence goes on along the minus strand of CAWUFW010008460.1, from coordinate 594,329 downwards.
GAAAAACGAGGCACAATCAGGGGCAGCAAGGGGGCACAGAAAGGAAAAACGAGCACAATCAGGGGTAGCAAGGGGGCACAGAAAGGAAAAACGAGCACAATCAGGGGCAGCAAAAGGGCACAGAAAGGAAAACTAGCACAATCAGGGCCAGCAAGGGGCACAGAAAGGAAAAGACGAGCACATTCAGGGGCAGCAGCAGGGCACACAGACGGAGCTGTGTGGTGGGGAGCGACCTACCAGTCAAGGTCAGGGGTCGCTCTGACATTTTATTGCCAATTAATTAATACCAAGCCTTGCCTCCTGTGTCAGGTATTCTACAATGTGGTTGAAAAGATTTCCAGATCAAGTTTTTTTAAGAAATCTACATTGTACCCATATCTATCAGAAGGAACCTTACAAAAGCTAAGTAACTTATTCTTTGGGAAGACTGCACCCCATTTGAAGCCAGGAAAGCACCCTGCGGGAGTGTGTATCTATTAGAATTTGCATCTTTGATGCAAAGATTCTGGCTTCCGGTTTGGAGTCAGTTATTACAAAAATCATTCATTCCTCAAAAGCAGGACTCAATCAATCAATCAATCATAAACTTTATTTGATTTGGCAAGCAAATCATAAAAGCACATAAATGACAGTACATTCAATATAAAATGTGTCATGAAGTAAAAATACATAATTAAGGTAAAATACTCAAGATCATTAAAAAGTTATTAAATTCTATAAAACCATGGGGAATAAAAACAAATAAGATAAGAAGCAAAATAGCAACTCGATAGGATTATTCAAATGCACATTTCTTGGCAAATCTGTCACAGCCTCAACAGAAACCCATTTCCCTCCTGCGAGAAAGAAAAAGTGCATATGCGAAAAGAAGGAAGAAAAATCGCCATAGCATGCGCTATGAATTGATGCACTCAGTTATCCATATCAATTTTGTATTTTGAGGGCTCCTCTTATAAAATGTAGGACTGCAATGCAGATATCAAAGGAGTACAGCGCCTGTAGGTGACTAAAACCTTCTCTATAAGAACAAGGGCGACACAGCCTCAGTATCGGAGGCTAAACTTTTGATCTCAAATGTTTGTACAATGCACAGAACAAAACTAGGTGCAGGGTAGATTGTTTTGCCATGGTTTTACATGGGCAGAGTGGAAGGTACTCGTGCCAACCACCTTGATTGGGAAAGGCTACCAAAAACTGCAACGTGCTTAGGTGGAATCTGGTTACATAAAATCTGTCTTGAGGCTCCAGAAAAAGATTTCAGTAGGGTTGCATCTGCTCAGTGGAAAAATTATGATTGCCCATGCTCGAGACTCTTCGCAGGTTTATTTGCTGGTTGTGGCATGCACTGTACCTTGAACCATTAAAGGACTTTATGAGAGACTTTGCGTGAGTAGGGATATTACCGGGATCATTGACGAATTCTATTGCACCCAGTTCACTGAATGCACGTTTCAGATAAACGAGCAGTATATCTTGAGAAACTATGCTTAAGCCAACTGACCTGCTGAATGAAAACTGAGACAGCTACATTCTCCTCTTGACTCTTGTAAACTCATCTTTTAAAAGTATACTGTGACCATTGATAATCGTTTTTCTTGTGCTGATTGTTCACACGGGCAAGTATTGGCAAAGCCAACATGAGCTGCTCTTGACACCTAGTTGCAAATAGGCTTTTCCAATGCTTGCTTACATGCATGGCAGCCAACTTGATATTAATTTTCCTAATGGAAAGAAAAATGAGTACAGGATGGCGGCCACACTTACGTGCCCACATATGGCAGAAATCATGGAAAGATTTTTCTTATGCATTAAAAAATAATTCCGAAATGACTGCAACCCATGTATGCACACCACTTGGCAACAATGACAGAATGATTTTTCTTTGGTTTCAAAAAACGTTATGTTCCTCGACACTGAGACACTGAGAGACCCGGGGAACACACTCAGGGAGGTCTGGCGCCCATTTATCACTATGCTATCCCAGGAATTCACATTGCTTACATGCCCGAAATATTTAAAACTACTGCGACTAACTGGAGATTGAAACACTCTCCCATGGGGTACATCTGAGTTTAGCTGGACACCTGCAGAGGGCTATCTATTAGCTTACAGGCACCCAGGGGGAAAGGGTGGGGTGGGAAGGGGTTGGGGATTACTTTCCGTTTTTCTTTTTTTGTCTCTCTTATTCTATTCTACTGTTATAAGTTGCATTGTTGGCTGACAAGGCGGAATGCTGACGTTAAGTCGGCAACTGAGTGCTTTGCAATATTTTCTGTGATGCAACAATAAAACAAATTTAAAACCAAAAAAAGGTTATGTCAAGATGACCGCTACACATACGTGTACAAGCACGACAGCCATTTTATACAGCATTTTCTATTTGATTTATTTGTCTCCTAATACCAGTTGCTTCCCATGACTTAAAAATAAAATATTTCAGAAAAGACCCATCCACTAAACAAAGGCAATAGAAAAATGTGTAAAACCAAGAGATCACAAAGATCCAACAAAGTTTGCTGTCTGGTTCCAAGCTGTTAATGGGAAGTAGGCGATAAGTACAGCTAGGCTGCTGACTGTAGACATTTATTTAGATACATGTTGTCCATTTGACTTCAATTTCAGAAGAGAATGTTCAAGAGAAAAATACCCATTGAAATTCTATTTGTGCCCATGGACAGCATAATTGGCAGGTGGCTTTGGTAATTAAGATGGAAATTATTTGTTCTAAAAAAATTGAATTAGGGAAGGTAGATCCAGCACCAGTGTTGCTGGGCTCAACCGTATTCTGGATTTCTGTCCCATTGGACAAGGGCCTGTCTAGGCTGTACATTGTCCCGAGCCTGGCTTGGAATACCTAACCAAATGATGTATCACAGAAGGAGCTATGGGCCGCTTCTATAATTGGAAGAAGTGTCCCAGCAGGGCACATGGCATTAAGTAACATTTGTATACGGGTCACAGTTAAGTTATTGCAGTCTGCTCGTAGACAAGGTAGGAAGGTACAAACTACATTTATGAAATTAAATAATTAAATGGGAGACACAAAGGGGCAGATGTGTTTTAAAAAAGGTGCCACTCAACACAGCAACCTAAGTATTATGCACGGGAATCTGTGATTCACTTAGATTTCGATGCAAATTCCTCTGGATTATTTTGAACGCCGTAAAGTTGGAAGGTTGTGCATATTGTAGAAGAAAATCTTTGTTCTGTAGATTTCAGACTTTCATACTTTTATTCCCAGATCCATCCCATATCATCTCACTGGCTGACTACAATATAATCTAAGATATTCATTGTGAAATGCAGGTAGCGGCTTGACAAGCATGAAGGACGCAAGCCATGCACTGCCTTGGTTTGTTCTATGTTGTATCCCTAACTGCTTCTTTTGATGTTGTATCTCTAACTGCTTCTTTTCTTATTTTTTTTCGCACAGGTCTGCCTACTAGAATCTTTCGCTGCTCTTGGCACCGCTGTACTCACTATCGTGTCCATGCCTCATTTCAATGTTCTAAGCAACACAATGATCCTCAACAGTGTCTGCTTCCTTCCTTCGATTCTGCAAATTATTCAGCACATAAGGAATCCCGACTGGAAGATGTCACTGCCTGCTCTCTCGCTTTTGTTCACCATACTGGGGTTCATACTGTTTGGTGTAGGACATTACGTAGATCTTCTGAGGAGCAGCATAGGCACTTCTGAGATGAGTACAAGCATTTCCATTGCTGTTGTTGCAGTATGCTTTGCATCCATCAACTGGTGGGAAAACTTCACAACATTTAGTCAGAATGGATACTCACAGCACCTAAAGAAAAATCTTGCTGAGTCAAAAAATGTAATGTACATGTGCAGCAGTGTGATCCGGATCCTTGTCACAGGGGTTGTTGTTGGCAGCAGCGTGCCAATCATGGGTGAAAATTGGTCGACGTTAACAAGTGCATCATGGGATGAGGTGAACTTGGCCATGAGCCTTTTTGGAATCCAAGCTTTATCTTCCGCCCTGTGCCACTGGTTTGGCGTTGTCGCGTGTAAAATGCATTCACTGAAATGCAGTTTTGCCTTTCCCATGTTATGTACTACCCTGACCGTGATATTAACTTTTACAACAGTTTTTGGTATACAATACAAAGAAGCAGAGGCGAGATCTGGAGACATCAGAACTTTTGATCTGCCATTTTTTTGCCATAATCTCAGAGTGCGATTAGATGAGAACCCTTCAAAAGCCCAGCTCCTTCTTTTAGAGATCAGCCACAACATCTGCAATACTACAGTCTTAGGACCGCAGTACATTTCCGGATTTGCCTTGCTTGGCGTGTCTGGATTGTGCTGGTGGGTAGGACTGCTGCTCTCCACGTACTATGTCTGGAGGCTGAAGCTCCAGAGGATCGAAAGGACAACCACTCTTTTTGTCAGACGACTCTACGAGGCAGCCTTCATGGACCAATCCATGCTCCTAAATATAAATGTCCAAGATTTCAAAGGGGGAGATTCTGAAAATAAGACATGGTAAGACTATGAGAAAGACAATAAATAAAACATGTTTTCTTAAAAATACACAAGTGCATATCACTTTTCTTTTCTTCCAGACACATTCGAATAAAAATGGCTATGATAAATTTACTAAAGAGGTGGTCCTAAACTGTTTTAGCAGTGCTGGTGATATCCAAGTAGTATTGATGGGATGATGAGGAGGATCAGTCAAACAGTGTATAGTGAAAAGGGACCTACCAACTGGCAAAGGTCAGCAGACCTCTGACTCTCAGATTGTTATGGTGAATCATTTAACAGGAAAGCTACAAACAGTACTAAGTCCAATTGTTTTAAGAGTGCTCATAAATTGGTCTTAGTTACTTTTTATTTCTCTTGTTCTAGGTTAAGAGGCTCAAGTTCCTTTCCTTTTTAACATAACCTTTTTTAATTACAAAAATGCCACTAGTCAGGGTGCAAGGTTAAACCTATTAAAATTGAAACACCATGTAGCAATGATCCACTGGGACAAAATTGTACACAGGCTAAGTTGAGAACTCACTGTCAATAGCTACTACTACTTATCTAGTCAGGTGGATAGCAGTAACACATTTTGTAAGCCATTCCCTGCCTCAGATATGTAAGTTGCAATATCCATTGTAAATGCAGTTATTGCTATTGTCATTACATATGAATTTGTAAGAAAGATTTACACTGCCTGGTGGCACAAAAGTCTTTTCCTGCTTGCTGCCAACTCTAAGTACATGCCATGGGTTTTGGGTGTCATCAAAACTCCATCCCCCTCCTCAAATCCCAGTCCAGACTCTTTGCTCTGCCTTCCTTCTTATGCCCCACTATAATTCCATGTATATGGCCGTTTTGTGTCACAGAATGTCCCATCCTTCATGGATGGGACATCGTGTGACTGGAAAATAGCTCAGTAGTGCACACTGTTTTAGAGAATCTTCACTTCACTGTAATTAAGAGGTCTTCCCAATTTTCCCAACTTTATGGATGAGAATTACCTGCACCTACATTCCATATCATAGAATGTAGGTATAATACAGCATTTCATTATTCACCTCACATTCCAACACATGCCCCATCCCACTCCAGAGTATATTAAATCACATCACTAAACTACACCATGGTTCATAACTTCACACCTTCCAAACCACACTTTAAAACATAAGGCAACGCCATACCGCACGTCATCTTGCCACTGCTATTGTGAAATCCGATTTACTTCTGCTCTTGACAGGAATACATCTTAAGCTGTTTCAAAGGTGAGAAACAACCTTGGACAGTTCTCTAAATACCCACAAATCCGCAAGTTTAGCGGTATTCACCACCATTTCAAGCATCCCCACTCTAGAATATTCACAACCTGCCACTGTAAGAAGATTTACTCACTCAGATAATGTTGCCATTCTACCAGAATCTTATGTGTGAGCAAATGTATTCATAAGCGCAAATACTGGAATTGTACCCAACAGTTGTCCAAGTAAGCCCAGTTGTTCCTAGTTTGTGGCAGAGCATCTGTTCTGCCAAACTCTAATTGACCCCCTTTGCTCTAAAGGTTCATAGGGTAAGAAAAGTGAACACTCATATAAATATCAGACCCAAGAGGCCTCAGAGTGCTGTGGAGCCTTGTGTAGGAAATACTGAGACTAACTCTTTTCCATCATTGGGTCCCTTGTGAAGACAATGCCTTGCCTTCAAGCAGAAAGTGAAAAGATAGACACAATATGATTTCTCACATTTACTCCTAATGCTTGTTTTAAATTTAGGACTGAGTGCTCTTGAATGCAGACGCCATAACACTAGAGAAGTAGTGTACAGAAGGAAGGCTGTAAGAATCAGTGAGGGTGGCAAACAGTGAATCCGTCTGCATCTTGAGAACAGTTCCTTTTAATGCAAGTAAAATATCTGCACAGCATTAATAGTGGACTCGGCATGTTTCTTCACAATCTCTTGATTCAGCTTATTCTTCCTCACCGGCTCACCTGCCTTAAGAGTGCACTCACTGGTAGTTGAGTGTAAATGTTCCCACAATGCAGAGCGAGTCATTAAGCTTGCTGGTTCCACTCAGGGATGGATGGTGCCCTTATCTCCATGTCAGTATAGACAGCCCTCCTGGGCTTATTTATGTATGTCTGGTGGGCCAGAAGATTATGGAGCTAACAAAACAGTGATGGGATGGTCTGTGCGCCCACACAAAAGAATGCAAGATGTGTGACTTGTCCTTGTTTTGCATGTTTGGTGGAGTGGGACTTGCAATGGGCTAGGTGGAAAGGGTAACAAGAAGAGATTGTATGCCTTGGAAGGTTTTTGCAACACATATTTATCTATAATGTATTTCTTATCTCTTTGGTTGACACCAGTCATTATTTATGAAGAGTGCATTTGTTGTTTCATAGCACTACACGTTCCCTTCATACAGTCAGACATAGTGTATAGTTCCTGCTGAATAGATCTCTTTGACTTGCATTGTATAATAGTAGGACCACCTGTTTTCATTTATGTCGTCATTTAATTTGCATGTTATTTCTTTTCACAGCACCACAGAATATGTCAAAATCTACCTCTGTGCAACAATGTGGCATGAGACGTTCGATGAAATGCTAAAGATCATTACATCAATGTTTAGGTACAGTTTTATTAAAATAATGCATTATGTGTTAATAATGAAATGTGAAGGTACAGAAAACAGGAAGGGAAGAAACACGGACGTAACCTTGCAACACAGGGTTTGAGAGCTACAATCAGGATCCACGTGCAGCAAAAGCAGCCAAAATAGTTAGCAGGGAAATCAAAAGTTGTGATTGAGTTTCAGATCCTGTGCAAGAATTTGGAAAACCATGAAAAATTACATTTTTCTGTTTTGGTGCTTTCCTTCCCCAAAGAAGGTGTCATTTGTGGTGTTGCCGTTTGATGAATGTCTACTAGTATTTTTCTCCAGTTGGGCCAATAAATATTTTATAACACTGAACTCCAGAGAGCCACCTGGTTCTGGCCTGCATTTATGCTATATTATCACCTTTTTCTCAGGGTCATCCTACTCTTTCATCTAAGGTGGTGCCCCATATAAGTATCCACGGGAGAAGAGGACCTCTTCCGCCATCTACTTCAGGCTATTTGACTTAGTTATTTTTTGTGTTTTCCAAAGGCCCCAGAGAGTGGCAGAGTACTATACAGGGATAGGTAAACAGTAAAAGAGAACAAGGCTATTTCTCACTCCTCTCCTAATGAGTTAAGCCCATATAGGTGATAGTTTTATGAGTCAGACGTCCCTGGCAGAGAATCTTTCATGGGTAATATATATGGTACCCCAACCTGTACCCCGACATCAGTACGCACAAACAGTAGTATATTATTCCATATGAATATTTACTGTACACTCTTTGGCTACAAATCATGTACATTAAAAGTATCATAAATTATATAAACAACTCAATTATTATTATATAAGTTAGGGCTGAGCTTAGATAAGCCCCAATTGCATTAAACATCCCTACCTATCAGCCAAAAACTCTATCTAAATTACCACTAGCCATTTAGAAGCATCGTTGTATAAGCTCATGCTGATATGCCAAGTCATGTAAAGCCTCGCCCGCATACCTATTGATGCCATCAGGCACGAAAACGGCATTCATAGTTCAGCATGCCTTCCAGAAACTGTTCCGTCTTTCTAACTCCCCCCCTTACACCTTTTACCTTATACAACTTTTTTATTGAGGCTATATCAAGGATCAATGGAGCAAGAAGAGGTTAGCTCGTGCTTAGCTCGTATTTTGCAACAAAATTAGCAAGCAATATTTCTTGCTACAAATGCAAGAAGTGGATGGAAGCTTAATGCTACTTTTCCCCTTTCCTTCAAGATGGAAGTGTGAAAGATCATCTCTCTTTATAGTTGCACTTCAGATGCCAAGTGTATGAACAGTGTGTGCACCACAGAATGAAAATGTTTCTTCTTTGCCTTGTGAGCGTTAGTTTTAAAACAAACATGCATTAAAGAAAAGCATTGCAATCAAGCTCACATTTATTGCTTACTCCATCCAAACACGTTAGTATATTTTATAGGGCCTACACCACTAATTCTAGCATTTCAGATTCACAAACAATGACCATGTTAACATACAACTAGGCCTGTTTTGTATGTAACATTCAACAGTACATATAAAAGCTTTTTCACATACATCAACAGTTATGTAGAGAGAAAAGCACATTAATAATTGAAGTAGTGTGGCCTGTTGCCTTGCAGATCGTGTAGAAAGTTGATTAATGACAACATGGTTACGTTTTGTTCACCAGTGGCTCAGCAGGTAGAAAAGAAGTAGTTATCAGTAGTGAGTAAGTTGATATGTATTGTAAACTACTGCAAAACAACCTGCATTCTGGCACCTTCCTTCTAAACCCTCAAATGTCTTCTTCATCCCCCTCTCCATGCACTCTGAAGCGAGCAGGTGCTTCTTTCTTTCCAAGAATGCCAGATTATCTACCTGTATTAAAGGCATTGGTAGTCGCTTCCACAGGTGTGTTCCCTCGAAACCCAAAATCTCGGTTCCTTTTCTAGATATCTTGGATTTGGGGGAGACTCAGCTGACTTTGTCCCCTCAATTGACGCCGTGCATTGGCACATGTCAGTGAATATTGTCCTGAGGCTTTGCCAGCAAGAGCTTGAGAATGATACATTAATTCAGACTCTGATTGGCAACCAATGAAGTGACCTTCCTAATACAGAAACATGGTCTTTAGGTTTGAGACAACCAAATAGCCCCACTTTGGCACTCTATTACATCTGGAGTTCGTGAATGATGCTGGGTCAGTCCAGAGTTTGGCAGATAGCAGTAGTCTGACAGAGTTCAAAGCTGCACCAAAATTGATGCCATTGTCTCCTTTTGAACCACATAACAAAAAAGTCTCAGTTGCTTAAGCTGACTACAGGGCCAACATGGTCTGGGAGATACAGAGCGTAGTCCCACCAAACCCCTACGTTCTTAACCTTGGCCAGCTGTCTGGATTTAAACACCAGTTGCCTCCCCATAAATGTGGATGTCAGCGCTAATAAGTGGACAGTCTGATTAACATTCGCTCATCCACCGTTTTGCTGGTCTGCTTATTCTTGCTACCTTCCATGAAATGATTTAAACTGATGTTCGAGGTTATGCTTTCTCTTTCGCTTTCGTTTCCTGCCCACTACAGCATGGGTCATCCCACTTCTACCATTGGCTATCTCCACTGTGTGGGAATGCATTTTTCCCATTCACGAGGGGCATAACCACACACAAAGTAGTTCCCTTTAGAGTCATGTACTGCAATGGCAATGTATGCTTTTGAGACCAAAAATGTGTTTCCTATGACTTCCCCGACGATAACGATTTGCAACGCCATGACAAAACACAACTGGCATTGACACAGTCAAATAGCTGGTAGCCAATGCTAGAAACCTACTGGCTTTTCCAATTCTTGCTACATTAGGCAACTCTACTAAGAAGATGTTAGAGCGCTTTACAATCCACACAACATTTAAGGCGAGGTCTTACACAGAACATGAGTCGACACACAATCTTTAGAAACCCAGGTGGCCAGATCCAAGCCAGGTTTCTATGACATCGACATCCCTTTAAATTAAATTTACCTGGAGTAGATATAAATGCAACTAATTTACAGAGTCAATGGTTATCCTGAAAATCAGCCACGTGTTCAAGCCTCCTAGACCTACATTGGATAATCGGGGTGTGTATAAAATGAAGCAATTATAGTTATTATGATTTGTAGGATAGGTGTATGCTACTCATTTCATTTCAAAGAACCTTTTTCAGTACATAACATAGCAATATGACCATAAAAGCATATAAAATAACAATATACCAATTGTGCAGGTTAAATACCCATCAGAGGTCAGTAAAAAGACAATAAAATACAGATACAAATTATTTAAAATTACATTAATGTTCCTATAATACACATAAATAAAACCACAGCAGAATGAGTCAGAGCTACACATACTAATGCTGATTAGCACCAGTTATCCCATAAATCTTAATGCTTTCCTTGTTTTTATATCATAGACAAGGAAGGACACAATAGCCAACCCAGTCTTTATATCATGCATTTTCATCTGGTATTGGTATGCTCTTATGTATGTGTGCAAACCTTCACTTAAAAAGAGGGGCCTTAGGTACTTTTTTCTACCTTTATGATAACATTAACAGAAGATGGTTACGTGCAGTGTGGATTGGATTATTACATTATCACTTGGAACTTTTGTAATCCTCATGTGCCCACTTGGTGCCTGTTGGAAATGCTACCAGGTGATGGAGGATGGAAAAACTGAATCTTGTCAGTGAGAATCTGTGATGTGAATTGTGGACCCAGCCCAGGTAGTTCTGAAGTCCCTGGTGGGTAAGGTAGGATATGTATAGCACAAGTGTCGATGGATTCTCCTCCCCAATTTTAGTGGCTTGCCTAGATTTTTTCCTGATCATTTGCTCCAGAGCAATTTTGGGCAACCGTACTATGTCCCCAGGGGTTTCCCACAAATGCATGTCCTTATCTCCAATGTTCAGCAGGGCCTTTTTGACCTCAGAGAGCCACGGTATCCTATACACTTCGTCTAACTATATACAATCCCTACTGATATCCTGAGTTAGTTTGGCTACACTTTAAACCAGATTGAATGCCAATGCAGTAGAGATCTCACTGCTATGGTCGCCCCTATGGGCTGTTGGGCAATGTCAAGATGGATAATGGTACTGGAAGTTGACTTTGGGACCACTAACATCCTCTGGAGGAATGTATCTTCTTGTTTATGCAAAGGTTATTATCCCCTGGGCCTCATATTCCAGCCCCATATATTGCAGCAGAGACTGTCTTGGCGTTATATAATTTTAACATCTGGTATTCGTTTGGATCCAAGCTTAACGGAAAATCTAAAAATTGCCTCTTTATTCCAGACCTTGGTAGTTGCACAAAGTTCCCTGTGTGTTTTCTGAGAACCTAAGGCTCAGGTAGCTAAAGTGCTTCGTGCTTGTGAACGTTTCTCCCCTATGCTTCTCAAATCACTGAGTAAACATGCTCTTTCTAGAAAAGGCACCCATGCTTCCTGTGCCAACAGTCAGTTATGAAGGGAGAAGAACAAAGGTTTGGAAATCGTGTGTGAGCTGAGTGTCTGCATTTTTTGGTGGGACCATTGGTGCCTGGTGTTGGGTCTGTGAAGTATGTGTGCAGTCAGACTCTATTTTGGAGATCCGGAACATGTGTACTACCCACTGGCAATTTCTGATGAATGATTATTCTCTTAATAAATAACACTAGGCCTATGGGGTTATTCCTGGGCATCTTTTGGTTTTCCCTTGGCATGTGGAGTCTGGTGCCCAGAATTACTGTTTTTCACGTAAGGGAGCGCTTCATGAAAAAGTGCACTGCTGCTTTGTGTGAAGAGTAAAAAAGAGCACAGGTACAGATGTAGTAAGAGCCCCCTGCCAAGTACATCATTGGCAGCACCCTGCTAAATATGCGTTGTGACTCAGAGCCTCATGCTATGGTGCAAAGGCGAGTCTGTGGTGACTAGCATATGTTTGAGCTTGAGCCCCCAATACAAATTCCTATGTTTATACACCAACACAGGGGTCCGACATGTAACATATGTGCTTTAGCTTAAGGCACATATATCATATTGGTATATTAGGCGATATACCTCTTGACCCTTTGCTTGTGCCTGTTTTTCTTTGGCATTAGGCTTTTAGGTAAAGCCAGATCAAACTTTTTTAGTGCATCTGGCTTTGCACCAAAATCTAAGCTTTTAGCTTTGGCCCATCCCAGACACACCCCTATTGCATATATTAGCAGGGGGAGGCGGCATCCCCTTTGCATATATTAGCAGGGGGATTCCGCAAAGGGGACTGGGTGCCGCCCCAGAGTCAAAATTCAGTGTAAAATAGCTTTTGTGTAAAGGTTGATCTGCATAGCATCATGCGAGCATCAGTGCAAACCCTTAGTTATTCTGTGCCTTGGACTGGGCTTTTAAGACTGTATTTAGGCCTGTAAGGCTATAAATAGGCATATTATGATTGTACCCAGGGAAATGACTGTTGAGGATATTAAATGATGGCCGTGCCTGGGCATTTGAAGTAGTGCTGTAGCATTTTAAGTTATGTTTAGGAATATGATAACTGTGCTCCTTACTTTTACTCACTACTCTTCAGGCATTTCATGACAGCAGCCTAGTTAGCACATGGTTGGTAACTAAAATAATATTTTAATCACTTTAGCATCCTTTCTATGATCATCAGTTATGGTAGGCGCTTTTATCTACAATTATGTCACTTTTGGCAATGCCACCAAAGTATAAAAATCATGTGACATCACTTCCTGTAATGACACCAGGGTAAAAGGCCATATGATGTTGCTTCCTGTGAGGTAATCAAAGGATATGTTATGGTATTTCTACTGCTCCTGGCATTTGGGGGATTGGCACTCTTGTCCCTTACAATGTTATGGTTGCAGAACCTGTGAAATTAGCTTTGGATGAATGTAATATTTTGTCCAATAACCAAGCTCAGTATTTTAGTAACAGGCACCTGTGAAATAGTATTGTATAACACATCTATGACATTTAAGCATTTCAATCATTATTAAGAAAATGTGTCATACTCAAAGGGTGATGCAACAAAACACCAAACTCTTAACTGCTCAAGATGATTGAGGGAGGCGTGCTTGTTGCACAGAAGAATGCATTAATGGCTTGGTAGAAATTACATTTCAAATTACACGACCTAGACGTGTTATTAATGATGGCAACATCATGACTTTACATTAATCAGTAATAAGTGTGTGTGTGCGTGTCTATGTCTATACACCAATGTATGTAAATGGTGCAAACATCATTATGAGATGCAGACATAATGTCCTCCATATGCAGTAACAGAGATGATTGTTTCATAGAGTACCAGTTACATTGTATGACACTCTCCACAATGTAAACCGTTTAAAGTCACATCCTTTATTATATGTTGTGCTGCTTCCTTCCTGATTCAAGATTGGATAAGTACAGACCAAGAAATGGAGTTTCCAACAAGGAACAGTTTGATTTTGAGGCGCACATCTACTTCGATGATGCTTTTCTCAAAGAGACGGAAGAGCTGAAGGAAAGGCGTGTCAATTCCTATGTGGAGTGCCTGGCGACAGCCGTGGAAGAAGTGCACAGGTATGGCCAGCATCCGTCCTGCAGCCCCCTAGCAGAGGAGGGAGATATATGCATGCATAACTATGTCCCAAGTAATGTTCCCTCTATTTTTACTTCTCCTTGTCCACCAAGAGACTATCTGTATGCACGCTTCCCACGGCCATGTCCAAAACCGAATTATAGTTTATGTCACTGTGTCACCGATTCGTTTCTGTGTGGAGTAGGTTTTGGTTCCGTGGCAACATAGGAGGTGCCCCTCAGCTATTTTTTTCTTTGTGCAATATGGTGCAATTATAAAGTAATTTTACATAAAACGCTTTACCAAACAGCATATTTTGTTGACAACTTCACACATTGTAAAAAGTACACACAATTTCAAATGGCATCCTGTTTGGACATTTTTTGTGTCCTTCCCCCAAAAATAAAATTGATTTTTCTACATAGATCAAGCTGTTTCCAGCGTTCACTGTGACATACAACGCATTAGCAAAATACAATAATTACAGAAAATAAAAGCCAATGCAAAAAAGTAAGAGCATATGCTTTATAGAGCGCTGTGGAGTGAACAGAATGACCTCTAGGCACTTGGGGGTCATGTCCTTCATGGAAATGCCAGAAACAAATTTGAACGAAAGAGATTAGTGGTTGTGATAGATAATTCTTTAGAGTGCCCCAAGCTCTGTTGTGTGCATAACGTAACAAGTGTACACTTATGTAAATGCCAGTCAGGTTGGCCTGAGCATTACTGGTAAACTGTTTAGAAGAGGAGAGGAGTGCCGAAGGATTGGCCTGAGCAGGAATGTAAACTCTGTGGAAGGGAAGAATGGAGCAGAACAGGCCTGGAGACGACTAGCAAACTCTGTAGAAAAGGAGATGAGCAAAGCAGGAGGGGTCTGGGCAGGACCAGTGATCTCTGTGGAAGAGAACAGCAAAACAGGACTGGCTAAGTTACTGCTGATTATTTGTCTGGCTCGCCGGAGATGAACGAAGCAGGACTGGCTACCCTTTTATCCTCCTCCATACTGTCCTTGTCCCCTCTTCCCTTCTCCATTTGACATTATTTACTAGAATGGTAATTTTTTATATAGCACTACATACCACAAATATGATGTTTCTTTGGCCTGTAAATAACAGACACCATTATCCAATGTATGGTACACTTATTGCCTTTCAGGGGCTGCTCCCTTGATTCTGGTGCAATGCTCTCAACTTTATTATTAACGCTGAAACTAGTAGACGCTCTTTGGTGTGTATATCTTTTCAGCTGCCGCCTGTGTTTTGTTTCTGGGCTGAGAACCAGTCATACAGTGCTGTAGAAGTGAAAGGTGTAGTGGCTTGTACATATGTATAGCAGGACACTTCTGGTCCCTGAAGGACTCCGTAGGAATGATGTAATTCTTGGGGTGTGTCTGGATGTGGTTAATAATGTTTATGACGCAGTGCTTGCAGTTAACTGTCGAATAAAGATGTGCACTAGAGAGCTCCGTGTGTGGCCTGGTCATTTGCATGATACCGGGCCGGGGAGAATGCTACAACTGGCGACGAGGATGGGATCTGCAACTCGAAAACCAGAGTGCTCTCCCTGAGAGTTTGTTGAGGTCCAGCAAACTCCTTGTGCATGTCATGTGCACCTCAGTCGAAGGGAAGCAGTCTACGGTTGGTGTATGTGGACTTCAGCCAGTGCCAGGCTTTCGAAAAAGGTGAAGGCCCTACAGAAAGTTCAGTCACAGTCAGCCAGGAATCTGCTGTTAAGGTCAAAAGAAGAGGTGCTGCTCCATCACATAACACCGGGTTTTCAAGCGTACAGCGAAATGCTAGAGGCAGCGACAGCCCGGTACAGAGAAGCGATGAAGGCCGCCATAGCCAGATGAAAAAGTGCATGAAATAACAAAGGCATCTAGGCATAAAGAACACAAGCATACTCACCGGTAAGAACAAAGAACGAGTCATCCGACCTTGAGTCAAGCACTGGGTGAAGACCAGTGCGTCAAAGTAGAAAGTAGCCTCCACGATGATCCAAGTGAACGCAAGGGGGTTGTGCTTACGGAGCTGTTGGTACCTGAAGTGACGACCACCGAAGTCACCGGTTGTGCTCAGCACAACTCAAGAAGTCTTTAAGATCCTGAAGTTCTCTAATGGCCTCAGAGATGAGTGCCAGATATGGTGCTGCTGCTTTCCTGAAACCACGGCTTCCATTTGATACCGCCAAAAAGCAGAACATTGGTGCCACAAGGACCGCCTGGATTGAGACATTTGATTATTTCATGGACGTTCTAGAAGAAGCAGATGACAACAAGATCATCAAATACTTAAAGAACCTTACAGGTGACGGAGTGAAAGAAGCAATAAAGAAAATACCGCAAGCTTATGAAATATCTTACCATCAGATTAAGGCAGCATTAGAAACCAAATTCAATCCAGTGTTGAATGTCGACTAAGAAAGGTAAAACCAGTCCAGACAGCAAGCCGGTGAAAAGATGGATGAGTTTGCTGAAAGACTTGAGGCCCTCATCAAGCATTGCAAGTTCAATTAATTCAATGATGAAAAAGCCATACGTCTCCGAGTCATTGATGGTTGCCTCTCGACTTGTTCAGATGATGTATGTTGAGAGAGACACTCAGTCTGGAGAGTGTTCATGGCTGCAAGAGCAGAAGAACTTGCAGATCGACAAGCAGTTGAAATGGAAGCTGGAGTATCTCAAAGTGAATCAGCACTGAACATGAAAAGTAAGCAGAGACACAAGGTCCAGGGCCATAAAGTGATGTCTCCGAAGAAAAAATAATTATGTTTCAGATGTTGATTTTCCTTTCCCCACGAGGGAAAATGTCCCACCATTGGACAGGTATGGAAAGGATGTAGGAAGGAAAATCACTTCATAATGATTTGCAAAGCGAAAGAGAACCCAACTACGTAACGTGGAGAAAAGAAAATAGATGCCAGAAAGTTCAAGGAGCTTCTTACTGACACCCACAACAACAAACGGCGACATCAATTGAGGCAAGTGGAAACAAAACGAATTCGATTGTCATCAAATTCTTCGTCCAAAGGCTCATTAGCGTCATTATCGAGCTACGGTGAAGAAGATGGCTGTGGATGATTATGTCTACTATTGAACAATGTGCACACATAGGTTTGGCCTCATGCAGAGAAGAGTCCAAGTCCAAGAGAGATCGTCACATGAAACAACCAAATTCCTTTGGACATTTCCCTAAGATCACACTAAAAGTGAATGGTTGTCCCATACCTTTTATCATCTACAGTGGTGCATTGACAAACATCATGCTGGCAGAACAGTATAATGAACTGTCTCCCGTGCCAGTCTCACACCTTCAAAGGCAAAGGTATACACAAGGATTGCCTCCACGCCATTGCAAAGTCAAGGATCAATTGTAGCAAGCATGAGACACAAGAAGACACAGGGCCACATGTATGAAACAATTTTGCATTCACAACGGTGCAATTCGCAAAATTCGGCTTTGCAAATGCAAAATAGCCTTTCAAGATGTATGAAAGGCTTTGTAGTCACAATTTTAGATCATCACAAAAATAGTGATTACCTAAAATTGCGACTACAAATAGGGAATCACAATTTGCCATTCCCTTAGCACATGTACCAAGCATTTTCTAAATGCAAACTGTGCATTTAGAAAAATGCTATTACCATCGACTCCAGGTCAATGGTAACCATGTGCAAATTTTGAAAAATGCATAAAAATTAAGCCTGGGCGTAGTTCGCGAAGTAGCGCTACGCGAAGCTACGCAAAGTGCAGTTCGCACTACGCGAGCTACGCGAAGCACTACGCGAACTGCGTAGTGCACTGTTCGCAATGATTGCACAGTGCCGGAAGCTTGTCCGCACTGTGCAATCATTGAAAAGGGCATCTTGCACAGTGCGAGCTGTCTTTTACTGCCGCTCGAGTAGATTTTTACTCGAGCGGCAGCTTTCTCAATGCGGACTGGTAGTTTCTCATCGCGAGCGGTCGCGATCATACGCGACCACTCGCAATGAGAAACCTGACCTCCCGCGTTGAGAATCTCGCCGGGAGGTTTATTTTCCACGTTCGCGATCGGCAACTTGATGTTGCTGATCGCGAGCAGCAAAAGTCTCGCCGGGATGTCATTTTGCTTGCTCGCGGTCGCCAACTTGACGTTGAGGACCGCGAGCAAGCAAAATGACCGCTGCACTACGCTTACGCTACGCGTGTTTGCACTGTGCTACGTGCAATTCGCGTTGTGCGAAGTAGCGCAAACTTCGCAAACTACGCGAGCGTAGCGTAGTGCTTTGCCCAGGGTTAATAAAAATGCATTTTTCTAAGTGCCATGTAGCGCATACATGTCCTTAGGGGATGTGTGTGCTTTTCCTGTGTGCAATTATTTGGGGGGGGGGGTGCTTCGGGGTCCTCGGGCACCCTTGGCTTTGCATTACCCAATTTGCAATTACCAATTAGGTAATCCCAAATTAGCTAATGCAAAACCATTCGCACCAATGGGCCTTTAGGCCCATAGGAACTTATTAGAGTAGTATTACCTAATAGCGATTACCTATTTATCGAATCGTTATTAGGTAATATTAAGGAATCGCTAAATCTTTGGCGATTCCTTACATGAATAGCATTTTGCAATTACCAAATAGCGATTCAGTAAAAATCGCTATTTGGTGGTAATCGCAAAATGCAGTTTTTTTTATACATGTGGTCCAAAGGTACAAATGCCGATCCAACTTCTTAAAGGTACTTTTTCAAGCGCATGTTTCAGTACTGCTGCTGACATGGGTCTCATCTCCATCAACTATAATATAAATGCACATGCCGACCTAGTAAGTCAGTTACCGTCATTGTTTCATGGATTAGGAAAGCTTAAGACCATGAAAGTGCAACTTCAAATTAATGAGGACATTCTTCCCGTTGCTCAACGACATTGTCAAATTGCTTTTCATTTGCATGAAGCTGTTCAAAAAGAACTGGAAACGCTGTTAAAACATGGCATCATTGAACGCTCTACTTGTCCTACCCCATGGGTTTCACCCATGGTGGTAGTGCCAAAAAAAGGACAGTGTAGGTGCCATGCGCAATTGTGTTGACATGCGCCAAGCTAACAAGGCAATCAAGAGAGAACGACATCCAGGTCTACACATTGCAGACATGATTACACAGCTGAATCGCACCAAAGTCTTTTCCTACCTTGATCAGAACAACTGTTATCATCAACTCGAACCAGAGGAAAATTGCTACCTTTGTGACCCATGTTGGTTTGTTCAGATATAAACAACTAAGTTTTTGGGTGTCCTCAGCTGCAGAACTCTTTCGCGATGTCATTTGCCGCAATATACAGCCTGTCACACATGCTTTTCATTACAGTGGTGATATATTGGTATTTGGGGCCACTCGAAAGGAACATGACAAAGCCCTTACACAAGTATGCAGTTCACTTGCTGACGCAGGCCTCACATTAAACGCAGAAAAGAAGAGTTTCAAAAAACAAAACTCAAATTCTTCAGGCATATTTTCTCTGAAGGGGGGTTGTCACCAGACCCAGTTAAAGTTCAAGCTTTATCGTTCACTCGTCCCCCACAGGATGTGACCATGCTGCGATCCTTCCTTGTCATGGCCAGTTACTGTTCCAGGAACATTCGTGATTTTGCCACAGTCAGTGCTCCCCTGAGAGACTTGACAAAACGGAACGCTTTGTTCAGTCACATGAATGTGATCAAAGTTTTAAGAATATCAAACATGCAATTGAGAACACTACTCTAATGGCCTATTTTGATTCAAAATTGCATACTGAGATTGTGGTAAATGCAAGCCCGGTGGGGTTGGGTGCAATCCTTGCTCAGCACAATGGTGGCTTATGCGAGCAGGAGTCTGTCGCAGACTGAACATGCTTATTCCCAACCGGAAAAAGAAAGCCTATCTGTAATGTGGGCTTGTGAATACTTCCATGAGTTTTTATACGGAAAACATTTCACCCTTGTCACTGACCACCAGGTTTTCTCACCATTTTCGGCAATCCAAAAGCCAAGATGCCACCTCGCATTGAGAGGTGGGGGTTGAGACTACAAGAGTATGATCACACTATTGTGCACTAGCCAGTAAAAGATCAAAATTCTATTGACTATTTTTCACAAATGTCATTGCAGTGTCACAGTACAATGTCTAAAGAGGCTGAGGCCCATGTTAACTTCATAGTCAAGTCGAGCATGCCTGCACTATTTATGTGGAGCAAATTCTTGCTGGGACAAACAGAGATCGAGATATGATTGCTCTCAAAGATGTTATTTCACAGCAATCCTGGAGGAAACATACTAGACCTCTCAGGGATAATTTTGAGTATCAAAAGTTCAAAAATGTGAGAGAAGAAATTTCTGTTACTCAAGAAGGCATTATATTATGAGGTATGAGAATTGTAACTCCTGAGACCCTGAGACAACAAGTTACTGAACTAGTGCACTAAGGTCATTCAGGCATTTTCGCTACTAAGAGAGCTCTCCGAGACCGAGTGTGGTTTCCTCGCCTAGTTGAAAGAGTTGAAAGAAAATTGAAGGAATGTCATTTGTGTGACTGGTTATCTCCCAAAACAGCACAGTACCCACTAATGATGTCTGATCTTCCGAAGCAAGTGTGGGTGAGGATTGCAGTTGATTTCTTTGGACCCCTCAACAATGGATATCATCTCATGGTAATCATTGATGAGTACTCACGGTTTCCCCTCGCGGAAGACTTCATCAACCACACATGACAAAGTGATTGGGATATTAAATGATATTTTTGCAACATGGTGAGTTAAGTCTTAAGGCTGACAATGGCCCACCTTTCAACAGTCAAGAGTTTAAAGACTTTCTCATGAGTATGAATGTTAAGCATCAGAAAAGCACACCTCTTTGACCACAGGCAGGGTTGTCGAACAATTCATGGGCACCCTAAAGAAAGTAGTTCAGTGCACTGCGCTCGAAGGAAGTGACCTCAGATCAGCTTTGTGTTCCGTCCTTCATGCTAACAAGTCCACTCCCCACTCCATGACAGGTGAAAGCCCTGCCACCTTAATGTTTGGGCAAGCCATGCGAACAAGACTGCCACAGTGGAACACCAAGAGGTTGACTGATGCTGATGAGATCCATACAACAGATTCCTTGTACAAGTCCAGGGACTCGGGACAAGGTTTTCAAGGTAGGAGACCAATTCCTGGTCAAACAAAAACGGAAACTGAAGTCTGATGCTCCATTTGATGCTGACCCACTGAGGGTCATGACGAGCAAACGGCATATGGTGACCGCTACACAGCCTAGAAAGTCTACCAATAGAGACTTGTCACATTTCAAGTGCCTGCCTCGATGTTCGTCGCTTCCAGATATCAGAAATGAGGTAGGTAAACCTGAGAGTCCCGAGAGCCCAATTCCTTCACCTGTTTCTGCATCACCTGTATTCGATGTACGCATATCTCCGCCTCCTCAACCTCACACGACTAGATCTGGAAGGCGGGTTTAAGCACATCGACAACTCATTGAGGAACTATGATGCATGTATGTAATATTTTTACTTGTTATTTAGCAAAGGGGGAGATGTAGTGTCTTGTGCCTATGTATAGCAGGACCCTTCTGGTCCTTGAAGGACTTCGTAGGAATGATGTAATCGTTGGGGTGTGTCTGGGTGTGGTTAATAAAGTTTATGATGTAGTGCATGCAGTTAACGGTTGCACTCTGAAGAATAAAGACGTGCACTACAGAGCACCATGTGTGGCGTGGTCATTTGCAAGCTACCGGGCTAGGGAGGACGCTAGAAGAGGGAAGATTATTTTTTGATATATTAAAGTCTATTTCCAAGAGGCAACCACAATATTGTTTGTCTCTCTAAAAAGAGACCCAAAAGTGCAGGAGGAAAGCACTGCTACACACAACATAAGCACAGCCAAATTAGCCTTTCTGTGCTACTGTCTTTCCTTTACCTCACCTTCCTTCAAGCCCTTCTTTCCCTCTCCCTCTGTGCCCTACCCTCTCGCCTTTGTGGCCTCTCCCTCTGTGCTTTGAGTCTGTAACTTCAATGACTCTGTAGCTTACTTGCACAACTTGTCTGACCTCCTGGGTTGTTGCGCCCTGCATCTCCACTTGAGGCAGCCCCTCAGTAGACAATAGTGCCGTGACTGAGCATGGCAAAGTTCACTGCCTTTAAGGGCTCCCAGACACACTCCTTTACTATCGTACTGCTTTCACACCCTAGCCCCCATTTGCCTCCCAAAAGCCAGAAGAACTGCTGAAAAGGAGAAACATATTTCGCCTGCATTCTACCTCCTATAACACTAAATATATTTTTATATTGTGCGTGCAAGAACCTTAAATGAGTAGTTTATTTCTCAGAGCAGAAAAGGTGAAAAGCATTGTTTAAAATGCGAATTGTGTCTACAATGGATGATTAGGATGATCATTTTGAATGTATATCAATGGTTTCCTTTGTTTTACCCTGCTCTGCCCTGGTGTTTGGCAGGGGAGGTGGGATTAATTTTACTCACCCCTTAAAGGGGAAACCAACACAGACACTGGCACATAAGTGCTTAATTGAATTAGAAACACATGCGCACTTCTAGAAATTCAGGGCCGGGTTTACAAAGGTAAAGTTAGCCCAAAGTCTAACTTTACTACTTTTCAGTATTCACAAAGGTAAGTTACTGCTAGTACCTTTACTAGTAGTAAACGTACTAGCAGTAAACTTCCTACTAGTAAAATTACTAGTGGTAATTTACCTTTGTTAATACCAAAAAGTAGTAAAGTTAGACTTAAGTCTAAGTTTACCACATATAAGTTTAACTTTACTACTTTTTGGTATTCACAAATGTAATGTACTACTAGTAACTTTACTATTAGTAAACTTTCTGCTAGTAATGTTTCTAATAGTAAAGTTACTACTAGTAACATTATTAGTAGTAAAGTTAGACTTTTGGTCTAAGTTAAACTTTTGATCTATTTTACCTTTGTGAATCGGGCCCTAAGTGCGCAGTAAAGTGAGAGGAGCTGCGTGGCTACTCTGGCATGAACCTTAGATGGAACGTAGGTAGCAAGACAAGAATTGTCGTCACCAGATTTTTTCTGAGCAAATGTGACCTGACTGTTTGGTACCTGTGAATTATAAATTCAAAAGTTTGTATTAATTATTATTTTTTTGCTGTATGTTTTCAACACCCTATAAACCATGGCTCTTCATATTCAGACATGGATTATTACTATGAAAAAAAACCTGAAATGTACCTTCCACTGTCCTAACTTTTGAATAAAAGGTCTTTGTTTCTGATGCTCCTTTGCAAATTCCACTCCCATGTTACACTACTAGATGTGTGCTTCCCTTGCACCCCTAGTAAAATGTGCATAATAGGGGAGGCCTGCTTATAGACTAGCTAGGGTAAATATGGGAAGAAGGTCTAAGCAAAGGTAGAACAAGAGTTAAAATTGAAGCAAAAGAGGTGAGGGCAAAACAGGGGAGTTAAGGACAAAGCTATATTTTAAAAGAAAATGTATCACTCATTAAATTACTCAATATTGATCATAGACCTAGACAGTGGGCATTGAGTTTTGACAAGACATTGTGTAATTGAAAAATGAATTGTGAAAACAAAATTAGTCAAAACATAAACATACAAGGAGTGTCCAACACATGCCAAATAAGCAACCTGGTGGCAGAGGCAAAGATCAGAAGGTCAACCATGTCTTCCACAATCATAGAAGGCCAGAGGGTAAGACAAACCAATTCCAGGATAGAAGCAGGGTACAAAGAAAAGAGGTCACATGGGCTCTAAGTGCTTATGATAACCTAGCCAGCCCCAGTGAATGTACCTCTAGCTGAGGAAACATCACATGCTGGGAGGTGTTTTACTGTCTCCCCAAAGTCCATCAAACTAACCAGTAAATGGGCAAAGCGGATGGTTCAGATACATCATCCACCGCCCCTCCTAGTGTCAACTGCTGATATCTTCATGACAGATCATGTGTAATCTCTGATTAAGGAGAGTAGTTGGAGACTAAGGAGAAGTGAGCTAATAAAAATTTTTATGAAACCTTTGCAATGAAGTTAGTTTTATTTTTTTGTAGATTTGTTTATCATTCTTATTTAAATAACTAATTGCTTCACTTTCTAATGGGCTTTGCACTCACAAAGCCTTTGGTGAGACAAAAATATAGGATTTGAGAATGCAAAGCTCAAAGTCCCAATTTACAAAAGGTACATTAGAAGTCAGAAATGCTTATGCGATTCTTTGTGTTCACACAGAAATCACAAGAAAAGGGGTGTGTTTCTTCTTGTGAATTGCAGGGATATGTATCAATCAATTGCAATTGCATCTGTGATTGGAAACTAACTTACAAATTGGGGTAGTATGTATTTGCAAAGTCAATGCTCATCGTTAGGGACTACTTAAGAATTTGAGAATGTTGGCTGCAGGCATCAAGGAAGAGGACAACAGTTCAGTGGACTGCTGCATGATTTCCCTAAGGTCCTTCAACCATGAATTTTCTTTCTTTTATTGCAGGCCCTGCTCCTTTAAGGGACAGGGGCTGCCATCTAGGCATCAAGGCATTTTGTGAATAGGAATGCAGTGATGGAGGTCTGCTTTCCCTCGTAGCTGAAAGAGCACTGGCCTTACAACACAATCTTTTAGTTATTTTTCCCCATTGATCGTATGGACCTTTGTTGGTTGACATGAAGCATTGAAAGGGAGACAACGTTAAAAATATACTTCTAACCTGTGAAGCCAATGTGGCTCAACAATAACAACCAAGAATTGCCAAATATGATGAAAGGGTTATATTTTGGATTACCAATCAATCCAGTATATAAGCACACCAAAAATAGGTTCAGTAAGTACAGCCATACAACAGATAAGCTGAAATATATCAGTAGATTGAGATGCAATAGAATAAGATACAGAATTGTGATTGCCACATTAATACAGAAACAAATTAAAGCAAACAGGTGTTCCAACAAGAAACTACCCTTCTCTCTTCTAAACATAGGTCATCTGCCAAGGCTCTAATTCGGGAGCATAGAAGATGTTAGCATGATCAGACTTCAGTAGAAGCCTTGGGGAAAAAGAAATGAGTGTTTAGCATAAAGCGTCACACTTACAAGAATTGGGCAAGCAGAGAAGTCTGTATCTCTCGAAGTCTAAAGGGAATCTCTGCATCTTCCAACTGTGGAAGACCATTGTAAAAGTAACTGGAGACTGAGAAACATTCTTTTCTCCGTTCACACCACCAGGAACCAATCAAATTGTTACACAGTGCATTTGCAACGGCCCGTCAGTTTCCCATCGCATTGAACTGAGACTGCAGTTCTCAACCTTGAACATCTCTACGTCCTGGTAAATGATAAATAGAAGGCCTCTTTCAGCCATTAATTCTGCAAGTTTACTGCCAAGTTCTTCCCTCCAGATCTCTCTATCGGTGGTCTAATATAAACAATAAACCCTTCTCTAACTAATGAGAATCATGATAATACACCTGCAAAGAAAACATGCTTACAAATCAAAATGCAGTTCAATTGAGGGCTGTAGTCAGGCAAATTTAACTGAGCATTTAATACACACTTCTAATGCATGGTTATACATGCACACATGTAACTTGAAGAATAAATGTAAAACATGAGTAAAAGAGCACATGTTAACTTATGCAAATGTAGCTTGAAGTGTAGGTGTAAAAATGTGAATAAAGAATACATTTTTACATGTTTAAACTCAACATTAGAGCACATGTGTACTAATCTGCAATCCCTATGATGAATAAAGTCTACTAATGCATTTAAATGCCTCACACATGTCAATTAAGTCAAGGCCCTCAGTGAATATTATGTCAAATGCGAGTATATAATTGCATTTCTGTGACGTGTAAGGGTGGAGCCTAAATTGAGCTGCTCAATCCCCCCTCTGATGGTGATGTTAGCCATCATAACCAACATATGAATCTTATCAGATAAGACAAGCTCAAAACCCTGATGTTTTGAACATTTTTCGTCTAGAGTTTTCCAGTATCCCACTTCCAAGGTTTCCAAACTACCTGTCTACTGCAGGAAATCCATTTCCAAAAGTCTGTAATGTTCTTCATGTATCTCTTCACCTCCTTACTCTTGTTGTCAGGTATGTAGGTACAGCACTGCTGAACCTTCAACATCTTGTAGACTCTGCCCTCCTTCATGAGAAGAATGTCTAACGCAAGGCCATTCTGCATTACCATAGACTTAATATCTATAATTTCAGTGTCCACAGCTAACAGCGAATGTGCAGTACTAGTAGCTAACTTATCAACTGTAGCGCACAACTTTCTAATTTTGAGAACATTCAGAACTACTCCTAGGGAAGGAATCAATGCACCAAATATGTCTCCAACTATTTCAGAACCACTGCTGCTTCTTTTTGCCCTACCTTGTGATCCCCATACAGGATCATCCAAATGTTCAACATGATAAATGTTCAGGAAGACTATTGCCAAGTGATATGTGCCATACCACCTTCTGGGCAATGTAAAATATGTGTGATCCCCACAAACATAATAAACTCAAGGAATAACAGGCTCCTGTCCTTCCATGAATAATGGCCAATTTCCTTCACATTCAAAAATTTGATCACAGTCACTCGTTCCCATATTTGCAGTGTGAATTGCGGCACACAGTTTTCCTTTGTGTTTCTGAACTAAAGTTAGTGCAGGCATAACTCCTGACTCTTGGTGCTTTAATTCATCTTTAGCCCACAAACTCCTATATTTTTGATCCCACCCTGTTTTCGACTCAGCGATGCGGCGAGAGCAAGGTAAGTGGTTTTATTTATTTTTGTATTTAATTTTACCTATCCCGCCATCTGTCGACTCCCCTCTGCCCCGACCCCGCCCGCCACACCACCACACTTCTCTTACCTTTGCCGGCCGCACCTGCTGTCAGTAGGAATCAAGGTTCATGGGGTAGTCTTAAATGTATGTTCAACTTAATTGGGAAATGTAGGTGGATATAATCCTAAAAGCAAAACAATGAATCCTACAATTGTACCAATTAATACACCAGCTATTATAAATCTATGTCTATTAGGGTTACTAGTTACCAAGACTTTACTAGAATCAGACAATTGAATCGAAACAAGCAGCAAAAAGATTTCTTCTGTATTTTTCTACTTGTGCAAATTGTGAAACAAAGTCCATAAATCATATGATGAAGTTATTTACAAAGTCTTTGTGAGTCTTCCCTAACCCTACTCTGTCTTCTTCTGAATGACACCCTTGTACTCCTTCTGCAGCATCGGGCCTAGAGAATCTTCTTAATCCGTTTTAAATAAAGTTAATGTATTTGTCCCTAATATTAGCACAGATCAAAGTTCAGTTTAGAGATCATGCCACTGACAAATAGTGTCAGTCTCTTCAATGGCAAAGCAAATTTTAAGAACAGTTCAGCCCCAAGCTTGAATTCAAGGAGGTTCAATTGGAATCTCACTGTTATCCTCCATATCCCAAAATCCCCTCTTGCTGTCATTCGCGGCAAAGTATGTCATTCAGGGGTTTGCTAGGAAAGACAAGGTACCCTAGCCCTTTTCGATCTCCTGAGTACAGATCGTTTGTCTTCACTATCACTCAAACCAGAATCCTCAGTGTCCTCTGGAATAGTGGAGGACACACGCTCTGCAAGCAGACCTAATATCTCTCTCCCCTGCCTTCTTGGCTAACTGGTTCCAGCTCCCACTCAGCTTGCCACAGCACTAGGCCCTTCATCAGGGTCTGAATCTGGCACAATCAGTGCCACAAGTCGAGACTCTCCTGTCTCAACCTCAGATGTTGACTCATCAGGACCCCCATCAGGCCGAGGATGTGTTGTTTCAGGTTCTCGTTGGTTTTATGTAACTTGTTCAACCTTTCAGTTGTGGTGTGTACTTCTGGGAGAGATACTGTCACATCACCAAGGAGATACTCCACTCCACGAGTACGGGCAGCATGGATCCTGTTTGGGAGACCTCCACACTTAACAGAAGTGTTTGTTACAAAAATGACCTGAAAAGATCCTCTCCATAAGATGTTCTAGACACGTTTTCCAAACGTGTTTCTTCACCAAGTCCCAGTTGCCGGGACTGAGGTCTTGGCACTGCTCCTGATGCGGTGGGACAGTAGCAGCTCCAACCTGGTGATACACAGAATGGGCCACATCAGCCAGTCCTTTGCAGTACTTTTTCTCAGCTCTAGGAAGGCAACCAAGCAATTGTTATCCCATGGTACCGGATCCTACACATTCTTGTGTGTCAGCCTCTGTAGAGGCTTAGCCACTAGAGAAAAGTTGGGTATCCACTGTCGACAGTAGCCTACCTTCTCTGGGTGGTTGGCGGATTAATTTTCAGAATTGCAGATATTGTTTCTTGCAACACCTTTCTTGCTCCCTTCTCAATGTGATGTCCGAGATACAGAACTTCTCTTTGACAATGCTGCAACTTACTTGGGGACACTTTATGTCCATTCTCAGCCAAGTGGTTTAACAGTGCAATGGTGTCTCATTTACATGCTTCCTGGGTATCTGATGCTACTAGCAGATAATCTCTTTATTGCACCAGGACAGAATTGCAGGGCATTATTAGGGACACAAGGTTCTTTTTAAGTATCTGATTAAAGATTGAGGGACTTTCTGTATACCCTTGTGGGACATGGCACCATGCCAAAACACGGTTCTGGAAAAAAAGAGAAGGGGTACTGGCTGTCCTCATGTAAGGGTGTAGAGAAAACGGCCTGATACAAATCGATCACAGTAAACCACTCAGCCTCACATGAAATCTGAAATAGAATCACAGCTGCATTCGGCATCATAGGACAACAGGGAACCACAATGTTATTAATCTTTATCAGGTCTTACACTATGCTGTCCTTACCGCTAGGCTTCTAAAATCCCATAATGGGTGAGGTACATGGACCCCCATAATCTCTTTCAAAATGCCTTGTTGTATCATTGACTCAATCACCAGTGTAATCTCAGCAATCGTTTCCGGAGTTAAATTGTACTGAGGAGTTCTTGGGTAATCAGCATTATGTTTAACATTTATATGGAGAGGCTCAACTCCTTTTATGAGACCTATGTACTTTCCTGAGAAGTCCCAGACTTCAGGCTTCACCGTAACTCTGAGATCCGATGGAAAATCATCAGTTGTCATTAAAGGGTACAGTCCAATGTTTGGCCCTTGACTCACCAATTTGAAATCAATATCTTCATCATGAGTCTGAACCTCCACACCTTTGGCATGCAATAAATGGTGCAATTTAACATGCACAGCAAATCATGTTCCTAAAGACTTACAGGACTAGAATCACATACCACAAACTGATGGCTCTCTTCAAATGACCCTATTTTAACAGGCACTTCTTGTGTTACAGGGTCTGTCATTTGTTTATTTGCAACTTCTACAACATGGATTCGTTTTCCCATGGGGGTAGGTTTTGAACTTCCTCAGCTTTAACAGTGGAACAGGTAGCACCAGTGTCGGTCAGAAATGACATGGGGTGGCCATTCGCCTCACCTTCCATGAATGGATCACTCTGGTCTACCTCTAAGACTGTGGCAATCTTCCTCCCTCCTCAGTCACCGTCATTGTGATAGATCTGAACCATAACTCTCAAGTATGTCAATCACAGGAAATTCCTGGAAAGGGTTTTGGTTCGGAAAGAAATTCAAATTAAAGTTCGGGACTTGGTTAGTGTTAAATCTGGGACCATTCACATTTTGCTGAGGAATCGGGGCTTGAGGAACTTGCATCACTGGAACTAGTGACACATTAGGACCTTGCGTCCTTTGTCTTGGCACATTTTGTGGCTGTACAGGGTTATTAACCTTTGCCTGTACGAACCCTGAATTTTTAACCTGATTATCATTCATTACCCTGTTGGTATTAAGACGACATTTCCACTTTCAATGCCCTAACTTGTTACAATACTGACATGAATTCAATTTCTTTAATGTGGCCACATCCATTCCAGTACTTGGGCCAATCGGGACACCCCAACCTCTACCCTTTTGCGGGTAACCATTTCCACCCTGCATCACAGGAACTCCCTGCTAATACACACTTTGCATAGCACCAACATTCCCTACATACGGTTGACTCCGACTTCCTCTCTGTGCTGCTTTCATTTGCACCATCATCAGCTTCTCCTTCAAACGCTTCTGTTTCATTTCCAGTTCATCACTACAATATTTTGCATACCTCAAGATCTCATCAATTGACTTATTCTGGCAACAAATTAAATGCTGTTGAATCATCATGCTAACCTCGGGTCTTAATCCTGTCACAAACCGAGACACAAAACTTCCAATATCTTTGGATTCGAGATTTTCCATTCCAATGTGCTGTTCAAAAAGAATGCACAGTCTCTTCAGGCTCCTGAGTTGTACTGTCAATCTTAACCCAATCAATGTATCTCACCAGTATCTTCCCTTTCAAAAAGGTAATCACCTGTTGATACTTTTTCATCACCAAAGGTGCCAGGGCATAAGATATCGGGTTTCTCTGTGGCTCCTTCTCTGGCCACTATATAGCCACTTCACATTCTGCCCATAAATCACTCAGTACTACAGTGTTGAAAAGGGTGTTCAAATCTACCACAATACCCGTGAAATCATCACAAAACTATCAACCTGGGTGTACCAATTGTTAGACCTAACAGCCTTAGGGTAATCTTCCCCCCAACGTTTTGCCTTCCTCCTCCACTTTTCTGATATAATTTTTGCTGGTATTAGGGTTCTGCACACTTTACCACTGCTGACCAGTGCTAAAGTGCTTGTGCTCTCTCCCCTAAATATGGTAATATTAGCTCATATCCAATTGGCATATTTCATTTACTTATAAGTCCTTAGTAAAGTGCACCACATGTGCCCAGGGCCTGTAAATTAAATGTTACTAGTAGGCATGTAGCACTGATTGTGACACCCACTTGAGTAGCTCCTCTAACCATGTCTCAGGCCTGCCATTGCAGAGTCCCTGTGTGCAGTTTACACTGCCATGCTGACCTGCAAAACAAACCTTTTGCCAGGCCCAAACGTTCCCTTTTCATACATATAAGTCACCCCTACTGTAGGCCATGGGCAATATATTTAAAAGGCAGGACATGCACTTTTTTAAGTTTTACATGTCCTGGTAGTGAAAGACTCTCAAAATCGTTTTTCACTACTTCAAGGCCCATCGCTCCCATTTGATAACATTGGGATTACCTTATTACATTTTTCTAAGTTTAATTTCCAATTGGGAAGAGATAAATCCTTCATGTCCACTGTCTCTGGAAACACAATTTAGAATCCAAACGCATGATGAAGTCTGATTTAAATTGCAATTCTGAAAATGCCGCTTTTAGAAAGTTCAGCCAAAGGGCACTTTCCTCGCGCACCCATCTGTCGCACTGCTGAATGGGGAAGAAATTTCTCCCAATACGCCACTTATTCCTAAACCATCCTTGTTTGTCATTATTTTCAATCATTATACCACTCCTTATGTATTTAATCCTCCTGCTTATTAGATCACTGCGGAGACAGTATGATTGCATAATAATTCTTTATTCAACATTTTCAAATGCCTCCTGCTGCCAATCCAGGCTTTCAACAGTGGCATGTGAGGTCAATCATGTTTCAAAGTAGGCTCATTTCATGAATTACACCCAATGCATTTGCAAAATGTTGAATAAAGAATTATTATGCAATCATGCTGTCTCCACAGTGATCTAATAAGCAGGAGGATTAAATACATAAGGAGTGGTATAATGATTGAAAATAATGACAAACAAGGATGGTTTAGGAATAAGTGGCGTATTGGAGAAATTTCTTCCCCATTCAGCAGTGCGACAGATGGGTGCGTGAGAAAGTGCCCTTTGGCTGGACTTGTTAATCGCTGTGATATGGGTGGTTTCACAGTATCTGGGCGCACGCATTACAAACATATAGTTTTTCATTGTAAAAGGATTAAATTATCTAAGGGAAGGAGTGCATTCTCACACATATTTGATTCTGCTTTTAGAAAGTTGCCATTTTCTTGCTTTAATCAAGTAATCAGAGGAGAATGGATCACTTGTCCTGTTTTTACCAGGGTCTTGGGTTCCTGCAGTCTAAAAAAACCCTCATTCACGTATTTCTCGTGGTAGCAGTATATCTTGGTTGTCCGCTTTCATCTTATACGCGAACAGCATCCTCATTGGGTCTTATCTGTGCTATCCTCCACCAGGAGGGAAACCAACTGGTTATTCGCAGTAGTGATCAGGAATGGTGAGGGTAAGAGTGAAGTGAACTTAAAATTGCCCCCATGCCACTGGTTCAGATTTATTTTATCAGGGATGGGGCAAGGTTAAAAAGGGAATGTGGTGCTTGAATAGAAGGGCTACTGTTCTATAGCACCTGTATCAAAAGGTGAGTGGTCGAGCGGTCGACATGTTTCAGCCCCATAAGTGCCCAGTCGGGTCGGAGGGCTTTCTTCAGGACCAGATTTGCAAATCACTATTGTGTGACGTGCGAAGGTAAGTAATTTGACTTACCCTTTTTCTTTGGGCATCAGTTAGTGCACTGACTGGTTATGGGCCCTCTGACCCGACTAACCAAACCAAATAATTCTCTAATTTGCATTTTTATTCCTGACGTCCTCATACTGTTTACGTAATTTTCATCAAAACATATGCAGTAACGTTTCTGCAATTATTTTGTCTTACTTAAGTCCACATCATACACTCGGGCTAACTCGGACAGCTTATCATAAGCTTGTCCTGCACACTACTGACATCTTTGCACATGTAGATACGTTCATTCCCTTGATAGGTATCTATTCGGGAAAGATCAAGATTTCTTGAAAGCATCTCATCCAATTCAAATTTTAATATAACCACATCCACTGCATTCTCCCTTCCTGTCGACTGGAGTTCTCTGCTCAATCCTGAAACCTCACGTTCTTGTGGGGATCCATTGAAAAACCTAATCAAATCATCTAACTCCACTGAATTAACAGCATTTTGGACTCCAGAGGTATTGGGCATTATTCCTTCCCGAGGACTACTGCTTGAAATACACTGAGATGAATTCCAAATCGACAGGTGAGAATTTTGTGACCTCTGTGAGGGTTTCTCTTCAGGGGTAAGTCCTGTCTGGTTCATTGCTGATAATACAGGAGTGACATATGGTGGAGTCACCGTATTTGGGACCAAAAGAGTTCTTCTTGTGCCTCCCCATCCAGAAGCAACAGGGACAGTAGTTGACATATTTACTCCAGTACGAACCATCACAGCATGTGTTGTGGTTCCTGAAGACATTTATACAGAGGAACGGCATGACCAATAGTAACTGGAACATTTATTGTGTCTAGGGCATTAGAAACAGTAGAGTTAACATGGGCACGGATCCCTGAACTCCCTCCTATAAGATTCTGACTCGTATTCACTGGGGCAGTGGCTCTCTCAGAGTCTCCACTGGTAACAAGACCACTCATTCCTTCAGATTGGGTCGCATTATGAGGCAGTGGACAAGTTGACAATAACATGTCCAGAAAGTCATCACAAGAATTACTATCAATATCTTCGCCTGATCCCTCTTCACTCTCTAGTGTATCCTACTTTTTCTGTTTCTCTTTCTGAGGCACCTCACTCGTCAATGTAGCGTATAATCTAGGGGCATATTAGCAAGGGCAGTATCACCACTTTAGCGGCACTTCTTGCCGATAAAGCGGCAATATTTTTATCGCCCTATTAGCAAGCTGTCGCTAACAGCTGTTAGCGACAGCTTAATGGCGATAGCGGCCGTTTTGTTGCCACTTTGCATGTCAGCGATAATTATCGCTAATGACATGCAAAGTAGGCATTCCCAACTAAAAGCGACTGCAAACAGTCGCAAACACAACTTCCCCCTATTACCAATGCCCGCGAAGCGATAAAAAAAGTTGCGCTAACCGCGATTATTGCTGGAATTTAACACCTGATAAAAACTTGACTTAACCATCTTGTCAATGGGAGGTGGATTGTAAGGTTAAGTCCTCACCTGCCTATTAGCGAGCTTTTCATTAGCGCAGTGAATTTATCACTGGATTTCTCGCGCTATTGCTGGGTTTCGCCGCTATCGCTGGATTTTTTATCGCCTTGGAGATAAGCGTTGATAATAACGCGTTATCTCCGCGATGAAATCCAGCGATAGCCGGCGATAAAAAAAACAGCGCTAAGCGCGCTTTGCGATAATTATCGCAAATCCTTGGTAATATGCCCCCTAGTTCCCTCAATTTTATCACCTCTCCATTTTTGTTGTTCTGCATCCCACCTGCCTTGAGCACAGCAACGTACTGCCTTACTGAGTCTACCCTGTTACTTATCCTTTTCTTTGACATGAGCTACACACTCCCATGCATTAAGTGCCTCAGACTGTGGCGGTCTAGGAGGTGGCTTCATCTCATACAGTACCCTTCTCAGATTTTCAAGAATTCTTTAATCAAAAGTACCATAGCGTCGAAACACCAAATAACCTTTTTCAGTGATCTTATGCCAGTGACTCAGCTAAATGCACATGTGAAGCCCCACATTTATGGCCATGTAATGACCCGCTGTGCCTTCTGGCTGTGCCTCTTCTTCTCGAACAGGGACTCTCACATCTCCGTTAATCTCAAATAGCCCTGAAACATTTCATTTTTTAGCAACTACACTATGGGGGTTGACCTATATTTCATAAATCCTGTCTGTCTACGAGATTAGCTGCATGGTCCTTAGTATATCTCAAGAGAATGTTAGATCTTCACCCAGGTTAATTAGTGTGAACCTGCCATCTCTTGGATATTTTTGTTGGGTCCTCACCCACAGGTACCACCTGTGGCCTGCTTCATCATACATAGCTTGAAGTGTAAGTGTCAAATGTGAATAAATAATATATGCTTGCATGATTTAACTGAACATTAATGCACATGTGTATAAATCTCTAATCCCTACAGTGAATATATTCTATTAATGCATTCAAATGCTTCACACACGTTAATGAAGTAAAGGCACTCAGTGAATATGGTGTTGAATGTGAGTATATAATTGCAATTCTGTGACGTGTAATGGGGAGCCTAAATTGCTCTGCTCCATGGCTATTCATCAATTCACATGCACCCATTCCATAAGAACTGCAGTGAGAATGCTGCTTATTAATATGCATGAAGTACAATTTCTGCAAATCCTACCAAATTCTCATTTTGTGTGTGCTGGCAGATTAGTAAATCCATCACAGTGCAAAATTATCATGTGGTCCACAACAGATTTTTGAAAAAAAATTGATCTGTAAGGCAACAGTGCATTGGGACTCTTAATAATGACTAAACCACACATGGAGATAGGACAAACAGAATATTGTTTCATTAGCAATGGCCTAGTAACCAAGCACAAGTAGGATGTAAAATGAACTCCTCTTAATGTGCCTCTCTAATTTAGGCTCTCTACACTAAACTTAAATACAAAATAACTGTAGTGATTAAATCTGGCTATAATCTCTATATTTCTTTATTGAAGAAATGTTGCTTTGTGTTTTTAATAAATTAACCCTTAGTTGTTGCTGTTAAGCCTCTACTTTAAAACCTGGGCATCTTTCTTGATCAATGTATTGTGATTGACTGTGAAAACGTGCGATTTTCATTTGACTTTTCTTTTTTGTTTTGTTATCTTAAGGGTGTTTACATATGATAAGGAAACTCAGTTTTCAAGCAATTTGGATACAGATGCAAGCTCTCTACGAACCAGGCTTACAGTAACACCTTATGGGGGGCAGCTCCAATACACTCTCCCCAATGGCAACTTTTTATATGTGCACTTGAAGGACAAGGATCGTATTCGGCACAAGAAGAGATGGTCACAGGTAAACTGAACTTAAAATCCATCCACGCATAGGTTGTATATGGGGACTTAGGGGCATATTAGCAACGAGGCGATAAACAATTATCGCCGCTTTTGCGTCCGTTTTCGGACGAAAAGCGGCGATAATTTTATCGCCTAATCAGCAAGGTCATGCTATCGCGTGAATCCTTGCATTATCGCCCTTTCCCTCAACGCCCATCTTTGCATCTCTAATGAGATGCAAAGTGGGCGTACCCCGGATGGACTACGTTGCAAATATCGCTGATGTTCACATCGCGATATTTACAAGGCAGCCCACATGATTTTAGCAGAGGTTAGATTTCGGCGAAACCGGCCGTTTTCGCCAAAATCTAACGTCTGCTAAAATCCTGACTTAGCCATCCCTAACATAGGGGGTGGATTCTGCTGATACGACCACAGGGTCGTATCAGCAAGGTTATCGCCGTTTTGCAGGGAACATCACTGGAAAACCAGCGATGTTCCCTGCAAAGCGGCGATAACCTCGCTATCTCTGGAATTTTTATCGCCCTGGAGAAGCGCGTTGTTAATAACGCGCTACCAGGGCGATAAATTCCAGAGATAGCCTGCGATAGGGAATCTGTCGCTAAGCACGGCCAGCGATAATTATCGCTGGCCTTTGATAATATGCCCCAAAGTGGGGTGAGAGGAGGGTCACACAATATTGTGGTTGAACCATCAAACGGCAACGTTAGTGCCTCCACAATATTGACTACTGCTATATTTCAATGTAGTAGTATATGTATACTTCCCTGTATATAATTTCCTTGTTGATATAGCAATTGTTGATATTGTGAAACAGATATTGTTGCTTCACAACATTGGTGAGTTCGATATTGTAGCATACAACTGAGGACACACTTCATATCTGCCTAATAATGTAGCTGGTCATAATATGACTCTTCTGAGCTCCATGGAAGATTTCATCAACTGGTTTTGTGTGGGATTCAATATCTGTACTTATGACCTTAACTCCCGCCACAAATCTATCCAATGATTTGGCCTAAATATTTATTGGAATTGCTATTATGAAGAGTATTTTCTTCAAACCAAGAAAAAATATAAGATTCTTTAATTCCACTGATACAATTAACGACGTCCAGAAGATAAAAACATTGTAATTCGTTGCAAAAAATAAAAATGTAAGGCAAAGGGAGCTCATTTAAGGTTAGGCAGATGAGCTACCATTAACCAAGCAACGTTTGTTCCTGTAAAACAAAGTAGCAAAGGCCCGAACTCTCTGGGAATCAGTTCTGTGTGTTTGAGGAATATTGTTTTCCCTGTATTTGACCACTATGTCTGTCATGTTGTTGGAAACAAAATAAATCAGAATTGGAAGGTCTGCCCTAACTAAGGTTGGCAATGGGCAAGGATTTTCTGAAGGCAAAAAGGCTCAGCTGTTAGAAACGCAAATGAAGCGGAAGAACCACACAGGCACGGCCCGTGCAGGTAAGAGCGGTGGGGCCGGGTGGGGGGGATTTCGACAGACGAAGACAAGGGAAAATTAATTATTTATTTAGATTTTTCCTCGTGGTCGTCGGTCGAATTCCCCCCAACCCGGCCCCAGCGCCCCACCGCTCTTACCTGCAGGGGCCGCTCCTGGAACCACAAGCTGGAACGCAACATCCGCCAATTTACTGTGAATTCCTCCTTTACACCCACATTTAAATGAGGCCAACAGACATAAACATAGGGTCCGTATATAACTGGCATGGTGCAAATAGAAGTTTAAGATAAAATGTGCAGAATGTTTAGAAATGATGTGATGGGATGGCAACAAAGAGCTCGGCATATCCCATCTCCCAATCTGCTTCTGAGCCTTTTCCCGTTGCCCCCGTTGCCCCTGGTGCCCAAACACGCCTACAGACAATTTAGTCCTCACCCAAACAATAGGATGAAATTACTTATCATAGTGCTTGCCGCGTGTGCTGTCTTTTCAGATTATGTACCTCTATTATTTGTTGGGATGGAAACTCTACCGAGCCAAAATGCAAGAGAGGGAAAGCCAAGAAACCATGAGACAAAATTTACAGGTACTTCTTTCTGAATTCCATTATTTGTGGTTGGAGCACAGTGCATGAGTAAATGTGGCATAGTTTGTGTGAAGGTCTGGCAGTGAGGTCCTTTATTACGGAGCAGCAGAACAAGCGGTGACGGGGCTTAAGGCAGAGGATCTTATAGACTTCCAAAACCTGGCTGGTTAATGAATGGACGTGAGCTGTGGTTAAATTCCTTCAAACAATGTGCCAAATTATGTTTATATCATTTGCTCGCCTAATTACGGCAAGAGTAAACACATTAGGGTTCCCAAATCTTGTTGGTTTTCAGTTGAATATTAACTGCATTGTACTATGTACTGGCTGGCAATGGCTTGTTTATCCTAGTCAATAAAGACTGAAACTTTATTGATGTTAGATCTTGCTAAGATAATCAAAGGCCAAACAAATGTCTCCAGAAGAACGCCACAGGAGAAGTAAGCATTGTTAAGTTCTCTTTTGAAAGCGTTTCCTGGTCATTAAACATTTTATCATCCTCACCCTCCTTTTTTACTGCACGTACACCAAAGAGGGTGTATTTGAAAGCATGCAAAAATGGCAGCAACAGAATTAGAGAGAGAAAGACAGAATGAAAGCATTTGCCTAGGGTTCTAGATGGTGTAGATTTAGGTCTGGCTGAAATACCATTGAGCTACTATTCCCAATGTAATATACACTGAAAGGTACTCTGGTGGCAATAATTCACTACACTCCAGAAAACAAAACACTAGAGGCACTCACACATTACACGAAAATACATTACAGTAAGCCCATTCTTAAGACATTAACCCAACTAAACTACACTACAACTTTGTTATATGTGTATTTGGAGAAAAACAAACTAAATGAAACTAATTCTCATTACCCCTTTTAATCAAAAGGCTTCCACAAATTTTTCCCCGTGAATGGCATTCATCAGGCTGGTGAGTCCAACCTGCTAAAAGCCATTCTTGGTGAAACACGGCTCCAGGTTTGTTGTTAACCAGTATTATTGTCTGGTCAGCCCATTTATATTTTCCTTATATCTCTTTAATTTTCGTTCTTTTATGGTAATTTTCCTAACTTCACATTTTGTGTCTCCACTATTACGCCTGGCTTACCTCACAACTTGGGGGAGATTTACTAAGATTTTGCGCCGTGTTTGCGTCACAAAAGTGACGCAAATCGGTGCAAAATCTTTTTTTTCCAATTTATTTTCCAGCACTAAACTTGTTTAGCACTAGAAATAACGGAAAGTAATGTGAAGCAGCGCATAGCGTTGCTCTGCATTACTTTGTGCCATGGAGGAGTGCCAAGGGTGGAGCATGGGCGTTCCCATGCAACCACCCAATGTTTCGCACGCTAAACCCAATTTACTAAATAAAGTAGATTGGGTTTAGTGTGCGAAAACTGCTAACTTTTCAGGTAGGTGCAAGGAAGGAGACTTGCTTTCATTTCTCCTTCCTTTTCCGACTTTGCATGTGTGCTGCACTTTACAGCACACATACAAAGTGGAAAAATTGTTAAAGTGAGTCTGTGATTAGTATTTTGTACTGGAAGTGTTCCTTCCAGTACAAAACCTATCCTAGACTCACGGAGACACCCTTGCACCATAGCGCAAAGGTGTCTTGTGGCGCACAGCAGCTGATTTCAGCACCAGCGC
Source organism: Calotriton arnoldi (assembly GCA_963921515.1). Taxonomy (NCBI): domain Eukaryota; kingdom Metazoa; phylum Chordata; class Amphibia; order Caudata; family Salamandridae; genus Calotriton; species Calotriton arnoldi. The sequence continues at coordinate 555,158 of CAWUFW010008460.1, read as the reverse complement.
TAGTGAGAGGGGCAAAGAGTGCCTTATTTTAATAAATTGGGCGCTCTCCTCCTGTCGCCTTTTCAAGTAGATATACACACAAAACCCTTTTAGTCAAAAGGGGAGGGAACAGGAGGCTATGGGGCGGTCAGGGTGAGCTGGCCTCCAAATGGCATGTATCACACAACAAGAAGCTACCCTGACTCAGTGTCTGATTCTTATTGAAGGATGAGGCACACTATGACGGTAAACTAAGAGGTGTTGGGCATCTCAAAAAAATGTATGGACCATCCTCACACACCACCTGGTGTCATGCTTCATCATCGGCAGTCCTCGCTCTTTAAAAACCACGTTTGATAAAGAGCGGGCCTACACCTGGAGACAGGGAGACACTTCTATAACTAAGTGGGGGCCCATGCTAAGAAAAGTGAGTGAGTGATTTTAAAAACCGATGCAAAATACTGCGTGAAATTTTAATTGCGCAGAACGTGCTCGATATTAAAACTTAACGTGGGGACTAGGGGGTTTAGTACCCCATCCCCATCTGTGTTGCCAACATGTTTCTGCCTAAACGGCCAGGAGGGTCCATGGCATTCATCAGGGTGTGGGTGAAAAATGGGCTCCTATCTCATCTCTAAGAGGCAAAGATGAATCCACTTCTGTAGGTTGGCTCTGGTCCAACTCTACCATGAAATTTTCAAAAAAACCTGTAAAGAAAATGTATCACAGCATAAGTGAAAGTTTTGACTCACACTGGCACAGAAAGAAACAGACTGAGAAACATGCACAAGGTACATTGAAGTGCATGTGGTTGTGAGCACACGTGTCACTGCATACGTGGTGCTCAAAGATAAAAACAGTAGTGAGGCCAGCTCTCACTCTTACCCCAGATTAGAGGTAGGGATGTCCCATGGGAAGGGAGGATTTGAGAGACCCCTGTAGTCACACTCTAAGAACCAAGGGGCATATTATCAAGAACGGTGTTAAAATTATCGCCGCGGCAGAAAACTGCCGCTAAAGCGGCGATAATGGGCTTGATAATATGCCCTTGAGAATTCCAATAGAAGCCCATGTTGACACCAGAACATGAACTTCTATTGGAATTCTCAAGGGCATATTATCAAGCCCATTATCGCCGCTTTAGCAGCAGTTTTCTGCCACTAAAGTGGTGATAATTTTAACGCCGTTTCTTGATAATATTCCCCCAAGTTTTTATATTTTGGAGAGATCCAAACACGAGACAGTGATGGTTAGAAAAAGGTTTTTCAAAGTTTTCAACAATGCATTCACTCATATTAGCAGTGGAGGCTAGCTCCAAAAGTGTTTCACAGGCATCCATTCAACCCCCTTACTGCCTCAAGGTGCGTCCCTCGCGGTGCTCCTATGATCCGTCCTCGTTGCTTCCCCGCTGGTAATTGACTGGGAGAAGAAGCGCGGTATATATACGAGACCAGAAAGGTAATTGATTGATTTCTAAACTTTGTGATCTTTTTAATATTCATGAAATTTGTAAAGTTTGAAACTACACGAAGAGAAAACTTGAAATCAAAGAAATTTTCTGAAGAAAATATCTTCTAATAGGAGGATTTTCTTGCAAAAAACAGGTTTTTACAGCAAATCTTCTCAAACGATTTTCTGTGATTCTCATACATGCAAGATTGTTTTTTTGTTGAAATCTCTTTTTTTGGAGTTTACAGTATAACACAGTTAACAGCTCTTGGGGTGAGCTTAGGCCCCCCACCATCCACAATGCTGGAGTTCGCACAGACCGTGCACAACTTATCGCCGGGTAATCACGCTTCTCCCCAACTGGCACCAGCCCACTATCACGGGCACTAATAACAAATTTAGAGCACATATTCAAAAGATTCAGGCAAGGGCACAGCACGCCGGTAGGGGATGGGCTACGGGCTGCCCAAAGTCCTCAAAAGTGTCATAATGGGAAGGATCATAGAACAGTATTAATATCACAAGTTAACAACAATTGTGCAAACTTTTCCCCTCTCAGGGCGGCCTCTCATTGCCCTTCACCCTAGTTTCAGGATATATGTGTCCCACAAGGTGCAGTCAGTACCCCCCACCGCCCCTGTGCTGGAGCCCAGCCAGTATATTCACTTCTGCCTTACCCCATTTTACCAGATCGTGCAACCAACGCCCACATCCGGTGCTGAGCTGGCCTTCTATGACATAACTATCTGTCTCATAAAGAACACCAGGGCCAGTGCAGCAAACCTGCTTGTATGCCTATCACCCTTGTTCTGGGTCTTATTTCCAATAGACAGTATTCAGAAGTGAGGGGCACCACCCACTTCACAACCTTGGACAGTGTCTCCATCACCTCCCCCATGTTTCCCGGAGGACAGAATAAGCCCACACCATATGGTAAAAGTCAGCGGGCTGTGTGTGACAGCGCTGGCACTCCGGTGGAGCCCCTGGGAATATCCTATGGATGTGCTGCGGTGTCAGGTAGGTCTGGTGCAAGTAGTTAAATTGCATGTAATGGAAGTGTAGGTTCATGGATACATCTTTCACGTGCACCGTTGCACTCACCCACTGTTTATCGGACAGGGTGGCACCCAGTCCAGCCATCCACTTGGCCCTGGCTGGCATCACTGCCTCACAGCACTGGACATGCAGAGTGCTATAAATAACAGTGACTGCCTTCCTGACATTCCAGTGCATAAGCAAAACCTGCAACGGGAGAGTCATCTCGATATTCCGTAGGGAGTCCCCAAAGCCTGAAACGACCTCAGTATCCCCTCTTGATTCAATTCCTTGGTGAGTAATACCTCTGCCTTCTTCCAGATGCACATAGCACTCTGGTCAAATAAATCTACTACTATAAGAAGCTGCCAAATCGGTAACTGGGGCGCATATGGTGGGTGACTCCCCTACCTCGAATACATTTGTGCCAACACTTACATGCCACCTGCATCAGTCTGTTCTCTGGGTGACCAGGATGGGCAGTATGCCGCAGCGACGTCAGGACCAGCTCCCCCCACAGTGTGTGCTGAACAACCTCCCTCTCTGCGAAAGGTGCTGTTCCCAGCCAGCACATTGGCAATTGCAACGGACTCGCGGCGTAGTAAAGTTCATAATTGGGAGCTCCTAAGCTGCCGTTCACTAAAGGGAACTGCGTTATCGGCAGTGCAGCCCTCTTCCTGCCCTGCTCCCAGATCAAGTCTGGCAGCAGCCCATTAAGGCCCCTGAAGAAGTGCCCTGGTATAAGGAGTGCAAAAAGAACAATTGATGGACAGAATGCAGAACAATGTCATACATTCATCCCAGTACAGAGATCTGGGCCTAAATCCATCGTTTTTTTGCTCCCCATGCCATTCCAGTTTGAACCCAGTGATATGCAAATCAGTCTTGACCCTGTGCCCAATGGGAAAAGTCCAGCCCGAACTGCCAGGCCAGGTCCTCCCTGGATTGGAAACAAGCCTCCTAGCACCGGTTTCGGGGTTTCACCCCTCATCAGCCAGGATAGCTTGACTCCAGCGGCATGGAGAGCACGGTACCCACGTCTGGGCATACCCGTCCCACTCGGGGTGACAAATGCTAGAAGAACACTTGATGGACAGAATGCAGAACAATGTCATACATTCACCCCAGTACAGAGATCTGGGCCTAAATCCATTGTTTTTTTGCTCCCCATGCCATTCCAGTTTGAATCCAGTGATATGCAAATCAGTCTAGACCCTGTGCCCAATGGCAACAGTCCAGCCCGAACTGCCAGGCCAGGTCCTCCCTGGACTGGAAACAAGCCTCCTAGCACCGGTTTCGGGGTTTCACCCCTCATCAGCCAGGATAGCTTGACTCCAGCGGCATGGAGAGCACGGTACCCACGTCTGGGCATACCTGTCCCACTCGGGGTGACAAATGCTAGAAGAACACTTGATGGACAGAATGCAGAACAATGTCATACATTCACCCCAGTACAGAGATCTGGGCCTAAATCCATTGTTTTTTTGCTCCCCATGCCATTCCAGTTTGAATCCAGTGATATGCAAATCAGTCTAGACCCTGTGCCCAATGGCAACAGTCCAGCCCGAACTGCCAGGCCAGGTCCTCCCTGGACTGGAAACAAGCCTCCTAGGACCGGTTTCGGAGTTTCACCCCTTATCAGCCAGGATAGCTTGACTCCAGCGGCATGGAGAGCACGGGACCCACGTCTGGACATACCCGTCCCACTCGGGGTGACAAATGCAAATAGAACAATTTATAGACAGAATGCAAAACAATGTCATACATTCACCCCAGTACAGAGATCTGGTCCTAAATCCATCGTTTTTTTGCTCCCCATGCCATTCCAGTTTGAACCCAGCCATATGCAAATCAGTTTTGACCCTGTGCCCAATGGGAATAGTCCAGCCCGAACTGTCAGGCCAGATCCTCCCTGGACTGGAAACACGCATCCTAGGACCGGTTTCAGGGTTTCACCCCTCATCAGCCAGGCTAGCTTGACTCCAGCGGCATGGAGAGCACTGGACTCACGTCTGGGCATACCCGTCCCACTCGGGGTGACAAATGCAAAAAGAATAATTGATGGACAGAATGCAGAACAATGTCATACATTCACCCCAGTACAGAGATCTGGGTCTAAATCCATCGTTTTTTTGCTCCTCATACCATTCCAGTTTGAACTAGCCATATGCAAATCAGTCTTGACCCTGTGCCCAATGGGAACAGTCCAGCCCGAACTGCCAGGCCAGGTCCTCCCTGGACCGGAAACAAGCATCCTAGAACCGGTTTCGGGGTTTCACCCCTCATCAGCCAGGATAGCTTAACTCCAGCGGCATGGAGAGCACGGGACCCACGTCTGGGCATACCCATCCCATTCGGGGTAAGGAGTAGCAACGGTGAAAACAGATACAGCAAGCAAGGTAAAATCAGCACCTTCTCAATTGCCACTCGGCCCATTGGAGATAAGGGCAATGACAACCAGAAGGGGAGGGAGGCCCATGCGGAGACAACCGCCTGGTCCAGGTTTCTATGCACCAAGTCTGCGCCGGAATGATAGATGTTCACTCACAGGTATTTAAGTGTGTCTAAGCACCACTCCAGTTGCATGGGTATCACATTCTCTCGCCTGTGTTCCTCTATTCATCGGAGTGGGAACAAACAGGATTTGGCTGAATTTATGCGCAGGCCTGACAAGTCCCCAAATACATCCAGCATTGACATGAGCAGTCTTAAGGAAGAGCTGGCATACTGCAAGTAGATCAGAGCATCGTCAGTGTACAGTGACACTATGTGTCAGTCGTCTCACGCATGCACTCCCCACTTCCAAGCCTTAGTGCAGAGCCAGGGTGCCAAATCCTCCATGTGGAGTGCAAAAATAAGCAGTGACAGCGGGCACCCCTGTCTAGTGCCTCAACACTTGTCCAAACAGTCAGATATAAATGTGATAGTTTTAACGAGCGCCGTTGGGTTGCAGTATAGGGTCTGCACCCACCCCAAGAAGACTGGGTCCATCCTCCAAGCACTCAAGCACCGCAAACAGATCATGCCAGCCAAGGGTGTTGTAAGCTTCCTCAATAGCTAGGGACACAGCTAATTTATTCACAGGATCCCCCTCTCATGACCCCATCAGGTTCAGCAGTCCACGGATGTTCATAAAGGTGTTGCATTCCGGTATAAACCCATTCTGGTCTGGTCTGGGTGGATCAGTTCATCTACAACCGGCAGCAGCCTGTTTGCAAAGATCTTCCCCAATATCTTATAATCGAAGTTCAACAGCGAAAATGGCTGGTACAACCGCACATCCTGCTGGTACCTCCCAGGTTTGTGGAGTACCACAATCAAGGCTTACCTGAGGGAAGGTGGAAGTATCCCCGCCTCCGCCGCCTCCTCATACAATTTCAGTAGATGTGGGGGAAGTAACGTTTTGAGCAACACGTAATACTCTATTGGGAAGCCGTCTGTCCTTGGTGTTTTATTGCATGCCATTTGTGAGATGGCCTCGCGTATCTCCTCCACCTGTATGGTGGGGAAGGGGGGCCTCCTGCAGTAAGTCCCAGATTTGGCCTGTGGTAGCCGTGTCCCGCACTGCCTACAGGGCGCAGTAGTATGTCATGAATGCTGTGCTTATATCAGCCATGCTAGCACTCTGCCCACCTGGCCCCCATCATCATGCAAGTGGGTGGTATATTCCTTATAGTCAAGCTTTGCGAGCCAGGCCATGAGCTCCCTATGTTGCTGCCGAAGCTCCTGTATCGGCTGCACCCTATATGCGCATGTCGGGGTTACCCACGCAATGTCGTACAGCTCCAGCTCTGTGTCCAACAATTCCCTTCACAAGGTCCCTCTCACCTTCCACATCAAAACAATACATTGGCTTTGCTTGACCACTTTATGCACCTGCCACTCCGATGCATGAGATGCAGTGGAACCTGTGTCCTGTTCAAAATATTGTGTAAAAGCTGAGCCTATGGTGTTTTGGAGCAAGGGATCCTGATGGGCCTCCACCTGTAACCACCACATGGGGATCACAGCCCGCTCTCGGCCCCAGTGTATCGTCAACAGTAATGGGCAGTGATTGGAGACAGTGCGTGCCAAATAGTCCATGGTCACTGCGCGTCCACATATCGCACCACTGCAAATGAAAAGTTCTAGTTGTGTGTGTATGCCATTCATCAGGGAATAAAATGAGTACTCCCTGGCGTCTGGGTGCTCAATTCGCCACACATCATGCAACAGCATGCCATCCATCCACCACTGAAAGCGGCAAGACACCTGGTGGCACGTCGACCCTTCTGTGGGAAGAGCAGAGTGGTCCAGTGCCACATCCAGAACACAATTGTAATCCCCGGTCCAAACACACAGCGCCTGGGTATGCAGCAACAGTGCCAGGAATAATCTCACCAGGAAGTCAGCATGATGTACATTGGGGCATATATCACCCCCACTGAAAAGGGGTCTCTGTCCAACAGACCCTCCAGTATCACATGCCGGCCGTCTGTTCCCTGGGCATGCACCGCAAAAGAGACCCCAAGAGCAATACAGCTCAGCACTCCCAAGGAAAAGGCTGAGAAAGCCATACCATTAACTTTCCCCCACCAACGTGCCTGCACTTTCCGCAGCTCCTCAGCCACCAAGTTCGTTTCTTGCAAAAGCGCCATGTGTATTCAGTGTCGTGCAAGGTAGGAGTGCACAGCCTGCCTTTTTCTGTGTGTGGCCATGCCTCTGATGTTCCAGGTCATGAGGTGGTAAGATAGGGGCCATTACCTTAGCAGCATTGCCCATCCTGTTAAAGTACGTGTGCCCAACCGAACCCCCGCAACCCACCCGCCCAACAACCCCATGCACCCCGATGTGCCCTGCAAACACAATATGTGTCACCCCGCATATGGTGAACTCCAACTTGTTAACAATGCCCCTAAGAGAACCCCCACCCCCATTTCAAGGCTGATTGCCTACAGCAGAAACAGCCGGCAACAGTGAAACAGAAAGCCACCAGGCATACATCCATTAACATTACGAACATGTCCAACTCATAAACAAAGGGGAGTGTGGCGTCGTCCCAGTTTGTTCCGTCCTGCCCCTTACTCAAAAGTGTGTCCCAGATGTTCAGGACACCTGACTCCGTCGGCAGGCCCACAGCCAAACAGCAAGGGGCATCCGCCTTATATCTAATTAATCTCCTGCAGTGTCTTGTACTCGGCATTCCTCAGGCAATATCATCACCCATATGGGGAGTGAGAGCCAGTCCCCACACTCCATTCCCCGCCGACACTCCCGAGACAGTAGAACCAGATTCAACATCTGAACTCCGCTCAGATGACAGGGCAGTAAAGGAGTTCTGACTGTGCAACAGGACATCCGCCACCACCTGAGCACTCTTGTGAGCCACCTACTCACTAGTGGAGTGATGTCTTGGTCAGCGTTCGCGTCATTTTCCTGGGCCCTGCACATCCCAGCGGCCTCCAGGCCGGGCACCATCAGGCAGTTCTGGCCCCCCACCTCAAGGATCCAAGCCCCCGCCTCCTCAGACATCTGAAAAAAATTAGTTGCATCCCCTGCTCTCACCCGCAGTCAGGCAGGGAAGTGCAGAGTGTATTTTTGGCCCATCTGGTGTAGTTGCTGCTTGACCCCCATGTACGAGCTGCAGCAGCGCTGTACCTCCACCGTGTAATCCGGGTATGCTGATACTGTCTCTCCCTCACAATGCCATGGACCCTTAGAGCGAAAGGCCTGCAGTATTAAATCTCTGTCCTAGTAATTCAGGAGGTGTGCAATGACAGACCGTGGGGCTGCGCCTTATGGGGTGGGCCATCCCGGGTCCAATGGGCCCTCCCAATGGAGAAGAATTTAGGAACCCTCCCCGCCAAAACTGTTGTTATCAACTACTGTTCAGTAAACAGTTCCACATTGGGCCCTTCAGCCCTCTCCAGTAGCCCCAGAAGATGAACATTATTGCAGCGGGACCTACCCTTTGCCTCCTCTGCTTGTAGTTGCGGGCGGTTAAAGTCGGCCTGCAGTAGCCGCACTTGCGATTGGACCTCTTGCAGGGAGGGGAGCATGGTAGTGACTCCAAGTCGCCCAACCAAGAGGACAATTTCTGCTGGTCTGCCCACTGTAGGGACAACTCCAGCGATATTGTCTATTTTTAACTTCAAGGTGATATTAGTGTCCTGAATAGCCAGTAAAATCTGGGCGATCTGCTCCGAGTGCTGCCCCAAAGTGGCCTCCAACTGGGTCATGGTCCCTGTCCCCTGGGCAGTCACGATGGAGGCCCCAGGTCCCTCCCTGGAGGCCAAGAGCAGTGGCCTGCCACCCTTGGGCTTCACCATCCTGGGACAAAAAATGAGGGGGCTTCTCTGCCTCACACAACCAGGCCAGTCTGCTCAGGCTCCACCTCTTAATGAGTAGGGGGTTGTTTCTGTCCCCCTTCACCCAGTACAGTCTGGGGCCAGTACACAGGTATCCCCCATCCCGGGAATGCAGTTCAGGGATGTGCACATACCTTGGGCAGTGCCAGGCCCATTAAACATTGTGCTTCTGTGGTCCAGCATCCCAGCCAGAAGACCTCCACAAGTAAGTAGCCTGACAATCCTCTGCAGGTAGGGAGGATTCAGGCGGTGCCAGCTGAACACAAAATGGGGGGTAAGCCTCGGTGCAGGTAGAAACACTTCCATCCAAGGGTCAAGCAAACACCCGGTGAGGGCTTCACCTCCAATTTCAGATCTCTTTGTGCACTCCAGTTTAGTACAGTGGCAATAGGATTGGGGCCTGAGCTCCTAGGCACACAGACATCACAGGCTGCACCAGTAACCCAGGCATTGGCTCCCCTCCCCTACAGCACCAGTTGCCGATCCCTTTAATGGCGCATGCCTGCGCCAACCTCCGGTTCAGGTCACAGGCGTAGGGACTACCAGTGTTCACGTCTCCAGCAGGCTCCAACTGCCAGGTGCAGCCTGTCCACTCACCACATGCTGCAGCCTCTTCTTTGAGGCCTTGCCCTGCAAGTGCAGGCCCCTCATCCGATGAGGAACCCGATCTCCTTGCTAGGAGCTGTCCCTGCCTGTACCACTTGCGCTCCCTAAGTCCCCCGGCCAAAACATCTGGGTAAGCACGGTCTCTGAGGCAAGGTCGCATCTGGTGCCGCAGCCAGTGTCTACCAGGCCATGCCACACGGTCACTCCCTACCCCAAACTTCTGCCTCACCGGCCCCAAATCGCCGGGCCATAGCCACCGAGTCAACTCCAGGGGTGAGTCCCCACTCACTGCTTGGGGTCCCCAGGCACCAGGCCTGACTTTAAGCAGGATGTAGCAGGGTCCGGTGTGGATCTCGACAAAACACGCCCTCACCAGCTGCCATCTTGGCTACGTCCCTACATACAAGATTGGTTAACGCTGCAAACTTTATAAAGTGAGCAAAGTGTGATGTTTGCCAATTTCGTCCAAATTTCAAGGCTATTGTTGTATCTTTGAACACCAACTTGTCCTGGATGGCATCCTAAGTAAACTAACCAACTTTACGATACTGCTTTCCAGCAGAACTAACCTATCACACTCCATTGCTTCTTAGGGAAATTATTCCACTTTACTGCATCTAAGAAACATTAACCTAGTGACGAGGCAATGCTTTCTGGGGAAAGGCCGTAATGCATTGCATCTATAGAACACTGACACAATACATGCATCCTAGAGACAATAGCCCACAATACTGCAATTGAACCTACTGCCACTAACACACATACTTTACTTCTTCCTTAAGATTTACAGCTTAGTCTGCCTAATAAGGACACAAATGCTCTGAATGGTGGTTTTTGTCCTTCTACAAACACCAACTAATCGTAAATGAACTAGAAAGAAAGAACGTAAAATAAAACCCTCTAGGGGACTTCACACATATATCCGCCTTCTAGCAAAAAAAACTAATTAAGGAAGTGTATTAGAAAAGTGAAGGTCATGCTACAGATATGTTAATGATTCTTCCTCACAAAACCCAACCCGTCTATGATCATTCCTCATAATACAGGCTCCAAAATAGTTTTATGGCATGGATAATATCAATAAGTAAATAAATGAATAAATAAACTGTTGAGATTTACAATTTCATACATCAGTGTATAAATGAATGAACATATGTATTTACATGGGTCACAAAGTGGAGTAAGATTTTTGCTATGGGGTTTTGAGTTTACTGGAGACCTCAGATATACTTGATTACATGTGAAAACATAGACTGAAAAAAACATATTTCAACATAAAACAACACAACAGGCTAAACATCACATCAAAAACACACCAAAACATAACTGCAACACACCTCACAGCACAACATCACAAATGCATCAACAGAATACAACACAAGAACAATGCAAAACACATTAACACAACAACACAGCAATTCAATAACACAGTAATACACCACAAACAAATAAAAGCAATATAACACACCACAAACCAAAGACACCACAATACAAAACGCAACAAAAACAACCACAACACAATAAGACATACCAACAACAACCACATTAACTGAACCTATACAACAAAAACACAACTCTAACAGCACAACACAAAAGGACAACAAAATTACTTTGGGCACCATTTGTTTTGTCACTTCATTGTATTTATTGTTCCATTGTGTTGTGCTGCAATGCTATTTTGTGTTTTTATGTTAGAATGTTACTGCTGTGTTATGTTATTTTGTTTCTTGAGTCGGATTTTGAAGTTCTAGGGTTGCTGTGCAGTTGTGGTGTGCTTGTGTTGCACTTTTTTGGAGTAGTTTTGTCATTGTGTTATATTGTTTTGGCGTGTTGTATTTTTTCATATGGCCAGGTCTAAACTTGGGTGGCATAGTGAGCAAAAGAATGATGGATTTAACCCAGATCTCTTGACTGGGGGTGAATGTTTTGATTTGTTCTGCATTCCGTCCATCAATTGTGTGTCTTTTGTATTTTTTGGAATGCTCTATAACCTTGCGGTTTGTATTTGTTGTTGTGTGGTGCTTTTGTTACATTTTTGTGTGTGTTCCTATAGTTTTACTATGGAGCGCTATTGTAATGTTGTGTTGTTTGCTGTGGTGTTGTTGTTATTGTGTAGCACCATAGTATAATTGTTTTCCCTCAACTGCAGTCTGCTTGCATAGAAATGTACAACATTCTTGTAACATAAGAGCTCCACCACTAATCCACTTTCATGATACAGTGATAAAGGGTGGTGTGTCAAGCAATGAAATATTTCCCATCATGGACATGAAATTCAACCAACCAAAATAGTTTGTGATTGGATTTCATATATCCACAAAACCCACCCCCAATATTTCCCTGTGTATTAATTGTATTTCTTTCTTCAACTATATTTATATTATTTTGAATAATTTAATTAGAATGTTTGAAGTGGAGTGCCCTCAAAATCAAAGTGTGCTCATGCACGTTTGTTTTTTATGAGTGTTTTTTATCCCTTATTATCTGTGTCGTAATGTGAAGTGAGAGAGGTAAAATCTCAAAGTAGCAGGTTTTTCTGACTTTATTCATGTTTCTTGGCCCTCATTTTAGATCAACGCAAAAAACACCTACATTTTAGCTCTGGACGGTGACACAGACTTTCAGCCCTCCTCTCTGCTGCTCCTAGTGGACCGACTCAGGATGTATCCCCATGTAGGCGCGGCATGCGGTAGAATTCATCCCACTGGAGTCGGTAGGAATATTCTTATAGCATCGCTGGCAGTATGGATGGTTGATTGTTCTTTCATGTAAAAATATACATTTTGGTCAACCTTTTGTTAGCAGGCAACACATTTCTTATTACTTTGATTATGAGGTTTAGGCCCTTATTACGAGTTCCAGAGCCCATAGTGGCGGTCCAAGGACCACCAGACTGGCGGTCCGCCCGCCGAATTAGGACTGTGGCGGTTGGATTGCCCTGGGACCACTGCTGCCGCTAGGGATCCACGATCACTGGCAGTGCCACAGTGGTCTGAGGCCCCATAATATGCAGCGGCACCGCCAAGCATATTAGGAGTTTCCTTTGTACCATACTACTCATGGCAGTGTGAATGCCATGAAAAGTGTGGCGGTGAAGAAACAAAGGGGGCCTTAGAGGGCTCTGCGCCATGGGGTGCATGCAGGGGGGCACATGTTGTGCCTCCCTGTGTGCATGCGTCCCCAGTTCCTGCAGTCATGGACTTGAGAGTCCATGCCCTGCAGAAACTTCCTTCGATGTTCCCATTGCAGTGCTTGGGACAGACAAAGAACTGCCCGCCAGAGTAAAAATAAGCTGTACTCTGGCGGGCGGTCTTTGATGGTCTCGGAGCAGGCGGCATCGTGGTGGCTCTGCTCAGAGACCGGCAAAGTCATAATAAGGCCCACGGTCATATATTGACTTAGGTCCCTTACAATGTTCGGTAGCAATATTTGTTTCATGATGCGACAAAAAAATGTTTTCCAGGGCCATGCCATGCTAGAGCTTTCATTTATTTGAGATTACCTTTTACCTGATTATTAGAGTGAATATTTGACTTTAGAAAAGAGCATTAAACCATATATGGGAATCATACGATTCTAGATGTCTGATTGCAAACATGACATAAATTACTTGTGACTTGAAATTGACAATATATTGTAAGGCATCACTCTCTCTCGCAGCTTGAGTTTTCTGTTATTGCCTGCAGCCAAAGGCTATATCAGCCGTAATATTTCCACTTCCCCAAGTAGCATCTAGCATGTCAGCGGCCACATAATGCCAAATATAGCCCTAGGCCTAAGATGCCTGTGGACCATTACACGCATTGAAGGCTTAATCGTCCACCAAAAATTAGACCTGTAGAGGAGAAACGTGGAATTTTGAAGCAGAGTGCTATAACTGGAGCTCCTCTCATTAAAATGATGTAATATGGTGTTGATGATTAGTCCAAGTAATGCATCATGAGCCAAAGCAAGGGTGCATAACAAGAGTAAAGGGCAGATAACTCAGTGTTAATGTCCTCAGCACCATTAGACCAGGCTGGGTAACAGCAGCAAAGAGCTCTGGGTTTTTTAAGCCCCTAACACAATGATCACTATCAGTAACACCATATGTGATTTAATTTCATAAAGTAATTATGTTAATTCTCAAACTGCTACCCTGTGAATCGTAGTATAGGCAGAGGGCTTATTATAAGAGCCAAAATGTATACAGTTTTGGGACAAATATAATATTGTTTTCAGATTGATATGGAGATAGTTCTGGGCTCATATTAGGGTCAAGTGTAATACAGGAAAGTATACCTTTAGGTGAAAATGTTACATTTGGTGTAATTTTGGTTACCCCAAACCAAAAAAAGTAATGTAAGCAGTACATTGCATTAAGGTAACCACGCCTCATGATAGTCAGAAAAATATCAGCACAGCTTTCAAATACTGCCAAACACTTGTCCTAATGAGGTGTGCCCTCAGCAATGGTATGTTTGCATGTATGTTTGTAAGTATGTATATATGTATTGTTATTATTTTTATTATTAGGAGTAGGAGTAGTAACATTGTCATGATTGATATTTTGAATAGTGTGGTTATTGTAAAAATTATGAATTATAATAAAATATTTTTAAACACTAATACCTCCTTATAGGTCCTATGGTGTGGTACCAGAAGTTTGAATATGCTGTGGCCCACTGGTTGCAGAAATCTTCGGAGCATGTCCTGGGCTGTGTGCTTTGCAGCCCTGGGTGCTTTAGTTTGTTCAGGGCAGAGGCACTGATGGATGACAATGTCCTGAAGATGTACACCACGAAAGCCACTGAAGCCTCCGACTTTGTTCAGTATGATCAAGGTACATCCTGCATTCGCCTAGTAATGCATTGTATTGTATTGCAAAACCTACATCGAGCTTCATACCACTGATGAGATTGTGAATCACTCCAATATTTATCTTGTTTGTAGGAATCATTTTTGGAGTCCATGTTTGAAAGAGTGTTGTGTGCAGTCAGGCCTATATACGAAGAGTTTGTTGTGATATGTAAGGATCGGAAATGTGTTCTAACCATTGTGCGTTGAACTTGTAGGTGTAGTTGAAGCTGAGGTGTTGTAAAAAGGTGTGCAAATACAGTTGGTCAGGCATGCAAGGACCAACCATCTTCTAGCAGTGGTCTGTATCATAGAAATATGTGACCGGAAATAACCAGGTTTTTAAGATTCTCCAAAATTGTAGGTGGTTTGCAAATATTCATATTCATTCAGGAATCGAGCTCCACAGCTTGTCCAATTGGACTGAGAATTAGCCCAAGCTAGTTACAGAATTCTTTGAAGGAAGAGTAAGGCCAACCTAGAAAACAGCAATAGTCCTTGCTCAAAACAGAGTCATACTTTATGCAAAATATTGCCAGGAGTGACCCCTCTTCACTTATTTCATGGAGAGAAATGACACTTGCCTGTAAAAGTAACACATTTTATCGCAGACCCTTATATTACAATCCCTTTCATCAACATTCAGGCGGGGGTAGGCGATGTGCAGTGCTTCCTCATGATTTCTTGTAACTGTGCAAGCATTGTAATCATTTGGAAGTTTGCAAAATTAAAAAAATATGAAATTTGAAAAAATGTTTGCAGAAGTAGATGTGAAAAAAAAATCAAATGAGCAATAACCCCATTTAGTGGTAACATTCTCTCACTAAAAAGAGCAGAGAGGGGCCGAGGAGTGGGAGTTTCATAGCTGGAATGCTCTGTGAATTTGTGTACATTTACAAACTTCCATATTTGGGAGCATTAAAAAAAACCTCTACAACCTATCCAAGCCTAGAAATGCCCGGAAATGACAACCAGGTGAGAAGTTGACTCAAAAATCCTACAAATCTGTGGGGTGGCTATGAAGGGGTTTCACTACCAGGCAAATATATACCTATGGAAAAAAACACAGAAGCAAATATGCCAGTTGATTATGTGGAATGGAAATCACAAACATTTTCCAATACAAGTCAAAACCTGTGGCTATTGCAGGTATCCAGGCATACCTCTTTTAAGAATTTCTGACAGTCATAAATCTGCACTTTTGCCAGGTTTGACACTTGCAGGCACAGATTTACAACTTTGACAGGTGTATTAACAAACTGCAAGTTGTAGTACTACTAAAGTACTGCAAAATGCTATTCAGAAACCTGCGAGTGTAATGCTCAACCTCCTATCTTTTCTATGGGGAGATCCTCACACATGTACGTTTACTACTTAGGGGCCGATTTCGATAAGGTCCGTCCGACATCGATCCGGAACTGGGACCGACCGACCTCCGGTGGGCGGTCCCAAACCAGCAATAGGATGCGGCCGAACACTGTTCGGTTGCAATCCTATTGTTTACAATTTACTCATTGTAAAGAGCTGAGGTGCAGTTGATTCCTGCACCCGGTGGCAGGCACCTCAAGGTGCCTGCCACCGGGTGCAGGGATCAACAGGAGGGCACCATAGGTTCCCACTCGGCCGCCATCTGGAGGCCTTGCACCCATGGGGACCCTGCTGGGGGCCCCTAAAGTCGACTTCCCACAGCCTTTCTGTGTTGGAAAGGCTGGCACAGAAAGGCTCTGGGTATCCGCCATCGTAATCCCTCGTGCGGAAAGAGCCGCCCTTGGGATTACTGGCCCCTTTCCGAATGGCAGACGGGCTCCGAGCCCGTCGTAAGCCATTCGGAAATCCTGTTTGGATTCATTTCCAACCGACTCCATCAAAATGGGTCGGTCGGAAATGAATCCAAACAGGAGATTATGATGCCGTAGGAACGGGTTTCCTACGACATCGTAATCGGCCCCTTAGTAGTAAATGTGGGATAGACCAGGGAGAGTGGCTGGAAAAAAAAGCATACTCATTACTAAATGTAAGTGGTTTAGACAAGAGTAAGGAGGGGTGTATGGAGGGGTTTAGGGAGGGACACACACCCACCCATAAAAGAATAAGTCCATCGTTATTCACAAACTGTACTTTTAAAGTTACTATAGCCAAAAGGGACAGAAAACAGTAGTAAATTACTCCATATCAAAATATTTTTTTACTTAGTGTGGGAATGATTTTTTTAATAAACTTCAGAAAAATACTTTTTATTTAATTTAACATGTTTAAATTGTTTAAAGATTTAATCAAAATTTAGCTAAAAGTGCTATAATATTTATTTTGTTCTATATTTAAAATAAATATATAAAATCAATTTACATTAATATTTGACATAAAAATGTATATACCGATTTATTATGCAATAGATTTTTACATTTTTTTACATTTTCCTGCTAATGTAGTGCACAGAGATCCCCACCTCAACTGTGCAGTCTCCCTATGGTAAAGTATAGGGAAATACAAAAATGTTTCGTTAACTAAAAAACTATTTGTAAAAATATGCTTATATTAAGTATCAATGTAAATTAATTTTATATATTTGTTCTAAATGTAGTACAAAATAACAAATGCTACAGCACTATTAACCAAATTCTGAAAAAAATCTTTACATATTTAATTAATTTAAATATTTTTAATTGAATAAAAATATTTTTTCTGAAATTCAAATAAAAAATGAATTCCCACCTAAAGTAAAATAAATATTTTTTTATTATCCATTAATTATTATTAAAAGTGATACATAGAATTCATTACAAATAGTTTTGTTATATTTTAATGAAAATGTTACATCATTTATAAATTCAAAAAAGGTTGTTAAAATATGTTATATTTTAAAAATAAATATATTTTATTTTTAGATTTTTTAACATTAGATCATATTTATTTATAATTTCAACTTTTCATTTTTATCTAACATTATTTCCTATGAGATTCCCATATAAATCTCTGCCTCCTTTACTTTCTATCGCGGGATATTGCCAGTACTAGTTGTTGGACATGTGTGGTTCTGGATTTACTCATGGATGTCAATTAGGGGTTGCCAGGGATTGCAACCCTTGCCACTTTGCTCGTGACCCATGGCTGTTTGTCAGCCTTGGCAAGCCCTCTGGTGGCATAAAATCAGCCGCAGTGTGAGCAGCGCTTGATTTCAATGCCTGTGCTGAGACTCTGCCTGTAGAGACATCATGATGGCCTGCAAACTGGGCCTGGGCTGAGCTTGTCTTCCTTGTTGCTATGTTGACCCCAGGCCGGGCCGGTCGGCGCAGTCCTTGACTTGATACATTGTATGCATCTGCTGCAGGCCTGGGCCAGGAAACTGAGCGAATGAGCATGAAGTGTGTGCAGCATGGCTGAGCATGATTGGACAGTGACTAACTACACGTGCTGCAGCTAGCAGCACGTGTGTGTAAGTGCAAGCACGTACCTGCTGCACCTTACCCTAGCTGAGGAGGACGTGGTACCTGGGGCAGGATGTGTACCACGTTGTTTGGGACCACTGACTGGTTCCCAGGGCCATGAATCCAGTAGCACGCGCAATGATGGCAGTCCTGGCAAAAATTATTGGCCAGCCCCCGCGCAGCAGTAAAAGCCACGCTGATGCGGTGCACCTCAAAGTCGAGTCAGACTTTTGCCTGCTGCTTGTGTGCTGGGTTTCAAAACTCTAGAGTGGCTGACTAGTATCAACGCAAGTTTAGGACCTGGCCATCGGTGACTATATTCACTTAATTGTCATTGTCTGACTGAGTCGAACGGTCAGACGTCGGGCGGGCCATAGGGCAGGTGAGGTCATGTGAGAGTGAGACTGACTGAGCCATCACATCGACTCGACTAGAGTCTTGACTCTCCAACTCCCCTTGTGGTGGTGCCAGTCGTTGTGACTCCTGTGAACTGCGGACCCTGGGCAAACAGAAGCAACAAGTAAAGTAAGATCAGATGATCTGTTTTTGGAGTTCACACAAGATTTTCAAATGCCCTGCAAAACTTCAGAAATTACTGTTAAAGAGCACACATTTCAGGTTAAACCCTTCTAGCTGCCTAGTCATCATTTAGGTAATGTGAATAACCAGTGGCGTAGCTAGGCACTCTGCCGCCCGTGGCGGTCCCTGCCTTCCTGCCTTTTGCCGCCGCGCTGAGGGGGGGGGGGTGCTGGCGATGATTTTTGCCGCCGCCGCTGCCCCCGAAACTCGTGCCGCCCGGGGCGCACCGCCCCCTACGCCCCCCCCTTGCTACGCCAGTGTGAATAACATATTATTAGCGTCGTTTTATATCGAACAATGCTTCCGTGTAGCCACAGCATGCACACGCCGGTCAGTGTGTGCTGGTGGCCTGGCCAACAAGACATTGTCAGTTTTGAACATCACCAGGCCTGGAATGGCTGTACCAGGCATTGGGCGACAGGCAGGTGTTTCCCCGGGAGGCTAGGTTTTGTTAGTGGGGCCGGTTTTGGAGCAGTACAGCAGTTTTAAAAGCACTGCAAAGTTCTTTGCATGTTCAGCAGTTTTAGAGCAACAATAAAACTGTCAATCTAACTCTTGTGATTTGGTATTGTATCTGCTGAAGAGAGAGGGGAGTTTTGTCTAGTGGCAGTTTTCACTTATCTAAGCTAGTGCAGAGGTTTAATATGTATGCGGCAAAGAATGTGTGACATGCAGCCACGGACACAAAGTCAGACTCATGCTTGCTTCGTGGCATGGGTGCTGGGTGTCACTATTCTCAAGAGTGAGTGACTGACTTCAGCACAGGTTTGGGAACAGACTCCCAGTCCCGAGTGGGCCATGAGTGACTTGCTTCACTAAATTGTCACTCTCTGATTGAGTCGAACAGTCAGACATTGGGCAGGGCGCAGGGCACGTAGTGTGAGAGTGAGACTGACTGAGTCGTCACATCATCTCGACTAGAATCTCGACTCTTCGCCTCCCCTTGTGATGGTGCCGGTCGTTGTGACTCCTGTGAGCTGCAGGCCCTGGGCAGACCTCTAAAAGAAGCAACAAGTAAAGTAAGATAAGATTATCTGAGTTTGGGAGTTGACTCAAGATTTTCAAATGCCCTGCTGCAAAACTTCAGAAATGATTGTTAAAGAGTACACATTTCAGGTTCAACCCTTCTAGCAGCCTGGCCATCATTTAGGTAATGTGAATAACACATTAGTTGCCCTTGTTTTATGTCGAACACTGCATTTGTGTATTGTATTAACCTTTCCATTTTATAACTTATTTGGTATGGATAATGGCTGATTTCAACTTGACTAGATTATTTTCCACTGTGGTACATGTTTTGATGGGTTCTTAATCAATGCTACATTATCTTAATTGTATATCTGAAGATACTACCTGAAACAATGTATGTAGCTGCATTTTCAATAGGATTTGAAGTATGTCTGTTTATAGGGTACTCCTTTTGTATCTGCAAAGATTTTCCAGCCTCTGTGTGTGATGTAAGTAACTAAAAGTTAGATGCATCACTTCCTGTGATAGCACCAAGCCAAAGGTCATGTAATGTCGCTTTCTTTGATTTCATGGGGTCCAAAGATCACGTGATTTCACTTCCTGTCATCAGGTCTAATGCCTTGCGAAGTCACTTCCTGTGATATCATCGGGGTAGGTCAAAGGGCAGGTGATGTCACTTCCTGTTATGTCACTAGGTCAAACTTCGTGTAATGTCACTTCCTGTGACAAATCAGGCGGGCTCACATGGCATGTGACGTTACTTCCTCTATCTCTGGCACTTTGATGAATCAACGTCCATGAATTTACTACTGTTTATTTTTGCCAGTAGTAACTTACACTCATAGATTTGGCTCCACACCCTTTTCAGGGGATGGCGATGTGTAAGTGTACAGTTTTTGGACAAGCTTTACACTCGGATTTTGTGAATACCCCAAAGTAGTAAAGTTGCTAAAAAATGTAAGAGTTAATTACATATGTACATTACTCACAAGTGTATGTCATCCTTGAGAATAGCCCGGTATGAATCCTTTCCATCTCTTTCTGTGCAATTACAATCAATGACATTGCCATTGCACCACGGGTAAATCATAAGCTTTGTGCAGTATGGTCTCGAGCGTTTGGTAAAGCATCGTTTCCCAAATAATCCCATTAGGTGACCCTAAGAAAGATAAAAAACATATAATATTTAACAAGCATTTTATATGATAACTTTGTGATTATTCTACTCAGCCTCTTGTTCTATATATTCCTCTGGGTGGGTTACACTTAGGTAAGACAGGAACCCCCAGGGCACACTGAGGCCTTCTTCCTTAACTTGTGGTTTTTCAAACCAGGCTTATTTGACTTGAGCGGAGAGAAGTTATCTAACTGCAGTGCTGAAATTTATTTTTTCTTCAGTGGAGAGCTGGATAAGTAGCCTTCAGCAATATGGTTCCTAGGATGCTCTCTCTGACAGCCCAATCTGAATTTAGTAAAGTGAAATCACTGATTTCAAGCAAAAGCTTTTACTGAAGTAGCACTCTGTGGGGTCTATTTACAAAGCTGTTTTGGACCAATAAAGTAACATTACTTTATATACTCCAAAATGCAAAACTAGTACAGTAGTGTTCCTAATAAAACAGGCTGAAATGCACTTCAGCCACACTCTGGAGTAAGCGAGGCACATCACATTCTCAATAACTAGTAATGCTACACACGTCTATGGAAATCAATGGAAGCAAGGGTTAGACCTGTCAGCCTTAGGGTGGTCTTCCCCCAAACCTTTTGCCTCTCCTCTTACACTTTGCTGAACTTATTTTTGCTGGCCTTAGGACTCTGGGCACTTCACCACTGCTACCCAGTGCTAAAGTGCTTGTGTTCTCTCCCTGAAACATATTAGATTGGCTTATACCCAATTGCCATATTTAATTTACTTGAAAGTCCCTAGGAAAGTGGTACTACATGTACCCAGGGCCTGTAAATTAAATGCTACTAGTAGGCCTGCAGCACTGATTGTGCCATCCACTTAAGTAGCCCTTTAAACATATCTCAGGCCTGCAATTGCATCCTGTGTGAACAGTCTTAAACTGCCATTTCAACCTGGCAAAATAAACCTTTTGACAGGCCCAACTCTTCCTTTTTAATACATATAAGTCACCCCTAAGGTAAAGGTAGGCCAGGGACAGCTCAGAGGGCAGGTTGCAATTTATTTAAAAAGTTGGACATGTACTTTTATATTTTACTTGACCTGGTAGTGAAAAACTCTTAAATTATTTTTTCGCTACTGCACAGCCCTGTTTCTTCCATAGAATAACATTGGAGTTGCCTTATTACATTTTATAAGTGTAATATTCAAATAGGAAGAAATAACCAGTTCATTTTTGTTCCTTTGGAATTGGGGTGAAAAGCTCAATTTAGTGGTGAAGTCAGGTTTTTTAATCACAATTTTAAAATTGTCACTTTTAGAAAGTTTTTATTTTTCTGCCCTTTTGTGCCTTTAGCCTGGCCTGGGTCACATGACTAGGTGTACGCGACAGGTAGACTTTATGAATTCCTCCCAGACAGTCATAAAATAGAGGGATTAGGTGTGCCTGAGTGGGCCATGTGTTGGCAGGATGAGAGGGTGGAGCTGATTGCAGCCCCACGTACACCTGAATAGCATGTGCTTTGCCTCCACACAACAGACCTATTAACCCTGCATTGTCACTTCAGTCAGCTTGGAGCCAGGGCAGGAGAAGCAGGAAATTCCGTGCATTTCAAAGTCACTGTCTAGAATCTTCTCCCACTTTCTAGAACAAGGGCACCAGAGTATAAAAGAAGGACCTCAGGCTTTAACTCTTTAGTGCACTTCTGGACACATGGACACCCTGCCAGGAAGAAGGACTTCTGTGCTGATACAAGGACTGCCACTCTGCTGGACTGCTGCCCTGAAGGGACTGCAGCCCTGCTGTGCTGACCTGCTGCCCTCTTGCCTGGTGAAGAAGAGCTGGACCTGCAACTTCATCTTGAATCCAGGACCCCAGAGTGACTCATAGGACTAGTCTGCTGGTTATCTGATCTGAGCCTCAGAGACTTAAACGGCTGCCACCCAGCTCTTGGACCCATCTTCAGCAAGTTCCTGACCCCAAGTGGTGCCTCTCAGGTCCTGGACCCTTTGCGTGGCTCTCGAGCCCTTGAAATCAAGCTTTTTGGGCTCTTTGCGACTGCGAACGGCCCGGTTCTCACCAGAACCGCACCGCTCGCTTTGAAAATCAAGACACAGAAGCATCGACAGCCCGCGTGTGATCGCCAACGCGAAGCACCAGCCCACCCATCCAAGACGTCCGGCCTGCTCTTCGCACCATGCCAACTGCCGCCTGCGATGCTCTCCTTGCTCCTCACAACCCCCCTCCAATGTGAGCGGGACTCTTGGCACCAAAACTTGAGAAGGTAAAACTTCAGTGGGACTAATCTGGGACTGCATCCGACCCATGCTCAATCGCAGTCGCCTGAACTTTTGACTTTGTCCCAGTCCAGTGCAACCAGATTGCCGCTGTTGGTGTTTTATGCTTTTAGGTGTTATTTTACAGTTTATTCTTTCAAAAAATCACTTATTGGATTTTTAAGTTCTATTTTTCTACCCTGCTGTGGGATCTTTTGTGTGGTGTTTTCACTGTTTTATTGTTTGAAGTGTTGCACAAATACTTTACACATTGCCTCAAAGTTAAGCCTGACTGCTCTGTGCCAAGCTACCAGGGGGTTGAGTACAAGTTAATTTGGGCTTTGCTAGTGCCTTACCCTGACTAGGATTGTGGTTGCTGCTTGACTTGGGGCCCACACCCCAGTGAACCAGAAACACCACTTCTCACAGCAAGCAATAACACTAACGCACAGGTAAATATATAAAATATAAATGTAATATACATAATAACATTTTAATAAAGTTGTAACTTTAAAAAAAATTAAATCACAAATAAACAAATTCATAACTTGCACCAATATTGTAATATCTTCAACACAAAAGGCAGTGTAAGGTAGGAAAATCAAAATTGAATATAATTTATTTTAGCTTAACTTAAAAAAAGAAAACTAAACCTAAACTAAAAAAAATAAAATTAAATGTAATAATATGTAAAGATTTAGTGCAGATGTGTTGTCTTGTTACTATGGTGGTTCTATGTAAACAGAATTTAGGAAAATGCATTTTAATACTTTGAAAATAAAAAGTACATCGTTATTTTTTTAATTAAAAATTAAAATTCTTAAAATCTTCTATTACATTTATAGGGTTTTCTCTGCTGCAGTGGTGGAGATCCCCACAAACAGGCAGAAAGTTACTAATAGTGACTGTTTGCTCATAACTCCAGATGCAGGAGTCTCCGTTCCTTCATTTGAGGGGGTGGTGACTCGAATGCCTACATCTAGATGTAGACTTTGAAATGGTGTATTTCATCCATGAGGTGATTTACATCTAGGTGTATTTGTAGATCTACATGTGAGGAGGTCTCCATCTGCAAGCATACTTTGTGAATACCTTTGTGACTCTATTTAGGTTATTTCAGTTTCAAACATTGGAGGAATTCAGATTGGCTGAGGACTTCTGATCTGACTGAAGCACCCATCAGTCAGAAACTTAAATATCCCTGCAACCCCTGCCAGCAGCAGACCATGAGCTGTGACTCTTCTTGGGTTCTAGAACCCCCGTCCCATGGGAGTCATTTTTGCCAAGAGTGTCTGTAAGGGCTAAGAAGAGTTTCCAAATAAATATGCTCAGTTGCTTTTGTTAGTAGGCAGGAATGTTTTGTTAAACATTTTAGCATTATTGACAGTTCTGCACTGAGTCTATGCATTGAAGGTCTGGGATCATGCTAAACAAATATATTCATGGCATTTGAGCAGGACCTTTTCATTACTAGACATTAGGGTGTGAACAAATTGCTAGATCAAGTCACATGCCAATGATAAAAGACACTATTTAAACTTTCCTTGAAGTAGCACCTCCAAAAGCTGAACAGGAAACGGAGAGGTTGTTGTTGGCCTTCAACATTGTTGGCATTTAGAAACCTTACGTTTTGGGGAATTTCGATTGGAAATAGACACATAAACTATACCTTCAATGGAAGGATGAGCAATGATTCTGTACTCCAGCTAGATCACTGGAAAGGGGGCAATCAGCCATCTACAAGAGTAAGTTTAGCACAACCACATGTTGCACAACCACCAGCTGTGATTTGGCTCATAAGGGGCATCTAGTTTCCCTTGATTAAATGTCTGCCCTCATACTTCTTGACCTCTCATGAGCCTATATGACAAAGGACCATTCACACCTTGCTTGAAAAGAGTAAGGAATGGGCTATTAATTTCGGACTCACTCTGGACTGAATTGGATTCTTCATCTCCAGCTACAGCCAGCAAGTTTGAATAGGGTCAGAGAAATCATCAATTGACTCAGTATTCAGCGGAGTTCCACAAGATTCATCACCATCTTGCCTTCTCTTCAACATTAATGGCCATCAGGTGTGCCCTGTGGGTGCAACAGGCGTTTTGGCCCGCATTGCGCTCCCCCGGGACAACTTGGTATTACAGAAGGACACAGATGCTTGTGCGGCACCTTCTGTAATACCAATAGCGCTGGTGCACATAAAGCGCCAGCGCTATCTGCAGGGGGCGTGCCCTCATTTGCATGGGGGCGTGTCCCATGCAATTGAAGGACTCCCTTTGCCTCTGCACCCGCGCTGTATTACAGACGTGAGCGCAGAGGCAAAGAAGTTGTTAGTGCGCCACCTGAGAGCAGCCCTCTGGAGGGGGAAAAGGGGTCCTGCGGACCCCCCAGACCTCCCCTTTGAAAGTGCAGCAGGGTGCAGTCACTGACTGCACCCGCCTGAAAGGGGATCTCTAATCCTCTTTGAAAGTGCAGGCGGGTGCCGCCTGCATTCTGAAAACACGGAGCAGCTTTAAAGCAGCTGCTCTTTTTTTCACAGGAATGCGCTGTCCTGGGGGCAGGGCGAGTTGGCCGCTGCCCTGGGGGCACGCATTCCCCATAATGCGGCACATTTTTCATTGTTTGCTCTGGGCGCGTCTTTTATAAGGTGCGCCCAGGGCAAACAATGAAAATGCACATTTAATGTAATACAACCCCAGTTACTCCAAATGTTAAGAGATGTGTCTCAAAGCTATTTCCAGCTGGATAACATGTGTACAAAGTAGATTAGCATCTTGTTCTTGAACCAGTATTCCACTGGATGAAGGAGAGCCTCGTTTGTCTGAACAGAATTAAGGCTGAGATTTTGGTTTCAGGAGAGCAGAAATAAAGACTCTGCCCTTTCATAGGCCTCCCAACTCAGATGCAGCACCTTCCATTGCATTAAAGTAAGGAACCTGGGAGTCATTTTGAAAGAGGCCTTTCATTCATCCTGTATGTTAACACAGTGGTGCAGGGAATCAACCTGCAGTTCTTATTTCTTCAAATAATCCTCCACCTTATCCAATTGGACTACCACGTGGAGTTGACAAGTTCAAAATGCCAAGCTTTGTAGAACATTCCTATGATAATAGCATGGGGAAATTACAGATAGAAGTAAATGTATTACAGAATGCAACACCCCCACTACAGAAAAAATACTGTCCAAAATTGATGGAATTTACCACTCAAAGTAAAATCAGCCCTAAGACATTCTTAAAATATATAAGACCCACATCCAGCTTCATAGCATGACACTTTTGTTATGTGAGGTAATTGAACAATAATGAAATTATACTTTTCCTACAAAGGGCCTATAACTGTCCCATATATGGAAATACATTCTTTGAACAGTTATTTTTCATTTCTGACTTATACATTACACCACCACCATTATTATATTAGTTCTGAATAAGAGGAAATATATGATCTGTTGGTTATTATCTTTTACCACCAACTGGAAATTGCCTCTTGGAGTGTGTACCCCAGTGTTTACCCCAAAAGGTGTTTCCAAACCACCCACTGTAATGTTTAATTTGCAATACCACCAGGTGGTCACCCAAGCAGCGCATTGATCTTAGCAGAACAGTACTGCTAATTGTGGAATTGTAATTTTTTTTACATAATGTGAGCCTTAGGCATTTTTTAAATTACTTTTCTAAAACAATTGACTTTTATGCGCCTCTATATAA
This sequence comes from Calotriton arnoldi, assembly GCA_963921515.1. Classification (NCBI taxonomy): domain Eukaryota; kingdom Metazoa; phylum Chordata; class Amphibia; order Caudata; family Salamandridae; genus Calotriton; species Calotriton arnoldi. The sequence goes on along the minus strand of CAWUFW010008460.1, from coordinate 528,823 downwards.
TTATGCTAGGGGAAAAAAACTAAGACCCTACTAAGGGCATTGACGGCTGCCGTGAATTGAAACTAGTAAGGCGGCGGTGGGGGGGGTTTGGGGAATAAAAAATAAAATAAAAATCACTTACTTGCGGCTTACGCTGCAGGCCACCTTGTTGCTCTGGCTCCTCTCCTCCACCGGAAGTGGATGGGACTGAAAACACAGGCTCTCCACATAATCCAGTGCTGCTCTCATAGCATGAGAGCAGCGCCAGGATTGGTCTGAGCGGCCTCGTTTACCACTCAGACAGTGCCTGGGAGCCTGTGGTGTTTCTCCAACCCGGCTGTGGAACACAGCTGGGTTGGAGAAACATAAGTGCGCATGTCAGTTTGGCCGGTCTAAGGCGGCTGGCTAAACTGACATACGCACTTATAAGTGCACACTACTCCACCCTACATTGGCCTGGCCTCGCCCCTCCCACTCCCACGTAAGCAGCGCAGACATAGGTAAATAAAACGATAATAATAATTTTTTATTATCGTTTTATTTATCATCTGCTGGCAATGGGGCGACATTCCTCCGCCATTACGGAGGAGCCGCCCTTAACTAAGGGTTTCATTACGAGGACCCTGAAGTTTGGCCCAGTATCTCCACCCCAACAGTTATACATACAGGGGTCATCAGTCACTTGGGCATGCAGACTTACATGTATAATGAGGTGTACTCTTATGATACATTTTACAAAATGAGGAATTACCAGGGAAATCAGAATTCCCTTGTTATCTGTCATTTCTCCCTGTTTATTTACACACATATTTTGGTTGCTTTCAGCTGGCACAATATCTGTCTGAAATACACTGTGCCTCTGGTGTTACTGCAGATCTTGTAATACTTCTACCAGCCATACTGGAATTAAAAATCCACTTATAATAAGGACCTGAGTGGCAAAGCATCACAGTAAGCACAGGAAATAGATGTAGTAAAATACAGATCTAAACTACTGTTGAAAACAATAAATTCTCTAGGACCTACATTCAAACTCCGTCACAACCACTTGAGTGAGATAAAGAAATGTTATTTAACGTGCACGGGAGCCTCAGATGGGTGCTGAGTGCTTGAATAGCAGAAGTAAAACACAAGCATTTGTAATCGCAAACCACACAATTTCATTATAATTTGCCTAAGTAATAGTTCATGTTCAGGTCTTCATATTCCGGCAGGTGGTGAAGAAACATTTGTGTTCGGAAAATTTCAGTACAACATTACACAAGAATAGATTGGAAACCACCCTATGTATACGTGACAAGTCCCTCATACGTAATGTCGGACAGTTAACAATTACATTTACGCCCAAATGCAATCACAATGGTCCACATTAGCTGATGTGACTGTATACACTTTTGAGGCCTACAGGGCCTGTTGCTAAGGCAAGCAGTCAGAATGCAGTAACATGGGAATGTACTCTCTTGTGCCAGCCTTGCAATATGTTGCGTTACTGGCCGCTTACTGGCAGGCAAAGTTCAAACTATCTATTAGGACTGTTCCATGAGATCAGGCAATGAACATAGATATTTGTATATAATTCCATAATCATTGAATTATCACAGTGTCAACCTAAACAAAATGGATGCCACCATTGTTATCTAAACTTAGCTTGCTCACTACCAGCCTTACCCCTTAATTATCTATAACTGATACAAGAAGGACATGGAACATACATAAAAAATAAAAAAACAAAGCTTGTGAAATGGGAGCAGGAAAATACATAAAACGCCTATATAAGTGTGAGTAAGCAGCTACTCGGGCCATCCGTCCCCTCCCGTTAACAGTCAAAAGTACTCTGGAGGCTTGTATAGAGGTTGTTATCTTTATTTTTATACAGTCAGGTTCGCATATCCCAATGAGTCTTGGGTATAAACACCTGGTCTCAAACTTGGGGTTGTCAAATTAAAGCCAGGAAACAGGGGAAAACAAAGCTAAATAAGGAAACACAGTCCGCATCCACCGGTGGTCGTTCTCTCCCTTCTCTTGCTGATCTTGCCTCCACCTTGCTTCTAGTCCTCTTGAAAGAGGAGGGGGAAAGGGGTGCCGGCAATGGAGTTCACAGGAACCAAACAAAGAAAAAAAGAAAAGAACACAATCAGGTCTCATTCTTGGACCGGTACTAATAACAGGGGAAGAGTGCTCCCGTCACCTGTGCTCCCTAACGTGCTGTGCCTAGGTGTCAGGAGAATTCAGTGTTTTGGGGTGGTGTGGCCCTTAAACCCCACCCACCAGCCCCTAAAAGAAAAGAACCCTGTTTGGGGCACTTGCCTGGACCCATGACCCTCCTGGGCCGTGGGGGTGGAAGTCACAGCCTGCCCTTTCACTGTTGGAGTGCTGGACTCGAGCGCGTTGCTCCTAGAGCGGCCGTCTGTCTGCTGTTCTTCCTTGTCAGCTGGAAATGATCCTCCGGTCTCCTCCCTCTCGCCAGCTTCACTCTTCTCCTCGCCTTCCCCAGGTTTTGTGCTCGGCGTCCTCTTGTCCTCCGTGGTCCCGTCTGGCTGCTCTCTGATTGGTGGAGGTCCAACGCTTTCCGGTTGGACCGCTAGACCACCTACCCTGTTTCCGGCCTGACACATGGCAGCCGGCATGTTGGAAATGTCGGCCGATTCCGGTGTTGCAGGAGGGGAACCCTCACAATAAAGCACCTCGGATCGAAGGTTTTCAGATGATAAGGTACCTCACACATTAGTGTAACATGCCCTTCCAATATACCATTGCTTTTACTCAGAAAATTACATTCTGCTCAGAAAATTAAATCTGCAGAAACTCCAATGGTTTGTGTAATAGATTCATCACACATGGAGGACCTGCTGACATCCCATGTAGAACAGAGAAGAAAAACGACTACATAACTTGCATTTTTGGGAATTTGAGAGAATCTAAGGTTTTCCAACAAAGGGGCATATTATCTAGGGTTGGCGAAAATTATCGCCGAGCGCGCTTAGCGCGCTTTTCTTTATCGCCAGCTATCGCTGGAATATCTCGCCAAGCTTGCGCTGTATTACCAACGCTCAGCGCTATGGCGATAAATATTCCAGCGATAGCGGGCAAATGGCCAAACATCGCCTAAAAAACAGCGATGTCACTTTCAAAATGGCGATGATCTTGGTGATAAGGCCCTGTGGCCTTAACCCCATAATCCACCTCCCATGTTAGGTATGCCTAACACAGGAATTTAGCAGACGTTAAATTCCTGCGTTAGGCCAGAGGTAGCGCGATTATTATCATCGCTACCCCTCCTTGCTAATATCGCGAAGCTGCCTTAGCGTTATTTTCCCATGTTGTTTCTGTCAGCCACGCCTACTTTGCATCTCATTATCGATGCGTAGCGAGTGGTGACAGAAACGGGAGTTAAATCAAGGATACACGCGCTAGCGTGACCTTGTTAATAATGCGTTAGAATTATCGCCGCTTTTCGGCCGAAAACGGCCGCTAAAGCGGCGATAATTTTCTTGATAATATGCCCCAAACTTTCCAAACATACCTTGGTTTCATCTACAGGATCAAAAGGCATTTGTTTAAGACATTTAAAAATCACATATTAAGTCTGAAGAATGTTGTACGCTCTACATTGTTAGAGATTTTTTTCAAATCACTGTTTAGTGTGCTCTCGCCTCCTTTCCTGATTCACCATGTACAAATAATATTCACTTACCTTCCCCAAAAAAAAAAAATGGAGATATTCCTGTATCAGATTGGAGAGCTCCACAACATTTCTTTGGCGAATTGTTCCACCTAATTAAGGGTTAAAACCCACCAAAGTTCCGAAGGAACAATCATTAAATATCCCAATATGTTTATGGGTTTCCATGCAAGTGAGATCATTTTATGGGGTTTTGCAGGATTACTAAATCCAGACGACCTTTTAAAAATGATGGCAAAACAATGCATTATTTAGCGCACTTTCCCTGCAAACTGCTTACACTTGAAATGGTATTTGATGATTAAAGAAATCTAGGTTTACAAATTAACAAGCCTATCATTTTCCAACAATTTATATAAATATTTTTATGCTTTTATATTTAACTTTTTAATTTTTCCACATTGACCTTTGAAGCAGATTTGTAGTCATGTGTCTAGAGAGAGGGGAATATTTATTATCATTTCATGCAACGCAGCACAGCAAGGTAGGTGCTGCGTTGCATTGTGTGAAAGGGAGAGAGCAGAACTGCATCATATTTACAAAGATATGACACAATTCTGCCCTTTTCTATCGCTGGCGCACTTGTGGCTGCCTAGCACCAATGCAGGCACCCCTCCGCCATAGTGCATGCGCTGAGGTGAGAATAGTGTTTGTGCAGGAAGGGATACATTCCTGCACAAAAACGACTGTTAGAGGCTTATTCTTAGAGGCTTATTACTCTTTGTATGTATGCTGCAGAATGCAAACAGGAAGTAACAAAGAGATATAAAGATATATCTCCCATTCACCAGCCATGGGTGGGTGCACCATTTTGGGTTAAACACATGTTTACTGACTGGGTTTGCATCAAAATACATGGGTGGATGCACAGGAACGCCCATGCTCCACTCATGTAATGTCTCCCTTACGCAAGATAACACAAGGCAGCACTATGTGTTAGAGGCTCTTATAATTGTGCTACTGCTCAGGTTACTGAGAATTCACCAGTTCAAACAGTAGACTGGCTACACCAGCCCGCTCAGACAGCAATAGTGAAAGTGTCGCAAAAATGCTTTATAAAGGTAGATGGTAAAATGCCTCAACTTGAGACATTAAATAACATCCAAAGCAGGTATTCCTAGACCAATGAAACAACATCAGTAATAAGTCTCCCAACCGCAGCATGAAGTAGTAGTCAAATATCAGCTTTAATTACATTTTTAAAGCAATTGTTTTGTCACCAAGGATCAGCTTGCCGGTTTCTGAAAAAAACCCAGATTTTGCTATCTCATAAAAAACAGAACATTTTCAATAAAGAAACACAAATCCCTTGAACAAAAGCAGTGAAAACACATTTGGACCCCAGCCAGGTTGTCGATTTAATCAAATACTTGCATTTCCCACTATCACTCTCATGGGTTATGCCTTGCATGGCCATATTTCACTATCACATACCAGCAATTTATGTTCCAGGTATTTCCACAATTTCCTCTAGAATATTCCCACAATATGCAAAAGATTGACAATAAAGCCTGGGCCACAATTATGACTGTTGTGCTTCACAATATGTCCTGGAGGGACTGCATTAGAGCACAGATAGCCTCCTTTATGGCAAGGATGTCAACAATATGAAGAGAATGACCACCATTATGTGATGGCCAGCATTATGTCCAGGACATGCTCAATGCCACACATATTTTTAGAGGACAAGAATCTCAGTCCCCAGTAATTCTGTTCAAGCCCACTCCTGCCTGCTATCATTGGTGGCTGGAGAAATTTTTAAGTTATGGGATACAACACAAGGCATGAATTACATTGTGAGTGAAGAGAGAGAGACCCCAACCCAAACTAACTGAAGTTCAACAGGAGTTGGTTGTCAACAGGATAAGATTTTGAAAAATATGGGGCAAAATGATGTATCTTACATCATATTTTTCTAAAGAAATCCACTAAAATGTCACAGGCTAGGATATATAGGCTTTCCCCCTCTCCCATTCATGGGAGAAATATGAATAAGGAGGGAGTATGGGTTGAGCAGATCTCTGGCAGAGATGTTAAAGATCAGATTGCGGAAATCAACTGCTTGCTGCCCGTTTATAAAAGCATTTATGAGAATGTGATGCAATACTAAAAAATACTACTTCACATACTCAAAAATGCCTTTATGGATGGGCACCAATATATCCAACTCCCTATTAATACAACTGCAAAGAGGGCACATTTATTTCCATTTATACTAATTGTACGTGAATGATCCCTGACTATTTTCATTTCAGAATTTTTGAGGCCAGCTCACAAAGGCGTGTAAAAGTACACAAACTACTGCTACAAGAGTATTGCTTCAGGTACTCCTAAATGCTTGTTTCATTGGCTCTGTAGACTGGTGAATTAAATCCATCTCTGCTCATGAACGTCTGGTTACGGGAACTCTAGTTTTATTTTTAAAAATCACATCAGATGCCACTCTGCTGCTTGAGGCACTGATTTCTTTCTTCTCGATTTAATTTTGATCTCTTCCTCTATTTTCATGATCGGCGCCCCCCCTTCCATGGTGGAGGTGGTCTACAGACTCCCTCACCACCATCTTTTAACAGTGCCCCTCAAGGCTACATACCGACTCTCTCTCAGATTTAATTAGTTATATAGCGCCACTCATACCAGTCACATTAAACAGAGACAATCAATCATATGTTTGTAATTCAACGTATATGAGATGTTATATATGCCAGAGGACTACAAGGTGTCAGAGTGACATGTCATCCATACTGGTAGGCAGTATAGTTTAAGAGTGCTTGGTCTGGAGAAGCACAAACTCAGAATTGAAAATGGAACACCATAGATGGGGGTTCTCTTTAATGAGAAGAATCAATTTCTACCAAATTGAACCCTTTTTGCAACATTAATCTATGCTCTAATCTATACTTTGCAATGTGCATGCAGTTCTTCGATGACAGTTAATAATTCACTGTTCTATATTTGGATCTTAACTTATAAACAGCAAGTAACAAAAGGGTGTCTCTTAGAAAAGCAGTAACCCACTGACCTATTTACATTATATGCACTTTGTGATCTGCAAGGTAAACGTTCTTTGCAGCATGCATATTAATCCTCTATGCTATTTTATGACCAGTCAAAACTTCAACTAAACAAAAATCTCATCACTCTCCAGGAAAAACATTATTCATTGGCGTTAACTTGACATTTTTATTGTAGCCTGGAAATTGCTAGAGGTAAGGAACGCAGCAGCAGGTGCTTTTAAAACCAAACACGGCGCCCCTGAAGTCAGCACCCAGGGCGTTGGCACTGGTCGCACCGCCCTAGAGCCGGCCCTGAGTACTTGGGAAATGCCCACATGTATACCATCAATTAAGTTTGCCAGACGTTAGGCCTTGGAACACATTTTATTTTTTTACAACACTTTTGGGACAAAAATGTAATGCTCTGGCCTGCTGGATGCTTTTTCACTTTTGGCCAGGTACAATAAGGAGGACCTGTTTCTAAGAATTAAAAAAAAAAATTTACTTCAAGGACAGATAAAACATGGCGTATGGCTTCATCTGGTGGCCTGACCATTTTTAATCAATACTATAGCCTTATAGCCCGCCGTAGCGGGCTATACCGGCCATTAAAAGCCCGCTCCAGCGTTAAAGGCCCGAGCCGAAGGCGAGGACCTTTAACAAGGGAGCAGGACTTTAATGCCCAGTATAGCCCAGCTACTAAGGGCTGTAAGGCTATTAGAACATTCTGCCACTAGAGGGCAGAATGTTCTAACAAATAAAACAAAAGTCCTCTCGGAGCCCGAGGGGGTTCAAATCCCCTCAGGCTCCGAGAGGCCTTTGTAAAACAACATTGGAATGTTGCTTTGCGGGCTTTTACCGGCACGTAGAAGCTCGGAGCACTCCATTGTATTCAATGGAGTGCTCCACATTCCAATGTTCTAATATAAGTTTGCTTGCAATTACAATTATATAAATAAATGTTGCTGAAAGAGAGCGGTACTCTGGAAACAATGTATGGCATTAGCAGTGCATAGTGAAAGAAAACTTCTTTCAACCCCTTCAATTGTGCTTCCTCTCTGTTGGAACAGGATGCACAAGTTAAGTTTATAATTTACTCTTTGAAGGGGGTTAAATTTGGGTCACTGCTCTTGTGTACTCCTGTTTGCACAAACTGCTTTGCGGAACACATAAAGACCAAAACACACTACATTAAACCAACTTTTACAGAGTTGTTGGTGCCCAAAGTGCTGAGTATGTGTTGGAGTTGTCAACCCCAAACGTTTTGCCTTCACCCCTCTTATTTTTGCTGAATACGTTTTTGTTGGCTCTAGGACTCTGTGCACTTTACCACTGCTAACCAGTGCTAAAATGCTTGGGCTCCTTCCCTTAAACATGGTAAAGTTGGCTCACACCTGATTGGAATATTTAATTTACATATAGATGTCCCTTGTAGAGTGGTATACCATATAGCATGTAAATTAAATGCTACTAGTGGGCCAGCAGCACTTAATGTGCTACCCACTTAAGTAGCCCCTTAAAACATGACCTCGGCCTGCCATTGCAGCATTAATGCAGTTTTAAACTGTTAATTCGACTTGGCAATATATCCCCCTTTCTGAGCCCTAATCTCACCTTTTATTGCATATAAGTCACCCTTAGGTAGGCCCTAGGTAGCCCATAGGGCAGATTGCATTTTAATTAAAGGTTGGACAGGTACTTTTAATTTTTACATATCTTGGTAGTGAAAAACTCCTAAATTCGTTTTTCACTACTGTGAGGCCTACCTCTCCCATAGGATAACATTGGATTGCCTTATTTCATTTAATACATGCTAACTTTTGAATGGGAAGGGGAAAGACTTTCATATTTGGTGTCTGAGAAATTGTTATTTAAAACCCTCCTTAATGGTAAAGTCGGATTTTAAATTACAGTTTTAGAAAGTTGGCATTTTCCTGCCTCAGCTATTTGATGCCTGCAGCCTATTCTTGGGTCAAATGGCTGAGTGTAGTTGGCAGTTGGTATTTGTTTATTCCTCCCAGACAGCCATACAATAGAGGGATTACGTGTGCCTGGATCGGTCATCGCTGGCAGGATGGGGGACCGTAGATGGGCACAGCCCCACTTGTAACTGAATGGCCTGTGCTCTGCCTTCACAAGAAGGTCATGCCATCCCTGCATTGTTCATACTGCCAGCTTAGAGCCAGGGCAGGGGAAGCAGAAAACTTCAAGTACTTCAAAGGAACTTTTATAAAACATTCTCCTACTTCAAAGAAGGCACCAGATTTAAAAGTAGAACTCTCAGACCCACTCTTTAGTTCACTTTCTGGACCTGCGGACGGACTCTCAGAGGTCTGCCTGCTGCTGTGACCTGCAGTGTACTTCACAAGACTGCTTTGCTGCACCTAGAAGAACTGCTTTGCTACCTGGAGACTGCTGTGAACCCTCAGAGGCCTGCTCTGCTGATTGAGCCCTGTTCCACTGCTTGAACCCAGAACTACCAGAACCAGTCCAAGCGCTAGTTGGCTGGCAACATGATCAGAGCTTCAGGGACTGAAAAGGTTCCAACCATCTTGAACCCACACCTAGACTCAGTCTAAGTGAGTCGTAACCCCCCAAGTGGTACCCCTCAAGTCCTGGACCCTTGGTGGTGCTAAAGGTGCCCAGGTAGTCAAAAGCCAAAACTTGGGACTTAGAACCTTTTTGGGCTAAAAACTGCTCTGAGAACCAAGGGAAGACTGGGACCAACCTGCTCGTCTATCCACCCAAAGTTCATAGCTGGGCAGCCTGATTTTGCGGCAACTCCCGGTACTCCCACAGCAAATCCTGTTTAATGGTCCTTCGCTAAAGGGGTATCCAACCTCATGGAACTCTCATCGGCTGCAGCTTCATCCCACTGGAGATTGACTTCCAAAAAAGAGACTTAAGTCCGAACGAAAAAAAATCTTCACTGTGACTTCGTCCAGCAGCTCCCTGACTATGATGTCTTCTCCTCTGACACTGCCTGCAGCCTTGCCCTGCTGAACTTCTACCTTCTCAGAGAATTTTTGTCGAATCTTTTTCCAAGTCTGAAGGTAAGCACCGACTGTGCTCAATCTACTTTTGTATCCAACTTGTGCTCCATCATGGTTGGCCATATTTTTTTACTTTGACCTGGTCTCGCACAACTAGATGTCCACGGTTGGCGCCTTGGTCTTTTAGGTGCTAGTTTTCACCTTAAACTTTAAAAATTCATGACTCTGGTTATACTGATTGGATTTTTGTCGTTTTGGTGTCAAGTAATTAATTAAAATATACTCAGTTTTCCTAAATTGGTGTGGGATTTTTCTAGTGTTGTCTTTTCACTTCACTACTGTTTGTGTACTGCATAGATACTGTAAACATTGCCTATAAGTTAAGCCTGACTGCTTTTGTGCCAAGCTATCAAAGGGTTAAGCACAGGTTGAATTAATGACTTTTGTGGGTCCCCCGATGGGGATTGTGGCTATTGCTTGACCAGGGTTAACACCCCAGTCAACCAACAACTCTATTTCTCACAATACTTATTAAAATAACATTTCAAGATGAGGTATTGCCAGCTTGACGACCAAAGTGACCTCATATTCTACTCTAATTGGAACCATTGTCTCACAATAGCGGCCTAGTACGTGAGAGTCAATGGCTGAGTACTGCTTCATCACTTCCTGCACTGCATTTATTTATTTATTTATTTATTTATAAAGTTTGATATAGCGCAAACTTGACCCCAGAGGGAATCAGAGCGCTTTACAGATTAGTTAAATAAGTAGAAAATAGATAACCAAGAAACATAAACGATGACGATGTCCGTTGCAAATCAGGAGTGGGACAGTGAGTTATAAACCAGTACATAGACGGCGTGCAAGCCCTGGTTGGAGAACAGCTGGTCAGATCAGTATCCAGAGAATGAGTTTGTGGGTTCAGGGTAGAGATTTGTTCATTAAAAGCAGTTTGACTTCTTTCTTGAATGAAGTGATTGAAGGGATCAGTCTGATTTCAGGGGGCAGGGAGTTCCAGATTCTAGGGGCCAATCCGGTGAAGGCTCGGTTGTAGGCTTTCTTTTTTCGAAATTTTTGAGGTGTCAACAGTAAAGTGCTGGTGCTTCTAGATGATCTGCCACCACCAGACAGTTCCAGTTTGTCAGCTAGGTACTTCGGTGTATTGAAGTGTAGGGCTTTGTGGGTCATGCAAGCAATTTTCATCTGAATCCTTGCCTCATAAGGGAGCCAGTTTAGTGCCTTCAGATCTGGAGTGATGTGGCTGTACCTTTTCGATCCAGTGATAAGCCTTGCAGCAGAGTTAAGGGATGCCCTTAGTGGAGCCAACTTGGATCTTGGCAGACCATATAGGGTAGCACTCCCATATTCTAATCTGGGGATAACTAGCGTTTGCACCGCTGATTTAAGGTCGTCGCAGGGGAGGAAGGGTTTTATTTTTCTTAGAATACTCATTTGAGAGTTTGCTCCTCTGGTGGCTGAGCTGATGTGCTCTTGCATGTTGAGATTCTTGTCAAGTGTAATTCCTAGTGATCTTGTGGAATCTGTAATGTGTGGAATGCAGTTGAAAACTGTTAAGTGTTTCATCCAATCTTCAATGTCGCGGGATCTTTTTGGTGGGGCAATTAAGAGGAATTCGGTTTTGAGCGAGTTGAGTTTAAGGTGGTTTCTGGTTAGCCAGTTTTGGGGTTTTTGGAGAGTTGTGTTGAGTAGACGGATATCCTCAGGGGAGGAGATTTTAAGGTATAGTTGGGTGTCATCTGCATACATGTGGTATTGTACATTGGAAAATTTCAGAATTTCTGTTAGAGGCTCCATGAACAGGTTAAAGAGAGTAGGTGATAAGGTGGACCCCTAAAGTGACAGGAGTGGTAGTGGACAGGGATTGGTTAACCTTAATTCTTTGAGTTCTGTTGTGTAGAAATGAGGCAAACCAATTTAGGACAACCCCTGATAATCCCATTCTGTGTTCAAGTAATTCAAGGAGGCTGTCATGTTTGACCGTGTCGAAGGCTGAGGATAGGTCTAGGAGGATTAGGAGGCAAGATTTGTTCTGATCTAGCATTTTAAGTGCGTCATCAACTATGTGGTTAAGGACTGTTTCCGTGCTGTGACCCAGACGGAAACCAGATTGGAATTGGTCAATAAGGTGGAACTGATCAATGTGATTGCATAGCTGGGTATGTACACATTTCTCAAGGAGCTTTGCCAGAGAGGGAATGGTGGAGATGGGACGGAAGTTATTGGGGTTCGTATGATCCGCTGTGGTTTTTTTAGAATGGGGTTACCCGCCCTGATTTTAGGGAGTCTGGTAAAGCTCCTTGGAGTAGTGAAGCATTCACTATCTTAGTCCAGAGAGGGAGTAAAGAGGTTTTAATCTCATTGAAGATGTTAGCTGGTAGAGGGTCGCAGAAGTGGTTTGACGGTTTAAGTGTTGTTAAGATATTAAGAATGGCATTTTCATCAAAGGTTTTGAAAGTGTCCCACGACGCGTTGTTTTTGAGGGAGAGTCCATGTAGGTCTGGGTGCTGAACAATCATATGCTGGCCTGGGCTATTCGGAGGTATCATCGGGAGGAGCTCAATTGCTGTTTGGAGATCACTTTCAATCTTTTTCGACTTTTCAAGAAAGAAGGATTCTGCATTGAAACACACCTGCATCAATACCTAGGGCCCAATTCCCAATCATATGGAGTGGTATTCCCACACAATTCTGAGTTTTATCGGGTGCAGGACGTACCCCCAAACCTTTCTGTGTACATTTTCCTCCTGCTATTAGAAGGTCAAAATGCGCACAGAAAAGGGTAATGGACCATATAATTCCCAGTCCCATACGTTCTTCCTCGTCTGGATCTGGACAACTGTGATGCCGGTAAGTATGTAGGAGATACCATCTGGCTCATAACAGGACCTCTAGTGTTCCCAGTCCAACAGCCACTAAGTTACTGAGATTTTGATCTATACAATAAATACTCACCTACACTGTTTTTTTAATTCATTTTATCTTTGTGAATGACTCAATTAATGTGGGTCAAACCCCTCAAGTAAATGTATAACAGTGGTTTTAGTGTTTCTTAGAATTACTACCTAGTCCCACAGAACAAATTACAAGTAAACCAGAACCCACATAAAAGGCATCTGCCTCCTTTGGGGTCTCAGAGCTACAAGAATGAAATATTAACAACGCCAAATAGCTGCTCTCTTGTGAAAAACTATCATGGCAGAAGCCACTTCAAATGACACACCAGGAAATTATTTGACAAATTAAAGTCTGTGTCTGACAGGCCTGGACTGGCCCTATCAGGTACCAGATGTTTTCACAGTAGTTCAGGAAAGTGGTGGCCACTTTTGTTGCTGAGGCTGGGATGGCCATGTTTACTTTAAAAAAAAATCTATGTAAGACACATGGATTGACAGTGTGCCCAGTCAGACCACTTTCACTTCAAAACCATTCGTTTTTGCATTTTGTTGTTTCCTCTCTCCTGCACAGCCACCACAAGCAGCATTGACCTTCAGGGCTTTAGCCATATGAGGATCTGCTGTTGCTTGGTTCAGAGAGTCCAAAACATATATGATAAAGACTCTTCAAAATTCAAAACAGTGTATTTCTTTATAATATAACTATTGCATTTCAGATTAATATGGTAAATTATACCATTGCATTAAGTGACAATTGTTGGAAGTGATAAATTCTAATTATGAGCTTACATATTCATGCCCCCATGCCTCATGGCAATGCTTTTTGTGAACCAAGAGGAAAGTTAGTTATGTTTTGCCCCCTGTACATGGCCTAGTGTGTTACTACAGATAGAGTAGCATTAAAGTATTTTGCTTTTGTGCACACACACTCTGAACTGATGTATTTCAAGGTGCTCACATGTGATGAGGAAAGAAAAGGAGGCACTGGTAAAATTCATGCAAGGTTCTCTGATTTCACGTTGTGCAGTCCAGCCACTAAATCATTATCTCATACTCTCTCCTGTTGGAAATTGGGCTGCTGTTTGACGGGGAAAACCCTCCTCAAGCAGCAATCACAATCTGTGTCACGGTGAAACACGAGCAAATCCCAAATTGACCTGTGCTTAACATTTCTGGTAGCTTGACACAAAGCAGTCAGGCTTAACTTAGAGGAAATGTGTAAAGTATGTATGCAGCACTTCAAACAGTAATAAAGTGAAAATACAACACAAGAAAAATCCCACACTAATTTAGAAAAATAGAGTAAACTTTAATTCATTATTTGATACCAAGATGACGAAAATGCAATCAGTAGAACCAGAAATATGAAATTTCAAAGTTTTAAGTGAAAATAGTGCCTAAAAGCACAAAGCACCAACTTTGATTATCTGGTCATCCTGAACCGTGACAAAGACACACTTTTAGGCCGACCACGATGGAGCTCAGGCTGGATACAGGGACCAAGTTAGGCCTGCTGAACAAAGTACCTTAAATCCTGGTTTGCGGAGCGTTATGAGATCCCAGTGATGTCAAGTACAGCATCTTCATAGAGGATGCCGTTGACGAGGGGTTTGCGATGTGAATGCCTGCATTGAGGATGCATCATGCAGTACAAGTTCTGAGGAGACTGAGGCCTGCAATGAGAGGTCCGGTGTCATAGATGTGTTGTGCTGTGACAGTTCCGAAGCGGGGATGCGTGGCGATGCATTGCCCCTTGTTGGTTCCAACCACAGCTGGGCGGCAGTGCACCTTTAGGCCCAATTCCAAGGGTCCAGGACTAGGGTGGCACCACCTGGGGGATAGAACTCACAGCAGACAAAGTCCAGGTGCTGGATTTAAGGTGGTTAGAGCCTTTTCTGTCCCTGAGGCTCTGATCAAGAGGCTAGCCATCTAGCCCTTGAAGTCTCTCTGGTGGTCCTGGGTTAAAGATGCAGATCCAGTCCTCTCACTCATGCAGAAGGGCATTAGGGCAGAAAAGTAGCAGGCCTTCTTGCAGAGCAGCACAACAGTCCTTCTGAGACTTCCTGAGGTCCAGAGGGGTACTGAAGAGTTGGGTCTAGGGGTCTAATATTTACACCTGGTGCCCGCTTTGAAATAAAAGACGATTCCGGAGGTTTCCACCCCCAGAGTGGTTTGGAACTTCCTGCCTCCTGCCCTGGCCCTATCTTGTCTAGATTCACAATAGACTAGAGACAAACCATTTGTGAGTGTGCCCAGGCAAAACCTTTGTGATGTGCAAGTGTGGTAGATAACAGCTCCTCCCCCTCATCAAGTCAGAGATGGCCCATCCTGCCAACATCTATGCTTCTTTGTCTCACTGTCTGTGAGCAATATACAAAGACCAACTTCCAGCTGCATCTAGTCATGTGACCCAGGAAATAGGCTGCAGGCACCAAATGGTTGGGACAAGAAAGGGCCACCTTTTTAAAAGTGGCATTTCCAGAACTGTAACTTAAAATCTGACATTTTACCATTAAAGAGGGTATTAAATTACAATTGTTTAGACACCAAACTTGACACTCCTACTTGCTCCCAATTGAAAGTTATCACCTATTAAATATAATAAGTTAACCTAATGTTATCCTATGGTAGAGGTACTATGGTAGAGGTAGGCCAGTAGTGAAAAACAAATCTAAAGGTTTTTCAATACCAGGACATGTAAAAGTGAAAAGTGCATGTCCATCTTTTCAAATACATTAGACCCTGCTCCATGGGTTGCCTAGGGCCTACAGTAGGGGTAGGATATATATATTAAAAAGGAAGGATTAGGCCTGGCAAGAGGATTATCTTGCCAGGTCAAAATGGCAGGTTAAACTGCACACACAGGCCGTCATGTAGTACCACTTTACTAGGGACTTACAAGTATATTAAATGTGCCAATTGGGTGTTTGTCAATTTTGCCATGCTTAAAGGAGAGAGTACACACACTTTAGCACTGGCTAGCAGTGGTAAAGTGAACATAGTCGTAAGACCGACAAAAACAAGAAAATCAAAAATGGAGGAGAAAGGCAAAACGTTTGGGAGAAGACCACCCTATGGCTTACAGGTTTAACATCTCCCATTTTAGATCAAAGCCTAATGCTTTGTGTTTAATTCTTAGAGGTGCTTGATCAGTGCACTGTGTTAAATACATCCATGCATGCATCCATGTGTGTTTCACAAGGATTGGTGGTGGTAATGTTTGAGGGAGGGTGATGTTTTAATGTAGAAGCTAAAATGAAAACCAGAGACCCACCTCTTGGTCAGTGCATTGAAATTGTTTGCTCCATATAACTACAAGTCTTGATTGACTGACATCTATTTATGAATAGCATCCATTACTGCTCCTTATTCATCCAAATATCCATTAATTCAGTGAGCTGTGCAGCCATATTTCCAATCTCCATCCATCCATTCAATGATTGGACAAGGTTCTATAATGAAAAATGTGCTGTAAAATGCACCATATTTGCATTTATTTTCAATATTTCTGGACCGGAGAACACCCCCTCCCCACAAGCCTTCCTTCCAGTGGCAGGCTCGCTCACTCCACTCGCTCACCACATATAGTATAAGGACTGGTCTGACAAATTTGTCATGGTGGCTTTTGGTTCCTTACACAGCCCTGGTGAGACAAACCTCTCAATCTGCTGAAACAACAGAAGAAGCTCTGGTTTTGTACTGCTGTCTGCATACTTTGCTGAGTTTGTAGATGCTGCTTCCTTGCTGATCGCACCCATAGCCAGGGCTTGAATAAGAACAGATTCCACTTATTGCCAATTAGCTTGTGAATTGTAACTGTAATCTACATGGTGATGGACCATGCGGTACTGCCCAGCACTGACTTCCATACTAGCTGTTTGAACTTGAAGTTCCTGCCTGCCAGCAAGCCAATCAGTCACTGGCAGACACTTATCAAAACTACGGGTCTTTTCCTCCAATGGGACATAGGGAACTGCCATTAGAGGAAGACTCCTTAGCAGTGGTACAGAGACCGGCTGTGGAAGTCTGCTGCTATCAATTATTTCACCCTTTAGTCTCCTCTATTTCTCTGGAGGTGAACCAGGCTCCAAGCACCAGATCTTTTCTGCTTGCCCTCCCACATCCGCTTGGCCCACCAAGGTTTGCCCTATTGGCAAAATGGCATTTATAGCCCAGAGATTATAGTTACATCCCATTGTGACCTTCATGAAATGGTAAATTGCTCATTCACCCATGCTACAAGTGATATGGGTCCTGTGTTTAATGCACATTGTCATTTCAAAAGGACCATTTGTATGAAAAAGGTTATTGGCAGATTGGCAGTAGTTGGAAGGCCATTGTGACTACTGATTATACATTCTTTCCTTCATCATGTTTGCCCATTATATGTTTTTTTTTCTGTGAAATGCTTGCTCTCTTTGATCAAAAGTGATTTCTTCACCATCATAAGCTACCTTGCTGAATAAACTTGCAACCTTTTTATAGATATTAATTTTGATTTGATTTTGAGTATTGAAAGCTTGCAAATACCAGTGGGTTTCCTGACACTGCAGACTCTAAATGAAAATACTGAAATAAAACAGACAGAGACATTTTGTTTATTGGGACAGATGGGTTTTCAAAATTTTAAGGACCCTAAGTAGACTGGTTCTGAGTGAATAGCGAGAGAGAGAGTGTACCAGCCTTGCGCTGTAAGCACAGGGAAGGTACGTGATCTATGAAACATTGAAACAGAAACCAAGTAGAAGTGGCAGAGTGCAAAGATCTGGAAGGAAAATCCCAAGTGAACAGCAAGAATATGTCGCTTTTGTGTGAGGATGAGTGGACTGTTTTATGGCCATAACAGAGCACCTTAAACAGGCATCTCTTTTGAATGGGGAGCCAGTGAAGTGCCTTAAGAGGCGCTGAAGTGCTTGAATATTGGTAATGTTCAGCGCTAATTTGGCTGCCGCGTTTTCAACCATTTGTAGCCTTCAAGACAGATAGAAAAGAAATCCCACGAACAAGACGTTGTATTAGTCCAATCTGCTTTTAATCAGCAATTGGATCAGATGTTGCCAAAGGCAGTAGGAATGAGAGGCTGGATTGTTTTTAGTATTTTATAATAAGGAAACAAGAGGAAGTACGTTTCCAGACATGAGCATCAAAAGACATATTAGATTCATAAATGATTCCTAGGTTATGGTTGTATGTAGCATAACAAAGGCTAGCCATTAGAGAATGATGCCACCAGGATGAGGACCAACAGGAGGAATTTCCAAACACCAAGACCCTAGTTGTATCCGAGTTGAGATGGAGTGAGTTGGTGTTCATCCAGTCGGCAACTGCTAAATGCAGGATTTGAAGACATCATGAATGGAGTCAAAACTTCTTCCAAGTGAAGAATTAGCTGAGTATATCTTCAACATAAGCAAAAATTGGAAGCCAAAGGATGATATAAGATCTGCTAAGGGCACCACGTAGAGATGAAAAGGGGTGAACAAAAAGCAGACTCATGAGGAACTCCGCATCGTAGGATCGTGAAAGACAAGCTGTAAGAGGCAGTAGGACTGCCTGTGATCGTGAGTTCAAAAAGAAGCTAAACTAGTCAAAAACCATACCTTGCAGACCAGCTAGGTGGATTTTGTCTTGAAGGATGCTACAGGAAACCGTGTCAAATGCCAACAAAAGATCTAATAGAATGAAGGTTGCAGAGCGGGATCATTCGGATGTCATTACTGGCGGCGATCAACTCGGTCCCTATTCTAAGAGTAGGCCTAAATCCGGATTGGAAAGTATTGAGGAGGTTGTTATTTTCAATTTGTTGGGCTAGCTGACAGTTGACCCAACTTTCCAATACCTTTGTCAACACAGGAAGGAGGGAGATGGGGTTAGTTGGAAAGGATCCTAGGATCCAAGATGAGCTTCTTCAGGAATTGAAGAACAGGTATGGTTTTACAGAAAGAACCAGCAGCCACTAACAATAAAGTATGCTAGATAAACAGTAATGACGAGGAGGGATAGTGGGCATCTGTACATAGTTAATGTCCTCCTCAGAGCCCTAAAGTGAAACTAAAGCTATTATTACACAAGAAAAAAAACAACAAGCAATGGCAAAGGAAATACACCAGGCGCTTATAAAACTCAAAGTGCTTCTTTGGCGATTTTGTATCTGTGTTTGTGAATATGTGAACTGTTTCTATTTCTCATAGTGATGAACCCATACTGTATGATCCTGAAAACTATTAATCTTTGTAGTTTCAGGCTATTAACATTATGGTCACAAGTAAGAACATTTGCTGGGGTTGCAATTCAGTTTTGCCTGTTGGGAGAAATAGATTTGGATTGCATTTATTTTAAGCTGAACAATATCTTAACATTGAAAACCATCAATGCAACTCATATAAGAGTATAAGGTGTACAGCGGCTCTAATGAATCAATTCCATGGAAATATTTGCTTCAAAAATTTTATTAAGAAACATATGTTAGAACGACATATTCAAGGACATTATGGCCTGAGTTAGAGTCTGGCTGAGTGGTACTCCGACACAAACGTGGCAGTCATCAAGTCCACCTTATTACTAGTGCATTTGGATATACTACACTTGTAAAAAGGCGGATTAGATGTCCACCTGCAAAACTCTTAATCAGGTACTTAATTTAATTCATTGAACATAAATTCTGAATTGTTTACCTTTTAATACTGTAATGCTTTTAATATATTTAGTTGAAATATATTGAACTATTTTCCAATGTTGGTTATGGTTATTTTTACTGGGCTCATTTATTTTCATTGAAACATGTTATTGCTGATTTATTTTTCACAAAAAATATTTTAAACTCTGATTATTTTTGTTGTAGTGTTTGTAGTGAAATATGTTAAGGTTATTTTGTAAATCTGTTGAAACATTTTTGCAGTGTTATTAAGCCCAAATGCTAATTTCCCAATGATAATATATTTCATTCTTATTACAGATTCCTTTTAATATAACCATTTATTATTGCTCACCTTTTAACATTTCGCTGCAATGCCTTATCAATGTATTTGTTTATTTGTAACTTTTTGACTAGGGAGTTTAGTTTGCATTCCTATTATGTTAATGTTGCACTGCACCATAAAAATTTGAATTAAGTGTTTTGTGCGTATAATTTTCTTTCATTGCTTCATTTGTCACTTTATATGCTGTGCATTCTTGCCTCACTCCTTTCTCAAGGTCTCTACACTTACCCCATTCCTTGCTGTGTCCCCCCGTCTTATAAGTCTGAAAGTTATCAAAGCAGCAGAGCATAAGTCTGGAGAATGGCACTGAAATATTGAGTTTTAAATATCGTGCTACAAAAATATCATAGCAAAAATATTGACAACTAAAATATCAACAAGGTAAGTATATAAAGGAAAGCGGAGGCTTACTTCTTAACTTTACAACTATGTACCTTGATGATATATATTGTCAAGATATATAGATGCTGTGCTCGGCATGGTGTTGGGTGCAGGGCCTGTGCCTAGCCCCTTGTAGGCACCAAACCTCTGCCGCACACAGCCTTCAGCCTTGCACAGTCTGGGGTAGGATGCCCACGTTTATTTTTGTAATTTTGTTGCACCACGGATCTGTGGATCTGCCATGATTCTCCAGGGGGACGTACAGGGGCTCATGGTGGATCCGCAGGTCCACAGACCCACCCCCCCCACCCAATTTTATTTTTTTTTTTCTTCAAATTTGGCCCCCAAGTGGTCAGGCTGACACTGCTCTGCCCCCTTATATCTTTTTTCTTTTATTATGTGTGATTCAGGGCCCGAGTCCTAAGATGTGGGCTGCAACTTTTCTTTCATGTAGAGGCCAGCCAATCACAACACTAGCTGGAGCTGTCGGATCCACCACATTGGATCCACAGTGGAACCACGGCATTAAATATATACATATATTTGAACCTTAATTTCTCAAAAACTACTGAACGGATTTACACCAAATCACAACAAGCTCACTTACTCAATCAAGATGTAGCATCCTGTTAAATCTGATGTAATTTTATTCAGCCATGTTGGCTGAAGCTGTGTCTAAGGTTCCTATAGAAAATTGCATGGGGAAAACAAGTTTTGGAGCCCCCCTTTTTCTCTGCCTCCGCTTGACGATCACCCCGAAACTTTCCAGGACCAAGCTGAGGTGGATGAGACTTTGTTTTGGAAAGTTTTGTGAAGATTCGTCTAACAGCGCCAAAGTTATTAGCAAACCAAAATATACATATATATATATATATTCACTGAAAAAACCATAGGTTTCAGACATGTTATAGTTAGAAATTAGCATTTAAAAAACCTTTGAAATTCACTGAAAAAACCATAGGTTTCAGGCATGTTATAGTTAGAAATTAGCATTTAAAAAACCTTACAAATTCACTGAAAAAACCATAGGTTTTAGGGACAGTTATAGTTAGTTGGACATTGCACTCGTACAAAACCCGTGAAATTCCCCCGTTATAGTTAGTTCAGCTAACTATAACTCGCGCCCGCAATGCACTGCTGATGACGTCACATATTACATCACTCATGACATGGTCAGTGACATCACTGATGACATCACTGATGACATCTCAAATGACATCACTGATGACATCATCCAGTGACTGTGTGTTTCTGTAAAGTTTAAATATGTTTAATATATATAGGGAAAGGCGTATTGAAGAATGAGTGGGTGTATAAGTGTCTGAATGGATGATTTAGTACGTGCGTGACTGACTCTACAAGTGAGTGATTAAACGTATCTTACTGAATGCATGGGTTAGTGACTAAACTGTGTGAATGTCTGTATCCGTCTGTTGGTGTGTAAGTGGATGCATGGATTTGCGAATAGCTACATGAGTGTCTATATGGGTTATTGATTGGTTCTATGAGTATCTGTATGGGTGCCTGAGTGTTTGTGTGGATGGGGTGTGTGCGACTGTGCATAGATGTGTGAGTGGGTGATTCACTGGGTGGATGGTTTCAAGAGTGCATCTGTGATAGACTGTATGGGTGGGTAAGTGTGTGTAAGAGTGTGTTAGTGAGTGAATGTATGTCCCAGTGGTACATGTGTGAGTAACTACATATGTGAAAGGCAGTATATATGTGTATTGGAGTATATAAATAGCTATAAGCGAGAGTGAGTGATTGTGATAGTGGCTGTATGGATGAGTGTGTGCTTGTATCAGTGATTGTATAAGAGCGTAACAATGTGCTAGTATTTGTATGATTAAGTGAGCTGGTGTGTATAACTGTATAGGTGAGTAAATGGCAGTGTGTTTAATTATTTGCATGACTGACTAGGTGTGTGAGTACCTCTATGGATGAGTGGCGGTGTTTGAGTGTCTATATAGGAGTAAGAGTGCATATGATAGTCCTGTACTGAGTGACCATAAGTATGAGTGACTGTACGGGTGAGTGAGTGGATGTGTGTGTGTAGACCTAAGAATCAGTGAGTGGGTATGTAGTTATTGGTGTTGGAGTGTCTATGGTTTTGCAAATGGCACTCTGTAATTTAGATTGGGTGTATCAAAGGTTATATTAGGGTGTGAGGAGCTGCATCAGATTATCACGTGGATGATGTCATCAGTGATGTCATTTGAGATGTCATCAGTGATGTCATCAGTGATGTCACTGACCATGTCATGAGTGATGTAATATGTGACGTCATCAGCAGTGCATTGCGGGCGCGAGTTATAGTTAGCTGAACTAACTATAACGGGGGAATTTCACGGGTTTTGTATGAGTGCAATGTCCAACTAACTATAACTGTCCCTAAAACCTATGGTTTTTTCAGTGAATTTCAAAGGTTTTTTAAATGCTAATTTCTAACTATAACGTGTCTGAAACCTATGGTTTTTTCAGTGAATTTCAAAGGTTTTTAAAATGCTAATTTGTAACTATAACGTGCCTGAAACCTACGGTTTTTCAGTGAATTTCAAAGGTTTTTTAAATGACAATTTTTAAATGTATTAATTTTTATATTAATTTTTTTCATACTGATTTACTACTTTTTTAGAAACAATTTCTTTTACATATTTTATTTTTTAAATTACATTGTAATTACATTATACATTACATTACAAAAAATACTTTCTCAGAATGAATTACTTTAGTTTAAATACTTTGCACATAGGCAATAGACTTTTAAGTACAGTAGTTACAGTTGTTGCAATGGGCAACACATTTTCAAACACAATGCAACATTCAGCTCAATGTGAATTTCTAGTTAAATGCAATTAGTTACTTTATGGATTACTTTTCTAACCACAGGACTGGATCCTAGATTCAGTCCTGGTACATCTCCTGTAAACAGTTGAGTAAAAGCGTTTTGGTTACAGTCGTGATTTTTAAGGAATATTATTGTATTTTAAAAGTTGACACTTAGAAACTTTTTCTCATAGAATCACCAATGTTATCCTATGGAAGGAAATTCACTTAGCAGGTAAAAACTGTTATCGTTACTTTTTCTTACTCAGTGTTGGATCCTGGATCCAGCACTGGTGCATCTCCTGTAAACAGTTGAAAGAATGCGTTTAAGTCATACAGGCGATTTTTAAGGAATATTTGTAGTTTGTGAAAATCGACACTTTGAAACTTTTCTGCTGAAAACCAGACAATGGATTCCTATGGAAGAAAATATAAGTTACTGGTAAGTACGGTTAAAATTACTTTTCAGGACCAGTACTGGGCTGAAAGATACAGCACTGAGGTCTCTCCTTATAACAGGTGAGTAAATCGAAATTCGTATTTCGGCTGATTTTAGAGGAATATTTGTATGTTTCAAAAATCAACACTTAGAAACTTTTTCAGCAAAAAGCAGGCAATGATATCCTATGGAAGGAAATTCAAGTTACTGGTAAGTACGGTTAAAATTACTTTTGAGGATCAGTACTGGGCTGAAAGATGCAGCACTGAGGTCTCTCCTGATAACAGATGAGTAAATCGGAATTCGTATTTCGGCTGATTTTAGATGAATATTTTAAAGTTCCAAAACTCCACACTTAGAAGAATTTCCAAGTGAAACCAGTCAATGTTAGCCTATGGAAGGAAATTCAAGTTACCGGTAAGTACGGTTAAAATGACTTTTCAGGACCAGTACTGGGCTGAAAGATACAGCACTGAGGTCTCTCCTGATAACAGGTGAGTAAATAGGAATTCGTATTTCGGCTGATTTTAGATGAATATTTTAAAGTTCCAAAACTCCACACTTAGAAGAATTTCCAAGTGAAACCAGTCAATGTTAGCCTATGGAAGGAAATTCAAGTTACCGGTTAGTACGGTTAAAATTACTTTTCAGGACCAGTACTGGGCTGAAAGATACAGCACTGAGGTCTCTCCTGATAACAGGTGAGTAAATCGGAATTCGTATTTCGGCTGATTTTAGATGAATATTTTAAAGTTCCAAAACTCCACACTTAGAAGAATTTCCAAGTGAAACCAGTCAATGTTAGCCTATGGAAGGAAATTCAAGTTACCGGTAAGTACGGTTAAAATTACTTTTCAGGACCAGTACTGGGCTGAAAGATACAGCACTGAGGTCTCTCCTGATAACAGGTGAGTAAATCGGAATTCGTATTTCGGCTGATTTTAGAGGAATATTTGTATGTTTCAAAAATCAACACTTAGAAACTTTTTCAGCAAAAAGCAGGCAATGATATCCTATGGAAGGAAATTCAAGTTACTGGTAAGTACGGTTAAAATTACTTTTGAGGATCAGTACTGGGCTGAAAGATGCAGCACTGAGGTCTCTCCTGATAACAGGTGAGTAAATCGGAATTCGTATTTCGGCTGATTTTAGAGGAATATTTTAAAGTTCCAAAACTCCACACTTAGAAGAATTTCCAAGTGAAACCAGTCAATGTTAGCTTATGAAGGAAATTCAAGTTACCGGTAAGTACGGTTAAAATTACTTTTGAGGATCAGTACTGGGCTGAAAGATGCAGCACTGAGGTCTCTCCTGATAACAGGTGAGTAAATCGGAATTCGTATTTCGGCTGATTTTAGAGGAATATTTTAAAGTTCCAAAACTCCACACTTAGAAGAATTTCCAAGTGAAACCAGTCAATGTTAGCCTATGGAAGGAAATTCAAGTTACTGGTAAGTACGGTTAAAATTACTTTTCAGGACCAGTACTGGGCTGAAAGATGCAGCACTGAGGTCTCTCCTGATAACAGGAGAGTAAATCAGAATTCGTATTTCGGCTGATTTTAGAGGAATATTTGTATGTTTCAAAAATCAACACTTAGAAACTTTTCAGCAAAAAGCAGGCAATGATATCCTATGGAAGGAAATTCAAGTTACTGGTAAGTACGGTTAAAATTACTTTTGAGGATCAGTACTGGGCTGAAAGATGCAGCACTGAGGTCTCTCCTGATAACAGGTGAGTAAATCGGAATTCGTATTTCGGCTGATTTTAGAGGAATATTTTAAAGTTCCAAAACTCCACACTTAGAAGAATTTCCAAGTGAAACCAGTCAATGTTAGCCTATGAAGGAAATTCAAGTTACCGGTAAGTACGGTTAAAATTACTTTTCAGGACCAGTACTGGGCTGAAAGATGCAGCACTGAGGTCTCTCCTGATAACAGGTGAGTAAATCAGAATTCGTATTTCGGCTGATTTTAGAGGAATATTTGCACAATGGTGAAGGGAGGGGCGGGGCCTGAGGTGACATCTGTGCAAACGCGCCCCGTGGCGCGTTTTAAGTTGGGGGATTAAGTCCCCTTGAATCATGAGGGTCCCTACGGGCCAACTAGCCCACCAGGAACCTCCAGTATGCGCCAGGGGCTGCGTTGCAGAGACATGTACAGAGGCCACACCCCTTTTACACCTCTCTGCAACGCAGCTCTGTGGCGCTTTCTGGACGTACCTGTTGGGCTAGTTGGCCCCAGGGACCCTCAGGATTGAAGAGGATTTAATTCCCCATCTTAAAACGCGCCACGGGGCCTGTTTGCACACATGTCACCTGAAGCCCCGCCCCTCCCTTCACCACTGTGCAAACGCGCCCCGTGGCGCGTTTTAAGTCGGGGGATTAACTCCCCTTGAATCCTGAGGGTCCCTGGGGTGCAACTAGCCCACCATATACCTCCAAAAGCGCCATAGAGCTGCGTTGCAGAGAGGTGTAAAAGGGGCGTGGCCTCTGTACACCTCTCTGCAAGGCAGCCCCTGGCGCATACTGGAGGTTCCTGGTGGGCTAGTTGGCCCCAGGGACCCCAGTATTCAAGGGGAATTCGTTCCCCCTCTGCAAACGTGTCAGGGGGCGCGTTTGCAAAGTGGTGAAGGAAGGGGGCGGGGCCTACGGGTCCGATCGTTTCCCCCTGAAGGGGGCTGTGTAGCCCCCTTCCTTTTTCCTATTTTTAGGCCCTGGGGACCCCATCCCCCAGGGCCTTACCCCTTTTTTTTTATTAAAATTTAAAAAAAAACGGGAAGGGGCCGCGTGGCCCCCTTCCCTGGGCCTGTATTGGCCCCGGGACCCCATCCCCCGGGGCATGGCCTCTTTTTTTATTTGGAGGGGGCTGCCTGGCCCCCTCCTCAGGCCACTTAAGGCCCCGGGGACCCCATCCCCGGGCCGGCCTTGCACTTTTTTAAAAAAAAATCCATTTTTTTACTTTGGGGAGGGGGCTGTGTGGCCCCCTCCGTGGCCACTTATGGCCCCGGGGACCCCATCCCCCGGGGCCTGGCCTCTCGTTGGGGACTGTGGGGGGTCCCCAAGCCCCCACAGTCCCGCCGGCTCCCCGTGTCCTACGGGAGCCGGCATTGCTTTACACATGGGGAGCTGCTAAGATGCAGCTCCCCATGTGGAAAGCAATCGGCTTTGGATATTGGAAGAGAGGCAGGTTTCCTGCTCTCTCTTCCAATATCCAAAGCAAGTTTGCAATGACAGGACGGGAGCCGCGAGGCTCCCGTCCTGTCATTACAAACAGCAGTGTCCCGGGGGTAGGCACCCGGGACACTGCAGGAGCCGGCCCTGGGGGTGGCGGTCCCCAGGGCCACTACAGGCTCCAGGAGGGGGCCGCGCGGCCCCCTCCCTACATTTTGAAAGCCCCGGGAGGTGGTGGTCCCCGGGGCTTGGGGGTCCAAAACGGACCCCCATTTTAATTTTTCTTAGTGCCCCCGGGAGGTGGTGGTCCCCGGGCGTGTGGGGGGCTGGAGCCCCCCACACAGGTTTTAATTTAAAAAAGAAGCCCCGGGGAGGTGGTGGTCCCCGGGGCTGCGGGAGGGCTCAGAGCCCTCCCGCACCATTATACATAAAGCCCCGGGGGTGGTGGTCCCGGGGCTTGGGGGCCCTTAGAGGCCCCCACACATAAATTAACCCCCCCAGCATGCCCCCGGGACTTGGCCCACCCGGGGGCCAATTACCATCGAAGCGCGGGAGACCGCGCTCGATTTTCGGCAGGATTCGCGCTCCCTGAGCGCATCCTGCCGATTTAAAAAAAAAAAAAAATTTTTGCCCAGGGGTCCTTGTGGGACCCCCTGAGCAGACCTAGGGGTCAGGGTGTTTCTACCCTGCCCCCTTTGTGCGCTTTGTGCACTTGTTTCTGTCCTCGGTTCTACCGAGGGACAAAATGGCTGCCAACACTTCCTGATTTGGAGTGTTGACAGCCAATTAGCATGCAGCTCGTGATCGGGAGGGTGCGCGAATCCGACGCGGCCATAGATATATATGTACTTTTACTTTTGATTTTCTCAGTAACTACTGAACGGATTTACACCATTTAACAAAAGGGTTCTTTCTGAACCAAGAACTACCTCTTTGCCAAATTTGGTGTAATTCCGTTCAGCAGTTCGGGCTGTAGCCGTGTCTAAAGTTTCCTATGGAAAATTGCATGGGGAAAACGCGTTTTGGGACCCCCTTTTTCTCGGCCCCCGCTTGACGAATCCCCCGAGACTTTCAGGGTAGGAGCGGACCGGAGCGCCCCACAAAGTTTGAAAATTTTGCGAAGATACGTCAACCGGCAAGAGAGTTATTTCAAATAGAATGTCGCGGATTTCCTATGGATAATAGGTTGTAACTATAACTATCTACTGGCGACCGCCAGTAGATAATATATATATATATATATATATATATATATATATATATATATATATATGTAACCAAAAACGCCCAGAAGCTTGAGGCCACACACAGCTGCAGGTGAGTTACAAACTCCATATATATTCACTGAAGAAAACAAAGGTTAAAGTAAGGTTATAGGTAGGTGAATTTCTCACTGACAACATTAACATTTTGAAAAAAAACACAGAAATTCACCAGTTATAGTTAGCAGCACTAACTATAGCTTGCGCCACTGTCATGCACTGCTTATGACCCCACATGTGACATCACTTATGACATGTTCTATGACATCATTTATGACATCACTGATGACATTTCAAATTTCTGTTTTTTTTGTACAAAACGTTAACTTTGTCACTTAGAAATTTACCTAACTATAACATTACTTTCACCTTTTTTTCAGTGAATTTCTGTTTTTTTAATCCAAAACCCATATTTTTATTACACCTAACTATAATGTTACTTTAACCTTTGTTTTTTTCAGTGAATTTCTAAGCTTTTTTTAAATTATATCTAAAAATAAATAGATACGAAGTACAATGTTTGCGTTGAGAAAGTTCAACTTCTTCGTTTTGTAACTCACTTATACAAAAATATTCCAAGTATAGTTTTCATGGTCTTTGTATGTATCTTTACATAAACTTCATATTTATATTTCAAAAAGACACTTGTAAGTTTTTCCAATACTGTAAACTATGTGTTTTCACTATGTACATCCTTTTTTAAGGTGAGTGATCGCTCTCACAGGAGGCTTGCAAGATCGTAGAGTTATACATTTTGTTCTAATCTGTTGTACAGAGTTCTTTTTCACCTTTTCAGTTATTATTGAATGCTACCGTTTAATAATTAAATCAGTACAGAATTAATATTGTATTTATTACTTTATTTACAAACTTACGGCTCTTGTGATATGATCACAGGAGCTGAACACACAATTCCCCGTGTGCACTACGAGGGGGCTGTACTTCCTGTCAGGCTCTCATATTACACTCGCGAGATCTTACATTTGTAATTAGGTTCATAACATTATATTTTTGTAATTTTGAGAAGTGTTCTTTAAAGTACAAAAACAGTTGATTTATTGTCACAATATTAAGAAAGTTCTCTGTATTGTACGATCTCACGGCCCTTGCGTGAGACACCCACTAGATACCCAGGAGTGGAAAGACATCTCAAGGAAAGATTGAGATTGGTTCATATGGATGTCTTTATATAGCAAAGAAATGTTCCTTCCTTTTTGCAGCATTTGCCTTTTGGGTTTTTCTCCGATTACACCTTTTTGGCTACCTCTCTGACTTTGCTCATTTTCTGTGATCAGAATGGCATCATCTAAATCAGATGAGAACCCTACTCCTGTTTCCTGAGGACCTCAGGACACAAGTGGACTTCATCCCCCGAGCAGCAGTGCGCCAGGAGCCACGTTTGCAGAGTGGTGTAAAAAGGGGGCGTGGCCTCGGACCACTCTCAGCAATCCAGGTGTGTGGCGCTTACTGGAGGTACCTGGTGGGCTAGTTGACCCCCAGGGACCCTCAGGAATGAAGGGGACTTAATACCCCAAATTAGAACGCGCCAGGAGGCGCGTTTGCAGAGTGGTGGGGAAAGGGGGCATGGCCTTTGTCCACCTCTCAGCAATCCTACTGTGTGGGGCTTACTGGAGGTAAGAAATAGGCTAGTTGGCCACTAAAGGATTCCCAGCAGCAGAGGGGACTTCAATCCCCATCCAAGAGCGCGCCAGGGAGCGCGTTTGTAGAGTGGTGGGCAAAGGGGGCGTGGCCTGCTATGAGAATTTAACAATCCTGCTGTGTGGGACTTACTGGAGGTAATAGGAGGGGTAGTTTGCCCCAAAAGATGTCCTTGGGGGCCAACTACCCCTCTTGTTACCTCCAGTAAGTCCCACACAGTGGGATTTCTAAGACGTCTTCGGAGGCCATGCCTCCCTTTCTCCACCACTCTGCAAACGCACCTCCTGGCAGACTGCGGGATGGGGGATGAATTTCAATTTATTCCTGAGGTACTTTGGGGGCCAAGGAGCCCTCCTGGTACCTCCTGTAAGTCCTACGCAGCGGAATTCCTGAGCGCTGGTCGGAGGCCCAGCACCCTTTCTCCACCACTCTGCAAAAGCGACTACTAGTTAAAGAAGTTTTTGCAATGTAATAGGTTTCACATTTGCGAGAATTAAAGCTATTGGCGTTGTAAATGTAAAAGTTTTTTACTAATGTTTTTTGGAGTGGAGTGGCTGTACATTGTGTGTAGTGGAATTATGTGGTATGTTGTGCAGTGAAATTTTGTGGATAGAAAGTATGTGGTATTTAGTGTATAGGAAGTATGTAGAGTGGGATTATGTGTTATGGAGAGTAATTATGTGGTATGGTAGTCTGTGTTGTGGAGTGGTAACGTCAGGTTTAGTCTTCCTCGTTTCCATAGAAGCCCAACTATGAACTCAGTGAGACAAAAAAAGAAGGAATCACTGAGAAGGACTTGTGGACCTAGTCAGAGGTATGATCAGGGCCACTGGAATTATGTGACTGTTTGGCTGCACCGACTTTCGCACAATTATACATTTTCTGCATTAGCCACATAATTCATCATCTGCTCCCTAATCTGCAGATTTGAACAAAAAAAGCCTTGTTTCTAGCTCAAACGGCTCAAATGTTACCAAAAATGCAGCGACAAGTGTTACAGCTTGGTGGAAGGCCCTTTGCAAACCTAGAATGGTCACCTGTTACTTATTGCTAAATGTGGGTGTTAAATTGGTACTAATGGTGTGCAAGCCACTCTTGCTTCCATCTGCGCCTCTCTTGCCTCTTTCGGCATTTCTGTTACTTCTTTCTGCACATTTCTTTCTTTTTCTGTACTTCTCTTGCCTCTTTCTGCAAATCTCTTCTACTTTCTTCACCTCTCTTCCCTCTTTCTGTACATCTGTTGCCTCTTTCTGCACCTCATTTGCTTCTTTCTGTACCCCTCTTGCCTCTTTCTGCACCCTTCTTCCCTCTTTCTGCACCTCTCTTGCCTTTTTATGTACCCCTCTTACGTCTTTCTGCACCCTTTTTACCTCTTTCGGCACCTCTGTTCCTTCTTTCTGCACTTCTTTTGTTTCTTTCTGCACCTGTCTTGCTTTTTCTGCACCCCTCTTGTCTCTCTCTCCACCCCTCTTCCTTCTTTCTACACTTATCTTGTTTCTTTCTGCACCTCTATTGCCTCTTTCTGCAGTTCTCTTGCCTCCTTCTGCATTTCACTTGCCTCTTTCTGTAACTCTCTTGCTTCTTTCTGCACCTCTCTTGCCTCTTTCTGCACCTCTCTTGCTTCTTTCTGCACCCCTTTTGCCCTTTTCTGCACCCCTCTTTCCTCTTTGTGTAACTCTCTTACCTCTTTCTACACCTCTCTGTCCTCTTTCTGCACCACTCTTGCCTCTTTCTGTACCTCTGTTCCTTCTTTCTTCACCTGTCTTGTCTCTTTCTGCACCCCTCATGTCTTTTTCAGCACCTCTGTTGCTTCTTTCTGCAGTTCTCTTTCTCTTTCTGAACCCCTCTTGCCTCTTTCTGTACCCCTCTTGCCTCTTTGTGTACCTCTCCTACCCCTTTATGCACCCCTCTTGCCTCTTTTTCTATCTCTGTTGGTTCTTTCTGCACCTCTTTTGCTTCGTTCTGCACTTCACTTGCCGCTTTCTGTACCCCTCTTGCCTCCTTCTACACCTCTGTTGGTTCTTTCTGCACTGCTCTGGCTTCTTCCTGCACCTCTGTTCCAAATTTCTGCATCCCTCTTGCCTTTTTCTGCACCCCTCGTCCCTCTTTCTGCACCTCTCTTGCCTCAGTCTGCCCACCTGTTCCCTCTTTCTGCACCCCTTTTGCCTGTTTCTGCAACTCTCTTGCCTCTTTCTGCAATTCTCTTGCCTCCTTCTGCACCTCACTTGCCCCTTTTTGCACCTCTGTTGGTTCTTTTGCACCTCTGTTGGTTCTTTTGCACTGCTCTTGCTTCTTTCTGCACCTCTCTTGCAACTTTCTGCACCCCTCTTGCCTCTTTCTGCACCCCTTTTACCTGTTTCTGCACCTCTCTTGCCTCTGTCTGCACCTCTGTATCATCTTTCTGTACCTCTTTTGCCTGTTTCTGCAACTCTCTTGCCTCTTTCTGCAGTTGTCTTGCCTCCTTCTGTACCTCTGTTGCTTCTTTCTGCACTTCTCTTGCCTCTTTCTGCACCCCTGTTGCTTCATTCTGCACTTTCCATGCTTCTTTCTGCACCTGTCTTGCTTCTTTCTGTACCCCTGTTGTCTCTTTCTGCACTCGTCTTCCCTCTTTCTGTACCTTTCTTGCCTGTTTCTGCATCTCACGTGCCTCTTTCTGCACTTTTCTTGCTTCTGTCTATACCTTTGTTGCTTCTTTCAGCAATTCTCTTGCCTCTTTCTGCATCTCTCTTGCCTCTTTCTGCATCTCTCTTGACTCTTTCTGCACCGCACTTGCTTCTTTCTGCACCCCTCCTGCCTCTTTCTGTACCGCTCTTGCCTCTTTGTGCACCTCTCCTACCTCTTTCTGCACCCCTCTTGCCTCTTTTTGCACCTCTGTCGGTTCTTTCTGCACTGCTCTTGCTTCTTTCTGCACCTCACTTGCCTCTTTTTGCACTTCTCTTGGTTCTTTCTAAACCTCTGTTGCTTCTTTCAGCAATTCTCTTGCCTCTTTCTGCAGTTCTCTTGCTTGTGTCTGCACCTCTCTTACGTCTTTCTGCACCTCTGTTGCCTCTTTCTGCACTTCACTTGCTTCTTTCTGCACCTCTCTTGCCTCTTTCGGCACCTCTGTTGCATCTTTCTGCACCCCTCCTGCCTCTTTCTGCACCCCTCTTCCCTTTTGTGCAACTCTCTTGCCTCTTTCTGCACCTCTCTTCCCTCTTTCTGCACCACTCTTGCCTCTTTCTGCACCTCTGTTGCTTCTTTCTGCACTTCTCTTGCTCTTTCTGCACCCTTTGTGCCTCTTTCAGCACCTCTGTTACTTCTTTCTGCACTTCTCTTCCTTCTTTCTGCACCTCTCTTGCTTCTTTCTGCACCTCACTTGCCTTTTTCAGCACCTCTGTTGCTTTTTTCTGCAGATCTCTTGCCTCTTTCTGCACCTCACTTGCCTCTTTCAGCACCTCTGTTGCTTTTTTCTGCAGATCTCTTGCTTCTTTCAGCACCTTATTTGCCTCTTTCTGCACTTCTCTTGCTTCTTTCTACACTGTTGCTTCTTTCAGCAATTCCCCTGCCTCCTTCTGCACATCTGTTGCTTCTTTCTGCTCTTCTCTTGCCTCTTTCTGCACCCCTGTTGCTTCATTCTGCACTTTCCATGCTTCTTTCTGCACCTGTCTTGCTTCTTTCTGCACCCCTGTTGTCTCTTTCTGCACTCGTCTTCCCTCTTTCTGTACCTTTCTTGCCTGTTTCTGCATCTCACATGCCTCTTTCTGCACTTTTCTTGCTTCTTTCCACACCTCTGTTGATTCTTTCAGCAATTCTCTTGCCTCTTTCTGCACCTCTCTTTCCTCTTTCTGCACCTCTCTTGCCTCTTTCTGCACCTCTCCTACCTCTTTCTACACCCCTCTTGCCTCTTTTTGCACCTTTGTTGGTTCTTTCTGCACTGCTCTTGCTTCTTTCTACACCTCTCTTGCTTCTTTCTGCACCGTACTTGCATCTTTCTGCACTTCTCTTGCTTCTTTCTACACCTCTGTTGCTTCTTTCAGCAACTCTCTTGCCTCTTTCTGCACTTCTCTTCCTTCTTTCTGCACCCCTCCTGCCTCTTTCTGTACCTCTCTTGCCTCTTTGTGCACCTCTCCTACCTCTTTCTGCACCCCTCTTGCCTCTTTTTGCACCTGTTGGTTCTTTCTGCACTGCTCTTGCTTCTTTCTGCACCTCACTTGACTCTTGTTGCACTTCTCTTCATTCTTTCTAAACCACTGTTGCTTCTTTCTACACTTCTCTTGCTTGTTTCTGCACTTCTCTTGCTTGTTTCTGCACCTCTCTTGCGTCTTTCTGCACCTCTGTTGCCTCTTAGTGCACTTCACTTGCTTCTTTCTGCACCTCTCTTGCCTCTTTCGGCACCTCTGTTGCTTCTTTCTACACCCCTCCTGCCTCTTTCTGCACCACTCTTTCCTCTTTGTGCAACTCTCTTGCCTCTTTCTACACCTCTCTTCCCTCTTTCTGCAACACTCTTGACTCTTTCTGTACCTCTGTTGCTTCTTTCTGCACTTCTCTTGCCTCTTTCTGCACCTCTGAGTTAGAGGTAGTTTTAATCCCCCTGCCCAATTATGTACTAGGGCCTTACAGGGGAGGTCATGCCAATCACAGGGGTACCCCAACCCATAGTGTACCCTAGTGTATGTAGGTGTTTTCACTGTATTCTAAGTGTCTTTCAGCATAGCACTGGCTCCGGGCCTGGTTAGTCAGAGTCAGTTACCACCAGTACCAGTCAGCAAAAAGTTGGGGGTACAGGATAACTTTGCAACAATGCCTCTCTCTGCACCTCTGTTGGTTCTTTCTGCATATCTCTTGCTTCTTTCTGCACTTTTCTTTGTCTTTCTGGACTTCTGTTGCCTCTTTCTGCATTTCTCTTGCTTCTTTCTGCACCTTTCTTCCTCTTTCTGCACATGTCCTACCTCTGTAGGCATAGTTAGAAATTAGCATTTAAAAAACCTTTGAAATTCACTGAAAAAAACCATAGGTTTCAGGGACGTTATAGTTAGAAATTATCATTTAAAAATCCTTAGAAATTCTCTGAAAAAACCATAGGTTTCAGGGACGTTATAGTTAGAAATTATCATTTAAAAATCCTTAGAAATTCTCTGAAAAAACCATAGGTTTCAGGGACGTTATAGTTAGAAATTATCATTTAAAAAACCTTAGAAATTCACTGAAAAAACCATAGGTTTCAGGGACGTTATAGTTAGTTGGACATTTAACTCATACAAAACCAGAGAAATTCGGCCGTTATAGTTAGTTGAGCTAAGTATAACTTGCGCCCCGCAATGCACTGCTGATCACATCACATATTATATCACTCATGACATGGTTAGTGACATCACTGATGACATCACTGATGACATCTCAAATGACATCACCTTTCAGTGAATATATATATATATATATATATATATATATTCACTGAAAAAACCATAGGTTTCAGACACGTTATAGTTAGAAATTAGCATTTAAAAAACCTTTGAAATTCACTGAAAAAACCATAGGTTTTAGGGACAGTTATAGTTAGTTGGACATTTCACTCGTACAAAACCATAGAAATTCCCCCGTTATAGTTAGTTCAGCTAACTATAACTCGCGCCCCACAATGCACTGCTGATGACGTCACATATTACATCACTCATGACATGGTCAGTGACATCACTGATGACATCTCAAATGACATCACTGATGACATCACTGATGACATCATCCAGTGACTGTGTGTTTCTGTAAAGTTTAAATATGTTTAATATATATAGGGAAAGGCGTATTGAAGAATGAGTGGGTGTATAAGTGTCTGAATGGATGATTTAGTACGTGAGTGACTGACTCTACAAGTGAGTGATTAAATGTATCTTACTGAATGCATGGGTTAGTGACTAAACTGTGTGAATGTCTGTATCCGTCTGTCTGTTGGTTTGTAAGCGGCTGCATGGGCTTTCTGAATAGCTACATGAGTGTCTACATGGGTTATTGATTGATTGTCTGAGTATCTGTATGGGTGCCTGAGTGTTTGTGTGGATGGGGTGTGTGTGACTGTGCATAGAAGTGTGAGTTGGTGATTCACTGGGTGCATGGTTTCAAGAGTGCATCTGTGATGGACTGTATGGGTGGGTGAGTGTGTGTATGGGTGTGTTAGTGATTGAATGTATATCTCAGTGGTACATGTGTGAGTAACTACATATGTGAAAGGCAGTATATATGTGTGTTGGAGTATATAAATGGCTATAAGTGAGAGTGTGTGATTGTGAGAGTGGCTGTATGGATGAGTGTGTACTTGTATCAGTGATTGTATAAGAGCGTAAGAATGTGCTAGTATTTGTATGAGTAAGTGAGCTGGTGTGTGTATAACTGTATAGGTGAGTAAATGGGTGTGTGATTAAGTTTTTGCATGACTGACTAGGTGTGTGAGTACCTCTATGGATGAGTGGCGGTGTGTGAGTGTTTATATAGGTGTATGAGTGCATATGATAGTCCTGTATTGAGTGACTAAGTATGAGTGACTGTACGGGTGAGTGAGTGGATGTGTGTGTAGACCTAAGAATCAGTGAGTGGGTATGGAGTTTTTGGTGTTGGAGTGTCTATGGTTTTGAGAATGGCAGTCTGTAATTTAGAGTGGGTGTATCAAAAGTTATATTAGGGTGTGAGAAGATGCATGAAATTATCACATGGATGATGTCATCAGTGATGTCATTTGAGATGTCATCAGTGATGTCATCAGTGATGTCACTGACCATGTCATGAGTGATGTAATATGTGACGTCATCAGCAGTGCATTGCGGGGCGTGAGTTATAGTTAGCTGAACTAACTATAACGGGGAATTTCTATGGTTTTGTACGAGTGAAATGTCCAACTAACTATAACTGTCCCTAAAACCTATGGTTTTTTCAGTGAACTTCAAAGGTTTTTTCAATGCTAATTTCTAACTATAACGTGTCTGAAACCTATGGTTTTTCAGTGAATTTCAAAGGTTTTTAAATGCTAATTTCTAACTATAACGTGCCTGAAACCTTTGATTTTTAAGTGAATTTCAAAGGTTTTTTTAAATGCTAGTTTCTAACTATGCCTACAGAGGTAGGACATGTGAAGAAAGAAGAAAAAACGCACAGAAAGAAGCAAAAGATGTGCAGAAAGAACCAACAGAGGAGCAGAAAGAGGCCTTGTTGCAAAATCATCCTGTGCCCACAACTTTTTCAGACGGGTACTGGTGGTAACTGACTCTGACTAACCAGAGCCAGTGCTATGCTAAAAGACACTTAGAATACAGTGAAAACATCTACATACACTAGGGAACACTATGCGTTGGGGTACCCCTTTGATTAGCATGACCTCCTCTGCAAGTCCCTAGTACATAATAGGGCAGGGGGATTAAAACTACCTCTTAAAACGCGCTACAGGGCGCGTTTGCACAGTGGTGAAGGGAGGGGGGCCTGAGGTGACATGTGTGCAAACGCACCCCGTGGCGCGTTTTAAGTTGCGGGATTAAGTCCCCTTGAATTCTGAGGGTCCCGAGGGCCCAACAAGCCCCCCCGGTACCTACAGTTAGGACCACAGAGCTGAGTTGCAGAGAGGCGTTCCGAGGCCACGCACCTTTTTTCACCTCTCTGCACCGCAACTCTGTTGTGCTTACTGAAGGTACCTGGTGGGCTAGTTGGCCCCCAGGGTCCCTCAGGATTCAAAGGGAATTAATTCCCCAACTTAAAACGCACCACAGGGCGTGTTTGCGCACATGTCACCTGAAGCCCCGCCCCCTCCCTTCACCACTGTGCAAACGCGTCCCATGGTGCGTTTTAAGTTGGGGGATTAGGTCACCTTGAATCCTGAGGGTCCCTGGGGCCCAACTAGCCCACTAGGTACTTCCAGTAAGCACCACAGGCCTGTGTTGCAACGCCTGTAACAAATTGTGCAGTTGTGTTTAGGTAGTGAAGAGGGTCGTGCTGGGGGTAGTGTTTTAGGGTTTAGGGTAGTGCAGTGGTATTTGTGTAGTGTAGGGGGTCATGCTGGGGGTAGATTTAGGGTTTAGGGTAGTGCAGTGGTGTTTGGGTAGTGTAGGGAGTCGTGCTGGGGGAGTGTTTTAGGGTTTAGGGTAGTGCAGTGGTGTTTGGGTAGTGTAGGGGGTCGTGCTGGGGGTAGTGTTTTAGGGTTTAGGGTAGTGCAGTGGTGTTTGGGTAGTGTAAGGGGTCGTGCTGGGGGTAGTGATTTAGGGTAGTGCAGTGGTGTTTGGGTAGTGTAGGGGGTACTGCTGGGGGTAGTGTTTTAGGGTTTAGGTTAGTGCAGTGGTGTTTGGGTAGTGTAGGGGTACTGCTGGGGGTAGTGTTTTAGGGTTTAGGGTAGTGCAGTGGTGTTTGTGTAGTGTAGGGGGTAGTGTTTTAGGGTTTAGGGTAGTGCAGTGGTGTTTGTGTAGTGTAGGAGGTCGTGTTTTAGGGTTTAGGGTAGTGCATTGGTGTTTGGGTAGTGTAGGGGGTCATGCGGGGTAGTGTTTTAGGGTTTAGGGCAGTGCAGTGGTGTTTGGGTAGTGTAGGGGGTCGTGCTGGGGGGAGTGTTTTAGGGTTTAGGGCAGTGCAGTGGTGTTCGGGTAGTGTAGGGGGTCGTGCTGGGGGGAGTGTTTTAGGGTTTAGGGCAGTGCAGTGGTGTTCAGGTAGTGTAGGGGGTCGTGCTGGGGGGAGTGTTTGAGGGTTTAGGGCAGTGCAGTCGTGTTCGGGTAGTGTAGGGGGTTGTGCTGGGGGTAGTATTTTAGGGTTTAGGGTAGTGCAGTGGTGTTCGGGTAGAGTAGGGGGTCGTGCTGGGGGTAGTGTTCTAGGGTTTAGGGCAGTGCAGTGGTGTTTGGGCAGTGTAGGGGGTAATGCTGGGGGTGGTGCTGGGGGTGGTGTTTTAGGGTTTAGGGCAGTGCAGTGGTGTTCGGGCAGTGTAGGGGGTCGTGCTGGAGGTGGTGTTTCAGGGTTTAGGGCAGTGCAGTGGTGTTCGGGCAGTGTAGGGGGTTGTGCTGGGGCTGGTGTTTCAGGGTTTAGGGCAGTGCAGTGGTGTTCGGGCAGTGTAGGGGGTTGTGCTGGGGCTGGTGTTTCAGGGTTTAGGGCAGTGCAGTGGTGTTCGGGCAGTGTAGGTGGTCGTGCTGGGGCTGGTGTTTCAGGGTTTAGGGCAGTGCAGTGGTGTTCGGGCAGTGTAGGGGTCATGCTGGGGCTGGTGTTTCAGGGTTTAGGGCAGTGCAGTGGTGTTCGGGCAGTGTAGGGGGTCTTGCTGGGGCTGGTGTTTCAGAGTCTAGGGCAGTGCAGTGGTGTTCGGGCAGTGTAGGGGGTCTTGCTGGGGCTGGTGTTTCAGGGTTTAGGGCAGTGCAGTGGTGTTCGGGCAGTGTAGGGGGTCGTGCTGGGGGTGGTGTTTCAGGGTTTAGGGCAGTGCAGTGGTGTTCGGGCAGTGTAGGGGGTCGTGCAGGGGGTGGTGTTTCAGGGTTTAGGGCAGTGGTGTTCGGGCAGTGTAGGGGGTCGTGCTGGGGGTGGTGTTTCAGGGTTTGGGGCAGTGCAGTGGTGTTCGAGCAGTAAAGGGGGTCGTGCTGGGGTGGTGTTTCAGGGTTTAGGGCAGTGCAGTGGTGTTCGGGCAGTGTACGGGGCGGTGCAGGGGTGGTGTTTCAGGGTTTAGGGCAGTGCAGTGGTGTTCGGGCAGTGTAGGGGGTGCTGCAGGGGGTGGTGTTTCAGGGTTTAGGGCAGTGCAGTGGTGTTCGGGCAATGTAGGGGGTCATGCAGGGGGTGGTGTTTCAGGGTTTAGGGCAGTGCAGTGGTGTTCGGGCAGTGTAAGGGGTCGTGCTGGGGCTGGTGTTTCAGGGTTTAGGGCAGTACAGTGGTGTTCGGGCAATGTAGGGGGTCGTGCTGGGGCTGGTGTTTCAGGGTTTAGGGCAGTGCAGTGGTGTTTGGGCAGTGTAGGGGGTTGTGCTGGGGCTGGTGTTTCAGGGTTTAGGGCAGTGCAGTGGTGTTCGGGCAGTGTAGGTGGTCGTGCTGGGGCTGGTGTTTCAGGGTTTAGGGCAGTGCAGTGGTGTTCGGGCAGGGTAGGGGGTCATGCTGGGGCTGGTGTTTCAGGGTTTAGGGCAGTGCAGTGGTGTTCGGGCAGTGTAGGGGGTCTTGCTGGGGCTGGTGTTTCAGAGTCTAGGGCAGTGCAGTGGTGTTCGGGCAGTGTAGGGGGTCTTGCTGGGGCTGGTGTTTCAGGGTTTAGGGCAGTGCAGTGGTGTTCGGGCAGTGTAGGGGTCGTGCTGGGGGTGGTGTTTCAGGGTTTAGGGCAGTGCAGTGGTGTTTGGGCAGTGTAGGGGTCATGCTGGGGCTAGTGTTTCAGGATTTAGGGCAGAGCAATGGTGTTCAGGCAGTGTAGGGGGTTTTGCTGGAGGTGGTGTTTCAGGGTTTAGGGCAGTGCAGTGGTGTTCGTGCAGTGTAGGGGGTGTTGTTTCAGGGTTTAGGGCAGTGGTGTTCAGGCAGTGTAGGGGATCTTGCTGGGGTTGATGTTTCAGGGTTTAGGGCAGTGCAGTGGTGTTCGGGCAGTGTAGGGGGTCGTGCTGGGGGTGGTGTTTCAGGGTTTAGGGCAGTGCAGTGGTGTTCCGGCAGTGTACGAGGTCATGCAGGGGGTGGTGTTTCAGGGTTTAGGGCAGTGCAGTGGTGTTCGGGCAGTGTAGGGGGTCATGCTGGGGGTGGTGTTTCAGGGTTTAGGGCAGTGCAGTGGTGTTCGGGCAGTGTAGGGTGTCATGCTGAGGGGTGGTGTTTCAGGGTTTAGGGCAGTGCAGTGGTGTTCGGGCAGTGTAGGGGGTCGTGCATGGGGTGGTGTTTCAGGGTTTAGGGCAGTGCAGTGGTGTTTGGGCAGTGTAGGGGGTCATGCTGGGGCTGGTGTTTCAGGGTTTAGGGCAGTGCAGTGGTGTTCGGGCAGTGTAGGGGGTCTTGCTGGGGCTGGTGTTTCAGAGTCTAGGGCAGTGCAGTGGTGTTCGGGCAGTGTAGGGGGTCTTGCTGGGGCTGGTGTTTCAGGGTTTAGGGCAGTGCAGTGGTGTTCGGGCAGTGTAGGGGGTCGTGCTGGGGGTGGTGTTTCAGGGTTTAGGGCAGTGCAGTGGTGTTCGGGCAGTGTAGGGGGTCGTGCAGGGGTGGTGTTTCAGGGTTTAGGGCAGTGGTGTTCGGGCAGTGTAGGGGGTCGTGCTGGGGGTGGTGTTTCAGGGTTTGGGGCAGTGCAGTGGTGTTCGAGCAGTAAAGGGGGTCGTGCTGGGGGTGGTGTTTCAGGGTTTAGGGCAGTGCAGTGGTGTTCGGGCAGTGTACGGGGCGGTGCAGGGGGTGGTGTTTCAGGGTTTAGGGCAGTACAGTGGTGTTCGGGCAATGTAGGGGGTCGTGCTGGGGCTGGTGTTTCAGGGTTTAGGGCAGTGCAGTGGTGTTCGGGCAGTGTACGTGGTTGTGCTGGGGCTGGTGTTTCAGGGTTTAGGGCAGTGCAGTGGTGTTCGGGCAGTGTAGGTGGTCGTGCTGGGGCTGGTGTTTCAGGGTTTAGGGCAGTGCAGTGGTGTTCGGGCAGTGTAGGGGGTCATGCTGGGGCTGGTGTTTCAGGGTTTAGGGCAGTGCAGTGGTGTTCGGGCAGTGTAGGGGTCATGCTGGGGCTGGTGTTTCAGGGTTTAGGGCAGTGCAGTGGTGTTCGGGCAGTGTAGGGGTCTTGCTGGGGCTGGTGTTTCAGAGTCTAGGGCAGTGCAGTGGTGTTCGGGCAGTGTAGGGGGTCTTGCTGGGGCTGGTGTTTCAGGGTTTAGGGCAGTGCAGTAGTGTTCGGGCAGTGTAGGGGGTCGTGCTGGGGGTGGTGTTTCAGGGTTTAGGGCAGTGCAGTGGTGTTTGGGCAGTGTAGGGGTCATGCTGGGGCTAGTGTTTCAGGATTTAGGGCAGAGCAATGGTGTTCAGGCAGTGTAGGGGGTTTTGCTGGAGGTGGTGTTTCAGGGTTTAGGGCAGTGCAGTGGTGTTCGTGCAGTGTAGGGGGTGTTGTTTCAGGGTTTAGGGCAGTGGTGTTCAGGCAGTGTAGGGGATCTTGCTGGGGTTGATGTTTCAGGGTTTAGGGCAGTGCAGTGGTGTTCGGGCAGTGTAGGGGGTCGTGCTGGGGGTGGTGTTTCAGGGTTTAGGGCAGTGCAGTGGTGTTCCGGCAGTGTAGGAGGTCGTGCAGGGGGTGGTGTTTCAGGGTTTAGGGCAGTGCAGTGGTGTTCGGGCAGTGTAGGGGGTCATGCTGGGGGTGGTGTTTCAGGGTTTAGGGCAGTGCAGTGGTGTTCGGGCAGTGTAGGGTGTCATGCTGAGGGGTGGTGTTTCAGGGTTTAGGGCAGTGCAGTGGTGTTCGGGCAGTGTAGGGGGTCGTGCAGGGGGTGGTGTTTCAGGGTTTAGGGCAGTGCAGTGGTGTTTGGGCAGTGTAGGGGTCGTGCAGGGGGTGGTGTTTCAGGGTTTAGGGCAGTGCAGTGGTGTTCGGCCAGTGTAGGTGGTCTTGCTGGGGGTGGTGTTTCAGGCTTTAGTGCAGTGGTGTTCGGGCAGTGTAGGGGGTCTTGCTGGGGGTGGTGTTTCAGGGTTTAGGGCAGTGCAGTGGTGTTCGGGCAGTGTAGGGGGTCTTGCTGGGGCTGGTGTTTCAGGGTTTAGGGCAGTGCAGTGGTGTTCGGGGAGTGTAGGGGGTCATGCTGGGGCTGGTGTTTGAGGGTTTAGGGTAGTTCAGTGGTGTTCGGGCAGTGTAGGGGGTCGTGCTGGGGCTGGTGTTTCAGGGTTTAGGGCAGTGCAGTGGTTTTTGGGCAGTGTAGGCG
This sequence comes from Calotriton arnoldi, assembly GCA_963921515.1. NCBI lineage: Eukaryota > Metazoa > Chordata > Amphibia > Caudata > Salamandridae > Calotriton > Calotriton arnoldi. The sequence goes on along the minus strand of CAWUFW010008460.1, from coordinate 486,760 downwards.
GTCATGCTGGGTCTGGTGTTTCAGGGTTTAGGGCAGTGCAGTGGTGTTCGGGCAGTGTACGGGGTTGTGCTGGGGCTGGTGTTTCAGGGTTTAGGGCAGTGCAGTGGTGTTCGGGCAGTGTAGGGGGTCATGCTGGTGGTGGTGTTTCAGGGTTTAGGGCAGTGCAGTGGTGTTCGGGCAGTGTAGGGGGTCGTGCTGGGGCTGGTGTTTCATGGTTTAGGGCAGTGCAGTGGTGTTTGGGCAGTGTAGGGGGTCGTGCTGGGGGTGGTGTTTCAGGGTTTAGGGCAGTGCAGTGGTGTTCGGGCAGTGTAGGGGGTCATGCTGGGGGTGGTGTTTCAGGGTTTAGGCCAGTGCAGTGGTGTACGGGCAGTGTAGGGGGTCTTGCTGGGGGTGGTGTTTCAGGGTTTAGGGCAGTGGTGTTCGGGCAGTGTAGGGGGTCTTGCTGGGGGTGTGTTTCGGGGTTTAGGGCAGTGCAGTGGTGTTCGTGCAGTGTAGGGGGTCGTGCTGGGGGTGGTGTTTCAGGGTTTAGGGCAGTGGAGTAGTGTTCGGGCAGTGTAGGGGATTGTGCAGGGGGTGGTGTTTCAGGGTTTATGGCAGTGCAGTGGTGTTCGGGCAGTGTAGGGGGTCGTGCAGGGGTGGTGTTTCAGGGTTTAGGGCAGTGCAGTGGTGTTCGGGCAGTGTATGGGTCGTGCTGGGGCTGGTGTTTCAGGGTTTAGGGCTGTGCAGTGGTGTTCGGGCAGTGTAGGGGGTCTTGCTGGGGGTGGTGTTTCAGGGTTTAGGGCAGTGGTGTTCGGGCAGTGTAGGGGGTCTTGCTGGGGGTGGTGTTTCAGGGTTTAGGGCAGTGCAGTGGTGTTTGGGCAGTGTAGGGGGTCTTGCTGGGGGTAGTGTTTCAGGGTTTAGGGCAGTGCAGTGGTGTTCGGGCAGTGTAGGGGGTCTTGCTGGGGGTAGTGTTTCAGGGTTTAGGGCAGTGCAGTGGTGTTCGTGCAGTGTAGGGGGTCGTGCTGGGGATGGTGTTTCAGGGTTTAGGGCAGTGCAGTAGTGTTCGGGCAGTGTAGGGGGTCGTGCAGGGGGTGGTGTTTCAGGGTTTAGGGCAGTGCAGTGGTGTTCGGGAAGTGTAGGGGGTCGTGCTGGGGGTGGTGTTTCAGGGTTTAGGGCAGTGGTGTTCGGGCAGTGTAGGGGGTCTTGCTGGGGGTGATGTTTCAGGGTTTAGGGCAGTGCAGTGGTGTTCGGGCAGTGTAGGAGGTCTTGCTGGGGGTAGTGTTTCAAGTTTTAGGGCAGTGCAGTGGTGTTCGGGCAGTGTAGGGGTCATGCTGGGGGTGGTGTTTCAGGGTTTAGGGCAGTGCAGTGGTGTTCGGGCAGTGTAGGGGGTCGTGAAGGGGGTGGTGTTTCAGGTTTTAGGGCAGTGCAGTGGTGTTCGGGCAGTGTAGGGGGTCATGCTAGGGTATGTGTTTCAGGGTTTAGGGCAGTGCAGTGGTGTTTGTGGCAGTGTAGGGGGTCGTGCAGGGGCTGGTGTTTCAGGGTTTAGGGCAGTGCAGTGGTGTTCGGGCAGTGTAGGGGGTCGTTCTGGGAGTAGTGTTTTAGGGTTTAGGGTAGTGCAGTGGTGCTTGTGTAGTGTAGGGGGTCGTGCTGGGGGTAGTGTTTTAGGGTTTAGGGTAGTGCAGTGGTGTTTGTGTAGTGTAGGGGGTCATGTTTTAGGGTAGTGCAGTGGTGTTTGGGTAGTGTAGGGGGTCGTGCTGGGGGTAGTGTTTTAGGATTTAGGTTAGTGCAGTGGTGTTTGGGTAGTGTAGGGGGTCGTGCTGGGGGTAGTGTTTTAGGGTTTAAGGTAGTGCAGTGGTGTTTGTGTAGTGTAGGGGGTCGTGCTGGGGGTAGTGTTTTAGGTTTTAGGGTAGTGCAGTGGTGCTTGTGTAGTGTAGGGGGTCGTGCTGGGGGTAGTGTTTTAGGGTTTAGTGTAGTGCAGTGGTGTTTGTTTAGTGTAGGGGGTCATGTTTTAGGGTAGTGCAGTGGTGTTTGGGTAGTGTAGGGGGTCGTGCTGGGGGTAGTGTTTTAGGATTTAGGTTAGTGCAGTGGTGTTGGGGTAGTGTTTTAGGGTTTAGGGTAGTGCAGTGGTGTTTGTGTAGTGTAGGGGGTCATGCTGGGGGTAGTGTTTTAGGGTTTAGGATAGTGCAGTGGTGCTTGTGTAGTATAGGGGGTCGTGCTGGGGTAGTGTTTTAGGGTTTATGGTAGTGCAGTGGTGTTTTTGTAGTGTAGGGGGTCATGTTTTAAGATGCAACGCTCCAATACCTGACCAGTCTGCACTACATAAAACTGCAAAAAACTAAAAATAAAAAGTGTTTTGCACACTTTTGTCATTGGGCTATATGTGGGCTACATCTGGGTAATATTTGTGCTACATTTGGGCTCTTTTTTCACTGGTGGCCATCTTGGAAGACTTCTTTGTTATGAAGTTTCCTAATTTCCTCATTTACTGCAGTCTCCTCAGTAGGAAATGCTTTCAGTTTTTTACTTTGATTCCATCAAGAAGGCATTCAGATGTGTCACACATTTGCCATAAATTCAGAATGTTATTACTTTAGTTGTTCATTAGATCACTGTAGTAAAGCTACTGCTCACCAAGGAGTTAACTGGAAGTCTACTGCTGGTATTGAAAGTGATTGTTTCAGTCTGCATGTCAGAATTTTCTAATGAAATAGAAGAGGATTTGAGATCTCACTTAAAACATGCACTAAATTTTCTTTTTGCAGCACTAACCATAATTTCTATGGCAAAATGAACCCCCTCATTGTGTTCCTTTTAAATTAAATGTTTTAAGTGTTACCAGTTTATTCCAATCAAGATGGCTTCAGGTGTGCCATACTTTTGTCATAAGTAAGGCTGTTAGCACTCTAGTTGTTCTTTAGAACACTCTGGGAAGCTGCAGTAGAACACAAAGGCATCAACTGACAGGCTGCTCCTGTTGAAATATAACAGGAAGATATTTGAGATCTCACTTAAAACATGTCCTAAGTTTTCTTTCTACAGCACTAACCATAAGTTCTATGGCAAAATGAACCCCCTCATTTTGTTCCTTTTTAAATTAAATGTTTTAAGTGTTACCAGTTTATTCCAATCAAGATGGCTTCAGGTGTGCCATACTTTTGTCATAAGTAAGACTGTTAGCGCTCTAGTTGTTCTTTAGAACACTCTGGGAAGCTGCAGTAGAACACAAAGGCATCAACTGACAGGCTGCTCCTGTTGAAATATAACAGGAAGATATTTGAGATCACACTTGAAACATGTCCTAATTTTTCTTTCTACAGCACTAACCATAATTTCTATGACAAAATGAACCCCATCATTTTGTTCCTTTTTAAATTAAATGTTTTAAGTGTTACCAGTTTATTCCAATCAAGATGGCTTCAGGTGTGCCATACTTTTGTCATAAGTAAGGCTGTTAGCACTCTAGTTGTTCTTTAGAACACTCTGGGAAGCTGCAGTAGAACACAAAGGCATCAACTGACAGGCTGCTCCTGTTGAAATATAACAGGAAGATAGTTGAGATCACACTTGAAACATGTCCTAATTTTTCTTTCCAGAGCACTAACCATAATTTCTATGACAAGATGAACCCCATCATTTTGTTCCTTTTTAAATTAAATGTTTTAAGTGTTACCAGTTTATTCCAATCAAGATGGCTTCAGGTGTGCCATACTTTTGTCATAAGTAAGGCTGTTAGCACTCTAGTTGTTCTTTAGAACACTCTGGGAAGCTGCAGTAGAACACAAAGGAATCAACTGACAGTCTCTGCCCTTGTTGGATGTACATGTTTTACTGAGAATGTCAGACTTCATTCTCACATGACTGAGAAAGATAATGTGAATTTACAGAAAATATGCTCTCATTTTAGCTTCTGGGGCACCTTCCAAAACTGTATGGGACAAGCATGTGAAAATAGTTTTCTCTCAAACATGATTCATGATATCCCAGCAGAAGGTTTTTCACAGGGTAAAATCACCTTAGAACACACCACAATTCCTGAAATTAGTATGATACCATCAACAAATGAATTCTAATGTAACTAAAGTCTGTTATCACCCTTTATAGTTCTCCTTTTGGTAATCTTCGATTCACTACAATGCATTTCAATGGTAATATCATTTATATTGGTCCCAAGATGGCTGCCAGCAATTCCAGGATGAAGTGCTGACAGCCAATCAGATCTCACGATGACATGTGTGGTTAGGCTCCGCCCAGATATATATGTGTTTTTACTTTTGATTTTCTCAGCAACTACTGAACGGATTTACACCATTTAACAAAAGGGTTCTTTTGAACCAAGAACTACCTCTTTGCCAAATTTGGTGTAATTCGGTTCAGCAGTTCGGGCTGTAGCCTTGCATAAAGTTTCCTATGGGAAATTGATTTTTTGACTCTTATTTTTTAATTTCTCCGCAACTACTGAACGGATTTACACCATTTAACAAAAGGGTTCTTTCTGAACCAAGAACTACCTCTTTGCCAAATTTGGTGTAATTCCGTTCAGCAGTTCGGGCTGTAGCCGTGTCTAAAGTTTCCTATGGGAAAATGAATGGGGAAAACACGTTTTGGGACCCCCCTTTTTCTCGGCCCCCGCTTGACGAATCACCCTGAGACTTTCAGGGTAGGAGCGGACCGGAGCGGGCCATAAAGTTTGAAAATTTCGCGAAGATTCGTCAACCGACGCAAGAGTTATTTCAAATAGAATGTCGCGGATTTCCTATGGAAAATAGGTCCTAACTATAACTATCTACTGGCGACCGCCAGTAGATAATATATATATATATATATATATATATATATATTCACTGAAAAAAACCATAGGTTTCAGACACGTTATAGTTACAAATTAGCATTTAAAAAACCTTTGAAATTCACTGAAAAAACCATAGGTTTTAGGGACAGTTTTAGTTACTTGGACATTGCACTCGTACAAAACCCGTGAAATTCCCCCGTTATAGTTAGTTCAGCTAACTATAACTCGCGCCCCGCAATGCACTGCTGATGACGTCACATATTACATCACTCATGACATGGTCAGTGACATCACTGATGACATCACTGATGACATCTCAAATGACATCACTGATGACATCATCCAGTGACTGTGTGTTTCTGTAAAGTTTAAATATTTTTAATATATATAGGAAAAGACGTATTGAAGAATGAGTGGGTGTGTAAGTGTCTGTATGGATGATTTAGTAGGTGCGTGACTGACTCTATAAGTGAGTGATTTAACGTATCTTACTGAATGCATGGGTTAGTGACTAAACTGGGTGAATGTCTGTATCCGTCTGTCTGTTGCTGTGTAAGTGGCTGCATGTGTTTGTGAATAGCTAAATGAGTGTCTATATGAGTTATTGAATGCTTGTCTGAGTATCTGTATGGGTGCCTGAGTGTTTGTGTGGGAGGGGTGTGTGCAACTCTGTGCATAGATGTGTGAGTGGGTGATTCACTGGGTGGATGGTTTCAAGAGTGCATCTGTGATAGACTGTATGGGTGGGTAAGTGTGTGTAAGAGGGTGTTAGTGAGTGAATGTATGTCCCAGTGGTACATGTGTGAGTAACTACATATGTGAAAGGCAGTATATATGTGTGTTGGAGTATATAAATAGCTATAAGCGAGAGTGAGTGATTGTGATAGTGGCTGTATGGATGAGTGTGTGCTTGTATCAGTGATTGTATAAGAGCGTAAGAATGTGCTACTATTTGTATGAGTAAGTGAGCTGGTGTGTGTATAACTGTATAGGTGAGTAAATGGCAGTGTGTTTAATTATTTGCATGACTGACTAGGTGTGTGAGTATCTCTATGGATGAGTGGCGTTGTTTGAGTGTCTATATAGGAGTAAGAGTGCATATGATAGTCCTGTACTGAGTGACCGTAAGTATGAGTGACTGTACGGGTGAGTGAGTGGATGTGTGTGTGTAGACCTAAGAATCAGTGAGTGGGTATGTAGTTATTGGTGTTGGAGTGTCTATGGTTTTGCGAATGGCAGTCTGTAATTTAGAGTGGGTGTATCAAAGGTTATATTAGGGTGTGAGGAGGTGCATCAGATTATCACGTGGATGATGTCATCAGTGATGTCATTTGAGATGTCATCAGTGATGTCATCAGTGATGTCACTGACCATGTCATGAGTGATGTAATATGTGACGTCATCAGCAGTGCATTATGGGGCGCGAGTTATAGTTAGCTGAACTAACTATAACGGGGAATTTCACGGGTTTTGTACGAGTGCAATGTCCAAGTAACTAAAACTGTCCCTAAAACCTATGGTTTTTTCAGTGAATTTCAAAGGTTTTTTAAATGCTAATTTGTAACTATAACGTGTCTGAAACCTATGGTTTTTTCAGTGAATTTCAAAGGTTTTTTAAATGCTAATTTGTAACTATAACGTGTCTGAAACCTATGGTTTTTTCAGTGAATTTCAAAGGTTTTTTAAATGCTAATTTCTAACTATAACGTGCCTGAAACCTACGGTTTTTTCAGTGAATTTCAAAGGTTTTGTAAATGACAATTTTTAAATGTATTAATTGTTATATTAATTTTTTTCATACTGATTTACTACATTTTTAGAAACAATTTTTTTTTACATATTTTATTTTTTAAATTACATTGTAATTACATTATACATTACATTACAAAAAATACTTTCTCAGAATGAATTACTTTAGTTTAAATACTTTGCAGATAGGCAATAGACTTTTAAGTACAGTAGTTACAGTTGTTGCAATGGGCAACACATTTTCAAACACAATGCAACATTCAGCTCAATGTGAATTTCTAGTTAAATGCAATTAGGTACTTTATGGATTACTTTTGTAACCACAGGACTGGATCCTAGATTCAGTCCTGGTACATCTCCTGTAAACAGTTGAGTAAAAGCGTTTTGGTTACAGTCGTGATTTTTAAGGAATATTATTGTATTTTAAAAGTTGACACTTAGAAACTTTTTCTCATAGAATCACCAATGTTATCCTATGGAAGGAAATTCACTTAGCAGGTAAAAACTGTTATCGTTACTTTTTCTTACTCAGTGTTGGATCCTGGATCCAGCACTGGTGCATCTCCTGTAAACAGTTGAAAAAATGCGTTTAAGTCATACAGGCGATTTTTAAGGAATATTTGTAGTTTGTGAAAATCAACACTTTGAAACTTTTTTGCTGAAAACCAGTCAATCTTAGCCTATGAAGGAAATTCAAGTTACCGGTAAGTACGGTTAAAATTACTTTTGAGGATCAGTACTGGGCTGAAAGATGCAGCACTGAGGTCTCTCCTGATAACAGGTGAGTAAATCGGAATTCGTATTTCGGCTGATTTTAGAGGAATATTTTAAAGTTCCAAAACTCCACACTTAGAAGAATTTCCAAGTGAAACCAGTCAATGTTAGCCTATGGAAGGAAATTCAAGTTACTGGTAAGTACGGTTAAAATTACTTTTCAGGACCAGTACTGGGCTGAAAGATGCAGCACTGAGGTCTCTCCTGATAACAGGTGAGTAAATCAGAATTTAGATTTCGGCTGATTTTAGAGGAATATTTGTATGTTTCAAAAATCAACACTTAGAAACTTTTTCAGCAAAAAGCAGGCAATGATATCCTATGGAAGGAAATTCAAGTTACTGGTAAGTACGGTTAAAATTACTTTTGAGGATCAGTACTGGGCTGAAAGATGCAGCACTGAGGTCTCTCCTGATAACAGGTGAGTAAATCGGAATTCGTATTTCGGCTGATTTTAGAGGAATATTTTAAAGTTCCAAAACTCCACACTTAGAAGAATTTCCAAGTGAAACCAGTCAATGTTAGCCTATGAAGGAAATTCAAGTTACCGGTAAGTACGGTTAAAATTACTTTTCAGGATCAGTACTGGGCTGAAAGATGCAGCACTGAGGTCTCTCCTGATAACAGGTGAGTAAATCGGAATTCGTATTTCGGCTGATTTTAGAGGAATATTTTAAAGTTCCAAAACTCCACACTTAGAAGAATTTCCAAGTGAAACCAGTCAATGTTAGCCTATGAAGGAAATTCAAGTTACCGGTAAGTACGGCTAAAATTACTTTTCAGGACCAGTACTGGGCTGAAAGATGCAGCACTGAGGTCTCTCCTTATAACAGGTGAGTAAATCGGAATTCGTATTTCGGCTGATTTTAGAGGAATATTTTAAAGTTCCAAAACTCCACACTTAGAAGAATTTCCAAGTGAAACCAGTCAATGTTAGCCTATGAAGGAAATTCAAGTTACCGGTAAGTACGGCTAAAATTACTTTTCAGGACCAGTACTGGGCTGAAAGATGCAGCACTGAGGTCTCTCCTGATAACAGGTGAGTAAATCAGAATTTATATTTCGGCTGATTTTAGAGGAATATTTGTATGTTTCAAAAATCAACACTTAGAAACTTTTTCAGCAAAAAGCAGGCAATGATATACTATGGAAGGAAATTCAAGTTACTGGTAAGTACGGTTAAAATTACTTTTGAGGATCAGTACTGGGCTGAAAGATGCAGCACTGAGGTCTCTCCTGATAACAGGTGAGTAAATCGGAATTCGTATTTCGGCTGATTTTAGAGGAATATTTTAAAGTTCCAAAACTCCACACTTAGAAGAATTTCCAAGTGAAACCAGTCAATGTTAGCCTATGAAGGAAATTCAAGTTACCGGTAAGTACGGTTAAAATTACTTTTCAGGATCAGTACTGGGCTGAAAGATGCAGCACTGAGGTCTCTCCTGATAACAGGTGAGTAAATCGGAATTCGTATTTCGGCTGATTTTAGAGGAATATTTTAAAGTTCCAAAACTCCACACTTAGAAGAATTTCCAAATGAAACCAGTCAATGTTAGCCTATGAAGGAAATTCAAGTTACCGGTAAGTACGGCTAAAATTACTTTTCAGGACCAGTACTGGGCTGAAAGATGCAGCACTGAGGTCTCTCCTTATAACAGGTGAGTAAATCGGAATTCGTATTTCGGCTGATTTTAGAGGAATATTTTAAAGTTCCAAAACTCCACACTTAGAAGAATTTCCAAGTGAAACCAGTCAATGTTAGCCTATGAAGGAAATTCAAGTTACCGGTAAGTACGGCTAAAATTACTTTTCAGGACCAGTACTGGGCTGAAAGATGCAGCACTGAGGTCTCTCCTGATAACAGGTGAGTAAATCGGAATTCGTATTTCGGCTGATTTTAGAGGAATATTTGCACAATGGTGAAGGGAGGGGCGGGGCCTGAGGTTACATCTGTGCAAACGCGCCCCGTGGCGCGTTTTAAGTTGGGGGATTAAGTCCCCTTGAATCCTGAGGGTCCCTAGGGGCCAACTAGCCCACCAGGAACCTCCAATATGCGCCAGGGGCTGCGTTGCAGAGACGTGTAGAGAGGCCACACCCCTTTACACCTCTCTGCAACGCAGCTCTGTGGCGCTTTCTGGATGTACCTGTTGGGCTAGTTGGCCCCAGGGACCCTCAGGATTGAAGGGGATTTAATTCCCCATCTTAAAACGCGCCACGGGGCCTGTTTGCACACATGTCACCTGAAGCCCCGCCCTCCCTTCACCACTGTGCAAACGCGCCCGTGGCGCGTTTTAAGTTGGGGGATTAAGTCCCCTTGAATCCTGAGGGTCCCCGGAGTCCAACTAGCCCACCATATACCTCCAAATAGCGCCACAGAGCTGCGTTGCAGAGAGGTGTAAAAGGGGCGTGGCCTCTGTACACCTCTCTGCAAGGCAGCCCCTGGCGCATACTGGAGGTTCCTGGTGGGCTAGTTGGCCCCCAGGGACCCCCAGTATTCAAGGGGAATTCGTTCCCCTCTGCAAACGCGCCAGGGGCGCGTTTGCAGAGTGGTGAAGGAAGGGGGCGGGCCTGCGGGCCCGATCGTTTTTTTTTTTTTTTGTCTCCTGAAGGGGGCTGTGTGGCCCCCCTTCCTTTTTTCTGTTTTTGGGCCCTGGGGACCCCATCCCCCAGGGCCTTACCCCTTTTTTAAATTTCAAAATAAAAAAAACGGGAAGGGGGCCGCGTGGCCCCCTTCCCCGGGCCTGTATTGGCCCCGGGGACCCCATCTCCCGGGGCATGGCCTCTATTTTTATTTTTAATATTTTGAGGGGGCTGCGTGGCCCCCTCCTCTGGCCATTTTAAGGCCCGGGGACCCCATCCCCCGGGCCGGCCATACCCTTTTTTTTTTTTTATTATTTTTCAAAACTTTGGGGAGGGGGCCGCGTGGCCCCCTCCCGGGCCACTACTTACCCCGGGGACCCCATCCCCCGGGGCCTGGCCTCTCGTTGGGGACTGTGGGGGTCCCCAAACCCCCACAGTCCCGCCGGCTCCCACGTCCCTTGGGAGCCGGCATTGCTAGTCCCACATGGGGAGCAGCTGACATGCTGCTCCCCATGTGGAAAGCAATCGGCTTTGGATATTGGAAGAGAGAGCAGGTTTCCTGCTCTCTCTTCCAATATCCAAAGCAAGTTTGCAATGACAGGACGGGAGCCGCGAGGCTCCCGTCCTGTCATTGCAAACAGCAGTGTCCCGGGGGTAGGCACCCCGGGACACTGCAGGAGCCGGCCCTGGGGGTGGCGGTCCCCAGGGCCATCAAGGGCTCCAGGAGGGGGCCGCGCGGCCCCCTCCCATCGTGTGCACAGCCCCGGGGAGGTGGTGGTCCCCGGGCTCTGGGGTCCGTAACGGACCCCCATATTTAAATGTTTAGTGCCCCGGGGAGGTGGCGGTCCCCGGGCGTGTGGGGGCTGGAGCCCCCACACAGGTTTTTCATTTAAAAAAGAAGCCCCGGGAGGTGGTGGTCCCCGGGGCTGCGGGAGGGCTCAGAGCCCTCCCGCAACCATTATGCATAAAGCCCCGGGGGTGGTGGTCCCCGGGCTTGGGGGCCCTTAGAGGCCCCCACATATAAAATTAACCCCCCAGCATGCCCCCGGGACTTGGCCCACCCGGGGTCAATTAACATCGAAGCGCGGAGACCGCGCTTCGATTTTTTCGGCAGGATTCGCGCACCCTGAGCGCATCCTGCCGATTTTTTTTTAAAAAAATGCTTTTTGCCCAGGGGGTCCTTGTGGGACCCCTGAGCAGGCCTAGGGGGTTAGGGTGTTTCTACCCTGCCCCCTTTGTGCGTTTTGCGCACTTGTTTCTTTTTTTCTCGGCGGGATACGCGCACCCTAAGCGCATCCCGCCGATTTAAAAAAATAAAATCTTTTTCTGCCCAGGGGTCCTTGTGGGACCCCTGAGCAGACCTAGGGGTCAGGGTGTTTCTACCCTGCCCCCTTTTGCGCTTTGCGCACTTGTTTCTGTCCCTCGGTTCTACCGAGGACAAAATGGCTGCCAACACTTCTTGATTTGGAGTGTTGACAGCCAATTAGCATGCAGCTCGTGATCGGGAGGGTACGCGGATCCGACGCGCCCATAGATATATATGTGATTTTAATTGTGAATTTCTCAGGAACTACTGAACGGATTTACACCATTTTAGCAAAAGGCACCAGTCTGAACCGAGGGCTACCTCTTTGCCAAATTTGGGGTAATTCCGTTCAGCAGTTCGGGCTGTAGCTGCGACTAAAGGTTCCTATGGAAAAATGAATGGGGAAAACGCGTTTTGGGACCCCCTTTTTCTCGGCCCCCGCTTGACGTATCACCCGAGACTTTCAGGGTAGGAGCGGACCGGAGCGCCCCAACAAGTTGGAAGCTTTCGCGAAGATTCGTCAACCGACGCCAACGTTATTGCAAATAGAATGTCGCAGATTTCCTATGGATAATAGGTTGTAACTATAACTATCTACTGGCGACCGCCAGTAGATAATATATATATATATATATATATATATATATCATACACAGTTTGCTCAGCAAAGTAAGGGCGCACTCGGGACACAAGAATCATCCGTTGAGCACAGCAGACACTTTAATTAATAAATGCAGCCTGAGGCTTCAGGGCGTGAAGGGCGCACCACCCAACGAATTTTGGCAGCCAATCAGAGTGAAGCTCGTGCCCGGGAGGAGTCGCGACTCCTCCTCGGTGCTCAGATATCCATATTTTTCTTTTTTTAATTTCTCAGGAACTACTGAACGGATTTACACCGTTTAAAAAAAAGGTCGCTTTCTGAACCAAGACCTACCTTTTTGCCAAATTTGGTGTAATTCCGTTTGGCAGTTCGGGCTGTAGCTTTGTCTAAAATTCCTATGGAAATTAACATGGGGAAAATGCGTTTAGGGACCCCCCTTTTTTCTCGGCCCTTGCTTGATGAATCACCCCGAAACTTTCAAGACAGGAGCTGACTGGAGCGGGCCATTCGTTTTGAACATTTTGCAAAGATTCGTCAAACGATGCCAAAGTTTTTGGCCAAACAAAAAATGCTTTTTGAATAGAAACGAGGTCCTAACTATAACTACCTACTTGCGACCGCCAGTAGGTAAGATATATATATATATATATATATATATATATATATTATCTACTGGCGGTCGCCAGTAGATAGTTATAGTTAGGACCTATTATCCATAGGAAATCCGCGACATTCTATTTGAAATAACGTTGGAGCCGGTTGACGAATCTTCGTGAAAGTTTCCAACTTGTTGGGGCGCTCCGCTCCGCTCCTACCCTGAAAGTCTCGGGGTGATACGTCAAGCGGGGGCCGAGAAAAAGGGGGTCCCAAAACGCGTTTTCCCCATTCATTTTTCCATAGGAACCTTTAGTCGCAGCTACAGCCCGAACTGCTGAACGGAATTACCCCAAATTTGGCAAAGAGGTAGCCCTTGGTTCAGACTGGTGCCTTTGCTAAAATGGTGTAAATCCGTTCAGTAGTTCCTGAGAAATTCACAATTAAAATCACATATATATCTATGGGCGCGTCGGATCCGCGTACCCTCCCGATCACGAGCTGCATGCTAATTGGCTGTCAACACTCCAAATCAGGAAGTGTTGGCAGCCATTTTGTCCCTCGGTAGAACCGAGGGACAGAAACAAGTGCGCAAAGCGCAAAAGGGGGCAGGGTAGAAACACCCTGACCCCCTAGGTCTGCTCAGGGGTCCCACAAGGACCCCCTGGGCAGAAAAAGCATTTTTTTAAAAAAATCGGCGGGATGCGCTTAGGGTGCGCGGATCCGCCGAGAAAAAAAAAGAAACAAGTGCGCAAAACACACAAAGGGGGCAGGGTAGAAACACCCTAACCCCTAGGCCTGCTCAGGGGTCCCACAAGGACCCCTGGGCAAAAAAGCATTTTTTTAAAAAAATCGGCAGGATGCGCTCAGGGAGCGCGGATCCTGCCGGAGAAAATCGAAGCACGGTCTCCGCGCTCGATAGCACTTGCCCCCGGGTGGGCCAAGTCCCGGGGGCATGCTGGGGGTTTATTTATGTATGGGGGCCTCCAAGAGCCCCCCAAGCCCCAGGGACCGCCACCCCCGGGGCTTTATCATTAATGGTGCGGGAGGGCTCTGAGCCCTCCCGCAGCCCCCGGGACCGCCACCTCCCGGGCTTTTTTTATTTATTTTTAAAACCTGTGTGGGGGCTCCAGCTCCCCACACGCCCGGGGACCACCACCTCCCTGGGGCACTAAGAACATTGAAAATGGGGGTCCGTTTTGGACCCCCAAGCCCCGGGACCACCACCTCCCCGGGGCTTTCAAAATGTAGGGAGGGAGGCCGTGCAGCCCCCTCCTGGAGCCCTTGATGGCCCTGGGGACCGCCACCCCCCAGGGCCGGCTCCTGCAGTGTCCCGGGGTGCCTACCCCGGGACACTGTAGTTTGCTATGACAGGACGGGAGCCTCGCGGCTCCCGTCCTGTCATAGTAAACTTGGTTTGCATTTTGAAAGAGAGAGCAGGAAACCTGCTCTCTCTTTCAAAATGCAAACCAATTGCTTTTCCAATCGGGGAGCAGCATGTTAGCTGCTCCCCATGTGGAAAAGGAATGCCGGCTCCCGTAGGACACGGGGAGCCGGCGGGACTGTGGGGGTTTGGGGACCCCCCACAGTCCCCAACCAGAGGCCAGGTCCCGGGGGATGGGGTCCCCGGGGCCATAAGTGGCCCGGGAGGGGGCCATGCAGCCCCCTCCCCAAATAAAAAAATAAAAAAAATAAGGGCAAGGCCGGCCCCGGGGATGGGGTCCCCGGGGCCTTAAATGGCCTGAGGAGGGGGCCACGCAGCCCCCCATATTTTTATTTAAAAAAGAGGGCATGCCCTGGGGATGGGGTCCCCGGGGCCAATAGAGGCCCAGCAAAGGGGGCCACGCGGCCCTCTTCCCGTTTTTTTTTTTTTTAAAATAAAACAAAAAAAATGCCCAGGCCCCGGGGGATGGGGTCCCCGGGGCCAAAGTGGCCGAGGGAAGGGGGCCACGCAGCCCCCTCCCATAAAAAAAAAAAAAAACGGCATTGTGCCGGAGGCCCCGCCCCTCCCTGCAGTACTCTGCAAACGCGCCCTGGCGCGTTTTAAGAAGGGGAGTAATTCCCTTGAATACTGGGGTCCCTGGGGCCAACTAGCCCACCAGGAACCTCCAGTATGCGCCAGGGGCTGCCTTGCAGAGAGGTGTACAGAGGCCACGCCCCTTTTACACCTCTCTGCAACGCAGCTCTGTGGCGCTTAATGGAGGTAGCTGGTGGGCTAGTTGCACCCCAGGGACCCTCAGGATTCAAGGGGAGTTAATCCCCGACTTAAAACGCGCCACGGGCACGCTTGCACAGTGGTGAAGGAGGGCGAGGCCTGAGGTGACATGTGTGCAAACAGGCCCTATGGCGCGTTTTAAGATGGGGAATTAAATCCCTTCATCCTGAGGGTCTCTGGGGCCAACTAGCCCAACAGGTACATCCAGAAAGCGCCACAGAGCTGCGTTGCAGAGAGGTGTAAAAGGGGTGTGGCCTCTCTACACGTCTCTGATACGCAGCCCCCTGGCGCATACTGGAGGTTCCTGGTGGGCTAGTTGGCCCCTAGGGACCCTCATGATTCAAGGGGACTTAATCCCCCAACTTAAAACGCGCCACAGGGCGCGTTTGCACAGATGTCACCTCAGGCCCCGCCCCCTCCCTTCACCATTGTGCAAATATTCCTCTAAAATCTGCCGAACTACGAATTCTGATTTACTCACCTGTTATCAGGAGAGACCTCAGTGCTGCATCTTTCAGCCCAGTACTAATCCTGAAAAGTAATTTTAACCGTACTTACCAGTAACTTGAATTTCCTTCCATAGGATATCATTGCCTGCTTTTTGCTGACAAAGTTTCTAAGTGTTGATTTTTGAAACATACAAATATTCCTCTAAAATCAGCCGAAATACGAATTCCGATTTACTCACCTGTTATCAGGAGAGACCTCAGTGCTGTATCTTTCAGCCCAGTACTGGTCCTGAAAAGTAATTTTAACCGTACTTACCAGTAACTTGAATTTCCTTCATAGGCTAACATTGACTGGTTTCACTTGGAAATTCTTCTAAGTGTGGAGTTTTGGAACTTTAAAATATTCCTCTAAAATCAGCCGAAATACGAATTCCGATTTACTCACCTGTTATCAGGAGAGACCTCAGTGCTGCATCTTTCAGCCCAGTACTGATCCTCAAAAGTAATTTTAACCGTACTTACCAGTAACTTGAATTTCCTTCATAGGCTAACATTGACTGGTTTCACTTGGAAATTCTTCTAAGTGTGGAGTTTTGGAACTTTAAAATATTCCTCTAAAATCAGCCGAAATACGAATTTCGATTTACTCACCTGTTATCAGGAGAGACCTCAGTACTGCATCTTTCAGCCCAGTACTGATCCTCAAAAGTAATTTTAACCGTACTTACCAGTAACTTGAATTTCCTTCATAGGCTAACATTGACTGGTTTCACTTGGAAATTCTTCTAAGTGTGGAGTTTTGGAACTTTATAATATTCCTCTAAAATCAACCAAAGTACAAATTCCAATTTACTCACCTGTTATCAGGAGAGAACCCAGTGCTGCATCTTTTAGCCCAGCACTGACCCTGAAAAGTAATTCTAACCGTACTTACCAGTAACTTGTATTTCCTTCCATAGGAATCCATTGTCTGGTTTTCAGCAGAAAAGTTTCAAAGTGTCGATTTTCACAAACTACAAATATTCCTTAAAATCGCCTGTATGACTTAAACGCATTCTTTCAACTGTTTACAGGAGATGCACCAGTGCTGGATCCAGGATCCAACACTGAGTAAGAAAAAGTAACGATAACAGTTTTTACCTGCTAAGTGAATTTCCTTCCATAGGATAACATTGGTGATTCTATGAGAAAAAGTTTCTGTGTCAACTTTTAAAATACAATAATATTCCTTAAAAATCACTACTGTAACCAAAACGCTTTTACTCAACTGTTTACAGGAGATGTCCCAGGACTGAATCTAGGATCCAGTCCTGTGGTTAGAAAAGTAATCCATAAAGTAACTAATTGCATTTAACTAGAAATTCACATTGAGCTGAATGTTGCATTGTGTTTGAAAATGTGTTGCCCATTGCAACAACTGTAACTACTGTACTTAAAAGTCTATTGCCTATGTGCAAAGTATTTAAACTAAAGTAATTCATTCTGAGAAAGTATTTTTGTAATGTATATTGTAATTACAATGTAATTTAAAAAATAAAATATGTAAAAAAAATTGTTTCTAAAAATGTAGTAAATCAGTATAAAAAAAATAAATATAACAATTAATACATTTAAAAATTGTCATTTACAAAACCTTTGAAATTCACTGAAAAAACCGTAGGTTTCAGACATGTTATAGTTAGGAATTAGCATTTAAAAACCTTTGAAATTCACTGAAAAAACCATAGGTTTCAGACACGTTATAGTTAGAAATTAGCATTTAAAAAACCTTTGAAATTCACTGAAAAAACCATAGGTTTCAGGCACGTTATAGTTAGAAATTAGCATTTAAAAACCTTAGAAATTCACTGAAAAACCATAAGGTTTTAGGGACAGTTATAGTTAGTTGGACATTGCACTCGTACAAAACCCGTGAAATTCCCCGTTATAGTTAGTTCAGGTAACTATAACTCGCGCCCCGCAATGCACTGCTGATGACGTCACATATTACATCACTCATGACATGGTCAGTGACATCACTGATGACATCACTGATGACATCTCAAATGACATCACTGATGACATCACTGATGACATCATCCATGTGAGAATTTAATGCATCTTCTCACACCCTAATATACGTTTTGATACACCCACTCTACATTACAGACTGCCATTCTCAAAACCATACACACTCCAATACCAATAAGTACATACCCACTCACTGATTCTTAGGTCTACACACACACATCTACTCACTCACCCGTACAGTCACTCATACTTACAGTCACTCAGTACAGGACTATCATATGCACTCATACACCTATATAAACACTCACACAACGCAACTCATCCATAGAGGTACTCACACACCTAGTCAGTCATGCAAATAATTAATCACACTCCAATTTACTCATCTATACAGTTATACACACCAGCTCACTTACTCATAAAAATACTAGCACATTCTTACGCTCCTATGCAATCACTGATGCAAGTACACACTCATCCATATTGCCACTCTCACAATCACACACTCTCACTTATAGCCATTTATATACTCCAACACACATATATACTGCCTTTCACATATGTAGTTACTCACACATGTACCACTGAGATATACATTCAATCACTAACACACCCATACACACACTCACCCATCCATACAGTCCATCACAGACGCACTCTTGAAACCATGCACCCAGTGAATCACCCACTCACACATCTATGCACAGAGTCACACACACCCCACCCACACAAACACTGAGGCACCCATACAGATACTCAGAGAACCAATCCATAACCCATATAGACACTCATTTAGCTAGTCAGAAACCCATGCAGTTGCTTACACAACAACAGACAGACGGATACAGACATTCACACAGTTTAGTCACTCACCCATGCATCCAGTAAGATACGTTTAATCACTCACTTATAGACTCAGTCACGCACCTACTAAATCATCCATTCAGGCGCTTCTACACCCACTCATTCTTCAATACGCCTTTCCCTATATATATTAAACATATTTAAACTTTACAGAAACACGCAGTCACTGGATGATGTCATCAGTGATGTCATTTGAGATGTCATCAGTGATGTCATCAGTGATGTCACTGACCATGTCATGAGTGATGTAATATGTGACGTCATCAGCAGTGCATTGCGGGGCGCGAGTTATAGTTACCTGAACTAACTATAACGGGGAAATTTCACGGGTTTTGTACGAGTGCAATGTCCAACTAACTATAACTGTCCCTAAAACCTTATGGTTTTTTCAGTGAATTTCTAAGGTTTTTTAAATGCTAATTTCTAACTATAACGTGCCTGAAACCTATGGTTTTTTCAGTGAATATATATATATATATATATATATATATAACTCACATCCCCGCAATGCACTGCTGATGACGTCACATATTACATCACTCATGACATGGTCAGTGACATCACTGATGACATCTCAAATGACATCACTGATGACATCACTGATGGCATCATCCACTTAATCTCTGATGCACTGTGAGAAGTTGGCCTGGTATATGCTGTTCACTAATTAAAGTGGACACCTTGCACCAGGGCAAATCGACTCTTATGGTAGATAGGTTTAAGACAACCTTTTAAAGAAAGCTATCCTAGTGGTAGCTGTGGAGAGCAGCCTTCAGGCTAAGTCTCGGAGGAATGTAAAGCAGCTTGTTTTACCATACAATCTCTTGAATCACCAAATGAAAAGACACCACACAGGTATATATATCAAATATATAGGTATTTATTTCTAAATAACTCTCTACTAATCTCTTTATGAGATTAGAAGACAAACATATGCACAAATCAACGTTTCACAATAAGTTAAGCACAAAATATGGCTGGGGCCCTAGGGGCGTACCAGACCATATACTAAAAAAGAGACTTAGGGACAACGACTTGCAGGGAGACAAGGCCTAGGGCCTTCAGAAGTGCAGGGGCCTCACGAAACCACCCAAGGCAGGTAAGTAAAGGACCCACGGGGGACGCGTGCAGTGTGGATACACAGGCGCGGATCGCCGTTAACTTCAATGGGGCAAGTCGCGGTTGGAAATAAAGAGTTTTAGGATACTTCGGGAGAACCTACAAGCAAGTCACTTACAGGGTAAGTAGTTCTAGGGCCCACACCCACAGGAGCACCGTAGTGCTGGAGTTACCTCACCCAGGGAAGCCGGGTGCATAGGTGTCCTTTGGTGTCGGGTCGCGGCGTCGTTTTCAATGGCGAACAAAGAAGACTTGCTGCTTGCGGGAGCTGAAGAAGTGTCCGGTGGAATCCAAGCCTGGATTCTGAAGAAGGATGACCTGAAAGCAGAGGGGACAGTGTTCAAAGTCACTTGGCAGTGACCTGGGGCAAGGAAGATGGATGCCCACCGTCATCGGTTGATTCAGGTCGGTTGTGGGTGCCTTGACTCTTCAGCCACGTGGTCCAGGAGGTGTCGACGATGACCAGGAGCTGGGTTCAGTGGGTCCCTCGACGTCTGCAGCTGACTGCGGTGTCGGCAACTCGATTGGAGCCAACAAGCCTTGGCAGCAGCAAGTCTTTGGGAGATGAAGAAAAGTCGATGGCGCAGACCAGCAAGGTCTGAGGGACTCACCCAGCAAGGGTAAGTCAGGGCAGGCCTGGAGCAATCAGGGGAGCCCTTTGGTTTCTTTAAGAAGTCTTCTGGGGACCCACAAGCCGGCGGGCAAGGGATCGTGAAGACACCTTGGGCAGAATCACTCAACAGGGGCCCACGGTCACTCGGGATGGTGTAGGCCTCTGATCTTCGGAGGGATTCCTGCTGGAGGTCGGGACCACACGTGGTCCAAAGCACAAGTTCGTAAAACGTTGTGAAGGGGTTGCACTCGACAATAGTGCACAGTACCCAGGGGTCGCAGTTCCTCGTTACTCGTGGGGTCCACTTGCCTCAGCTTCGCTGGGGACTCACAATGGCCTGGGAGAGGTCAGGAAATCCACTTCTTGGGCTGCAGGGACTTCGGACTCCGGCGGGAGCGGCGTAGTTTGCGACCATTGTTGTCGTTTTTGGTGCCTGCCAAGCAGGGGAGTCACTCCTTGACTCCAAGGGAGATTCTTCTGTCTTCCAAAGGTAGTGGAACGTCGAAGGGCCAGGATTCTTCTGTAGAGCGTCGTCCAGGGGTTATCTGCTTTGCAATGGCAAGGTTCCCCCTCTTATACTAAAAAGAGGGGATGGACTAGCTCTATGACCCCACCTATGGGAGGGTCAAGGGAGGGGTGGCTACACCCACTTCCCTTTGTCCAGTTTCGCGCCAGAGCAGGGGCAGGTAGCCCCTGAGCTGGTTTGAACTGGCATATGCACAGAGGAGCCTTCTGCTCCCCCAGTGCAGGACTTCAAAGCACTCTAAGAGTGCACCCACCCAGCCCCAATACACTAAACCCTGTCTGGAAGGTGGTTACACCTCCCTGTGACAGGATGCCTATTGTTGGGCTTCCTCCACTGCGAGTTTCGGTCATCAGCAGGAGGGCAGCCCAGTGTCTGTGACTGGTGGCATCCATTTTGTGATGCCAGGGCTCTTTAGGATTCTACCGCGTTTCCACAGCAGGCACATGTCTGATCCCTCTAGAAGGGTGGAATGCTACCCCCGCCGCCAACATTGGCGGGGGGGTAGTATTCCAAGATGTTTGACACCAAACACGACATGTTTTGATGCAGCCATTCCAAAGTTAGCATTTACCGCGAGGATATAATGCACTTAATAGTATATGGTTTAACCGCATCCACAAACAGCACCAGAGAATAGACTCTGAGAGCTGCAGAGGGGCCCTGCTCAGGCAGAGGCACCCCCTCACATAGAAGCCAAGCACCCTGCCCTCAGGATTGATAGGGCCTGCCTTAGGGGTGACTGATAGGTTTATATGTGTGTGCAGGAGAGATATAGGAAACCTATATCTCAGTGAGGGAGCTAGCACCACCTCACCCAGGCTGCAGTAGCAGGCCTGTGGTGTCAGATTTAGACTGCTTCCCAGGGGTGGCATAACACATGCTGCAGCCCCTGGTAGGCCTGTGAAGTACCTATGCCCTTGGCACCTAAGGTACCATATACTAGGGACTCATAAGGCACCACAGTATCCAATCACTAGTGCACCTAGAGTGCACTCCATGTCGTTTAGAGAGAGCAGATAGACTGGGGCCCTGAATAGCAGGGTCCCAGTCCAACTAAGTCATAAACCAGCAAAACACCAGGAAAAAGTGGGGGCAACCATATAGTCAGATTCCACCTTCCTACATAACCCCCCCAAACGAAAGGAGATAAGGCTAACCTTGACCAGTTGAGCCTTTATTGATTAAGTGGCCATATAAGGAAGCACCTGCACTAGCATGGTTGCCCCCTGTCTTATGGTCCCCTAAGCAATCCCTCACCCTAAGGGTATGAGAGGGTCTCCACCATGGGGAATCACTACCTCTGGTGTGCTTTGGTAAAGTACAAGGCTGGTGGGGTGTCTGAGTAGGGAAGTGAGGCCCTAGGAAGGTTGGCCTCAGCTTCCTCAGATCACTGGTCACCATGTATGCCTGTCTTTCCATGACTGAGTTGCACTTTGCTCTAAGGGTCAACCTTTGACTGCCTACAGCTGGGGGTTGGGTCCCTTTGGGTGGAACACTGGAGGGACATGGCATGTTTGGAACCTTTTGGTTCCAGGTTTGCCCTTGCCTAACAGAGTCCTTCTGGGGGTGGTCCCTACATAAAGGTATGGGGGATCCCTCAGTGGGTTGAGGAATTTTCACCTGGCTAGGGCTACTAGACTGGGTGCCCCTAATCTGCTGATGGGGGTCCCTCTGGACAGGGGGCCCTGGGGGTCCATTGACCTCCCTGACCTCTGCAGCCCTGGGCTGACTGAGGCAGGGTAGAGAGGGGCAGTTTACCTGCTCCAGACTGGGTACCACCTTGGAAGGGTCCTCTGCCATCAGGGGTGGGGCCAGGCCAGGCCTGACTACCTCTGTGGCAGTTCCTTCACTAGGGGTAGGGTCAGTTCCCTGAGGAGGCTGACCCTTACCTACTGTCTGGAGGGAAGAAGACTTTTCTTCAACCCTTGTGCTCTCTTCTGGGAGAGAGTGGGCCATTCTTCCAGGCTTTACAGGGACACCCAACATCCTCAGATGGGTTTGGTGTTCAATTTCAGCCCAGGCTGAAATTTCCAGATCATTGCCCATCAGGCAATCTACAGGTAAGGTTGGGGACACTGCCACTCTTTTTGGGCCTGTGACCCCCTCCCAGCTGAGATTGACTATGGCCATGGGGTGCTCTGTTCTGACACCATCAATGTTGGTCACCTGGTATTTAAACTCAGGTAAAAGCTGGTGAGGGGGGACTAGTTTCCCTGCCACCATGGTGACACTAGCCCCTGTGTCCCTAAATGCCACAGCTTTCTGACCATTAATTATTGGCTCCAGTCTGTACCTGCCCAATGCTGTGGGACCCACGGTAAAGGTGGCAAATCCTATACCACCATCAGAATCTGAGGAGTCTGTTGAGGGGGTCCTGTCTGAACTAGGGCCCACCTCTGTTCCTCTTGCAAAAGCACCTAACTTTTTGGGTGCACTACTCCCAACTGGAGGATTACTACTGGTAGTACCAGGAGGGGTGGTAGTAGTTGTTGGAGGAACATTTTCTTTATTGCCAATCCTGGGACAACTGGGATCAGATTTCCAGTGCCCAGGCTTTTTACAGACATGGCAATAGGGTTTCTTTTCAGGAGAGGAAGGAGTTTGGGACCCACCCCCAGAAGAGGACTTTTGGGGCCCTGTAGTGGACTTATCCTTAGATTTATCCCCACCTTTCTCTTGGGACTTGGTAGAATCTTTCTTGTGGTCACCACCCTGATTCTTAGGCCTTACTCTGGTTCTGACCCATTTGTCTGCCTTCTTTCCCAATTCTTGGGGAGAGGTCAGATCAGAGTCCACCAGGTACTGGTGTAAAAGCTGGTTTTGACAATTATTAAGGATCTGTTCTCTCATCATTAGATTATAAAATCCTTTGAAATCAGTAACCCTACTGCCAACCAGCCAACCCTCCAGAGCCTTGGATGCACAATCTACAAAGTCTGTCCAGTCCTGAGTCTGTGCCTTCTGGGTATCTCTGAACTTCAACCTGTACTGCTCAGTGGTTAAGCCAAACCCATCTATCAGTGCACTCTTCAGGACCTCATAATCATCAGCATCCTCCTCTCTAACAGTGAGGAGCTTGTCTCTTCCTTTATCTGAAAAGGAGAGCCACAAGATTGCTGCCCACTGCTTTTGGGGGACCTGCTGTACTCTACAGGCCCTCTCCATAGCAGTTATCCACTTGTGGATATCATCCCCACTCTGGTAGGGAGGAACAACCTTGCTCAGGTTCCTATGGTCAGGAATATATTCTCTGCCTCTAGGGACACTGTTGCTGCCACCAGGGGGTTCTAACCCCTCTTTTCTAGAAGCTCTCTGGATCTCCAGGGCTTCCCTATCCAGTGCCAACTGCTTGGTTCTGAGGGCCACTCTGGCTTCCTCATACTGGAGCAGTTTGCACCTTCTCTCAGAGGAGGTCTCTCTTAAGGAAAAGTATGAGCTCCTCTGCTGGACAAATTCTCTGCCAGAGTGATAAGAGTGGTCAGATTCCCTGGAAGGGGATCTGTGCCTCTCCTCCTCTCTGTCAGTTCTCTTAGGGAGAATTCCTCTGTCCTTTTCAGGCCCCTTGGAGCCTGGCCCTTCAATCACAGAGTCTTGGTCATTCTGATTTTCATCATCTGACCCAGATACTATGACTGACCCACCCACTGATTCAAACCCTTTAGCTCCTAGAGCCAATCTAAGGTCATCTGCTGTCAGCAGATCTATCAGGTGTAGTGTTGAGGGACGCTGTCCTAGTCTCAGGTGTCTGTCAACACACATGGCTCTCAAGTCAGAGAAAGCCATGTCCTTATACTGAGGCTGAGTGGATCCACTGGGTCCACCCCTTAAGGACATTCTAGTGTTGTGCAGTGTTGTACTACCTACACTAGTTTGTGGCCTACTGATCCTAGCTTGAGCTGTGGAAAGGGTGTGCTATCCCTTGGCACACAGCTCTAAGTTCAGTAGAACTTATTGATACTAAGCTTGACTTTATATGTACCTTGAGTACCTATAATGGTTTTCAGTTAGTAATTCAAATAGAGATTTTCTGGTAAAACAATGGCAAGCTGGAATCCCACACGCTGCCCACCAATGTGAGAAGTTGGCCTGGTATATGCTGTTCACTAATTAAAGAGGACACCTTGCACCAGGGCAAATCGACTCTTATGGTAGATAGGTTTAAGACAACCTTTTAAAGAAAGCTATCCTAGTGGTAGCTGTGGAGAGCAGCCTTCAGGCTAAGTCTCGGAGGAATGTAAAGCAGCTTGTTTTACCATACAATCTCTTGAATCACCAAATGAAAAGACACCACACAGGTATATATATCAAATATATATGTATTTATTTCTAAATAACTCTCTACTAATCTCTTTATGAGATTAGAAGACAAACATATGCACAAATCAACGTTTCACAATAAGTTAAGCACAAAATATGGCTGGGGCCCTAGGGGCGTACCAGACCATATACTAAGAAAGAGACTTAGGGACAACGACTTGCAGGGAGACAAGGCCTAGGGCCTTCAGAAGTGCAGGGGCCTCACGAAACCACCCAAGGCAGGTAAGTAAAGGACCCACGGGGGACGCGTGCAGTGTGGATACACAGGCGCGGATCGCCGTTAACTTCAATGGGGCAAGTCGCGGTTGGAAATAAAGAGTTTTAGGATACTTCGGGAGAACCTACAAGCAAGTCACTTACAGGGTAAGTAGTTCTAGGGCCCACACCCACAGGAGCGCCGTAGTGCTGGAGTTACCTCACCCAGGGAAGCCGGGTGCATAGGTGTCCTTTGGTGTCGGGTCGCGGCGTCGTTTTCAATGGCGAACAAAGAAGACTTGCTGCTTGCGGGAGCTGAAGAAGTGTCCGGTGGAATCCAAGCCTGGATTCTGAAGAAGGATGACCTGAAAGCAGAGGGGACAGTGTTCAAAGTCACTTGGCAGTGACCTGGGGCAAGGAAGATGGATGCCCACCGTCGTCGGTTGATTCAGGTCGGTTGTGGGTGCCTTGACTCTTCAGCCACGTGGTCCAGGAGGTATCGACGATGACCAGGAGCTGGATTCGGTGGGTCCCTCGACGTCTGCAGCTGACTGCGGTGTCGGCAACTCGATTGGAGCCAACAAGCCTTGGCAGCAGCAAGTCTTGGGGAGATGAAGAAAAGTCGATGGCGCAGACCAGCAAGGTCTGAGGGACTCACCCAGTGAGGGTAAGTCAGGGCAGGCCTGGAGCAACCAGGGGAGCCCTTTGGTTTCTTTAAGAAGTCTTCTGGGGACCCACAAGCCGGCGGGCAAGGGATCGCGAAGACACCTTGGGCGGAATCACTCAACAGGGGCCCACGGTCACTCGGGACGATGTAGGCCTCTGATCTTCGGAGGGATTCCTGCTGGAAGTCGGGACCACACGTGGTCCAAAGCACAAGTTCGTAGAACGTTGTGAAGGGGTTGCACTCGACAATAGTGCACGGTACCCAGGGGTCGCGGTTCCTCGTTACTCGTGGGGTCCACTTGCCTCAGCTTCACTGGGGACTCACGATGGCCTGGGAGAGGTCAGGAAATCCACTTCTTGGGCTGCAGGGACTTCGGACTCCGGCGGGAGCGGCGTAGTTTGCGACCGTTGTTGTCGTTTTTGGTGCCTGCCAAGCAGGGGAGTCACTCCTTGACTCCAAGGGAGATTCTTCTGTCTTCCAAAGGTAGTGGAACGTCGAAGGGCCAGGATTCTTCTGTAGAGCGTCGTCCAGGGGTTATCTGCTTTGCAATGGCAAGGTTCCCCCTCTTATACTAAAAAGAGGGGATGGACTAGCTCTATGACCCCACCTATGGGAGGGTCAAGGGAGGGGTGGCTACACCCACTTCCCTTTGTCCAGTTTCGCGCCAGAGCAGGGGCAGGTAGCCCCTGAGCTGGTTTGAACTGGCATATGCACAGAGGAGCCTTCTGCTCCCCCAGTGCAGGACTTCAAAGCACTCTAAGAGTGCACCCACCCAGCCCCAATACACTAAACCCTGTCTGGAAGGTGGTTACACCTCCCTGTGACAGGATGCCTATTGTTGGGCTTCCTCCACTGCGAGTTTCGGTCATCAGCAGGAGGGCAGCCCAGTGTCTGTGACTGGTGGCATCCATTTTGTGATGCCAGGGCTCTTTAGGATTCTACCGCGTTTCCACAGCAGGCACATGTCTGATCCCTCTAGAAGGGTGGAATGCTACCCCGCCGCCAACATTGGCAGGGGGTAGTATTCCAAGATGTTTGACACCAAACACGACATGTTTTGATGCAGCCATTCCAAAGTTAGCATTTACCGCGAGGATATAATGCACTTAATAGTATATGGTTTAACCGCATCCACAAACAGCACCAGAGAATAGACTCTGAGAGCTGCAGAGGGGCCCTGCTCAGGCAGAGGCACCCCCTCACATAGAAGCCAAGCACCCTGCCCTCAGGATTGATAGGGCCTGCCTTAGGGGTGACTGATAGGTTTATATGTGTGTGCAGGAGAGATATAGGAAACCTATATCTCAGTGAGGGAGCTAGCACCACCTCACCCAGGCTGCAGTAGCAGGCCTGTGGTGTCAGATTTAGACTGCTTCCCAGGGGTGGCATAACACATGCTGCAGCCCCTGGTAGGCCTGTGAAGTACCTATGCCCTTGGCACCTAAGGTACCATATACTAGGGACTCATAAGGCACCACAGTATCCAATCACTAGTGCACCTAGAGTGCACTCCATGTCGTTTAGAGAGAGCAGATAGACTGGGGCCCTGAATAGCAGGGTCCCAGTCCAACTAAGTCATAAACCAGCAAAACACCAGGAAAAAAGTGGGGGCAACCATATAGTCAGATTCCACCTTCCTACATGCACCTACTCACACCCTAATATAACCTTTCATACACCCACTCTAAAATACAGACTACCATTCTCGAAACCATAGACACACCAATACCAGTTAGTACATACCCACTCACTGATTCATAGGTCTACACACAGATCCACTCACTCACCCATACAGTCACTCATACATGCAGTCACTCATCAATACAGCCACTATTATATGCACTCATACACCCATACAGACACTCACACATCGCCACTCATCCATAGAGTTACTCACACACCTAGTCAGTCACCCAAAGAGTCAATCACAATGCCATTTACTCACCTATACAGTTATACACACACCACATCACTTATTCACAGATACTAACACATACTTACTCTCTTATACAATCACTGACACAAGCACACACTCATCCATACATCCACTCTCACAATCACTCACTTTCACATACAGTGACTTATATACTCCAACACTCACATATAATGCCATTCACATATGCAGGTACTCACACATATAACACTGAGACATCCATTCACTCACCAACACAGCCATATGCACACTCACTCACCCAAACAGCCCCTCGCAGATGCATTCATGAACCCATACACCCAGTGAATCACCCACTCACACATCCATGCAGGTAGTCACTCAAAACACAGACACTCAGGCACCCATACAGGTACTCAGTCAACCAATCAATAACCCATATAGACACTCATGTACCTATTCACCAACCCATGCAGCCACTTACACACCAACTGACAGACTGATACAGACATTCACACAGATTAGTCACTCACCCATACATTCACCCAGACATGTATAATCACTCACTTATACAGTCAGTCACACACTGATTGAATCATCATATATATATCACATTCTTAAACTTTTTAGAAACACTCAGTCACTGGATGATGTCATCAGGGATATCATCAGTGATGTCATTTGAGATATCATCAGTGATGTCACTGACCATGTCATGAGTGATGTAATATGTGACGTCATCAGCAGTGCATTGCGGGGGCATGAGTTATAGTTAGCTCAGCTAACTATAATGGCTGAATTCCTCTGGTTTTGTTCGAGTGAAATGTCAGACTAACTATAAAGTCCCTGAAACCTGTGGTTTTTTCAGTGAATATCTAAGGTTTTTAAATGCTAATTTCTAAATATAATGTCCCTGAAACCTGTGGTTTTTTCAGTGAATTTTATATATATGTATTCAATCTCCTCTCACTCTTACAAGGAAGGAATCAGCACTCAGGTTGTAGTTTGGAAGTATTTAATCTGCAAAGAACGCGATCCACGCGTTTCGGCTCTTCCGAACCTTGATAACGATACAAGACATCATTGTAGCTTCCTTATTTAAATGTACAAATGCCTCCAGTTGCCAACATTAACAAAGGACTACATATTACTTTAATCCAAAAAGCTGGCGGCCATACTGGCCTGATCACGATGTGAAAATTCAGGAATTGATACAATAAAGAAAAAAAAAACAAGTGTTAATATGCACAAAATGTCATTTCAGCATATCTTGCCCCATGACCGCCGTACCTGTATGTTCGTCAACATGACTTGTTCATAATAAACATACTTAGGCTTGCAAACATCAACATAAACAATGGACTACACATTACTTTAAAGTGAAAGGCTATCGGCCATATTGATCTGGGCACGTTGCGTATTATAATGGTTCTTACACGAAAGAAAAAAAAAAAAGGGGTGTAAATATACACACACTATCCCTAAATAAAGTTCTAGCGATTATAGTTCCATTCCATTCACAGATCATTTGAGATGTCATGAGTGATGTCATGAGTGATGTCACTGACCATGTCATGAATGATGTAATGTCTGAGGTCAAAAGCAGTGCATTGCGGTGGCGTAAGTTATAGTTAGCTCAGGTAACTATAACTGCTGAATTTCACTGGTTTTGTACGAGTGAAATCTGAGTCTAACTATAACGTCCCTGTAATCTTTGTTTTTTCAGCAAATTTCTAGTTTTTTTTAACGTTAAGTAAGATGCCTATCACAATAGATGGTGGGGGTTGGAAGCAGGGCATGGCCTGGCATTGTGCTGCCCCCACCCAAGCTTGCTGCTCCTGCCTCCCCTCCTCCTTGCCATCCATTGTCCAAGTCCATGCCCCTGCTCCCTCATTACAGCCCTGTGTGGCCGTTGTTCTGCTACTGGCCTTCCTGCCTTCTCTGAACAGTTAGCTTGCTGCCCCATCCACATCCTCCCTATCCTCTGTTGTCTGAATCCATGCACTAGCCTCCTCCCCCCTGCCATGCATGGTCTGATGTGCTGCCATTGCCCTCCATTTAGCATGATGTCCCAGTCCACTCCTCCTGCCCTCCATTGCCCAATTCTATGCCCCATCATTGACCTCCTGCTACGCCTCTGTGCTTAGCTTGCTGCCCCTACTCTCCTTCCCCCTGCCCTCCGATGTCTTTGTGCATGCCCCTGCTCCATCCTTTTTGCCCACCATGTTCCATGGACCTGCCCCTCCTATCTACTCTGAGTGTTCTGTTGAGCTGCCACTCCCCTCCCACCTGCCTAGCATTGTCAGATGACTGTAACCTGTCCCTGCCACCTCCACCTTGCCTGTCCACGTTCCATGCCCATATCCCCTTCCTCCTGTCCTCCATGGTCCATTTTACTGCCACACCCTTCTGCCCTCCCTGGTCTGTTGTGCTGCAACTGCTCCTCCTGCCTGCCCCACGTGGTCTGTTGTGAGGTCCCTTCCACTGAACTCTCTTGTCTGTGCCCAGCTCCTACCCCTCCCTTCTATACTCCATGGTCCTTTGTGCATGCCCCTGCCCCCTCCTTCTTGCCCATCATGGCCATTGTGCTGCCACTAACACTCCCGCTTGCCATGCATGGTCTTCTGTGCTGCCACGGCCCCTCCCACCTTCCCTGTGTGGTCAGCTAGCTGCCCCTGACCGCCTCCCACCTTCCCTCCATGGTCTGTGTGTATGCCATTATAGTCTCACTGTTGCTCTCCATGGTGTGTCTTGCTTCTAGTGCCCATCCTGCCTGACCTCCATTGTCAGCTTGCTGCTCCTGCCCTGCCCCCTTGCTCCCTGCCCTCTGTTTTCCATGTGCAGACCCCTATTCCCTCCCTCCTGGCTTGTCGGTTCCATTGTAATGCCCCTGATCCCTACCTCCTGCCCTTTATGGTCCGTTATGCTGCAGCTTTCTCTCCTGTCTGTCCATTATGGTCAGCTAGCTGCCATTGCCTCTTTCCCGTCTGTTCTCTGTTGTCCATGTGCATGGTCCTGTCCCCTCCCTATTGCTTTCCATGGATTGTTGTGCTGTACTCCCATCCCGCATGCCCTGAATGGTGTATTGTGCTGCTGAAAACCCTGATGCCTGCCCTGTAAGGTCAGTTTGGTGCACCTGTCCATATCCCTCCTGTGTTCTGTTATCCGAGTCTATGTCCCTACCCCAATTCCTCCTGCCTTCCATGATCCAATATACCATACTTGCTAACATTTTAAACTTGGTAAGAGGGAGATTTTGAAAAAAAAACTGGGGCATTGATTTTCCCCTCTGACTTACATTGAAAAAGAGGAGATTGTAGACTGAAGACAGATCAAATAAAGCCCATTTGGGCTTAAAAACATTGGGTGTTTCCTGGCTGACTCGGGTCTGTTGGCATGTATGCTTGTACTACCACTGCCTCTTCCTTCTGCCCACAATGGTCTATTAAATTGCCACAGCCTCTCTTGCCTGTCCTGCATTGTTGGTTTGTTGCCTCTGCCCCCCTTTCCACTGCCCTCCATAGTCTGTTGTGCTGCAATTGCCCTTTCTGCCTGCCCAGTGTGGTCAAATTGTTGTCTCTGCACCCTCCTACCTGCCTTCAATTTTCTGAGTCCTTGCCCCTGGCCTCTGCCTCTCAACAGTCTCCTAATGAACAACTAGATTGCTAACATTCTATATTTATTACAAAAGTGTGGCACGCCTGAAGTCATCTTGATGTAATCAAAACTGTAATACCTAGAGCATTTCCTTTAGAAATTACAGAAATGAGAGGGTCTTATTTGCATCGAAATTATGGTTAGTGCTCTAAAAAACTAAAATGAGGACATATTTTCTGAGTTTTCAAATAGTGACAAAGCACTTTTAAATTATTTGTTGTCTTTATGTCTTTTTTATCCAGTTGATGACTTGATTAAATGTTGCACTTAGGGGAGAGGATGTGGTGTTACTTCCAGAGCTGCAGACTTTGCAACTGGGGAACCAGGTTGGAGTATCTGCTTCAGCTCGACATTCTGTGATTCTGGTCAAATCACTTAATCTCCCCATGTCTACAACCAAAATGAATTTGTCCTTGTGTGATGTAACCAATGCTCATGTAAAGCACTCCAATACCTTACCAGTCTGCACTATATAAAACTGCAAAAAAACAAACAATAAAAAGTGTTTTGCACACTTCTGTCATTGGGCTACATCTGGGTGATATTTGTGCTACATTTGGGCTCTTTGTCTCTGGTGGCCATCTTGGGAGATTTATTTGTTATGAAGTTTCCTAATTTCCTCATTTACTGCAGTCTCCTCAGTAGGAAATGCTTTCAGTTTTTTACTTTGATTCCATCAAGAAGGCATTCAGATGTGTCACACATTTGCCATAAATTCTGAATGTTAGCACTCTAGTTGCTCATTAGATCACTGTAGTAAAGCTACTGCTCACAAGGGAAGTCTGCTGCTGGTATTGAAAGTGCATGTTTCAGTCTGCATGTCAAAATATTTTAATGAAATAGAAGAGGATTTGAGAAGTCACTCAAAATGTGCCCTAATTTTTCTTTCTTCAGCACTAATCATAATTTCTATGGCAAAATGACCCCCTCATTTTGTTCCTTTTTAAATTAAATGTTTTAAGTGTTACCAGTTTATTCCAATCAAGATGGCTTCAGGTGTGCCATACTTTTGTCATAAGTAAGACTGTTAGCGCTCTAGTTGTTCTTTAGAACACTCTGGGACATTCTGTCATTGGGCTATATGTGGGCTACATCTGGGTGATATTTGTGCTACATTTGGGCTCTTTTGTCTCTGGTGGCCATCTTGGGAGACTTATTTGTTATGAAGTTTCCTAATTTCCTCATTTACTGCAGTCTCCTCAGTGGGAAATACTTTCAGTTTTTTACTTTGATTCCATCAAGAAGGCATTCAGATGTGTCACACATTTGCCATAAATTAAGAATGTTAGCACTCTAGTTGCTCATTAGATCACTGTAGTAAAGCTACTGCTCACCAGGGAAGTCTTCTGCTGGTATTGAAAGTGCATGTTTCAGTCTGCATGTCAGAATTTTTTAATGAAATAGAAGAGGATTTGAGAAGTCACTCAAAATGTGCCCTAATTTTTCTTACTGCAGCACTAATCATAATTTCTATGGCAAAATGAACCCCTCATTTTGTTCCTTTTTAAATTAAATGTTTTAAGTGTTACCACTTTATTCCAATCAAGATGGCTTCAGGTGTGCCATACTTTGTCATAAGTAAGACTGTTAGCGCTCTAGTTGTTCTTTAGAACACTCTGGGACATTCTGTCATTGGGCTATACATGGGCTACATCTGGGTGATATTTGTGCTACATTTGGGCTCTTTTGTCTCTGGTGGCCATCTTGGGAGACTTATTTGTTATGAAGTTTCCTAATTTCCTCATTTACTACAGTCACCTCAGTAGGAAATACTTCCAGTTTTTTACTTTGATTCCATCAAGAAGGCATTCAGATGTGTCACACATCTGCCATAAATTCAGAATGTTAGCACTCTAGTTGCTCATTAGATCACTGTAGTAAAGCTACTGCTCACCAGGGAAGTCTGCTGCTGGTATTGAAAGTGCATGTTTCAGTCTACATGTCAGAATTTTTTAATGACATAGAAGAGGATTTGAGAAGTCACTCAAAATGTGCCCTAATTTTTCTTTCTGCAGCACTAATCATAATTTCTATGGCAAAATGAACCCCCTCATTTTGTTCCTTTTTAAATTAAATGTTTTAAGTCTTACCACTTTATTCCAATCAAGATGGCTTCAGGTGTGCCATACTTTTGTCATATGTAAGACTGTTAGCGCTCTAGTTGTTCCTGAGAAGACTCTGGGAAGCTGCAGTAGAACACAAAGGAATCAACTGACAGTCTCTGCCCTTGTTGGATGTACATGTTTTACAGAGAATGTCAGACTTCATTCTCACATGACTGAGAAAGATAATGTGAATTTACAGAAAATATGCTCTCATTTTAGCTTCTAGATCACCTTCCAAATCTCTATGGGAAAAGTATGAGAAAATAGTTTTCTCTCAAACATGATTCATGATATCCCAGCAGAAGGCTTTTTCACAGGGTAAAATCACCTTAGAACACACCACAATTCCTAAAATTAGTATGGTATCATCAACAAATGATTTATAATGCAACTAAAGTCTTATCACCCTTTATACGTTCTCCTTTTGGTGACCCTCAAAACCTTCCATTCACTAAAATGCATTTAAATGGGGTGCTATCGTGTATATTGTTCCCAAGATGGCTGCCAACACTTCTTGGATGAAATGCTGACAGCCAATCAGATCTCACGATGAGATGTGTGGTTAGGCTCCGCCCAGATATATACATTTCTTTTTCCTCTAATATTTAAAAAACTACTGAACGGGTTTACACCATTTAAAAAAAAAAAGGGCGCTTTCTGAACCAAGAGCTACCTTTTTGCCAAACTTGGTGTAATTCCTTTCAGCAGTTCGGGCTGCAGCCTTGTCTAAAGTTTCCTATGGAAATTAACATGGGGAAAATGCATTTTGTGACCCCCCTTTTTTATCGGCCCCCGCTTGACGAATCACCCCGAAACTTTCAAGACAGGAGCAGACCTGAGCGGGCCATTAGTTTTGAAAATTTTGCGAAGATTCATCAAACGGCGCCAAAGATATTTGCAAAAGAAAAAACGCATTTTGAATAGAAACAAGGTCCTACGTATAACTACCTACTGGCGAACACCAGTAGGTAATATGTATATATATATATATATATATATATATATATATATATATATATATATATATATATATATATATATATATTCACTGAAAAAACCATAGGTTTCAGGCACGTTATAGTTAGAAATTAGCATTTAAAAACCTTAGAAATTCACTGAAAAAACCATAGGTTTTAGGGACAGTTATAGTTAGTTGGACATTGCACTCGTACAAAACCCGTGAAATTCCCCTGTTATAGTTAGTTCAGCTAACTGTAACTCGTGCCCCCGCAATGCACTGCTGATGACGTCACATATTACATCACTCATGACATGGTCAGTGACATCACTGATGACATCATCCAGTGACTGTGTGTTTCTGTAAAGTTTAAATATGTTTAATATATATAGGGAAAGCCGTATTGAAGAATGAGTGGGTGTATAAGTGTCTGAATGGATGATTTAGTAGGTGCGTGACTAACTCTATAAGTGAGTGATTAAACGTATCTTACTGAATGCATGGGTTAGTGACTAAACTGTGTGAATGTCTGTATCCGTCTGTCTGTTGCTGTGTAAGTGGCTGCATGGGTTTGTGAATAGCTACATGAGTGTCTATATGAGTTATTGATTGGTTGTCTGAGTATCTGTATGGGTACCTGAGTGTTTGTGTGGGTGGGGTGTGTGTGACTCTGTGCATAGATGTGTGAGTGGGTGATTCACTGGGTGCATGGTTTCAAGAGTGCATCTGTGATGGACTGTATGGGTGGGTGAGTGTATGTATGGGTGTGTTAGTGAGTGAATGTATATCTCAGTGGTACATGTGTGAGTAACTACATATGTGAAAGGCAGTATATATGTGTGTTGGAGTATATAAATGGCTATAAGTGAGAGTGTGTGATTGTGAGAGTGGCTGTATGGATGAGTGTGTACTTGTATCAGTGATTGTATAAGAGCGTAAGAATGTGCTAGTATTTGTATGAGTAAGTGAGCTGGTGTGTGTATAACTGTATAGGTGAGTAAATGGCAGTGTGATTAATTATTTGCATGACTGACTAGGTGTGTGAGTACCTCTATGGATGAGTGGCGGTGTGTGAGTGTCTATGTAGGTATATGAGTGCATATGATAGTCCTGTACTGAGTGACCGTAAGTATGAGTGACTGTACGGGTGAGTGAGTGTATGTGTGTGTAGACCTAAGAATCAGTGAGTGGGTATGTAGTTATTGGTGTTGGAGTGTCTATGGTTTTGCGAATGGCAGTCTGTAATTTAGAGTGGGTGTATCAAAGGTTATATTAGGGTGTGAGGAGGTGCATCAGATTATCACGTGGATGATGTCATCAGTGATGTCATCAGTGATGTCTTTGGAGATGTCATCAGTGATGTCACTGACCATGTCATGAGTGATGTAATATGTGACGTCATCAGCAGTGCATTGCGGGGGCGCGAGTTATAGTTAGCTGAACTAACTATAACGGGGGAATTTCACGGGTTTTGTACGAGTGCAATGTCCAACTAACTATAACTTTCCCTAAAACCTATGGTTTTTTCAGTGAATTTCAAAGGTTTTTTAAATACTAATTTCTAACTATAACGTGCCTGAAACCTATGGTTTTTTAAGTGAATTTCAAAGGTTTTTTAAATGCTAGTTTCTAACTATGCCTACAGAGGTAGGACATGTGAAGATCCACAAAGATGAAGAAAAGTGCAGGAAGAAGCAAAAGATGTGCAGAAAGAACCAACAGAGGAGCAGAAAGAGGCCTTGTTGCAAAATCATCCTGTGCCCACAACTTTTTCAGACGGGTACTGGTAGTAACTGACTTTGGCTAACCGGAGCCAGTGCTATGCTAAAAGACACTTAGAATACAGTGAAAACACCTACATACACTAGGGAACACTATGCGTTGGGTTACCCCTGTGATTAGCATGACCTCCTCTGTAAGTCCCTAGTACATAATAGGGCAGGGGGATTAAAACTACCTCTTAAAACGCGCTACGGGGCGCGTTTCCACAGTGGTGAAGGGAGGGGGGCCTGAGGTGACATGTGTGCAAACGCGCCCCGTGGTGCGTTTTAAGTTGCGGGATTAAGTCCCCTTGAATCCTGAGGGTCCCTGGGGCCCAACTAGCCCACCAGGTACCTACAGTTAGCACCACAGAGCTGAGTTGCAGAGAGGCGTTCCGAGGCCACTCACCTTTTTTCACCTCTCTGCAACGCAACTCTGTTGTGCTTACTGAAGGTACCTGGTGGGCTAGTTGGCCCCCAGGGTCCATCAGGATTCAAGGGGAATTAATTCCCCAACTTAAAACGCGCCACAGGGCGTGTTTCCACACATGTCACCTGAGGCCCGCCCCCTCCCTTCACCACTGTGCAAACGTGCCCTGTGGCGCGATTTAAGTTGGGGTATTAGGTCACCTTAATTCCTGAGGGTCCCTGGGGCCCAACTAGCCCACCAGGTACTTCCAGTAAGCTCCACAGGCCTGCGTTGCAGAGAGGTGGTCAGAGGCCACGCCCCTTTTTACACCTCTCTGCAACGCAGCTCTTTGGCGCTTAATGGAGGTAGCTGGTGGGATAGTTGCACC
Source organism: Calotriton arnoldi (assembly GCA_963921515.1). Classification (NCBI taxonomy): domain Eukaryota; kingdom Metazoa; phylum Chordata; class Amphibia; order Caudata; family Salamandridae; genus Calotriton; species Calotriton arnoldi. Next base: position 450,245 of record CAWUFW010008460.1, on the reverse strand, counting down.
TCAGGGACCCTCAGGATTCAAGGGGAGTTAATCCCCCAACTTAAAACGCGCCACAGGGTGTGTTTGCACACATGTCACCTAAGGTCCCGCCCCCTCCCTTCACCACTGTGCAAACGCACCCCCTGGCGCGTTTTAAGTTGGGGGATTAACTCCCCTTGAATCCAGAGGGTCCCTGGGGTGCAACTAGCCCACCAGCTACCTCCATTAAGCGCCAAAGAGCTGCGTTGCAGAGAGGTGTAAAAAGGGGCGTGGCCTCAGAACACCTCTCTGCAACGCAGCCCCTGGTGCATACTGGAGGTTCCTGGTGGGCTAGTTGGCCCCTAGGGACCCCCAGTATTCAAGGAGAATTCGTTCCCCATCTGCAAACGCACCAGGGGGCGCGTTTGCAGAGTGCTGCAAGGAGGGGGCGTGGCCTCCGGCGCGATGCCGGTCTTTTATTATTTATTTCTTTTAAGAAGGGGGGCTGTGTGGCCCCCCTTCTTTTTCTAATTTATTGGCCCTGGGGACCCCATCCCCCAGGGCTTGCCCCCTAATATTTCTTTCTTTTTATTTGGAAGGGGGCCTCGTGGCCCCCCTCCGGAGGCCTTAATCGGCCCTGGGGACCCCATCCCCCGGGGCATGGCCTTTTTTTTTTTATTTATGTTTTGGAGGGGGGCTGTGTTGCCCCCCTCCTCAGGCCACTTATGGCCCCAGGGACCCCATCCCCCGGGGCCAGCCTTTTTTTTTTTTATATTTAATTTTTGGGGAAGGGGGCCGTGTGGCCCCCTCCCGGGCCACTTGTAGCCCCGGGACCCCATCCCCCGGGCTGGCCCTACTCCGTTGGGGACCGTGGGGGTCCCCAATCCCCCACGGTCCCGCCGGTTCCCCGCGTCCCTCGGGAGCCGGCATTGCTTTTCCACACGGGGAGCTGCTAAGATGCAGCTCCCCATGTGGAAAAGCAATCGTCTTTGGTTTTGGAAGAGAGAGCAGGTGTCCTGCTCTCTCTTCCAAAAACAAAGCAGTTTGCTATGGCAGGCGGGAGCCGCGAGGCTCCCGCCCTGCCATAGCAAACTACAGTGTGCACCCCGGGACACTGCAGGAGCCGGCCCTGGGGGGTGGCGGTCCCCAGGGCCATCAGCTCCCATCCAATGCACAGCTCCGGGGAGGTGGTGGTCCCCAGGGCTCGGGGGTCCTTAAAGGACCAAACCCCCCACACAGGTACATTTATTTTTAAAAAAAGAAGCCCCGGGGGTGGCGGTCCCCGGGGCTGCGGGAGGGCCGAGTGCCCTCCCGCACCATTGTTAATTAAAAGCCCCGGGGGGTGGCGGTCCCCAGGGCATGGGGGGGCCTTAGAGGCCCCCCACACAATTATTTAATTAACCCCCGCATGCCCCCGGGACTTGGCCCACCCGGGGGCCAAATATCAACAAAGCGCGTGAGCCCGCACTTCGTTTTTTTTTTTTTCACGGCGGGATCCGCGCATCCTAAGCGATCTTGCCGATTTTTAAAAAACATTTTTTTTTTTTTGGCCCTGAGCAGGCCTAGGGGGTCAGGGTGTTTCTCCCCTGCCCCCTTTTTGCGTTTTGCGCGTTAATATTTCTCTTTTCTTGTGCCTCGGTTCTACCGAGGAACAAGATGGCTGCCAACACTTCCTGGTTTGGAGTGTTGACAGCCAATTAGCATACAGCTCGTGATCGGGAGGGTACGCGGACCCTACTCGGCCATAGATATATATGTGACTTTACTTTTGATTTTCTCTGGAACTACTGAACGGTTTTACACCATTTAAGCAAAAGGCACAACACTGAACCAAGGGCTACCTCTTTGCCAAATTTGGTGTAATTCCGTTCAGCAGTTCGGGCTGTTGCTGCGACTAACGGTTCCTATGGAAAAATGAATGGGAAAACACGTTTTGGGACCCCCTTTTTCTCGGCCCCGCTGACGAATCACCTCGAGACTTTCAGGATAGGAGCGGACCCGAATGCCCCAACAAGTTGGAAAATTTCGCGAAGATTCGTCAACCGGCGCCAACATTATTTCAAATAGAATGTTGCGGATTTCCTATGGAAAATAGGTCCTAACTATAACTATCTACTGGCGACCGCCAGTAGATAATATATATATATATATATATATATATATATATATATATATATATATATATATATATATATATATATATATATATATATTATCTACTGGCGGTCGCCAGTAGATAGCTATAGTTACAACCTATTATCCATAGGAAATCCGCGACATTCTATTTGAAATAACTCTCTTGCCGGTTGACGTATCTTCGCAAAATTTTCAAAATTTGTGGGGCGCTCCGGTCCGCTCCTACCCTGAAAGTCTCGGGGATTCGCTCAGCGGGGCCGAGAAAAAGGGGGCCCCAAAACGTGTTTTCCCATGCAATTTTCCATAGGAAACATTAGACACGGCTACAGCCCGAACTGCTGAACGGAATTAAACCAAATTTGGCAAAGAGGTAGTTCTTGGTTCAGAAAGAACCCTTTTTGTTAAATGGTGTAAATCCGTTCAGTAGTTGCTGAGAAAATCAAAAGTAAAAGTATATATATATCTATGGCCGCGTCGGATTCGCGCACCCTCCCGATCACGAGCTGCATGCTAATTGGCTGTCAACACTCCAAATCAGGAAGTGTTGGCAGCCATTTTGTCCCAGGGGACCGCCACCTCCCTGGGGCTTTTTAAAAAAGAATAGCTTGGGGGGGCTCCTGCCTCCTACGCAGACCCGGGGACCACCACCTCCCCAGGGCTTTCTTGTATAATGGGTGGGGGGCCTCGTGGGGCCCCCAAGCCCCGGGGACCGCCACCTCCCAGGGCTTTTTAAAAAAATAGCATGGGGGGGCTCCTGCCCCCCACACTGCCCTGGGGTCTGCAAATTTCCCGGGGCTTTATCAATGGGCGGGGGGTCTTGCGGGCCCGCGAGCCCCAGGGACTGCCACCACCCCGGGGTTACTTTTAAAAAATGACACAGCCCCGGGGACCACCGCCTCCCCGGGGCATACATCAATTAAGTGCAGGGGGTCCATTGCAGACCCCCGGCCATGGGGCAGCACACAGATTTCTTTTTTTTTTATGGCTTAGGCCCCGTGGGATGGTGTTCACACAGCCCTCCTTCCTAAAATAAAAAAAAACAGAAACTGGCAGCTCGCCGGAGGCCTCGCCCCCTCCCTGCACCAGTCTGCAAATGCGCCTCCAGGTGCACTCTGGGTTGGGGGATGAAGTCCCCTTCACTGGTGAGGTTCCTTAGGAGCCAAATAGCCCACCAGGTACCTCCAGTAAGCAAGAGAAGTGCCCCCTTGTGTCCTGAGGACCTCAGGACTATAGTGGACTTCATCCCAGCCGAGGTCCGTGCAGGTAACAGCGGTTGGGCGGTGGGGCCGCGTTGGGGGTATTTCAAGGGATGACGCAGATGGAAAATTAATTTTTTATTTAATTTTCCCTCTGCATCATCCCTCGAAATCCTCCCCACCGCTGTTACCTGCACGGACCATGGCTGCTTCATCCCCAAAGCAGTGTGCCAGGAGGCGTGTTTTCAGAGTTGTGTAAAAAGGGGGTGTGGCCTCTGACCACTCTCAGCAATCTAGCTGTGTGGGGCTTACTAGAGGTAACAGGAGGGCTAGTTCGTCCCCAGGGACCCTCAGGAGGTAAGGGGACTTCATCCCCAACCAAGAGCACGCCAGGAGGTGTGTTTGCAGAGTGGTGGAGAAAGGGGGCATGGCCTGTGTCCACCTCTTAGCAATCCCACTGTGTGGGGCTTACTGGAGGTAACAGGTAGACTAGTTGGCCCCTAAGGACCCCTAGCAGCGAAGGGGACTTTGATCCCCATCCAAGAGCATGCCAGGGAGCGTGTTTGCAGAGTGGTGGGCAAAGGGGGCGTGGCCTGCTATGAGAACTTAGCAATCCTGCTATGTATAACTTACTGGAGGTTATAGGAGGGGTGGTTGACCCCCAAGGATGTCCTTGGGGGACAACTACCCCTCCTGTTATCTCCAGTAAGTCCCACACAGTGGGATTGCTAAGAGGTCTTTAGAGGCCACGCCCCCCTTTCTCCACCACTCTGCAAACACGCCTTCTGGCACACTACTGGTTGGGGGATGAAGTCCACTTTACTTCTGAGGGACTTTGGGGGCCAAGAAGCCTTCCTGGTACCTCCTGTAAGTCCTACACAGCGGAATTCCTGAGCACTGGTAGGAGGCCCAGTCCCCTTTCTCCACCACTCTTCAAACGAGACTACTAGTTAAAGAAGCATTTGCAATGTAATAGGTCTCGCATTTGCGAGAGTTAGAGCTATTGGCGTTGAAAATGTAAAAGTGTTTTACTAATGTTTTTTGGAGTGGAGTGGATGTATGTTGTGTGTAGTGGAGTTATGTGGTATGTTGTGCAGTGAAATTATGTGGATAGAAAGTATGTGGTATTTAGTGTATAGAAATTATGTAGAGTAGGATTATGTGTTATGGAGAGTAATTATGTGGTATGGTAGTCTGTGTTGTGGAGTAGTAACCTCAGTTTAGTCTTCCTCGTTTCCATAGAAGCTAAACTATAAACTCAATGAGACAAAAAAAAGAAGGAACCACTGAGGAGCACTTCTGGACCTAGTCAGAGGTATGAGTAGGGCCACTGGATTTATGTGACTGTTCAGCTGCACCGATTTTTGCATAATTATACATTTTCCACATTTGCGACATAATCAATCATCTGCTGCATAATCTGCAGATTTGAACAAAAAAACCTTGTTTCTAGCTCAAAAGTTACCAAAAATGCAGCGACAAGTGTTACAGCATGGTGGAAGGCCCTTTGCAAAGCTGGAATGGTCACCTGTTACTTATTGCTAAATGTGGGTGATAAATTGGTACTAATGGTGCGCAAACCACACTTGCTTCTTTCAGCGCCAATCTTGCCTCTTTCTGCATTTCTCTTGCTTCTTTCTGCACCTTTCTTCCTTTTCCTGCACTCCTCTTACCTCTTTCTGCACATCTCTTCCGCTTTCTGCACCTCCCTTCTTTCTGCACCTCTCTTGCTTCTTTCTACACCACTCTTGCTTCTTTCTTCTGCACCTCTCTTGCCTCTTTCTGCACCTCTCTTGCTTCTTTCTGCACTTCTCTTGCCTCTTTCTGCACCCTTGTCCCTCGTTCTGCACCTCTCTTGCCTCTTTCTACACCTCTCTTCCCTCTTTCTGCACTTCTCTTGCCTCTTTCTGCACCTCGCTTGCTTCTTTCAGCATTTCCCTTGCTTCTTTCTGCACCTCTCTTGCTTCTTTCTACACCCCTTTTGCCTCTTTCTGTACCCCTGTTGCTTCTGTCTGCACCTCTCTTGCTTCTTTCTGCACTTCTCTTGCCTCTTTCTGCACCCTTGTCCCTTGTTCTGCACCTCTCTTGCCTCTTTCTGCACCTCTCTTCCCTCTTTCTGCACCCCTCTTTCCTCTTTCTGCACCTCTGTTGCCTGTTTCTGTACCTCTCTTGCCTCTTTCTGCACTTCTCTTGCCTCTTTCTGCCCTTCACTTGCCTCTTTCTGCATTTCTGTTGCTTCTATCTGCACTTCTCTTGCCTCTTTCTGCACCTCTGTTGCTTCTTTTTGCACTTCTCTTGCTTCTTTCTGTACCTCTTTTACTTCTTTCTGTACCCCTCTTGCCTCTTTCTGTACCCCTCTTGCCTCTTTCTGCACCACTCTTCCCTCTATTTTGCACCTCTCTTGCCTCTTTCTGCACCTCTCTTGCCTCATTCTGCAATTCTCTTGCCTCTTTCTGCACCTCTGTTGCTTCTTTCTGCACTTCTCTTGCCTCTATATGCACCCTCTTGCCTCTTTCTGCTGTTGGTACTTTCTGTACTTGTCTTGCTTTTTTCCGCCCCTCTCTTGCTTCTTTCTGTACCCCTCTTGCCACTTTCTGCAGTTCTCTTGCCTCTCCTGCACCTCTGTTGTTTCATTCTGCCCTTCTCTTGCCTCTTTCTGCACCCCTATTACCTGTTTCTGCACCTCACTTGCCTCTTTCTGCACCTCTCTTGCCTCTTTCTGCGCCTCTCTTGCCTCATTCTGCACCTCGCTTGCCTCTTTCTGCACCTCTCTTGTTTCTTTCTGCAACTCTCTTGTCTTTATGCACCTCTGTTGTTTCTTTCAGCACTTCTCTTGTCTCTTTCTGCACTTCTCTTGCCTGTTTCTGCACCTCTCTTGCCTCTTTCTGCACCTCTGTTGCTTCTTTCTGCACCCCTCTTGCCTCTTTCTGCACCCCACTTGCCTCTTTCCGCACCCCTCTTCCCTCTTTCTGCACCTCTCTTCCCTCTTTCTGAACCCCTGTCCCCTCTTTCTGCACCTCTCTTGCCTGTTTCTGCACTTCCCTTGCTTCTTTCTGCACCTCTCTTGCTTCTTTCTGCATCCCTCGTGCCTCTTTCTGCACCCCTCTTCCCTCTTTATGCACCTATCTTACCTCTTTCTGCGCCTTTCTTGCCTCTTTCTGCAGTTCTCTTGCTTCTCTCTGCACTTCTATTGCATCTTTCTGCACCCTTCTTGCCTCTTTCTGTACCTCTGTTGGTTCTTTCTGCACTTCCTTTGCTTCTTTCTGCACCTCTCTTGCAAATTTCTGCACCCCTCTTACCTCTTTCTGCAACTCTCTTACCTCTTTTTGCACCTCTCTTGCCTCTGTCTGCACCCCTGTTCCATATTTCTGCACCTCTTTTGCCTGTTTCTGCAACTCTCTTGCCTCTTTCTGCAGTTCTCTTGCCTCCTTCTGTACCTGTTGCTTCTTTTTGCACTTCTCTTGCTTCTTTCTGTACCTCTCTTGCTCCTTTCTGCATCCCTTTTGCCTCTTTCTGCACTCATCTTCCCTCTTTCGCCACTTGTCTTTTCTCTTTGTGCACCTCTCTTGTCTCTTTGTGCACCTCTCTTGCCCCTTTCTGCACTTCTGTTGCCTCTTTCTGCACCTCACTTGCCTCTTTCTGCACCTCTCTTGCCTCTTTCTGTGCCTCTCTTGCCTCTTTCTGCACCTCGCTTGCCTCTTTCTGCACCTCTCTTGTTTCTTTCTGCAACTCTCTTGTCTCTTTCATCACTTCTCTTGCTTCTTTATGCACCTCTGTTGTTTCTTTCAGCACTTCTCTTGTCTCTTTCTGCACTTCTCTTGCCTGTTTCTGCACCTCTCTTGCCTCTTTCTGCACCTCTGTTGCTTCTTTCTGCATCCCTCTTGCCTCTTTCTGCACCCCACTTGCCTCTTTCCGCACCCCTCTTCCCTCTTTCTGCACCTCTCTTCCCTCTTTCTGAACCCCTGTTCCCTCTTTCTGCACCTCTCTTGCCTGTTTCTGCACTTCCCTTGCTTCTTTCTGCACCTCTCTTGCTTCTTTCTGCATCCCTCGTGCCTCTTTCTGCACCCCTCTTCCCTCTTTATGCACCTATCTTACCTCTTTCTGAGCCTTTCTTGCCTCTTTCTGCAGTTCTCTTGCTTCTCTCTGCACTTCTATTGCCTCTTTCTGCACCCTTCTTGCCTCTTTCTGTACCTCTGTTGGTTCTTTCTGCACTTCCTTTGCTTCTTTCTGCACCTCTCTTGCAAATTTCTGCACCCCTCTTACCTCTTTCTGCAACTCTCTTACCTCTTTCTGCACCTCTCTTGCCTCTGTCTGCACCCCTGTTCCATCTTTCTGCACCTCTTTTGCCTGTTTCTGCAACTCTCTTGCCTCTTTCTGCAGTTCTCTTGCCTCCTTCTGTACCTGTTTCTTCTTTTTGCACTTCTCTTGCTTCTTTCTGTACCTCTCTTGCTCCTTTCTGCATCCCTTTTGACTCTTTCTGCACTCATATTCCCTCTTTCGCCACCTGTCTTTTCTCTTTGTGCACCTCTCTTGTCTCTTTGTGCACCTCTCTTGCCTCTTTCTGCATTTCTGTTGCTTCTTTCTGCACTTCTCTTGCCTCTTTCTGCATTTCTTTTCCTTCTTTCTGCACTTCTCTTGCCTCTTTCTGCACCTCTCTTGCCTCTTTCAGCACTTCTCTTGCCTCTTTCTGCAACCCTCTTGCCTCTTTCTGCACCTCTGTTGCTTCTTTCTGCACTTATCTTGCTTCTTTCTGTACCTCGATTGCTATCTTCTGCACCCCTCTTGCCTCTTTCTGCACCCCTCTTCCCACTTTCTGCACCTATCTTGCCTCTGTCTGCACCCCTGTTCTATCTTTCTGCACCTCTTTTGCCTGTTTCTGCAACTCTCTTGCCTCTTTCTGCAGTTCTCTTGCCTCCTTCTGTACCTGTTGCTTCTTTTTTCACTTCTCTTGCTTCTTTCTGTACCTCTCTTGCTCCTTTCTGCATCCCTTTTGCCTCTTTCTGCACTCATATTCCCTCTTTCGCCACCTGTCTTTTCTCTTTGTGCACCTCTCTTGTCTCTTTGTGCACCTCTCTTGCCTCTTTCTGCATTTCTGTTGCTTCTTTCTGCACTTCTCTTGCCTCTTTCTGCATTTCTTTTCCTTCTTTCTGCACTTCTCATGCCTCTTTCTGCACCTCTCTTGCCTCTTTCAGCACTTCTCTTGCCTCTTTCTGCAACCCTCTTGCCTCTTTCTGCACCTCTGTTGCTTCTTTCTGCACTTATCTTGCTTCTTTCTGTACCTCGATTGCTATCTTCTGCACCCCTCTTGCCTCTTTCTGCACCCCTCTTCCCACTTTCTGCACCTATCTTGCCTCTTTCTGCACCCCTGTTCTCTCTTTCTGCACCTCTCTTGCCTGTTTCTGCAACTCTTTTGCCTCTTTTGCAGTTCTCTTGCCTCCTTCTAAACCTCTGTTGCTTCTATCTGCACTTCTCTTGCCTCTTTCTGCACCCCTCTTGCTTATTTCTGCACCTCACTTGCCTCTTTCTGCACCTCTCTTGCCTCTTTCTGCACCTTACTTGCCTCTTTCTGTACTTCTCCTGCTTTTTTCTGCACCTCTCTTGTCTTTCTGCAACTATCTTGTCTCTTACATCACTTCTCTTGCTTCTTTCTGCACCTCTGTTGCTTCTTTTAGCACTTCTATTGCCTCTTAATGCACTTCTCTTACCTGTTTCTGCACTTCTCTTGCTTCTTTCTGCACCTTTCTTGCTTCTTTCTGCACTCCTCTTGCCACTTTCTGCAACCCTCTTCCCTCTTTCTGCACCTCTCTTACCTATTTCTGCACATATCTTGCCTCTTTCTGCACACCTCTTCCCCCTTTCTGCATCTCTCTTTTTTCTTTTTGCAGTTCTCTTGCCTCTTTATGCACATCTGTTGCTTCTTTCTGCACTTCTCATGCTTCTTTCTGCACTTCTCTTGCTTCTTTCTGTACCCCTCTTGCCTCTTTCTGTACCCCTCTTCCCTCTTTCTGTACCCCTCTTGCCTCTTTCTGCACCCCTCTTCCCTCTTTCTGCACCTCTCTTGCCTCTTTCTGCACTTCTCTTGCCTCTGTCTGCACTTCTCTTACCTCTCTCTGCACATTTCTTACTCTTTCTGCACCTCTCTTGTTTGTTTCTGCACTTCTCTTGCTTCTTTCTGTACTTCTATCACCTCTTTCTGTACTCAAATGGGAAGTGCAAGCTGTCAAGTTGAAAGGTCTGTGTGCTCTCATGACTGAGGTATATGTCTACTTGTACATGTATTCTCACATGTGTTATGCATCTGAAGATGGTAGATTAAAAAGCAGGTAGCTTCTCCTATAGGTGGTAAAATCTTCTCAGTTCTGCTCTGTCATTCGGTTGCACAGGCAGACATGTCATACGTATGTAGGTGTTATAGAGCTCCTCAAATATACTATTGATTATCCATGTGCCCTGTATTATGAGCAGAAAGAAATACATACACCTTTTTGTACACAAATTTGCAGAGTATGCTGTTTGAAACACTGGTATTCAAGTATTTGTTTGTTTATTTTTATGTAACATGCCACAAGGTAATAGCAGAGACACACGCATGGATACCTTCACAAAATTGGTCAGACTTACAACAGTGATATGGTTAGGATTGCTGTTTTATATTTAGTAGGCCTAACATTCTGAGCAGTCGATGAATAGTGAACCTTCAAGAGAAAAGTGAGGTTTAGGACATCTTGGGAGAAGGATTAGTGATTAGGCTACTCTGTATGAGTCTGTGGAAAAGTACAGTTGAAGTAGGCCTCTTTCTGCACCTCAGCTGCTTCTTTCTGCACTTCTCTTGCTTCTTTCTGCACCTTTCTTCCTCTTTCTGGACTTCTGTTGCCTCTTTCTGCATTTTTCTTGCTTTGTTCTGCACCTTTCTTCTTCTTTCTGCACTTCTCTTTCTTCTTTCTGCACTTCTTCTCTTGCTTCTTTCTGCGCCTTTCTTCCTCTTTCTGTACATGTCCTACCTATGTAGGCATAGTTAGAAATGAGCATTTAAAAAACCTTAGAAATTCACAGAAAGAAACACAGGTTTCAGGGACATTATAGTTAGAAATTAAAATTTAAAAAACCTTAGATATTCACTGAAAAAACCACAGGTTTCAGGGACGTTATAGTTAGGCTGACAATTCACTCTTAAAAAACCAGAGAAATTCAGCCGTTATAGTTAGCTGAGCTAACTATAACTCGCGCCCCCGCAATGCACTGCTGATGATGTCACATATTACATCACTCATGACATGGCCAGTGACATCACTAATGACATCACTCATGACATCTCAAATGACATCACTGATGACATCACTGACTACATCATCCACTTAATCTCTGATGCACCTCCTCACACCCTAATATAACCTTTCATACACCCACTCTCAAATACAGACTACCATTCTCGAAACTATAGACACACCAATACCAGTTAGTACATACCCACTCACTGATTCATAGGTCCACACACACATCCACTCACCCATACAGTCAATCATACACGCAGTCACTCATCAATACAGCCACTGATATATGCACTCATACACCCATACAGACACTCACACACTGCCACTCACCCATGGAGTTACTCGCACACCTAGTCAGTCACCCAAAGAATCAATCACACTGCCATTTACTCACCTATACAGTTATACACAAACCGTCTCACTTATTCATACAGATACTAACTTATACTTACTCTCTTCTACAATCACTGACACAAGCACACACTCATCCATACAGCCACTCTCACAATCACTCACTCTCACATATAATCACTTATATACTCCAACACTCACATATACTGCCTTTCACATATGTAGTTACTCACACATATACCACTGAGACATCCGTTCACTCACCAACACAGCCATATGCACATTCACTCACCCATACAGCTCCTCGCAGATGCACTTATGAACCCATACACCCAGTGAATCACCCACTCACACATCCATGCAGGGAGTCACACACACCCCCACCCATCCACACAGACACTCAGGCACCCATACAGGTACTCAGACAACCAATCATTAACCCATATATGTGACTACTCATCAACCCATGCATCCACTTACACACCAACTGACAGACTGATACAGACATTCACACAGATTAGTCATTCACCCATGCATTCACTAAGAAACGTTTAATCACTCACTTATATAGTCAGTCACGCACCCACTAAATCGTCCATTCATTCAGACACTTATACACTTTGGCATATATATATATATATATATATATTCACTGAAAAAACCATAGGTTTTAGGGAAAGTTATAGTTAGTTGGACATTGCACTCGTACAAAACCCGTGAAATTCCCCGTTATAGTTAGTTCAGCTAACTATAACTTGCGCCCCGCAATGCACTGCTGATGACGTCACATATTACATCACTCATGACATGGTCAGTGACATCACTGATGACATCTCAAATGACATCACTGATGACATCATCCAGTGACTGTGTGTTTCTGTAAAGTTTAAATATTTTTAATAAATATAGGGAAAGGAGTATTGAAGAATGAGTGGGTGTATAAGTGTCTGTATGGATGATTTAGTAGGTGCGTGACTAACTCTATAAGTGAGTGATTAAACGTATCTTACTGAATGCATGGGTTAGTGACTAAACTGGGTGAATGTCTGTATCCGTCTGTCTGTTGCTGTGTGAGTGGCTGCATGGGTTTGTGAATAGCTACATGAGTGTCTATATGAGTTATTGATTGGTTGTCTGAGTATCTGTATGGGTGCCTGAGTGTTTGTGTGGGTGGGGTGTGTGTGACTCTGTGCATAGATGTGTGAGTGGGTGATTCACTGGGTGGATGGTTTCAAGAGTGCATCTGTGATAGACTGTATGGGTGGGTAAGTGTGTGTAAGAGTGTGTTAGTGAGTGAATGTATGTCCCAGTGGTACATGTGTGAGTAACTACATATGTGAAAGGCAGTATATATGTGTCTTGGAGTATATAAATAGCTATAAGCGAGAGTGTGTTATTGTGAGAGTGACTGTATGGATGAGTGTGTGTGTGCTTGAATCAGTAATTGTATAAGAGCATAAGAATGTGCTAGTATTTGTATGAGTAAGTGAGCTGGTGTGTGTATAACTGTATAGGAGAGTAAATGGCAGTGTGTTTAATTATTTGCATGACTGGCTAGGTGTGTGAGTACCTCTATGGATGAGTGGCGGTGTTTGAGTGTCTATATAGGAGTATGAGTGCATATGATAGTCCTGTACTGAGTGACCGTAAGTATGAGTGACTGTATGGGTGAGTGAGTGGATCTGTGTGTAGACCTAAGAATCAGTGAGTGGGTATGTAGCTATTGGTGTTGGAGTGTCTATGGTTTTGCAAATGGCAGTCTGTAATTTAGAGTGGGTGTATCAAAGGTTATATTAGGGTGTGAGGAGGTGCATCAGATTATCACGTGGGTGATGTCATCAGTGATGTCATTTGAGATGTCATCAGTGATGTCATCAGTGATGTCACTGACCATGTCATGAGTGATGTAATATGTGACGTCATCAGCAGTGCATTGCGGGGGCGCGAGTTATAGTTAGCTGAACTAACTATAACGGGGGAATTTCACGGGTTTTGTACGAGTGTAATGTCCAACTAACTATAACTTTCCCTAAAACCTATGGTTTTTTCAGTGAATTTCAAAGGTTTTTAAATGCTAATTCCTAACTATAACATGTCTGAAACCTATGGTTTTTTTCAGTGAATTTCAAAGGTTTTGTAAATGACAATTTTTAAATGTATTAATTGTTATATTTATTTTTTTGATACTGATTTACTAATTTTTTTAAACTATTCATTTTTAGATATTTTATTTTTTAAATTACATTGTAATTACATTATACATTACATTACAAAATATACTTTCTCAGAATGAATTACTTTAGTTTAAATTCTTTGCAAATAGGCAATAGACTTTTAAGTACAGTAGTTACAGTTGTTGCAATGGGCAACACAATTTCAAACACAATGCAACATTGAGCTCAATGTGAATTTCTAGTTAAATGCAATTAGTTACTTTATGGATTACTTTTCTAACCACCGGACTGGATCCTAGATTCAGTCCTGGGACATCTCCTGTAAACAGTTGAGTAAAAGCGTTTTGGTTACAGTACTGATTTTTAAGGAATATTATTGTATTTTAAAAGTTGACATAGAAACTTTTTCACATAGAATCACCAATGTTATCCTATGGGAGGAAATTCACTTAGCAGGTAAGTAGTGTTATCGTTACTTTTTCTTACTCAGTGGTGGATCCTGGATCCAGCACTGGTGCATCTCCTGTAAACAGTTGAAAGAATGCGTTTAAGTCATACAGGCGATTTTTCAGGAATATTTGTAGTTTGTGAAAATCGACACTTTGAAACCTTTCTGCTGAAAACCAGACAATGGATTCCTATGGAAGGAAATACTAGTTACTGGTAAGTAAATGTAAATGTAAATCCGTATTTGTAAAGCGCAAACTACTCACCCTTACGGGTCTCAAGGCGCTGGGGGCCGTCGTGGAAATTAAGTGAGCTATTGCCCAGAGTCACATGGTGCTGAGCTGAGCTGCCGCCGGGGATCGAACCGTGAGCCCCGTGCTCCGAAGTCAGCTGCCCTGGCCGCTGCACCACACCTCTCCAGTACGGTTAGAATTACTTTTCAGGGTCAGTGCTGGGCTAAAAGATGCAAAACTGGGTTCTCTCCTGATAACAGGTGAGTAAATCGGAATTCGTAGTTCGGCTGATTTTAGAGGAATATTATAAAGTTCCAAAACTCCACACTTAGAAGAATTTCCAAGTGAAACCAGTCAATGTTAGCCTATGGAAGGAAATTCAAGTTACTGGTAAGTACGGTTAGAATTACTTTTCAGGGTCAGTGCTGGGCTAAAAGATGCAGCACTGGGTTCTCTCCTGATAACAGGTGAGTAAATCGGAATTCATAGTTCGGCTGATTTTAGAGGAATATTGTAAAGTTCCAAAACTCCACACTTAGAAGAATTTCCAAGTGAAACCAGTCAATGTTAACCTATGGAAGGAAATTCAAGTTACTGGTAAGTACGGTTAAAATTACTTTTGAGGATCAGTACTGGGCTCAAAGATGCAGCACTGAGGTCTCTCCTGATAACAGGTGAGTAAATCGGAATTCGTAGTTCGGCTGATTTTAGAGGAATATTTGCACAATGGTGAAGGGAGGGGCGGGGCCTGAGGTGACATGTCTGCAAACACGCCCTGTGGCGCGTTTTAAGTTGGAGAATTAATTCCTCCTCAATCCCGAGGGTCCCTAGGGGCCAACTAGCCCACCAGATACCTCCAGTATGCGCCAGAGAGCTGCGTTGCAGAGAGGTGTTCAGAGGCCACGCCCTTTTGCACCTCTCTGCAACGCAGCTCTGTGGCGCTTTCTGGACGTACCTGGTGGGCTAGTTGGCCCCCAGGGACCCTCAGGATTGAAGGGATTTAATTCCCCATCGTAAACCGCACCACGGGGCCTGTTTGCACACATGTCACCTGAAGCCCCGCCTCCTCCCTTCACCACTGTGCAAACGCGCCCCGTGGCACGTTTTAAGTTGGGGGATTAAGTCCCCTTGAATCCTGAGGGTCCCTGGAGTCCAACTAGCCCACCATGTACCTCCAAAAGCGCCACAGAGCTGCGTTGCAGAGAGGTGTAAAAGGGCGTGGCCTCTGTACACCTCTCTGCAACGCAGCCCCTGGCGCATACTGGAGGTTCCTGGTGGGCTAGTTGGCCCCAGGGACCCCCAGTATTCAAGGGAATTTGTTCCCCTCTGCAAATGCGCCAGGGGCGCGTTTGCAGAGTGGTAAAGGAAGGGGCGGGGCCTCGGCACGATGCCGGCCTTTTGTCTTCTTTTCTTTTTTTTGTATGGGAGGGGGCTGCATGGCCCCCTTCCCTCAACTACTCCTCGGCCACTTTTGGGCCCCGGGGACCCCATTCCCTAGGGGCCTGAGGATTTTCTTTTTATAATAAAAAACGGGAAGGGGCCGCGTGGCCCCCCTTCCCTGGGCCTCTATTGGCCACGGGGACCCCATCCCCCAGGGCATGCCCTCTTTTTTTTAAATTAAAATCTTTGGAGGGGGCTGCATGGCCTCCTCCTCAGGCCATTTAAGGCCCCGGGACCCCATCCCCGGGCCGGCCTTGCCTCTTTTTTTATTTTATTTATTTATTTTTTTTGGAAGGGGGCTGCTTGGCCCTCCCGGGCCACTAATGGCCCGGGGACCCCATCCCCGGGGCCTGGCCTCTGGTTGGGGACTGTGGGGGTCCCCAATCCCCCACAGTTCTGCCGGCTCCCGCGTCCTACGGGAGCCGGCATTGCTTTCCATATGGGGAGCTGCTGACATGCAGCTCCCCATATGGAAAAGCAATTTGCTTTGCTTCATTGAAGCGAGAGCAGGTTTCCTGCTCTCACTTCAATGAAGCAAAGCAGTTTGCAATGGCAGGACGGGAGCCGCGAGGCTCCCGTCCTGCCATTGCAAACTACAGTGTCCCGGGGTAGGCACCCCGGGACACTGCAGGAGCCGGCCCTGGGGGTGGTGGTCCCCAGGGCCACCACAGGCTCCAGGAGGGGGCCGCGCGGCCCCCTCCCATCTGCACAGCCCGGGAGTGGTGGTCCCAGGCGAGTCCAACGGACCCCCAAATTTCTTTCTAAGTGCCCCGGGAGGTGGTGGTCCCGGGGCATGTGTGGGGCTGGAGCCCCCACACAGGTTATTAAAATAAAAAGAAGCCCCGGGGGTGGCGGTCCCGGGGCTGCGGGAGGGCGGAGAGCCCTCCCGCACAATTTTTCTTTAAAGCCCCGGGGGTGGCGGTCCCGGGGCTTGGGGGCCTTAGAGGCCCCCACATAAACTATAAACGCACCCCCACATGCCCCCGGGACTTGGCCCACCCGGGGGCAAAATAGCATCAAAGCGCGGGAGACCGCGCTTCGATTTTTTTTTTTTCGGCGGGATCCGCGCACCCTAAGCGCATCCCGCCGATTTTTTTTTTTTAAAAAGAAGCTTTTTTCTGCCCAGGGGGTCCTTGTGGGACCCCCTGAGCAGACCTAGGGGGTCAGGGTGTTTCTACCCTGCCCCCTTGTTGCGCTTTGCGCACTTGTTTCTGTGCCTCTAATCACAGCGGGATCCGCGCACCCTAAGCGCATCCTGCCGATTTTTTTTTTTTTTTAAATGCTTTTTTTCTGCCCAGGGGGTCAGGGTGTTTCTACCCTGCCCCCTTTTTGCGCTTTGCACACTTGTTTCTGTCCCTCGGTTCTACCGAGGGACAAAATGGCTGCCAACACTTCCTGATTTGGAGTGTTGACAGCCACTTGACAGCCAATTATCATGCAGCTCGTGATCGGGACGGTGCGCGCAGGGTGCGCTCAGGATACGCGGACCCTACTCGGCCAAAGATATATATGTGACTTTACTTTTGATTTTCTCAGGAACTACTGAACGGATTTACACCATTTAAGCAAAAGGCACGACACTGAACCAAGGGCTACCTCTTTGCCAAATTTGGTGTAATTCCATTCAGCAGTTCGGGCTGTAGCTGCGATGAAAGAATCCTATGGAAAAATGAATGGGGAAAACGCGTTTTGGGACCCCCCTTTTTTCTCGGCCCCTGCTTGACGAATCAACCCGAGACTTTCAGGGTAGGAGCGGAGCGGAGCGCCCCAACAAGTTGGAAGCTTTCACGAAGATTCGTCAACCGGCGCAAGAGTTATTTCAAATAGAATGTTGCGGATTTCCTATGGAAAATAGGTCCTAACTATAACTATCTACTGGCGACCGCCAGTAGATAATATATATATATATATATACATATATATATATTCACTGAAAAACCATAGGTTTCAGGCACGTTATAGTTAGAAATTAGCATTTAAAAACCTTTGAAATTCACTGAAAAAACCATAGGTTTTAGGGACAGTTATAGTTGGACATTTCACTCGTACAAAACCCGTGAAATTCCCCGTTATAGTTAGTTCAGCTAACTATAACTCACGCCCCCGCAATGCACTGCTGATGACGTCACATATTACATCACTCATGACATGGTCAGTGACATCACTGATGACATCACTGATGACATCTCACATGACAGTGAGTCACTCATTCATGCATCTATGCACTAAGTAATACCCCCCACCGAACCATACAGACACTCAGACACTCATACTGATACTCAAAAAACCAACTAATAACCCATATAGACACTCATGTAGCTACTCACCAACCCATGCAGCCACTTATACACAAAGTGAGAGACTGATACAGATATTTTCATATTTAAACATTACTCACTAACCCATGTATTCACTAAGATACACTTAGTCAGTTACACAATCAATTTTACAAAAAAATCATCCATTTAGACACTTATATACCCATTTATTCTTCCATCGACCTTGAGATATACATATATAAAACATATTTAATTTTCAGAAAAGCACACATTCACTGGATGATGTCATCAGTGATGTCATCAGTGATGTCATTTGAGATGTCATCAGTGATGTCATGAGTGATGTCACTGACCATGTCATGAGTGATGTAATATGTGATGTCATCAGCAGTGCATTGCGGGCGCGCGAGTTATAGTTAACTGAACTAACTATAACGGGGAATTTCTATGGTTTTGTACGAGTGAAATGTCCAACTAACTATAACGCCCCTATGGTTTTTTCAGTGAATTTCTAAGGTTTTTTAAATGCTAATTTCTAACTATAACGTGCCTGAAACCTATGGTTTTTTCAGTGAATTTCTAAGGTTTTTTAAATGCTAATTTCTAACTATAACGTGCCTGAAACCTATGGTTTTTTCAGTGAATATATATATGTTTATTATACTATGTATACATGTGAAAATGTCTCGGTCCCCTGTTTGCCTCGGTGGCACGGAAAAAATGGGTGGAACTGACGTCAGCACGCCGATGAGGTCCTCTTATGGCTCCGATGACGTCATATGGTGTCGCGAGCGGAGCCGTGCTCGTTGACGTGGGAGAGCTAGGAAAGAATTTCCGTGGAATGCTGGTGCAGGGGATATTCACCTAAGTGTTCAGGCTAGTCCTTTGGGAGCAACTGTTTATGTTGCCACTCCAGAAACCGAAACCAGTGATCCAAGGGCAGAGGCCCTGCAGATGGCACACGAGGTGGGGTGTCCAGTCGTGTGCACCGGCGGGGCAGCGAAGTGACAAGCACCACAACCCACAAAAAAGGTAACAAGGGCACTGAATAACACAGGATCTTCTCTTTGTATCTGGCAGGAACAACTAAGTTAAAATGCCCTAGTACCAAAATGTAGAATTCGTGCTGCAACGGTCTTCAAGAGGACCTGCAATGCCGCTTCTGCCTCCCGTATCCTGGAGGCGGCACATGGGTCACGCGGTACGGTCATACTGCGTTGGGACGCACACTCGTTGACCTCTCATGGCACTGCTCCACACTTCAGGGAGGACGCTTTAAATTAGCTATGTTTTCTGATGACATGTCGCGCTGGCCCCGTCCAACAGCAGAACTCCTTTAGATCCAAACAGACTCTTCCACGCTCTCACTGGAAGTGAAACCAGGCCACACGGACACTTTCACAATACAACAGCCAGGAATGCACTTTTCGGTAAAAAAAACACATTCCTTCCTCCTAATTAATCAAATAAACGTCTCACTGAAGAACAGGGGCCAGCTTCGATCGGTAAACAGCTGTTAGAACGACTTTTTTACTTTGCGATACCATTACAACGCATTCATTACCACGCATGCGTTGTACATCATGAAGTCATTACTACGCATTTTTTTAGAACGCATGGTCATTTACCACGCATGCCTTTACAACAAATTTTATTGTAAAGGTATGTATGGTAAATGACCATGCGTTCTAAAAAACATGTAGACGCTCCATGTCGTTGTAAGGAAACAGAGGCTGTTCCATTTCCTCACAACGACGTGCACCGCCCCTCAGAGATGACGTGAAGCAGGAACCACGAGGAGAGAGGAACCATGAGGAGTGAGAGGTAAGGGGATTGGGCATGTGGTGGGGGTTTCTTTTCTAGGGTTTAGGGTAGTGCAGTGGTGTTTGGGTGGTGTAGGGGGTCGTGCTGGGGGTAGTGATTTAGGGTTTAGGGTAGTGCAGTGGTGTTTGGGTAGTGTAGGGGGTCGTGCTGGGGGAGTGTTTTAGGGTTTAGGGTAGTGCATTAGTGTAGGGGGTCGTGCTGGGGGTAGTGTTTTTGGGTTTAGGGTAGTGCAGTGGTGTATGGGTAGTGTAGGGGGTCGTGCTGGGGTAGTGTTTTAGGGTTTAGGGTAGTGCAGTGGTGTTTGAGTAGTATAGGGGGTCATGCTGGTGGTAGTGTTTTAGGGTTTAGGGTAGTGCAGTGGTGTTTGGGTAGTGTAGCGAGTCGTGCTGGTGGTAGTGTTTTAGGGTTTAGGGTAGTGCATTTATGTTTGGGTAGTGTAGGTTGTCGTGCTGGGGGTAGTGTTTTAGGGTTTAGGGTAGTGCAGTGGTGTTTGGGTAGTGGAGGGGGTTGTGTTTTAGGGTTTAGGGTAGTGCGCCCAACCAGCCACAATATCCGTGGACAAAGGGGATCCTGAATCTTTGGAACGCTCCGTCAATTGAATAATTTGGGTCAAGGGCCCTACCACGTCCAAGACCTATCAATTCCTTTCTTGGGATCCCTCATATACTTGGAGAAAAAGGTACATAGTTTCTCATCAATTTCAGGCGTGTGTGCCACCTTCCCCTTCAGTGAGGGCCTGGGGCATTCTCCCCTCATCCTATTCCTGACCTCCCTTTCAAGGGGTTGATGGATTTTCTGCCACTTTGGCGTCAGGTGTCCACTCTGCCGACCTAGAATGGTAAATTTGGGTAGGCTTGAACATGTCTGAGTGGACCCCGTCCCCAACCGGGGACTGAGAGGAGTGGGACTCTGAACGCCAGGGACGCCCCGAGTCCTTATCCTCATCGGAGGAGAAATCGTCCTCCGATACACCCTCTCCCTCTAAGGGAAACCCGCCGTCGGGGTCTACAATAGTGGTGACAGTGTCGCAATTTTCTCCGGGCCCCTACTCCTCCCGGCAGGGTGCATGTTTTAGCGTTCGCGCACTCTTGAGGAAGGTCTCCGTAAGTTTATCAAATCCTTCCAAGTGCCCCGCGTTATGCTTAACTGCCCTTTTATTCCCCATCTGGGAGCTACTTGGACCCGCCACCACCAGATCTGGGTCACTGAACACCCCAGGGATGCTTTTTGCCAGCTTATCAACCTGATCCCTAAGAGGAGCCAGCGCCCTAGAAATAGCCAGAGAGAGGGCTTGGTCCACTGCTGGAGGGAGAAGTTGGGGGCCATTCCTCCTCCACTTCCTGGTAGGAGGAGTAAAAATGGTCTTCTGGAGAAGACATGATAGCAGAGGGTGTGAGCACAGAACAAATGCCCTTAAAATCCTTAAGACAGCACCCTCGCCGGTGCTCCAACAGCTGGGCTTTCCCCGCAGCTGTTATAAGAATAGACTGAGGCGCAATACCAATTACCACCACCAGGTGGCGCTGGTCACTAACGTGGCCGTGTGGGGAAATCACCGCGTAGCGGTGTCAAAATTAGGCGAGGGTTGGTAGGGAATCAAGCGGACACTAAAGGAGTGACCGGATTCCCAAACGCGCGTAAAGAGCAGCGGGAGCGCTAGACGGAGCTGCCTCGCTCGGACCAGACGCGCCTGACAGGATCTCACCGCGCGCAGAGCACACAGCGGGAGAAACTTGGAGGGGGAGAACGCGCTCAGGCAAGAGCCTGCTGCGCAGGGAATATGAAACAATACCAAGGCAATATTGCTAATAACGTGCACAAGAAACCGCTATACAAACAGCAACAACGTCAGATTAAGCCAAGAATGTAAGGAATGCACTTAACTGACGAGCAGTGAAGAAAGAGGAAGCGGAAGGGACGTCACGATATTATATACGATGGACTGTGATATGATTGGACTATAGTTGCCTTGGAGACTACCCCCCTAATGGTTCATGGGTTGTGCAGTCTTTTGTTTAATGATTGTTGTGTTACGTTTTCTTTGAACTGCTATGCAAATAAAGTGAGGAAAGATATGCATAATCCTCGCCTCCGTCCTGCCATAGAATTCATTAAACTTTATTTGATCTGATTTAGAAACATAGATCATAAAAGTGTACATAAAAACAGTAAATCCTCTTTCCTAATACAATACAGTTAGAATTAATTAAAACCAGTAGGTAAAAACGGGTGTTACAAAGCCCGGTTCAGAGCAACTTCAGGTTAACAGAATCGTAAAGTTCAATGTTTCGCAAGATCAATCTCATGTACTTCGTGCAAAATACGCAATAAGGGGTCCAAGTAAGATGTAACGCTCCAATACCTGACCAGTTAGCACTATATAAAACTGCAGAAAAAATAAAAATAAAAAGTGTTTTGCACACTTCTGTCATTGGGCTATATGTGGGCTACATCTGGGTGATATTTGTGCTACATTTGGGCTCTTTTTTCTCTGGTGGCCATCTTGGGAGACTTATTTGTTATGAAGTTTCCTAATTTCGTCATTTACTGCAGTCTCCTCAGTAGGAAATGCTTTCAGTTTTTTACTTTGATTCCATCAAGAAGGCATTCAGATGTGTCACAGATTTGCCATAAATTCAGAATGTTAGCACTCTAGTTGGTCATTAGATCACTGTAGTAAAGCTACTGCTCACCAGGGAGTTGACTGGAAGTCTACTGCTGGTATTGAAAGTGATTGTTTCAGTCTGCATGTCAGAATTTTCTAATGAAATAGAAGAGGATTTGAGATCTCACTTAAAACATGCCCTAAATTTTCTTTCTGCAGCACTAACCATAATTTCTATGGCAAAATGAACCCCCTCATTTTGTTCCTTTTTAAATTAAATGTTTTAAGTGTTACCAGTTTATTCCAATCAAGATGGCTTCAGGTGTGCCATACTTTTGTCATAAGTAAGACTGTTAGCGCTCTAGTTGTTCTTTAGAACACTCTGGGAAGCTGCAGTAGAACACAAAGGCATCAACTGACAGGCTGCTCCTGTTGAAATATAACAGGAAGATATTTGAGATCTCACTTAAAACATGTCCTAATTTTTCTTTCTACAGCACTAACCATAATTTCTATGACAAAATGAACCCCCTCATTTTGTTCCTTTTTAAATTAAATGTTTTAAGAGTTACCAGTTTATTCCAATCAAGATGGCTTCAGGTGTGCCATAATTTTGTCATAAGTAAGACTGTTAGCACTCTAGTTGTTCTTTAGAACACTCTGGGAAGCTGCAGTAGAACACAAAGGCATCAACTGACAGGCTGCTCCTGTTGAAATATAACAGGAAGATATTTGAGATCACACTTGAAACATGTCCTAATTTTTCTTTCTACAGCACTAACCATAATTTCTATGACAAAATGAACCCCATCATTTTGTTCCTTTTTAAATTAAATGCTTTAAGTGTTACCAGTTTATTCCAATCAAGATGGCTTCAGGTGTGCCATACTTTTGTCATAAGTAAGGCTGTTAGCACTCTAGTTGTTCTTTAGAACACTCTGGGAAGCTGCAGTAGAACACAAAGGAATCAACTGACAGTCTCTGCCCTTGTTGGATGTACATGTTTTACTGAGAATGTCAGACTTCATTCTCACATGACTGAGAAAGATAATGTGAATTTACAGAAAATATGCTCTCATTTTAGCTTCTGGAGCATCTTCCAAAACTGTATGGGACAAGCATGTGAAAATAGTTTTCTCTCAAACATGATTCATGATATCCCAGCAGAAGGTTTTTCACAGGGTAAAATCACCTTAGAACACACCACAATTCCTGAAATTAGTATGGTACCATCAACAAATGAATTCTAATGTAACTAAAGTCTGTTATCACCCTTTATAGTTCTCCTTTTGGTAACCCTCAAAATCTTCGATTCACTACAATGCATTTCAATGGGGTACTATCATTTATATTGGTCCCAAGATGGCTGCCAGCAATTCCAGGATGAAGTGCTGACAGCCAATCAGATCTCACGATGACATGTGTGGTTAGGCTCCGCCCAGATATATATGTGTTTTCTTTTTCAAATTTCTCAGGAACTACTGAACGGATTTACACCATTTAAGCAAAAGGCACGACTCTGAACCAAGGGCTACCTTTTTGCCAAATTTGGTGTAATTCCGTTCAGCAGTTCGGGCTGTAGCTGCGATGAAAGGTTCCTATGGAAAATTGCATGGGGAAAACATGTTTTGGGACCCCCCTTTTTTCTCGGCCCCCACTTGACGAATCACCCCGAGACTTTCAGGATAGGAGCGGACCGGGCCACGAGTTTTGAAAATTTCGCGAAGATTCGTCAACCGGCGCCAAAGTTATTTCAAATAGAATGTTGCGGATTTCCTATGGAAAATAGGTCCTAACTATAACTATCTACTGGTGACCGCCAGTAGATTATATATATATATATATATATATATATATATATATATATATATATATATATATATAATATATATATTCACTGAAAAAACCATAGGTTTTAGGGACAGTTATAGTTAGTTGGACATTGCACTCGTACAAAACCCGTGAAATTCCCCTGTTATAGTTAGTTCAGCTAACTATAA
Source organism: Calotriton arnoldi (assembly GCA_963921515.1). Lineage (NCBI taxonomy): Eukaryota > Metazoa > Chordata > Amphibia > Caudata > Salamandridae > Calotriton > Calotriton arnoldi. The sequence goes on along the minus strand of CAWUFW010008460.1, from coordinate 426,331 downwards.
CTCGCGCCCCGCAATGCACTGCTGATGACGTCACATATTACATCACTCATGACATGGTCAGTGACATCACTGATGACATCACTGATGACATCTCAAATGACATCACTGATGACATCGCTGATGACATCACTGATGACATCATCCAGTGACTGTGTGTTTCTGTAAAGATTAAATATGTTTAATATATATAGGGAAAGGGGTATTGAAGAATGAGTGGGTGTATAAGTGTCTGAATGGATGATTTAGTACGTGAGTGACTGACTCTACAAGTGAGTGATTAAACGTATCTTACTGAATGCATGGGTTAGTGACTAAACTGTGTGAATGTCTGTATCCGTCTGCTTGTTGGTGTGTAAGTGGATGCATGGATTTGCGAATAGCTACATGAGTGTCTATATGGGTTATTGATTGGTTCTCTGAGTATCTGTATGGCTGCCTGAGTGTTTGTGTGGGTGGGGTGTGTGTGACTCTATACATAGATGTGTGAGTGGGTGATTCACTGGGTGCATGATTTCAAGAGTGCATCTGTGATGGACTGCTTGGGTGGGTGAGTGTGTGTATGGGTGTGTTAGTGAGTGAATGTATATCTCAGTGGTACATGTGCGAGTAACTACATATGTAAAAGGCAGTATATATGTGTGTTAGAGTATTTAAATGGCTATAAGTGAGAGTGTGTTATTGTGAGAGTGGCTGTATGGATGCGTGTGTGCTTGTATCAGTTATTGTATAAGAGCGTAAGAATGTGCTAGTATTTGTATGAGTAAGTGAGCTGGTGTGTGTATAACTGTATAGGTGAGTAAATGGGTGTGTGATTAATTTTTTGCATGACTGACTAGGTGTGTGAGTACCTCTATGGATGAGTGGCGGTGTGTGAGTGTTTATATAGGTGTATGAGTGCATATGATAGTCCTGTACTGAGTGACTGTAAGTATGAGTGACTGTACAGGTGAGTGAGTGGATGTGTGTGTAGACCTAAGAATCAGTGAGTGGGTATGTAGTTTTTGGTGTTGGAGTGTCTATGGTTTTGAGAATGGCAGTCTGTAATTTAGAGTGGGTGTATCAAAAATTATATTAGGGTGTGAGAAGATGCATGAAATTATCACATGGATGATGTCATCAGTGATGTCATTTGAGATGTCATCAGTGATGTCATCAGTGATGTCACTGACCATGTCATGAGTGATGTAATATGTGACGTCATCAGCAGTGCATTGCGGGGCGCGAGTTATAGTTAGCTGAACTAACTATAACAGGGGAATTTCACGGGTTTTGTACGAGTGCAATGTCCAACTAACTATAACTGTCCCTAAAACCTATGGTTTTTTCAGTGAATTTCAAAGGTTTTTTAAATGCTAATTTCTAACTATAACGTGTCTGAAACCTATGGTTTTTTCAGTGAATTTCAAAGGTTTTTAAATGCTAATTTCTAACTATAACGTGCCTGAAACCTATGGTTTTTTCAGTGAATTTCAAAGGTTTTTTAAATGCTAATTTCTAACTATAACGTGCCTGAAAACTATGATTTTTTAAGTGAATTTCAAAGGTTTTTTAAATGCTAGTTTCTAACTATGCCAACAGAGGTAGGACATGTGAAGAAAGAAGAAAAAACGCACAGAAAGAAGCAAAAGATGTGCAGAAAGAACCAACAGAGGAGCAGAAAGTGGCCTTGTTGCAAAATCATCCTGTGCCCACAACTTTTTCAGACGGGTACTGGTGGTAACTGACTCTGACTAACCAGAGCCAGTGCACGTTTGCACAGTGGTGAAGGGAGGGGGGCCTGAGGTGACATGTGTGCCAACGCACCCCGTGGCGCGTTTTAAGTTGCGGGATTAAGTCCCCTTGAATCCTGAGGGTCCCTGGGGTCCAACTAGCTACAGTTAGGGCCACAGAGCTGAGTTGCAGAGAGGCGTTCCGAGGCCACGCACCTTTTTTCACCTCTCTGCAACGCACCTCTGTTGTGCTTACTGAAGTTACCTGGTGGGCTAGTTGGCCCCCAGGATTCAAAGGGAATTAACTCCCCAACTTAAAACGCACCACAGGGCGTGTTTGCGCACATGTCACCTGAGGCCCCCCCTCCCTTCACCACTGTGCATACGCGCCCCGTGGCGCGTTTTAAGTTGGGGGATTAGGTCACCTTGAATCCTGAGAGTCCCTGGGGCCCAACCAGCCCACCAGGTACTTCCAGTAAGCACCACAGGCCTGCGTTGCAACGCCTGTTACAAATTGCACAGTTGTGTTTAGGTAGTGAAGAGGGTCGTGCTGGGGGTAGTGTTTTAGGGTTTAGGGTAGTGCAGTGGTGTTTGTGTAGTGTAGGGGGTCATGCTGGGGGTAGGTTTAGGGTAGTGCAGTGGTGTTTGGGTAGTGTAGGGAGTCGTGCTGGGGGAGTGTTTTAGGGTTTAGGGTAGTACAGTGGTGTTTGGGTAGTGTAGGGGGTCGTGCTGGGGTTAGTATTTTAGGGTTTTAGGGTTTAGGGTAGTGCAGTGGTGTTTGGGTAGTGTAGGGGATACTGCTGGGGGTAGTGTTTTAGGGTTTAGGGTAGTGCAATGGTGTTTGGGTAGTGTAGGGGGTACTGCTGGGGGTAGTGTTTTAGGGTTTAGGGTAGTGCAGTAGTGTTTGGGTAGCGTAGGGGGTACTGCTGGGGGTAGTGTTTTATGGTTTAGGGTAGTGCAGTGGTGTTTGGGTAGTGTAGGTGTTCGTGCTGGGGGTAGTTTTTTAGGGTTTAGGGTAGTGCAGTGGTCTTTGGGTAGTGTAGGGAGTCGTGCGGGGGTATTGTTTTAGAGTTTAGGGTAGTGCAGTGGTCTTTGGGTAGTGTAGGGGGTTGTGCGGGGGTAGTGTTTTAGGGATTAGGGTAGTGCATTGGTATTTGGGTAGTGTAGGGGGTCATGCGGGGGGTAGTGTTTTAGGGTTTAGGGCAGTGCAGTGGTGTTTAGGTAGTGTAGGGGGTCGTGCTGGGGGAGTGTTTTAGGGTTTAGGGCAGTGCAGTGGTGTTCGGGTAGTGTAGGGGGTCGTGCTGGGGGAGTGTTTTAGGGTTTAGGGCAGTGCAGTCGTGTTCGGGTAGTGTAGGGGGTCGTGCTGGGGGGAGTATTTTAGGGTTTAGGGTAGTGCAGTGGTGTTCGGGTAGTGTAGGGGGTCATGCTGGGGGTAGTGTTCTAGGGTTTAGGGCAGTGCAGTGGTGTTCGGGCAGTGTAGGGGGTCTTGCTGGGGGTGGTGTTTCAGGATTTAGGGCAGTGCAGTGGTGTTCGGGCAGTGTAGGGGGTCGTGCAGGGGATGGTGTTTCAGGGTTTAGGGCAGTGCAGTGGTGTTCGGGCAGTGTAGGGGGTCGTGCAGGGGTGGTGTTTCAGGGTTTAGGGCAGTGGTGTTCGGGCAGTGTAGGGGGTCATGCTGGGGGTGGTGTTTCAGGGTTTGGGGCAGTGCAGTGGTGTTCGAGCAGTAAAGGGGGTCATGCTGGGGGTGGTGTTTCAGGGTTTAGGGCAGTGCAGTGGTGTTCGGGCAGTGTAGGGGGCGGTGCAGGGGATGGTGTTTCAGGGTTTAGGGCAGTGCAGTGGTGTTCGGGCAGTGTAGGGGGTGGTGCAGGGGGTGGTGTTTCAGGGTTTAGGGCAGTGCAGTGGTGTTCGGGCAGTGTAGGGGGTCGTGCAGGGGGTGGTGTTTCAGGGTTTAGGGCAGTGCAGTGGTGTTCGGGCAGTGTAGGGGGCGGTGCAGGGGGTGGTGTTTCAGGGTTTAGGGCAGTACAGTGGTGTTCGGGCATTGTAGGGGGTGGTGCTGGGGCTGGTGTTTCAGGGTTTAGGGCAGTGCAGTGGTGTTCGGGCAGTGTAGGGGGTTGTGCTGGGGCTGGTGTTTCAGGGTTTAGGGCAGTGCAGTGGTGTTCAGGCAGTGTAGGGGGTCATGCTGGGGCTTGTGTTTCAGGGTTTAGGACAGTGCAGTGGTGTTCGGGCAGTGTAGGGGGTCTTGCTGGGGCTGGTGTTTCAGAGTCTAGGGCAATGCAGTGGTGTTCGGGCAGTGTAGGTGGTCTTGCTGGGGCTGGTGTTTCAGGGTTTAGGGCAGTGCAGTGGTGTTCGGGCAGTGTAGGGGGTCGTGCTGGGGGTGGTGTTTCAGGGTTTAGGGCAGTGCAGTGGTGTTCGGGCAGTGTAGGGGGTCTTGCTGGGGCTAGTGTTTCAGGGTTTAGGGCAGAGCAATGGTGCTCAGGCAGTGTAGGGGGTTGTGCTGGGGGTGATGTTTCAGGGTTTAGGGCAGTGCAGTGGTGTTCGTGCAGTATAGGGGGTCGTGCTGGGGGTGGTGTTTCAGGGTTTAGGGCAGTGCAGTGGTGTTCGGGCAGTGTAGGGGGTTGTGCTGGGGGTGATGTTTCAGGGTTTAGGGCAGTGCAGTGGTGTTCGTGCAGTATAGGGGGTCGTGCTGGGGGTGGTGTTTCAGGGTTTAGGGCAGTGCAGTGGTGTTCGGGCAGTGTAGGGGTCATGCAGGGGCTGGTGTTTCAGGGTTTAGGGCAGTGCAGTGGTGTTCGGGCAGTGTAGGGGGTCGTGCAGGGGGTGGTGTTTCAGGGTTTAGTGCAGTGGTGTTCGGGCAGTGTAGGGGGTCATGCTGGGGTGGTGTTTCAGGGTTTAGGGCAGTGCAGTGGTGTTTGGGCAGTGTAGGGTGTCGTGCTGAGGGGTGGTGTTTCAGGGTTTAGGGCAGTGCAGTAGTGTTTGGTCAGTGTAGGGGGTCGTGCAGGGGGTGGTGTTTCAGGGTTTAGGGCAGTGCAGTGGTGTTCGGCCAGTGTAGGTAGTCTTGCTGGGGGTGGTGTTTCAGGGTTTAGGGCAGTGCAGTAGTTTTCGGGCAGTGTAGGCGGTCGTGCTGGGGCTGGTGTTTCAGGGCTTAGGGCAGTGCAGTGGTGTTCGGGCAGTGTACGGGGTTGTGCTGGGGCTGGTGTTTCAGGGTTTAGGGCAGTGCAGTGGTGTGCGGGCAGTGTACGGGGTCGTGCTGGGGCTGGTGTTTCAGGGTTTAGGGCAGTGCAGTGGTGTTCGGGCAGTGTAGGGGGTCATGCTGAGGGTGGTGTTTCAGGTATTAGGGCAGTGCAGTGGTGTTCGGGCAGTGTAGGGGGTCGTGCTGGGGCTGGTGTTTCAGGGTTTAGGGCAGTGCAGTGGTGTTCGGGCAGTGTAGGGGGTCGTGCTGGGGCTGGTGTTTCAGGGTTTTGGGCAGAGCAGTGGTGTTCGGGCAGTGTAGGGGGTCGTGCTGGGGGTGGTGTTTCAGGGTTTAGGGCAGTGAAGTGGTGTTCGGGCAGTGTATGGGGTCTTGCTGGGGGTGGTGTTTCAGGGTTTAGGGCAGTGCAGTGGTGTTCGGGCAGTGTAGGGGGTCTTGCTGGGGGTGGTGTTTCAGGGTTTAGGGCAGTGGTGTTCGGGCAGTGTAGGGGGTCTTGCTGGGGGTGATGTTTCAGGGTTTAGGGCAGTGCAGTGGTGTTCGGGCAGTGTAGGGGGTCTTGCTGGGGGTAGTGTGTCAGGGTTTAGGGCGGTGCAGTGGTGTTCGTGCAGTGTAGGGGGTCGTGCTGGGGGTGGTGTTTCAGGGTTTAGGGCAGTGCAGTAGTGTTCGGGCAGTGTAGGGGGTCATGCAGGGGGTGGTGTTTCAGGGTTTAGGGCAGTGCAGTGGTGTTCTGGCAGTGTAGGGGGTCATGCTGGGGGTGGGGTTTCAGGGTTTAGGGCATACAGTGGTGTTCGGGCAGTGTAGGGGGTCGTGCAGGGGTGGTGTTTCAGGGTTTAGGGCAGTGCAGTGGTTTTCGGGCAGTGTAGGGGGTCGTGCTGGGGCTGGTGTTTCAGGGTTTAGGGCAGTGGTGTTCGGGCAGTGTAGGGGGCCTTGCTGGGGGTGATGTTTCAGGGTTTAGGGCAGTGCAGTGGTGTTCGGGCAGTGTAGGGGGTCTTGCTGGGGGTAGTGTTTCAGGGTTTAGGGCAGTGCAGTGGTGTTCGTGCAGTATAGGGAGTCGTGCTGGGGATGGTGTTTCTGGGTTTAGGGGAGTGCAGTAGTGTTCGAGCAGTGTAGGGGGTTGTGCAGGCGGTGGTGTTTCAGGGTTTAGTGCAGTGGTGTTCGGGCAGTGTAGGGGGTCGCGCTGGGGGTGGTGTTTCAGGGTTTTGGGCAGTGCAGTGGTGTTCGGGCAGTGTAGGGGGTCATGCACGGGGTGGTGTTTCAGGGTTTAGGGCAGTGCAGTGGTGTTCGGGCAGTGTAGCGTGTTGTGCTGGGGCTGGTGTTTCAGGGTTCAGGGCAGTGCAGTGGTGTTCAGGCAGTGTAGGGGGTCGTGCTGAGGCTGGTGTTTCACGGTTTAGGGCAGTGCAGTGGTGTTCGGGCAGTGTAGGGGGTCGTGCTGGGGCTGGTGTTTCAGGGTTTAGGGCAGTGCAGTGGTGTTCGGGCAGTGTAGGCGGTCGTGCTGGGGCTGGTGTTTCAGGGTTTAGGGCAGTGCAGTGGTGTTCGGGCAGTGTAGGGGGTCATGCTGGGGCTGGTGTTTCAGGGTTTAGGGCAGTGCAGTGGTGCTCGGGCGGTGTAGGGGGTCGTGCTGGGGGTGATGTTTCAGGGTGTAGGGTAGTGCAGTGGTGTTCGGGCAGTGTAGGGGGTCGTGCAGGGGCTGGTATTTCAAGGTTTAGGGCAGTGCAGTGGTGTTCGGGCAGTGTAGGGGGTCGTGCTGGGGCTGGTGTTTCAGGGTTTTGGGCAGAGCAGTGGTGTTCGGGCAGTGTAGGGGGTCATGCTGGGGGTAGTGTTTCAGGGTTTAGGGCAGTGCAGTGGTGTTCGGGCAGTGTAGGGGGTCGTGCTGGGGGTGGTGTTTCAGGGTTTAGGTCAGTGGTGTTCGGGCAGTGTAGGGTGTCTTGCTGGGGGTGATGTTTCAGGGTTTAGGGCAGTGCAGTGGTGTTCGGGCAGTGTAGGGGGTCTTGCTGGGGGTAGTGTTTCAGGGTTTAGGGCAGTGCAGTGTTGTTTGGGCAGTGTAGGGGGTCATGCTGGGGGTGGTGTTTCAGGGTTTAGGGCAGTGCAGTGGTGTTCGGGCAGTGTAGGGGGTCGTGAAGGGGGTGGTGTTTCAGGGTTTAGGGCAGTGCAGTGGTGTTCGGGCAGTGTAGGGGGTCGTGCTAGGGGTGGTGTTTCAGGGTTTAGGGCAGTGCAGTGGTGTTCGGGCAGTGTAGGGGGTCATGCAGGGGCTGGTGTTTCAGGGTTTAGGGCAGTGCAGTGGTGTTCGGGCAGTGTAGGGGGTCGTGCTGGGGGTAGTGTTTTAGGGTTTAGGGTAGTGCAGTGGTGCTTGTGTAGTGTATGGGGTCGTGCTGGGGGTAGTGTTTTAGGGTTTAGGGTAGTGCAGTGGTGTTTGTGTAGTGTAGGGGGTCATGTTTTAGGGTAGTGCAGTGGTGTTTGGGTAGTGTAGGGGGTCGTGCTGGGGGTAGTGTTTTAGGTTTTAGGTTAGTGCAGTGGTGTTTGGGTAGTGTAGGGGGTCGTGCTGGGGGTAGTGTTTTAGGGTTTAGGGCAGTGCAGTGGTGTTTGTGTAGTGTAGGGGGTCGTGCTGGGGGTAGTGTTTTAGGGTTTAGGGCAGTGCAGTGGTGCTTGTGTAGTGTAGGAGGTCGTGCTGGGGGTAGTGTTTTAGGGTTTAGGGTAATGCAGTGGTGTTTGTGTAGTGTAGGGGTCATGTTTTAGGGTAGTGCAGTGGTGTTTGGGTAGTGTAGGTGGTCGTGCTGGTGGTAGTGTTTTAGGATTTAGGTTAGTGCAGTGGTGTTTGGGTAGTGTAGGGGGTCGTGCTGGGGGTAGTGTTTTAGGGTTTAGGATAGTGCAGTGGTGCTTGTGTAGTGTAGGGGGTCGTGCTGGGGGTAGTGTTTTAGGGTTTAAGGTAGTGCAGTGGTGTTTTTGTAGTGTAGGGGGTCATGTTTTAAGATGCAATGCTCCAATACCTGACCAGTCTGCACTACATAAAACTGCAAAAAAACTAAAAATAAAAAGTGTTTTGCACACTTTTGTCATTGGGCTATATGTGGGCTACATCTGGGTAATATTTGTGCTACATTTGGGCTCTTTTTTCACTGGTGGCCATCTTGGAAGACTTCTTTGTTATGAAGTTTCCTAATTTCTTCATTTACTGCAGTCTCCTCAGTAGGAAATGCTTTACTTTGATTCCATCAAGAAGGCATTCAGATGTCTCACATCTGCCATAAATTCAGAATGTTAGCACTCTAGTTGCTCATTAGATCACTGGAGTAAAGCTACTGCTCACCAGGGAGTTAACTGGTAGTCTGCTGCTGGTATTGAAAGTGATTGTTTCAGTCTGCATGTCAGAATTTTCTAATGAAATAGAAGAGGATTTGAGATCTCACTTAAAACATGCCCTAATTTTTCTTTCTGCAGCACTAACCATAATTTCTATTTCAAAAAGAACCCCTCATTTTGTTCCTTTTTAAATTAAATGTTTTAAGTGTTACTGGTTTATTCCAATCAAGATGGCTTCAGGTGTGCCATACTTTTGTCATAAGTAAGGCTGTTAGCGCTCTAGTTGTTCTTTAGAACACTCTGGGAAGCTGCAGTAGAACACAAAGGCATCAACTGGCAGGCTGCTCCTGTTGAAATATAACAGGAAGATATTTGAGATCACACTTGAAATATGTCCTAATTTTTCTTTCTACAGCACTAACCATAATTTCTATGACAAAATGAACGCCATCATTTTGTTCCTTTTTAAATTAAATTGTTTAAGTGTTACCAGTTTATTCCAATCAAGATGGCTTCAGGTGTGCCATACTTTTGTCATAAGTAAGGCTGTTAGCACTCTAGTTGTTCTTTAGAACACTCTGGGAAGCTGCAGTAGAACACAAAGGAATCAACTGACAGTCTCTGCCCTTGTTGGATGTATATGTTTTACTGAGAATGTCAGACTTCATTCTCACATGAGTGAGAAAGATAATGTGAATTTACAGAAAATATGCTCTCATTTTAGCTTCTGGAGCACCTTCCAAACCTCCATGGGACAAGCATGAGAAAATAGTGTTCTCTCAAACATGATTCATGATATCCCAGCAGAAGGTTTTTCACATGGTAAAATCACCTTAGAATACACCACAATTCCTAAAATTAGTATGGTACAATCAACAAATAAATTCTAATGTAACTAAAGCCTGTTATCACCCTTTATAGTTCTCCTTTTGGTGACCCTCAAAATCTTCTATTCACTACAATGCATTTCAATGAGGTACTATCATTTATATTGGTCCCAAGATGGCTGCCAGCAATTCCAGGATGAAGTGCTGACAGCCAATCAGATCTCACGATGACATGTGTGGTTAGGCTCCGCCCAGATATATATGTGACTTTACTTTTGATTTTCTCAGGAACTACTGAACGGATTTACACCATTTAAGCAAAAGGCACGACACTGAACCAAGGGCTACCTCTTTGCCAAATTTGGTGTAATTCCGTTCAGCAGTTCGGGCTGTAGCTGCGACTAAAGGTTCCTATGGAAAAATGAATGGGGAAAACGCGTTTTGGGACCCCCTTTTTTCTCGGCCCCCGCTTGACGTATCACCCCGAGACTTTCAGGATAGGAGCGGACCGGAGCGCCCCAACAAGTTGGAAACTTTCGCGAAGATTCGTCAACCGGCGCCAACGTTATTTCAAATAGAATGTCGCGGATTTCCTATGGATAATAGGTTTTAACTATAACTATCTACTGGCGACCGCCAGTAGATAATATATATATATATATATATATATCAACGCTCCGAGTGCATCGTAAACGAATCACTCAAGGACGGGTGCTCTCATGCGGCGATGCGTTCCGCTCCTATATTAGCTCCAAATTCCCATGTACGGGGAAAATAAGCACTCACGGGTGGCGTTTTCAAGGATCTTTATTCTGTGTTCACAGAATCAAGATCCTTGAAAACGCCACCTGTGAGTGCTTATTTCCCCGTACATGGGAATTTGGAGCTATATATATATATATATATATATATATATATATATATATAACATTCTTAAACTTTTTAGAAACACTCAGTACCTGGATGATGTCATTTGAGCTCATGTGTGTCACAGACCATGTCACAGACCATGTCATGAGTTATGTAATATGTGACGTCATCAGCAGTGTATTGCGGGGGCGCGAGTTATAACAGCTGAATTTTTTGGGTTTTGTATGAGTGAAATGTCAGCCTAACTATAACGTCCCTGAAACCTGTGGTTTTTTCCAGTGTATGTATATATATATACATATATTTATATATTCACTGAAAAAACCATAGGTTTCAGGGACGTTATAGTTAGAAATTAGCATTTAAAAAACCTTGGAAATTCACTGGAAAAAACACAGGTTTCAGGGACGTTATAGTTAGTTGGACATTTCACTCGTACAAAACCAGAGAAATTGGGCCGTTATAGTTAGTTGAGCTAACTATAGCTCGCGCCCCCGCAATGCACTGCTGATGATGTCACATATTACATCATTCATGACATGGTCAGCGACATCACTGATGACATCTCAAATGACATCACTGATGACATCATCCAGTGACTGTGTGTTTCTGTAAAGTTTAAATATGTTTTATGTATATATATGCCAAGGTGTATTGAAGTATGAGTGGGTGTATGAGTGTCTGAATAGATGATTTAGTAGGTGCGTTACTGACTGTATAAGTGAGTGATTAAACATGTCTTACTGAATGCATGGGTTAGTGAGTAAACTGTTTAAATGTCTGTATCAGTCTGTCAGTTGGTGTGTAAGCGGCTGCATGGGTTGGTGAGTAGCTACATGAGTGTCTATATGGGTTATTGCTTGGTTGTCTGAGTATCTGTATGGGTGCCTGAGTGTCTGTGTGGGTGGGTGGGAGGTGTGTGACTCTGTGCACAGATGTGAGTGGGTAATTCACTGGGTGTATGGGTTCCAAAGTGCATCTGTGAAGGGCTGTCTGGGTGGGTGAGTGTGTGTATGGGGTGTTGGTGAGTGAATGGAAGTCTCAGTGGTACATGTGTGAGTAACTACATATGTGAAAGGCAGTATATGTGAGTGTTGGAGTATATAAATCACTATATGTGAGAGTGAGTGATTGTGAGAGTGGCTGTATGGATGAGTGTGTGCATGTATCAGTGATTGTATAAGAGAGTAAGTATGTGTTAGTATCTGTATGAATACGTGAGGTAGGTGTGTTTATAACTGTATATGTTAGTAGATGGGAGTGTGATTGATTCTTTGCATGATTGACTAGGTGTGTGAGTAACTCTATGGATGAGTGGCGGTGTGTGAGTGTCTGTATAGGTATATGAGTGCATATGATAGTGCTGTATTGATGAGTGACTGCATGTATGAGTGACTGTAAGGGTGAATGAGTGGATGTGTGTGTAGACCTAGGAATCAGTGAGTGGGTATGTAGTAACTGGTATTGGTGTGTCTATGGTTTCGAAAATGGTAGTCTGTATTTTTGAGTGGGTGTATCAAAGGTTATATTAGGCTGTGAGGAGGTGCATCAGATTATCACGTGGATGATGTCATCAGTGATGTCATTTGAAATGTCATCAGTGATGTCACTGACCATGTCATGAATGATGTAATATGTGATATCATCAGCAGTGCATTGCGGGGGCGTGGGTTTAAGTTAGCTCAACTAACTATAACGGACGAATTTCTCTGGTTTTGTACAAGTGAAATGTCAAACTAACTATAACGTCCCTGAAACCAGTGGTTTTTTCAGTGAATTTCTAAGGTTTTTTAAATACTAATTTCTAACTATAACGTCCCTGAAACCTATGGTTTTTTCAGTGAATTTCAAATGTTTTTTAAATGCTAATTTCTAACTATGCGTACAGAGGTAGGACATGTGCAATAAGAGGAAGAAAAGCACAGAAAGAAGCAAGAGAAATGCAGAAAGAGGCAACAGAAGTCCAGAAAGACGAAGAAAGGTGCAGAAAGAAGCAAGAGATATGCAGAAAGAACCAACAGAGTGGCAGAAAGAGGCCTTGTTGCAAAGTCATCCTGTGCCCCCAACGTTTTGCTGACTGGTACTGGTGGTAACTGACTCTGACTAACCAGGCCCGGAGCCAGTGCTATGCTGAAAGACACTTAGAATACAGTGAAAACACCTACATACACTAGGGTACACTATTGGTTGGGGTACCCCTGTAATTTGCATGGCCTCCCCTGTAAGGCCCTAGTACTTAATAGGGCAGGGGGATTAAAACTACCTCTAAGTCAGAGGTGCAGAAAGAGGCAAGAGAAGTGCAGAAAGAAGCAACAGGTGTGCAGAAAGAGGCAAGAAGGGTGCAAAAAGAGGGAAGAGGGGTGCAGAAAGAGGCACGAGGGATGCAGAAAGAGGTAAGAGTGATACAGAAATTTGCAAGAGAGGTACAGAAAGAGGCAGGAGGGGCCCAGAAAGAAGGAAGAGAAGTGCAGAAAGAGGCAAGAGAATTACTGAAAGAAGCAACAGAGATGTAGAAAGAAGCAAGAGAAGTGCAGAAAGAGGCATGTGAGGTGCAGAAAGAAGCAAGAGCAGTGCAGAAAGAACCAACAGAGTTGCAAAAAGAGGCAAGAGGGGTGCAGAAAAAGGTAGGAGGAGTACACAAAGAGGCAAGAGAGGTACAGAAAGAGGCAGGAGGGGTGCAGAAAGAAGGAAGAGAAGTGCAGAAAGAAGTAACAGAGGTGCTGAAAGAGGCGCAAAGGGTGAAGAAAGAGCAAGAGAAGTGCAGAAAGAGGCAACAGAGGTACAGAAAGGCAAGAGAGGTACAGAAAAAGACAGTAAAGGTACAGAAAGAGGGAACAGGGGTACAGAAAGAGGCAAGAGAGGTGCAGAAAGAGAAAAGAGGGGTGCAGAAAGAGGCAAGAGATCTGCAGAAAAAAGCAACAGAGGTGCTGAAAGAGGCAAGTGAGGTGCAGAAAGGGGCAAGATTTCTGCAGAAAAAAGCAACAGAGGTGCTGAAAGAGGCATCTGAGGTGCAGAAAGAACCAAGAGAGGTGCTGAAAGAGGCAATAGAAGTGCAGAAAGAAGCAACAGAGGTGCAGAAAGAGGCAAGAGGGGTGCAGATAGAAGCAAGAGCAGTGCAGAAAGAACCAACAGAGGTGCAAAAAGAGGCAAGAGGGGTGCAGAAAAGGGTAGGAGCGGTACACAAAGAGGCAAGAGAGGTACAGAAAGAGGCAGGAGGGGTGCAGAAAGAAGGAAGAGAAGTGCAGAAAGAAGTAACAGAGGTGCTGAAAGAGGCGCGAAGGGTGCAGAAAGAGCAAGAGAAGTGCAGAAAGAGGCAACAGAGGTATAGAAAGAGGCAAGAGTGGTACAAAAACAGACAGGAAAGGTGCAGAAAGAGGGAACAGGGGTGCAAAAAGATTCAAGAGAGGTGCAGAAAGAGAAAAGAGGGGTGCAGAAAGAGGCAAGAGATCTACAGAAAAAAGCAACAGAGGTGCTGAAAGAGGCAAGTGAGGTGCAGAAAAGGGCAAGAGATCTGCAGGAAAAAAGCAACAGAGGTGCTGAAAGAGGCAAGTGAGGTGCAGAAAGAAGCAAGAGAGGTGCAGAAAGAGGCAAGAGGGGTGCAGAAAGAGGAGAGAGAAGTGCAGAAAGAAGCAAAAGAGGTGCTCAAAGAGGCACGAAGGGTGCAGAAAGAGGCAAGAGAAGTGCAGAAAGAAGCAACAGAGGTACAGAAAGAGGAAAGAGTGGTGCAGAAAGAGGCAAGAGAGGTGCAGAAAGAGGCAAGAGAGTTGCACAAAGAGGGAAGAGGGGTGCAGAAAGAGGCAAGAGGGATGCAGAAAGAAGCAACAGAGGTGCCGAAAGAGGCAAGAGAGGTGCAGAAAGAAGCAAGTGAAGTGCAGAAATAGGCAACAGAGGTGCAGCAAGACGCAAGAGAGGTGCAGAAACAAGCAAGAGACGTGCAGAAAGAGGCAAGAGAGTTGCTGAAAGAAGCAACAGAGGTGTAGAAAGAAGCAAGAGAAGTGCAAAAAGAGGCAAGTGAGGTGTAGAAAGAAGCAAGAGCAATGCAGAAAGAACCAACAGAGGTGCGAAAAGAAGCAAGAGGGGTGCAGAAAGAGGCAAGACCAGTGCAGAAACAACCAAGAAAAGTTCAGAAAGAAGCAACAGAGGTGCAGAAGGAGGCACAAGGGTGCATAAAGAAGGAAGAGAAGTGCAGAAAGAAGCAACAGAAGTGCTGAAAGAGGCACGAAGGGTGCAGAAAGAGGCAAGAGAAGTGCAGAAAGAAGCAACAGAGGTACAGAAAGAGGAAAGAGTGGTGCAGAAAGAGGGAAGAGAGGTGTAGAAAGAGGCAAGAGAGTTGCACAAAGAGGGAAGAGGGGTGCAGAAAGAGGCAAGAGGGATGCAGAAAGAAGCAACAGAGGTGCCGAAAGAGGCAAGAGACGTGTAGAAAGAAGCAACTGAAGTGCAGAAAGAGGCAACAGAGGTGCAGCAAGACGCAAGAGAGGTGCAGAAACAAGCAAGAGACGTGCAGAAAGAGGCAAGAGAGTTGCTGAAAGAAGCAACAGAGGTGTAGAAAGAAGCAAGAGAAGTGCAAAAAGAGGCAAGTGAGGTGTAGAAAGAAGCAAGAGCAGTGCAGAAAGAACCAACAGAGGTGCAAAAAGAAGCAAGAGGGGTGCAGAAAGAGGTAGGAGTGGTGCACAAAGAGGCAAGAGCGGTACAGAAAGAGGCAAGAGGTGTGCAGAAAGAAGGAAGAGAAGTGCAGAAAGAGGCAAGAGAATTGCTGAAAGAAGCAACAGAGGTGTAGAAAGAAGCAAGAGAAGTGCAGAAAGAGGCAAGTGAGGTGCAGAAAAAGGCAACAGAGGTCCTGAAAGAGGCAAGTGAGGTGCAGAAAGAACAAAGAGAGGTGCAGAAAGAGGCAATAGAAGTGCAGACAGAAGCAACAGAGGTGCAGAAAGAGGCAAGAGGGGGGCAGAAAGAGGAGAGAGAAGGGCAGAAAGAAGCAAAAGAGGTGCTCAAAGAGGCAAGAGGGATGCAAAAAGAGGCAAGAGCAGTTCAGAAAGAATCAAGAGAAGTGCAGAAAGAAGCAACAGAGGTGAAGAAGGAGACAGGAGGGGTACAGAAAGAAGGAAGAGAAGTGCAGAAAGAAGCAACAGAGGTGCTGAAAGAGGCACGAAGTGTGCAGAAAGAGGCAAGAGAAGTGCAGAAAGAAGCAACAGAGGTACAGAAAGAGGCAAGAGTGGTGCAGAAAGAGGGAAGAGAGGTGTAGAAAGAGGCAAGAGAGTTGCACAAAGACAGAAATGAGATGCAGAAAGAGGCAACAGGGGTGCAGAAAGAAGTAAGTGAGGTGCAGAAAGATGCAAGAGGGGTACAGAAAGAGGCAAGAGAGGTACAGAAACAGGCAAGAGAAGTGCAGAAAGAGTCAAGAGAATTGCAGAAAGAGGCAACAGAGGTGCAGCAAGACACAAGAGAGGTACAGAAACAAGCAAGAGACGTGCAGAAAGAGGCAAGAGAGTTGCTGAAAGAAGCAACAGAGGTGTAGAAAGAAGCAAGAGAAGTGCAGAAAGAGGCAAGTGAGGTGTAGAAAGAAGCAAGAGCAGTGCAGAAAGAACCAACAGAGGTTCAAAAAGAGGCAAGAGGGGTGCAGAAAGAGGTAGGAGATGTGCACAAAGAGGCAAGAGTGGTATAGAAAGAGGCAAGAGGTGTGCAGAAAGAAGGAAGAGAAGTGCAGAAAGAGGCAAGAGAATTGCTGAAAGAAGTAACAGAGGTGTAGAAAGAAGCAAGAGAAGTGCAGAAAGAGGCAAGTGAGGTGCAGAAAAAAGCAACAGAGGTCCTGAAAGAGGCAAGTGAGGTGCAGAGAGAACCAAGAGAGGTGCAGAAAGAGGCAATAGAAGTGCAGAAAGAAGCAACAGAGGTGCAGAAAGAGGCAAGAGGGGTGCAGAAAGAGAGAAAAGTGCAGAAAGAAGCAAAAGAGGTGCTCAAAGAGGCAAGAGCAGTGCAGAAAGAACCAAGAGAAGTGCAGAAAGAAGCAACAGAGGTGCAGAAGAAGGCACGAGGGCTACAGAAAGAAGGAAGAGAAGTGCAGAAAGAAGCAACAGAGGTGCTGAAAGAGGCACGAAGGGTGCAGAAAGAGGGAAGAGAGGTGTAGAAAGAGGCAAGAGAGTTGCACAAAGACGGAAGAGGGGTGCAGAAAGAGGCAACGGGTGCAGAAAGAGGTAAGTGAGGTGCAGAAAGATGCAAGAGAGGTACAGAAAGAGGCAAGAGAAGTGCAGAAAGAGGCAAGTGTGATGCAGAAACAGGCAAGAAAGGTACAGAAAGAGGGAAAACGAGTGCTGAAAGAGGGAACAGGGGTGCAGAAAGAAGCAAGACAGGTGCAGAAAGAAGCATGGGAAGTGCAGAATGAAGCAACAGGGGTGCAGAAAGAGGCAAGTGAATTGCAGAAAGAAGCAACAGAGGTGCAGTAGGAGGCAAGAGAACTGCAGAAAGAAGCAAGAGAGTTACAGAAACAGGCAACAGGGCTGCAGAAAGAGGGAACAGGTGGGCAGACTGAGGCAAGAGAGGTGCAGAAAGAGGGAAGAGAGGTGCAGAAAAAGGCAAGAGGGGTGCAGAAATTTGGAAATGAGGTGTAGGAAGAAGCCAGAGCAGTGCAGAAAGAACCAACAGAGGTGCAGAAAGAGGCAAGAGGGGTACAGAAAGAGGCAAGTGAAGTACAGAACGAACCAAAAGAGGTACACAAAGAGGCAAGAGGGGTACAAAAAGAGGCAAGAGGGGTGCAGAAAGAGGAAGAGATCTGCAGAAAGAAGCAACAGAGGTGCTGAAAGAGGCACGAAGGATGCAGAAAGAGACAAGACAGGTGAAGAAAAAGTAACAGAGGTACAGAAAGAGGCCAGAGTGGTGCAGAAAGAGAGAAGAGAGGTGTAGAAAGAGGCAAGAGAGTTGCACAAAGAGGTAAGAAGGGTGCAGAAACAGGCAAAAGGGGTGCAGAAAGAAGCAAGTGAGGTGCAGAAAGATGCAAGAGAGGTGCAGAAAGAGGCAAGAGAGGTGCAGAAAGAGGCAAGTGAAGTGCAGAAGGAGGCAGGAGAACTGCAGAAAGAGTCAAGAGAGGTGCAGAAAGAAGCAAGTGAGGTGCAGAAAGAAGCAAGATAAGTGCCGAAAGAAGCAACAGAAGTGCAGAAATAGGGAAGAGGGGTGGAGAGAGAGGCAAGAGGGGTGCAGAAAGAATCAAGACAGGTGCAGAAAGAAACAAAAGAAGTGCAGAAAGAAGGAACAGAGGTGCAGAAAGAGGCAAATGGGGTGCAGAAAGACATAAGAAGGGTACACAAAAAGGCAAGAGAGGTGCAGAAAGGGAAGAAGGGTGCAGAAAGAGGCAAGAGGGGTACAGAAAGAAGCAAATGAGGTGCAGAAAGAGGTAGGAGATGTGCACAAAGAGGCAAGAGCGGTATAGAAAGAGGCAAGAGGTGTGCAGAAAGAAGGAAGAGAAGTGCAGAAAGAGGCAAGAGAATTGCTGAAACAAGCAACAGAGGTGTAGAAAGAAGCAAGAGAAGTGCAGAAAGAGGCAAGTGAGGTGCAGAAAAAAGCAACAGAGGTCCTGAAAGAGGCAAGTGAGGTGCAGAGAGAACCAAGAGAGGTGCAGAAAGAGGCAATAGAAGTGCAGAAAGAAAGAAGCAACAGAGGTGCAGAAAGAGGCAAGAGGGGTGCAGAAAGAGAGAAAAGTGCAGAAAGAAGCAAAAGAGGTGCTCAAAGAGGCAAGAGCAGTGCAGAAAGAACCAAGAGAAGTGCAGAAAGAAGCAACAGAGGTGCAGAAGGAGGCACGAGGGCTACAGAAAGAAGGAAGAGAAGTGCAGAAAGAAGCAACAGAGGTGCTGAAAGAGGCACAAAGGGTGCAGAAAGAGGGAAGAGAGGTGTAGAAAGAGGCAAGAGAGTTGCACAAAGACGGAAGAGGGGTGCAGAAAGAGGCAACGGGTGCAGAAAGAGGTAAGTGAGGTGCAGAAAGATGCAAGAGAGGTACAGAAAGAGGCAAGAGAAGTGCAGAAAGAGGCAAGTGTGATGCAGAAACAGGCAAGAAAGGTACAGAAAGAGGGAAAACGAGTGCAGAAAGAGGGAACAGGGGTGCAGAAAGAAGCAAGACAGGTGCAGAAAGAAGCATGGGAAGTGCAGAATGAAGCAACAGGGGTGCAGAAAGAGGCAAGAGAATTGCAGAAAGAAGCAAGAGAGTTACAGAAACAGGCAACAGGGCTGCAGAAAGAGGGAACAGGTGGGCAGACTGAGGCAAGAGAGGTGCAGAAAGAGGGAAGAGGGGTGCAGAAAAAGGCAAGAGGGTGCAGAAATTTGGAAATGAGGTGTAGGAAGAAGCCAGAGCAGTGCAGAAAGAACCAACAGAGGTGCAGAAAGAGGCAAGAGGGGTACAGAAAGAGGCAAGTGAAGTACAGAACGAACCAAAAGAGGTACACAAAGAGGCAAGAGGGGTACAAAAAGAGGCAAGAGGGGTGCAGAAAGAGGAAGAGATCTGCAGAAAGAAGCAACAGAGGTGCTGAAAGAGGCACGAAGGATGCAGAAAGAGACAAGACAGGTGAAGAAAAAGTAACAGAGGTACAGAAAGAGGCCAGAGTGGTGCAGAAAGAGAGAGAGAGGTGTAGAAAGAGGCAAGAGAGTTGCACAAAGAGGTAAGAAGGGTGCAGAAACAGGCAAAAGGGGTGCAGAAAGAAGCAAGTGAGGTGCAGAAAGATGCAAGAGAGGTGCAGAAAGAGGCAAGAGAGGTGCAGAAAGAGGCAAGTGAAGTGCAGAAGGAGGCAGGAGAACTGCAGAAAGAGGCAAGAGAGGTGCAGAAAGAGGCAAGTGAGGTGCAGAAAGAAGCAAGATAAGTGCCGAAAGAAGCAACAGAAGTGCAGAAATAGGGAAGAGGGGTGGAGAGAGAGGCAAGAGGGGTGCAGAAAGAAGCAAGACAGGTGCAGAAAGAAACAAAAGAAGTGCAGAAAGAAGGAACAGAGGTGCAGAAAGAGGCAAATGGGGTGCAGAAAGACATAAGAGGGGTACACAAAAAGGCAAGAGAGGTGCAGAAAGAGGGAAGAAGGGTGCAGAAAGAGGCAAGAGGGGTACAGAAAGAAGCAAATGAGGTGCAGAAAGAGGCAAGAGAGGTGCAGAAAGAGGCAAGAGAGGTGCAGAAAGTTGAAGAGATTTGCAGAAAGAGGCAAGAGAAGTGCTGAAAAAGAAAGAAATGTGCAGAGAGAAGCAACAGAAATGCCGAAAGAGGCAAGAGAGGCGCAGAAGGAAGGAAGAGTGGCTTGCACACCATTAGTACCAATTTAACACCCACATTTAGCAATAAGTAACAGGTGACCATTCTAGGTTTGCAAAGTGCCTTCTACCATGCTGTAACACTTGTCGCTGCATTTTTGGTAACGTTTGAGCCGTTTGAGCTAGAAACAAGGCTTTTTTGTTCAAATCTGCAGATTAGGGAGCAGATGATGGATTATGTGGCTAATGTGGAAAATGTATAATCATGCGAAAGTCGGTGCAGCCAAACAGTTGCATAATTCCAGTGGCCCTGCTCATACCTCTGACTAGGTCCAAAAATGCTCATCAGTGATTCCTTCTTTTTTTTGTCTCATTGAGTTCATAGTTTAGCTTCTATGGAAAAGAGGAAGACTAAACCTGAGGTTACCACTCCACAACACAGACTACCATACCACATAATTACTCTCCATAACACATAATCCCACTCTTCATAATTCCTATAAAATATATACCACATACTTTCTATCCACATAATTTCACTGCACAACTTACCACATAATTCCACTACACAGAACGTACATCCACTCCACTCAGAAAAACATTATTAAAACACTTTTACATTTACATCGCCAATAGCTCTAACTCTTGCAAATGCGAAACCTATTACATTGCAAACACTTCTTTAACTAGTAGTCGCGTTTGCAGAGTGGTGGAGAAAGGGTGCTGGGCCTCCGACCAGCGCTCAGGAATTCCACTGCGTAGGACTTACAGGAGGTACCAGGAGGGTTTCCTGGCCCCCAAAGTCCCTCAGGAGTACTGAACTTCATCCCCATCGCGTAGTCTGTCAGGAGGTGCGTTTGCAGAGTGGTGGAGAAAGGGGGGCATGGCCTCCGAAGACGTCTTAGCAATCCCACTGTGTGGGACTTACTGGAGGTAACAAGAGGGGTAGTTAGCCTCCAAGGATATCCTGCTCGGGGGATGAAGTCCACTTGTGTCCTGAGGTCTTCAGGACACAAGAGGACCTCATTGCGCCACCAGCAGTGTGCCAAGAGGCGTGTTTGCAGAGTGGTGTAAAAAGGGGCGTGGCCTCAGACCACCTCTCTGCAACCCACTGTGTGGCGCTTACTGGAGGTACCTGGTGGGCTAGTTGGCCCCCAGGGACCCTCAGTATTCAAGGGGACTTAATTCCCCAACTTAGAATGCGCCAGGGGGTGCATTTGCAGAGTGATGCAGGGAGGGGGCGGGGCCTGCAGCGAGATGCCAGCTTTTAAAAAAAAAAAATGTTAGAAGGGGGTCTGTGTGGCCCCCCCTTCTTTCAATCATTTTTTGGGCCCTGGGTACCCCATCCCCCAGGGCCTACCACATTTTTTTTATTAAAAAAAAACGGGAAGGGGCCCCCCTCCTGAGGCCGATTTCACCCGGGGACCCCATCCCCTGGGGCATGGCTTTATTTTTAAATTTTTAAGTTATAGGGGAGGGGGACCACATGGCCCCCCTTCCCTGGGCCACTTTTGGCCCCGGGGACCCCATCCCCGGGGCCTGGCCTTCAGTTTTTTTTGTTTAAAATAAAAAAAAATATTAAAAAGGAGGGGGCCTAGTGGCCCCCTCCCAGGCCACTTCTGGCCCCGGGGACCCCATCCCCCAGGGCCGGCACTCTCATTGGGGACCGTGGGGGGAGCCCCAATGCCCCCATGGTCCCTGCCGGTTCCCCGCCTCCTGCGGGAGCCGGCATTGCCTTTGGGCAAGGGGAGCTGCTAACATGCAGCTCCCTTTGTCCAAAAGCAATCTGCTTTGCTTTTTGGAAGCGAGAGCAGGTTTCCTGCTCTGGCGTCCAAAAAGCAAAGCAGAGTTTGCTATGACAGGGCGGGAGCCATGCTCCTGCCCTGTCATAGCAAACAGCAATGTCCTGGGGGTGGGCACCCCGGGACATTGCAGGAGCCGGCCCTGGGGTTGGCGGTCCCCAGGGCTGTCAAGGGCTCCAGGAGGGGGGCCGCACGGCCCCCTCCCTAAATTTGCATAGCCCTGGGAGGTGGTGGTCCTTGGGGCTTGGGGGGGCCCGCGAGGCCCCCCTAATTAATGAAGGAAGCCCCGGGGAGGTGGTGGTCCCTGGGGTTTGGGGGGCCTGCGAGGCCCCCGCTTATAATTATTGTAAGCCCCAGGGAGGTGGCGGTCCCCGGGGCTTGGGGCAAATGTTACAGTGATATTATCAATGCTGTCATAGAAGATGTCATGAGTCATGTAATATGTGGGATAATTAGCAGTGCATGGCGAGGACATGAGTTATAGATACCTTAGGGCACACGTTACAGTTACCTGAGATGACTATAACTATAACTATAACTGCTGAATTTCGATGGTTTTGTGTGTGTAAAATCTGAACTAACTATATTGTCCCTGTAACCTTTCTTTTTTCCAGTGAATTTCTAAGGTTTTTTAAATTGTATTTCCTAACTATAACAATCTTGTAACCTTTGATTATTTCAGTGAATGTCTATGGTTTTTTATGCTATTTTTTAACTATGATGTCCCTGCAACCTGGGTGTGTGAGGGTGTGTGTGAGTGGTTGTGTGGGTGTGGAAGTGGGTGTGTGAGTGTGTGGTGGGTAGGTGATTGCAAGTCTGACTGGCTGAGTTGGTCTGTGAATGGGTGTGGAAGTGGCTGTGTGAGTGCGTGATTAGGTATGTGAGTGGCTGTGGGTGTGTGAGTGGTTTTGAGGGTCTGTGAGTGGCTGTATGTGTGAGTGGATTTGTGAGTGGTTGTGTGGGTGTGTAAGTGGGTTTGTGAGTGGGTGTGTGAGTGGGTGCTGAGTGGTTGTGGGGGGGTGTAAATGGGTGAGTGAGCCTGTGAGTGAGTGTATGAGTAGGTCTGTGGATCTGTGAGTGAGTATATGCTTTTTTAAATTCGGGTCTGGATCCACAGACCCACCCGAATCTACACAAATCAGGGAAGATTCAGGTGGATTCGGGAAGGATGAGGGGAGGATTCACAGATCCTTGCGTGGTAAAAAAAGGGTTTTGGACAATTTCTTGCCCATGAGGGGTCCATCACAGACCCCTCCATTAGTCCCATGGGGTCAGGATACCTCTACCCTGATCCCTTCTATTGCTTTATTTATCCGGTTGGGAACCTAGTCCAAATGAACAAAAAGGCAGCTGCAACTTTCCTCTCAGGTTGTAGCCAGCCAATCACAACATTGCTGTTGGTGCCTGAATTCACGAGTTCAAGGAAGATCCAACTAGGATCCACGAAGGATCCACATCCCTAGACAAACCAAATTTGGATTTCAGTTAATTTCTCGAAAACAACTGAACAGAATTGCACCAAATAACAAAAAGTGTGAAGCTGTGAAGCGAGCAGGGAAACAGACATTGCTTTGTGATCCGGGGAGATGCATGTTAGCAGCTCCCTGACTCTCAAAGCAGTGCCGGCTCCCGCAGGAGGCGGGGAGCTGGCAGGGACCACAGGCAACTTCAGGCTCCCCCTGTGGACCCCAAGGCAGTGGCCAGGCCCCAGGGTATGGGGTCCCTTGGGTGATATCGGCCCTGAGAGGTGGGCCACACGGGCCTCCTCCACGTTTTATAAAATATATAAAGGCCTGGCATCGGGGGATGGGGTCCCCGGGGCCGAAATCAGCCCAGGAGGGAGGCTGCGTGCCCCCCTCCCTTTTAAAAAAAAAAAAAAAAAAAAAGAGGCAGGCCCTGGGGAATGGGGTCCACGGGACTGAAAATGGCCTTGGAGGGGGGCCGCTATGCCCCCCTCTATTTCAATTGTATAATAAAAAATAAAAGGCTGGGCCCCAGGGGATGGGGTCCCCGTGGCTGGAATTGGCCCGGGAGCTGGGCCCCCTCCCTTTTTTATTACATTTTTTTTTAAAGGGGCAGGCCGCAGAGGAAGGGGTCTCTGGTGCCCAAAATGGTCCAGGGAAGGTAGGCCACATCGCCCCCTTCCTAAAAAAGAAATAGAAAAAAACAAATAAAAAAACACCAGCAACTCGCCAGAGGCCCCGTCCCATTTCTCTACTACTCGGCAAACGCTCCTCTGGGCGCACTGCTGGTGGAGGACGAAGTCCCCTTGCCTCCAGAGGGCCTCAGGTCTAAAGTGGACTTCTTCCCCCAAACAGCAGCGCACCAGGAGGCGCGTATGCAGAGTGGTGGAGAAAGGGGGTGTGGCCTCTAACGACCTCTCAGCAATCCATCTGTGTGGGTCGTACTGGAGGTAACAGGAGGGCTAGTTGGCTCCCAAGGACCCTCAAGAGCCAAGGGGACTTCATCCCCCAACTAGTAGTGCGCCAGGAGGTGTGTTTGCAAAGTGGTGGAGAAAAGGGGCGTGGCCACTGAAAACCTCTCAGCAAATCCACTATGTGGGACTTGCTGGAGGTAGCACAGCGGGATTCCTGATAGCTGGTGGGAGGCCCCGCCCCCTTTCTCCACCACTCTACAATGTGACTATTAGTTGAAAAACCATAGAAATTCACTGAAAAAAAGCAAAGGTTACAGAGACGTTATAGTTAGGCTCAGGTTTCACTTGTACAAAATCAGAGAAATTCAGCAGTTACGCACCCCCGCAATGCACTGCTTATGACCTCACATATTACATCACTCATGACATGGACAGTGATATCACTGATGACATCACTGATGACATCTCAAATGTCATGCAAGGTCCCCATAGACATTGAATGGGGAAAAAGCGTTTTGGGCCTCCTCCCCCTTTTTCTCAGGCCCGCTTCACGAATCACCCCAAAACTTTCCAAATATCAGCACAACTAACTTGTGGACTAGTTTTGAAAATTTCATGCAGATTCATCAAATGGCACCAAAGTTATTAGCTAAACAAAAAACGCTTCTCTATGGGAAAGGTTGGTCCTAACTATAACTAGTATGTATATATATATAACTATAACTAGTATGTATATATATATAACTATAACTAGTATATATATGTATATATATATAACTATAACTAGTATATATATATATATATATATATATATATATATATATATATATATATATATATATATATATATATATATATATATATATATATATGTTACCACAATTGAATAGATGATGTTGGTTAGGCATAGTTCTAAAGAATACCTGAGCCATCTATCTCTGCAAAAGGTGTTGAGCAATATGCAGGTGGATGGCTCAGAGCCAAGTCTGCTTCTCCAAATAAGACAGACAACAAGAGCAGGATAACCTTGTAAATAAAAAAAACTGGTAAAAACATGTTTCTAGCTCAAACAGGTCAAAATATATTAAACATCTTGTATGCCAAACACTTTGTGAATGTTAACTGGTCACCTTCAGCTCTTGGCTGTAGTAGCACATTTTAAAAGGTGACAGTGCTGCTCTGATAAAGTAGGTATCCCAATTTGTGGGACTGAAGATGTGAGTATGACTGCAGTGTCAAACAAACCGTAAATATTTAAATATAATTCAAACAGTGTGAATAGAATGATTCATTCTTTATCATGCTTTTTTGTTTCCCCATTATCACAAATTAGTGTTCACATTACATAGACTTTTCTCAATGAATTATGAACCTGCTGTAGGTCGTTTGTATGTCCATGTCTGAATCCATAATATATATGAAATTGAACCCATAATATATATGAAAAGTACTGCAGATCTGATTTTTAATGGAAACAGATGCTGCATAAATGGAGGAAAATTTGCCTTACCTTGCCACATAATTAGCACTGCTGCATAAATTGTTCTTCCACTGGACTATAGTTCTAGAGGCCCATGTTATATTCCAGCATATCCCAAGGCTTAATCATGTGCCCATAACCCTCCACTGGTTCCCAGATAAAGAAGCAAGTGACAGGAAAATAGTTTTCCGTACATGAGTTAAGGTTTAGAACAAGACCTTTTTGAGATGCCTCACCCATATGTTACTGAGATACTTCCCTATTCGCACGAGGGACTGTGTGGCTGCCTGCGTGACTTAGGGCCAGATGTACAAACCTTTTTTGGAGGTCGCAAATGCCTAGATTCTGCAAATTGGGCCATTTGCGACTGCAAAATAGCAATTTTAAATGTACAAAAGCCAAATTGCCATTCAGTGCCTTGTTATTAAATCTCAATTTGGGTTTGTGATTCGGTATTTGGAAATGGCGGGCTTATGGCGTCCCTTTAAAATACCATTTCTCAGTGGTATGTGTTGAAGTTTTGCGACCGAATTACGGAATGCAGCAGACTTAGAAAGAGGAAACCACGAGGAGGAATAAAGATATTTCTCCTTGTTGTGCCTCCCCTGGAGAGGTGTAGCATTTTGAGGCATTCCCAGGTTTACCAGTGTTGATAAATCTGGGAATGCGCCAAAATCCAATGGGTGGATGCGAGGGAACACCCATAGAATGCCCACCTGGGGCAGAGTGACACAACGCAGCGATTTGCGTTGCATTACTCATGCAGGGCCACGCAAGTTGGTCTTGCGTGGCTTTATAAGTCTTATTTTAGTGTTGCATTGTCCTTGCGTCCCCCATACGTGGCACGAGGGAGACGCAACACACTGATAAATATGTCGCTATATTGTTACTAAGAAGGTGAAATCCTTTCCTAGACAGTGTTACTATGTGTGCAAATGACAAAATAGTGAAGTAATACTTTTGTAAAATGTGCTGCTATACGCCCCACAATTTGCCTTTTCTTGCTCTATAATTTAGTCAACCCTGCCACATAATTTGGTCCTACTCGACTGCATAATTCCAGTTGCCCTGCCTATGACATGTTACTTTGTAGTTGGAATGGTCAAGTTAATTGTGTTGCTGTGATGATCACTGTCTACTGCCTGTGCAGCACTGACCCACCACTAATTAAATACATTAAATACTGTATCCTCAGGTGAGGATCGCTGGCTCTGTACTTTGCTGTTGCAGCAAGGCTGGAGGGTGGAATACAATGCAGCCTCTGATGCCTTCACCAATGCACCACAGGAGTTCAAAGAGTTTTACAACCAACGGCGACGATGGGGGCCTTCTACCATGGCAAACACACTGGACCTGCTACACAAGGGAAGGAAAGCAGCACAGAAAAACACTTCCATTTCTACTCCCTTCATACTATATCAGATAATGACAATGGGGTCTTCCATTTTAAGCCCTGCTACAGTGTGCTTGATGATTGCAGGTAAATGCGTGTGAACAGCACATCTGTTCCTTTCATTATAGATATCAATCTGCCCCAAAAAACTACTTGAGTCAAACTGGGCCCTGGTCCTCAGTATGTTACTATACATAACAATGATGCACTTCTTTTGTCTCTGCTGCTGTTCACTGCCTTCTGGTTTCTTTTCACAGATGTTGTGGACTTAAATAGAGTAGTTCCAACATATATACCATGTAAAACTGGTCGATTAAACAACTTAGATAATAAGAAAAGGTATTTTTGAATAAGGCAGAGAGGTACATTGTAAGAGGCACCCACATCACAAAAGTGACTCAATTATAACTCATAAAGATTGCCATACTACAACACGTTGCAAGTAAGAGTCACAAATATACTGAACTATACAACTGGAATTCATTTGCACAATCCTTTCATGGGAGAAGTAAGGCCTGTAGTGAAACTAAGGGGCAAATTTACAAAAGCTTATCGCCACTAGAACATCACTTTTTGTGACATTGTGGTGGCGGTAAGCCTTTGCTTTATTTACAAGGCGGCGTTAAGCCCCCTTTTACCAGCACTTAATGTGAAAAGGGCGGGCAATGGGGGCTTCTGTGGGCGTTCCGCCGCAACACCCATTGCTTTTCGACACTGCCCCCTATTTACAAGGGTGGCGTAAATAGGAGGCAGCGCCAAGGAAAACCTAGTCTTAACCTGTCAAAACAAGGAGAAATGATTAATTTCTCCTCCTTTTTGCTGTTCTGTTTGCATTCTGCAGCACACATAGAACCAGCAAATCACCACTAGTGATTGTTCTCGTGCAGGAAGGTGTCCCTTCCTGCACATAAACAATCATTAAAAAATGACAAGTTGCAACTTCTATGTGTCCTGCATAAAGCAGCACACATAGAAGTTACAAATCGCCATTACTGATTGTTTATGTGTAGGAAGGGACACCTTCCTGCACATGAACAATCATTCCCCGCAACACAGGCACTCTTGCACTGTGGTGCAAGGGTGCCTGCGTTGGTGCTAGGCAGCTAAATTTAGTCCCAGCGCTAGGGGAAACGCAAGGGTGCGCCGCATTCTTGTAAATATGGCGCATCCCTGCATTTCAGAATAGCGTAGCGCAGCATTAGCAATTTTAGCTTAACGCCGTGCTCCGCCATTCTCTTGTAAATATGACCCTAAGACTCTTAACTTGCAAGAGCAAATACAACAAGCATTAATAAAGCCAATAGTTCTGTCTTTTTATAATTAATCATTAACACATACCATTGCCTACATCCATTCACCAGCGAGAAGTAAAGGTAAATAAAAATTAGCTTCTTCTCCCTCACAAAGATCCAGTCTGTCAGCTTCAGTCTAAGTATGGGTAAACCAGACTCTTAACATAGTGCAGTAATACTCCCAGTTCTACATCTGGGACAATTGTGTGGCACTAAGTGCAATGCCTTAAGATATTGCGGACAAGTCAGCTTTTGAAATTCAGACGCTAGGTATGTTAGGAACACACACAGTTAGTATTATATTGTTAGCCCTTGTCCTCCAGTGAGTATGTA
This sequence comes from Calotriton arnoldi, assembly GCA_963921515.1. Classification (NCBI taxonomy): domain Eukaryota; kingdom Metazoa; phylum Chordata; class Amphibia; order Caudata; family Salamandridae; genus Calotriton; species Calotriton arnoldi. Next base: position 398,566 of record CAWUFW010008460.1, on the reverse strand, counting down.
ATCTTTTACAGTGCCAGAGAGTCCCAAGCTCGATATAGTCAATCATGACCTTCTGGCCATCCCCACTTGGTACCCCTTAAGGGACCTCAGAGCCCCCGCATTGTATGAGAGCCCTTGCAGTATCAATGCAGGCTCTTACAGTCTATTTAGCTTAAGCATTTCTTCAGTGGCCTCTAACACTGAAGTCCACACGCCAGAGAGTTTACTATGAGTTATTAGTAGGAGGACTAACAACTCAGTGGTGTATGTGCATTCCTTTCATGGATCTTTGGTTGGTCTGGTACCAATAAATTGTTTGCTTGCATAGTGTTTCCCATCTATTGGCATTGAGAACAGTCTCTGTTATATAATAGGACCTACAACAATTGTTTTTTCTTAGGGACCTACCTAACCCTTTTTCCAATATCTGGCCAGGTATATTCTCTCTGGGTTGGTTCATAAGGATCAACTTACAGAGGTGGAAAATCAAGTGTTTACTGTGTACCTTTTAACATTCACTTCTTAAATTTTGTAAGTTCTCTTCATGGCCCATGCTGTATTTATGAGTGTAGCACTCAGTGCCTCACTTGGAGGTAGAGGAACTTCTCTTGTTTGGTTAAGCCATACACCATCTTCAGTTTGGCAAGGGGCTTGATCCCCTAGCCCCTTGAAATATGGATCCCACCATCAGGCATTTCCTGTCCTGTTCATCTCAGACTTTTCCCTCTTAACATTACATAGTCCTTTCTATTAAGTGATTAATGAAACACTAGTGCTTCCCTGTCTCCTTCTATCCCCATTCTACCATGTGCCACAGTTGAGCTGCTTAATAGTAAAAAGTTAGATTGGGTTGTGAAAACCCTCCTTTTGTCATCTAAAGTTACAGGAATTTGGTCCCTACGTGGTGCTTTTCCCTCACCATGATAAACTTGATAAACTAATGGACCAGTTTTCATAATTGCGCAAAGAGATTTGGTGGGTTTGGAAGCGAAGCACTATGGTCTGGATAAAGTACTGTGTTTTAGGCTGGACTGACATATTTACAATGGGCCTGATTTAGACTTTGGCAGACAGAATATGTACCATCGCCATGGTGGTCCAAAGTGGGATTTTATTGTTGAAAATAAAAAAACAATAATGACCCCCCCTCCCCATGGTGGTGTTCTCCCATGGCCTGGAGGCCATTTGCAATTTTCACTGCACTTACTGTCAGGTTTTACCTGGCAGAGATGGACAGTGAAAACTTGCCATTTGTTTGCCCGCTCTGGAAAGTGAGCACAGACAAATGTCAAATTCTTCGAAGGCCCTTACTTTTTCGGTCCATAGGATGTGTATGTCATCAAAAGAGAGGTAGTAGTCTCCGCCATCAAAATACTGAAAGTCTGCCCGACTAAATGAGGTGATGGAACACCTTCTCCACCAAAATCTAAACCGGGCCAACGGCTGGTCTCCACAACCATGAAAAGTATCTTTTGTTCAATTGTTTTGAGATAAGACAACTACACATAATTCCACTGGTAGAGGTAAATTAAATAATTCAATGCAATGGCCTGTTATGTAGTCAGTGCTACTGAGATGCTCAGGTAAGTCACCACTGTGGCTGCCACCTAGGGGAAAAGCCTCATTGTCATGTGTTTATTTGTTCTTTCGGAAAGTGTAAGGATAAAACTTCTGACTTAAGCAGGCTTCTTTTACCCAGACACCTTCTGGTCTCTGCCTAACTCCTCCAGCAGGACCAGTAATGATTATGAAGGGTTAGTGAAAGTTCCCAAACTTCTGTGTGGCTGTTGCCACCAGAACCTCTGTTTTATCAATGTTAAGTTGAAATCAGTTGCTTCCCATGTAGTTTCTAACATAGACATACAATGCCAGACAGTGGGAGGCTCAGATGTCCAGCAGCTAAGGCAGAACAGAATCTGAGTATAATTGGCATGCATATATGATTAGAAGTCATGGTACTGAATGAGAGCACCAAGAGGCTTAAAAAGGGGATTAGAGAGATAGAGCAAGTGGGCAGAAGACTGGAGCACTGTGGTATTGTATAAGCTTATCTTGTGTTGCACATATTGTTATATTATGGTATGTACCCTTCCACTCCTTAATTCCCCCCCTCCTCTTCCTTATTAGTATTGTCTATGTTACAGTTCTAATGGAATGTTAGGTTTTGAATGTGAAGAGTGTGAAGAGTTGGAGGTTGTTGGGGCTTGTACGGAGAGAGTTTACTGTGGCTGGAGTTCCTGTTTAATAAAGTATATATTTTCTGCCTTATCTGCAAGAAGGGGCATTTGTATTCTTTGGCTTCACAAGTACCATACAGTGTGAGAAGTTGGCCTGGCATATACTGTCCACTAATTATAGTGGGCACCTTGCACCAGTCCAAACAACCCCTTATTGGAGATAGGTTAAAGACAACCTTATTGAAAGCTATCCTAGTGGTAGCTATGGAGAGCAGCCTTCAGGCTAAGTCTTGAAGGAATGTAAAGCAGCTTGTTTTACCAGTCTATAATCTCTTGAGTGACCAAATGAAAGAGCACCACACCAGGTATATATTCAAAATATATGTATTTATTGCTAAACACAGCTCTATAGTCTCTTTATGAGGCTAGAGTTCGAAGTACACAAGTTATAAGTTATTTAAACACAGTAATAGCACAAATACACGTTTGGGCCCTAGGGGCGTACCAAACCATATACCAATAAAGTGGTATAAGAACCACGACTGAACTAGACACTAGGCCTAGAGCCTCTAGAAGTGCTTGGACCACAAGGAACCACCCAAGGTAGTGACACAGGGGACCCACGGGGGACGAGTGCAGTGTAAATACACAACCGCGATACGCCGTTAACTTCTATGGAGAAAGTCGCGATCAGGAAATTAAAGAAAAGGGACACTTAAAGGAGGACTTGGAGCAAACCCTTTGAGAACTAGGTCGTTCTAGAGTCTCTACCACGGGAGCACCAGAGTACTCGTGTTACCTCACCCAGGGAAGCCGGGTGCATAGGTGCCTTTCGGGGTCGGGTTTCGTCGTCGATTTGAATGGCGATCTGCTGCAAAGTGCTGCTGGCGACCAAGTGGAAAGTGTCCGGGTGGATCCAAGAGTGGATCAGAGATCTGAAGAACCTGAAAGCAGAGGGGACAGAGTCTGGGTCACTAGCCAGTGACCAGGAAGGCGATGGACAGATGCCCACCGATGTCGCTTGCTTCAAGTGCGTTGACGGTCGTCTTGACTCTTCAGCCACGAGGTCCAGGAGGCGTTGTCGGCAACCAGGAGCAGGATTCTGGCTGGTACACAATGTCTGTCGAGTGCTGAGGTGTCGGCGACCAGATTGGACCCAACAAGCCTTGGCAACGGCAAGTCTCAATGAAGATGAAGATTGTCTATGGTGCAGACCAGCAAGGTCTGAGGAACTTACCCAGCAAGGGTAAGTGAGGGCAAGCCTGGAGCAACCAGGGAGCCCAAGAAGAAAAGGATTGGCCTTCGTGAAGGGCTACTAGCCAACGGGCTAGCAACCACGAAGGAGCCTCAAGACGTCGCACGTGGATCTGGCTCACAGGACACTCGTGGAGTGGAGGCCAGTGATCTTCGGTGCAGTTCGTGCTGGAGGCTAGGGCTACTTGGAGCCCAAAGCACGACTTCGTGGGAGACCTAGAAAAGGATGCACTAGCAAATGCGTGCGGTGTCCAGGGGTCACGGTTCCACGTTACCCACGACAGCTACGGGCCTCAGCTTTGCTGGGGACTCAGGGCAGCCTCGGGGAAGTCTGGAAATCCACCTCTGGTGATGCAAAGACTTCGGCGTCCGACGGGAGCTTAGGCGATGCAGACCGGACAATTGCTTCTTTGGTGCCTGCCAAGCAGGGGAGTCACTCCTTGACCCCAAGGGAGATTCTTCTGTCCTCTAGTCTTTAGTAGAGCGTCGAAGGTCCAGGATTCTGTTTCAGAGTTTCGTCCAGGGATAATCTAAAGTCCTAAGGACTGGGTTCCTATACTTATACTAAGTTTAGGGGTTGGACTACTCTGTGGCCCCACCTATGGGTGGGTCAGGGCAGAGGGGTGGCTACACCCCTTTCCCTTTGTCCAGTTCGCGCCAAAGCAGGGGCTGCAAGCCCTGATCCGGTTTGAACTGGGGTATGCACAGGGACACCAAATGTGCCCCCAGTGCAGGACTTCAAAGCACCCGAAGTGCTCCCGCCCAGCCCCAATACACATTATCCTGTCTGGGGAGGTGGTCACACCTCCCTGGGACAGGAAACCTATTGTCCAGGCCTCCCCTGCCGGAGTTTCGTCCAGCAGCAGGAGGCCAGACTCGTGTCTGTGGCAGCAGCATCCATTTTGTGATGCCAGGGCTTTAGAAAGAAGTTACCGGCCAGGCCAGAGTTAACATGTCTCTCCCTCTAGAAGGGTGGAATGCTACCCCCGCCGCCAGAATTGGCGGGGGGTAGTATTCCAAGATGTTTGACACCAAACACGACATGTTTAGGTGCAGCCATTCCAAAGTTAGCATTTAACGCGAGGTTATAATGCGCTTAGAGTATATGGTCAGGCTGCACTACAAACAGCATCAGAGAAGGGTCTCCGAACGCTGCAGAGGGGCCCTGCTCATGCAGGGGCACCCTCTCACATAGGAACCAAGCACTCTGCATTCAGGATTGATAAGGCCTGCCATAGGAGTGACTTATAGGTTTATATGTGTGTATGTATTTAGTGATATAGGTAACCTATATCACAGTAAGAAGTGCATGCACCACCTTACCCAGGCTGCAGTAGCAGACCTGTGGTGTCAGTTTGGATGGCCTTCCAGGGGTGGCATAATACATGCTGCAGCCCCTGGTAGGCCTCTGAGGTACCTATGCCCTTGGTACATAGTATACCATATACTAGGGACTTATAAGGGCACTCCAGATTCCAATCAGTGATGTGCCTAAGGCACATGGAAACCATTTTAGAGAGGAAGCAGCTAGGCTGGGGTTCTGATTAGCAGGGCCCCAGCCAGACTAATGTCGAAAAACAGTGAAGCATCAGCAAAAAGTGGGGGTACCCATGTGAAGCAGATCCTACTCTCCTACATACAGGTATTGTCAGAAGCGATGGAGGTGAAATGTTCCAATGCTATAGTTTCAGTGCAGCAAGAAAGCAAGAGTTGAGTGATAAGGTAAAATCATGTTGTTCACACTTCTGGAATAAGCAGCCAGAGGTTATCCATCAATGGACATTACTTTCACTGCCAGGTCAAAGCCCTGTCAGAAACCAACCTGAGCCTCATCAAGTGCATGTCGTTTTTAAAAAAAGAGCAAAATTAATGGTGACTAGTATTTGAGGATTCTGTCAGCTGGGATTAAAAGAGATATAGGCATATAGTCCGAAGAAGGCCTAGACCAAGTTTCTTTAGAAGATACATCACAACACATTCTTTAATTTGACGGGGAACAGTGTCAGGGGAAATGTAAGTGCTGAGAAACAGAGGGGACAGATTACAATAGCTGATTTGGCAAAAGAAGTCAACATAAATAGAGACCAACAGAGAAGCTTGCAATGCAAAATTATATAATAATATAGTCTATAAATATATCATGTTTCTGCCGCCCTTGTTTCCATTCCCTACTTCGGCTGCCTGTGAAAACATTTATTGTTTTTAAGTCATTGTGTTTGGACCACAAGGCTATGATCCCACCCCTACTTTTGCCTTTCGATCACAAATTCAGCGTCTAACACCCCACTGGCCAATTGAAGTCTCAGGACCAAAAGCGGCTGATTATTCCAAGGTTTCATTGTAAGACAATGGGCACACGGCCTTTTCCATTGCAGCTGCCTCAAATTGAAATGCCTGCCTCTTTATCTCAGTTCGGAACCTAATCTCTCCAAGTTTTGTAAAATAATGAAACCTTGGATGTTCCTTTCTAATTGTGTCTTTCTAGTGTTACCTTTCTTTTCACCCTTCTAAATGAGTATTTTATGGATATATCTTTAGTTAGATGCTCAGTTTTGGATGAATAGTGTGCTCAATAAATTCTAAAAAATAAAAATAAATAGCTAGAGGTGTCCACCTCATCTGACCCTTGCAATTAGCTCCCTCCTGCTGCCAGCACCACACCTCTATCTAGCCTGCCACAGTCTCCATCCCCCCCGTATGGTCATGTGTGCTTAGGGACTGCTTAGGCACCCTTATGGGATTGCCTGCTGAACAAGGATTCCATGCATAGTAATAGTAATGGTGCTGAACGTGGCCATTCTGAGGCTGGGCTGCATAATGGAGGAGGTCAGAGATGGCACCGGTCTAAGATGGTTATCCCTTCAGAGCATCTAACAAAAAGGAGAGACAGGAGAAAATGGAGGCGCTTTCGTCTCCACTAGGACTAAATCAACAAACAATGAGAACAAGCTCAAAATTCAACTTGGATAAACCAGAGAGTCTTGGTCATTAAAGAAGTCTCCCTTGCAGGGAACTCATTAGGTTTATAAAAGAACCCTCACCCACCAACCTAGTTGGTGGCATGCTTCATCATTGGGTTCCCACCCAGGGTGGCTGAGTGCCTCCTAGGTATGCTTCGACGCCTGATTACAGCGGTGCTGGTTTGATCTGGAGTGGGAAGTGAATAACGTAAAAGTGAGAACAGGATACCAAAAACTTTATTATGCAGTCCCTGGGGTAGGGTTAAAAAAGAGTTATTGGACGTGAGTGAGGCGATATGGCCTTACACGTCCCAAAAATAGTGAAAATGGTCAGAGTGAGATGGTCTACATGTTTCAGCCAATATGATTCAATTTAATTGACTTTCTTCAGGACCAGTGGCTCAGGGTGAGTTTGCCCAGAGCTAGTATAACCTATGCACACACGCTAAGGTATGCATAGGTGAAATCAGTGCGTTGCTTACAAAATTCACTGTCAGTTTAAAACATTTTCTGCAAGAAAAAGGAGACATACGGTAGTTAACAGCATGAAAGGGCACACAGTGGTAATGACCATTCGTAAATGCATGCACCCACAGGCCAGTGTGGTTCGTCTACAAACTAATGGGATCGTGAGGGTTAAGATCGCATAGCCTGCCGTGCAGTTTGTAACATTAAGTGTATGGAACATTCAGAAGTCTATTAAGTCCTTATTTGTCTACAGGTACCCTGAATGTTGAAGGGGGCCCTAAATCAAATTTTCATATAGAAAGCACATGAGATGTGCTGACAGGCGACCAATAAGCCCCTTTCATTTTATCAAATTTGTACACACTCGGATATTTAGGCAGGAAAAAGCAAGGTTTGCACGTGAACATAGCATTTAAGATTCTTAGTATGCACGTAAATTATAAAAGTGAGAGATGTTGGTACCACCTACTTAAAGTACGAACATTATTCGTAACATGGATCCCGGCGGGAGGCTGTGCCTGTTGTCACACTCTATTAATGTAAATAAGAAAATGTAAGAAAAACATGGGTATTGGTTGCCGCAAGTTTTGTAAGTACAGGTCGAGGGCCAAGCGGTTGTTCCTTTTTTACTCACTGCGTCAGCCACACTCCTGGTTACCTGAGGATCGTCTCTTCGGGGATCCCAGCGAAGCCGTATCTCCGGTCCTGGTGGTTTTATTTGTGAGCCTTGCTTCCGCATTCATCGACATGCAGCGCACGCTGATGTGGTGATGAAGGGGCGAGGCTTCCTGTTGGTTAAGGGGGACCAACCCCTTTCTTTTGGTGGAAGGTTAACCCTTTCTTTCCACTTAGTCCCTTGCAAGAGAGTGTAATAATAGATGGTAAATGATATGTTCTATTAGAGGGACCTGTGGGGCGTAAAAGGAGAATAAAAGGATAATATAGGGGTAATAAGTAGCTTCTCCTTTGTGCCCAGTTGTATGTATTCAGCATGAGATTCTTCAGAACGGGGTCTTCCCTGCCATTAACATAAAGCAGTAACCCAAGGTATTACGTGTATCCTATTCCAGTGGAGAGGAAAATTACCCTAGTGTTGGTCGGTTTTTACTGTGTTAGTAGCTGTGTGATAACTCTGGAAATCTGTCTTCCTGGTGGGAGGTGGTTCCTTCTCCAAAGTGAATTTGGTTGGTAATAAAGATAGTCTACCTCCTAAGGTTTAACAAGTTCCATGGTATTTCATCGTTTAAACCTTGTCGGTGTGTAGAAAGGCAGTAAATCCATCTCTGTTCTTTCTCCAGGAGAAGGTTCTGGGGGTCACCTAGTTGTGGATCTAATTGTTCAATTACCACCCACTGGAGGTCATTGGTCATGTGGCCTGTTTTTAGAAAATGGTCAGTCATTTTAGTGGTATTCCGTTTGCATCTGATGTTGCTGCGATGCTCACAAATTTCTTCTTGATCTTTCTGCTTGTCATCCCTATATATCGCAGATCGCAAGCGCATGTGATTATGTAGATGACTTTGCTAGAATTGCAATTTGTGTGTTTCTTTATGTACCATGTTTTTTCCAATTCTAAATGCAAAGTTTTAGTTCTGTAAGTGAGGTGGGATACGCTGCAGTTGCCGTAAGAGTAATGATCCGTTATGTTTGGTAGTCCCCATGTGCTCCGCACTGTGGTTTCTGTTACAACTTTCCTTGGACGTGTTGAGACTAGGTGGTCTTTCAGGCTCCTTGCTCTTTTAAAGGAAAATAAGGGTTTCTCCCATTTAGAGTTGACTGTTTGTAGAATCCACCAGTGTTTATTTATGATCTTCTTTACCTGGTTAGAGATTGTGCTGTAAGTTGTTACACAGGTAAGCAGTGGTTCCGTTTCACTTCTGTGGTTATCTTACAGTAATTCATCTCAGTTCTGATTCCGAGCTCTTTTCCTGGTGGTTGCGATGATCCTCTCTGGGTAATTTCTGGTCCTCAGTTTGTTTAAGAGGTCTCTTGCTTGGGATTTGAAGTCCTCTATTTTGCTACAGTTTCTCCATAGTCTTAAGAACTGGCCATAGGGTAAGTTTTCCCTCAGAGCCCTGGGGTGAAAATTATCAAATTTCAACAATGTGTTCTCGGCCGACGGTTTATAATAGGGCTTTGTCTGTAGACTGTCGTTCTCAAAGAAGATGGTTACATCCAAAAAGTAATTTCCTCTGTGTCCATGGTATAGGTAAATTTAAGGTTGATGTCACATTTGTTTAACCATTCTAGAAACTCCCGAAAGGAGGTTTCTTGTCCTTCCCATATCAGGAGCACGTCATCAATATATCGTTTTCAAAATTTGATCTTTGACGTGAAAGGATTATTGACGTTTAGGGTGTGTCTTCTTTCAAATTCAAAAACATAGAGCCCTGCCACACTCAGGGCAAAGGTGCTACCCATCGAGGTTCCGTACATCTGGAGAAAAAAGTGTCTTCGAATTCGAAAAAATTCTCCTTGAGGGCCAATTCCGCACATTCCATCACAAAATCTTTTGGTGTATTGTAATTCCATGTAGCCTTGTCTAGGATGTTCTTGATCACTTAAATGGTCTCATCCTGGGGGATGCTTGTGTAGAGGCTTTCAATATCCAGGCTTATGAGTAGATTGGTTTGTGGCTTGAAATCCACTCCTCTCAATAACTTAAGCAGATTTCTTGTGTCTTTCAGGTAAGTTGGAGTTTTTTGAACCAACGGTTTAAAGAAGAAATCACAAAAATGTGAGAGGGGCTCCAGGAGAGAGTTAATACCTGACACTATGGGGTGGCCTGGTGAAGGTAGTTTTTCTTATGGATTTTCAGCAGGGTATAGAAGTAGAGGACCCTTACTTGTTTAGTACATAGGAACTCTGCTTCCTTCTTGGTGATATATTCTTTCACTTCAGCTTCCTAAACCATGTATCTGATCCTCATCTTTAAGGATGGAGATGGATTGTCGGTGAGGGGTTTGTAATACTTCGTGTCATCAAGTAGTCGTTTGCATTAATTTCTGTAGTCTGATTTATTCAGTAAGACCACTCCCCCTCCTTTGTCCGCTTGTTTTATCACAATAGTGTCAGCTGTTTGCAACTGTTTTAATGCTAGGTATTCTTCCTTGCTCATGTTGCAAAAAACATCCTTAAGTTGTATTTTTTCAATGTCTTTCATAACCACTTGTTCAAAAGTCTGCAGTTCCACTGGTATGGTGGTCGTCGGGGCAAAAAGTTGATTTGTTCCTGAGGTTCGTGTCCCCCCTTGTGTTCAGGTTTTCCATAGTTGTGTTATTCTCAAAGAAGGCCTTGAGTTTCCATTCTCACTATTTTTGGGACGTGTGAGACCATATCTCCTCACACACGTCCAATGACTCTTTTTTAACCCTACCCCAGGGACTGCATAATAAAGTTTTTGGTATCCTGAAGGTAGTTTTAAAATTCTTACTTTCACGTTATTTACTTCCCTTCTCCAAATATAACCAGCTCCGCTGTAATCAGGTGTCAAAGCACACCTAGGAGGCACTTGCCCCCTGGGTGGGAACCCAATGATGAAGCATGCCAGCAACTAGGTTGGTGGGTGAGGGTTCTTTCTATAAACCTAATGGGTTCCCTGCAAGGGAGACTTCTTTGATGACCATGACTCTTTGGTTTATCCAAGTTAAATTTTGAGCTCGTTCTCATTGTTGTCACTTCAGAGCCTCAAAACTTGATGTGATTCACTGAAGAGGGGAGGATGATTATTTCCTCGCATGGTGTTACATATTGCAGTAGGTCGGGCAATGACACAAGTACAGCCCGGGTGGAGAACGGTACCAGAGATTGCCTCAGATGCCACTGTGGCATCAAGCCCCATAAACACACTTGCGGTCTCCCGCCACCTGTGCCATACACACTGCTCATTGGACAGTCCATGTGAGAAGAACAGAGGTGGTGGCTGCACACCATGCACTGACCTCCTTCGCATGGCGGTACTTGACGAAGCGTCATCACTCACTGCCTGACACTCCAAACACCAGATGGCTGTTATATGGGCTGAGCCAAAAAGTGACTGGCACTTCAACTAATGCTGTGGCTGTAGCAGGCCAACCCACCGGCCCTTTAAATATATTCTGACTGTTGGTCTTTCCAGAAAGCCAGCGAATCTTCAACAAGGCAGTAGCTTTAATGATGCAAAGCTCTTTTAAGGAACATTTTTAGTGCTTGGGCAGACATCTAAAGCTGCCTTTAGGACAGAGCAAAAATTAAATGCATCCGAGTAGGTTGACACTAATTTTTTATAACATAATCAGGAATAACTATGCACAGTCAATCAGAAACAAAGTATGGCTGTCATGGATAATCACAGGGCCGGCTCTAGGGCGGTGCAACTGGTGCCACCGCACCGGGTGCAGCCTTCGCGTGGGGGCGCCTGTTTGCTACTTTATATTGTGTTTTCAAGCACACGCTGCCACGTTCCAGACCTCCAGCAATTTTCAGCCAATAATAAAAATGTCAAGTTAACTCCGGTGATTAATGTTCTTCCCGGAGAGAGACCGTAGTTTTGTCTAGTGGAAGTTTTGACTGCTGGAAGTTTTGATTCCTCATAAGGTAGTGCAGAGGGTTAATATTCCTGCTGCCAAGAATGTGTACCATGCAAATCACAAAGTGAATATAACATAAATAGGTCAGTGGGTTACTGCTTTCGTCAGAGACTTCCTTTTGTTACTTGCAGTTTACAAGTTAAACTCCTAAATGTAAAACAGTGAGCTACTAGCTGTCATCAAAGAACTGAAATGCAGACTTCAAGTATAGATTAGAGCGTATTGATTGTTTCCCCAGACTTTCATTATCCTAATGTTTCACAAAGGGTGCATTTGGGTAGAAATCATTTCTGATTATTAAAGCGAAACCCCCAACCATGGTGTTACGTTTCAAATTCTGAGTTTGTGCTTCTCCAGACCATGCCCCCCTAAACCATACTCCCTACCAGTATGGATGACATATAAATCTTACACCTTGTAGTCCTCCGCCTTATGTAACGTTTCCTATACATTGATTTACACATATATAACTGATTGTCTCTGTAATGTGTGTGCAATGTAAAGTGCTCTGACACCCTTCACTTTTATGAGTGACTATAAAACAAATTAAATGCATCTGAGAGAGAGTGGTTATGGAGACAGTTAAAGGGTGGTAGTGCGGGAATCCATTGCGGAGGGGGTGCCAAAAATCATCGTCGCACAGGGCGCCACCAGTGCTAAAGCCGGCCCTGGATACTCAATACATGAAAGCAAAATTGTGCATAAGTTTGCAACACGGACTACGTTGGCTGAATGTTTGGCGGAAATTTGTCTATTTCTTGAAGTGCAACTGCACATGAAAGGCTAATAATATTGGAATGCAATTATCAAACATTTAATATACCCAAAAGTGGCTACCATTCATGTCTGCAGCAGTTGACCTAGATTAGAACACAATAGCCATTACTGGGAAAATTCTGAGGCCTTAACATTTCAAGATGTGGACAGGTAAATCTGGTGGCAACAGTCGAATAAATGATGTAAAATGATTTTTAAGAATGGGCCGGAAAGGGAATTGTGTTGCTTGAGTCTCATGAAAATTATGTATGCATGGTTCATGTGGCTGCAAACAGCTGAATGGGCCTACAAATTATTAAGATTATTGCACCAAATACTTGACAAACTAATTTAATGACCGTTGACGTTCTAACCTGACCAGATTGCACACAAAAAAGAAAATGCAGCGCACACCTATGAAAATATGGTAAAATAATTGTGAGGCTATCTGTTCTGAAGGCATTTCCACTGGCACTCCAATGTGTATTATGTGGCAAAGGCACTTATTAATTAAGTTGCAATGTGGGCCCTTAAGATTACTGCAGTGCTTTTGAGAGGATGTATGGTTGAAGGAAAACATTGGGAGGCTGAAATGCACGAGGGTTGTGAATGAATGTGTATACATTTCTGCCTTATATGTCCCATATGTTGGTGATGGTGTCTGGTTGTGGTGATAATGGCCACCTGCACGCAGAAAGAATGAGCCATATGATTAGCACCTAATCAGTTTAATGGGGACCTCATTGGGCTGTCAGTACGATACATTGTAATTCCAAGTACTAAGATTAGAGAACTCAACAAAGAAAAGACAAACTAAACAACAACAAAAAACAAGCATAATTAAAATATTGTACAACGGCTACAAACCTAGATAAATGGACAATAGTCTTCCCAGAAAATAAAGCCATTGGGTTCTAGTACTCTTATTAACTGGGATATGAGACACCATAGGTTACATATTTTTTATGAAAATGATTTCACATCATCCAAGATCTGTTTATGCCTATCTGTAGATACATGCATAGTAGGCTTTTCACTTTGTGTCTTGTTTGCTGTATTGCAGGTGCCTTAAGCTTTGTGTTTCATTGGAATGGAAATCTAACCATCGTGTTAGCCATCATCCCTCCAGCATTATATTTACTACTCTGCTTCGTGACCAAGCCCGACACACAAATCACTGTTGCTGCTTACATGAGCATCGGCTATGCATTCCTGATGACAGCTACTTTCCTATCCATCATAGGTGAGTGTGTGGCTGCTAGAGAAGATTGTGGTAACTGGCATATTTCCATCTCAAGACCTTTAGTAAACTTCACAGTGCTATAGCAACTGCATTTGTATTACATACTATATATTACTCATAGAGATATTACATGTACATTTGTTACACTCTCGTTAAACCTCAAATTTGACACTCAAATAGCTTCTTAACCTGTCCAATGAAAGTTTCCTCATGTGACCTTCGACTGGTATGAGTAATGTTTCTTAATCTGGTACCACAGTGGCCCTCACTTGAAAATGTATCTACAATTGTGACGTACTTCACAAAATCCTTGCAAGCCCAAAGTAAATCTGACTTGAACACAGAGGGGCCGATTCCGATTCGGGCAGGAAATCTCTCCGACCGAGCCGGACCCGGAGAGATTTCCGACCGAATCGGACTCTAGCAGCCCGACCGAACGAGTATGATGCGTACGTATGCTATCGGACTCGATTCGGTCGGACTCCCATTGTAGTCAATGGGAGCCGGTCGTACAATGCGTACACGGGCTCCCATTGACTCAATGGGTACGACGCGAACAAGGGCGCCCCCTACAGCGGGTTCGCGTCGATGCGGGTCGCGCTGTACATGCACGTGTAGGGGGGACTCATGGGTCCCCCCTGTGTGCGACTCACGCAGCTACGGGTGCAGGGGGGTCCGACACGGACCCCCGAAGTCCGGCTCCGACTGCTCTTTGGAGCCGGACGGCGCGAGTCGGTCGGACTGCTCAAGGCGCGCATCGTACTGGCTCGGTCGGGGAACATCTCCATTGCGCGGTGCGAGTCGTGTCCGTGCGAGTCGGTCGGAGCGGTTCGGACCCGCGAACGAGTCGGTCGGCGATTTCGCGTATGCTCGCATTGTACTCGCTCGCCCGGACGCATGCACGAATCGGTCGGAAAAGAGGCCTCCGAATCAGATCCGGTAAAGCCGAATCCGATTCGGTGTCCTACCGGCCGAGATCGGAATCGGCCCCAGAATGCCTAACAATGTCAGAACACTTGACACCTTTTTTTCTCATCTGACCCGAAAACCTAATCATTTTAGGAACTTAAACTTAGAATATACATTGTAGTGTGTCTCAAATTTAAATTTACATTACAAAATAAATTTTTGTCGGAATTTTCCGCCTTTAAAACTCAAATCTGCCTCCATTGACCCTAAAATTCTCTCACTTGTATGTCAAAATGTCATCTAACCGCATCACAAAATGCCCTTTTCATCACAGGCAACAGTGCAGTATGGTTCACAAATATTGCCCTTGAGTTGTTCTCGTGACATCATAAATCATGAGGCGAAAGGCAAAGTGCTTTGTTAAGGTCACCAGATCACTAACTTTGGGTATAGGACCGCAGTCACCCCTTATGTATTTTTATATTACATTTATTTTTGGTTATTTAACTTCAACAACTTTTTCAAACAGGAAATGTTTACTGAAAAAGTAAATGAAATACTAGATTCTTCTATTTGGTTGTATGCAATAAAAAGTAGGGAACTATACTTTTATGTAATTAAGAGTGGAGATTGTTTAGAAAAAATTACCCTTTGCTTAGTTGAAAAACAGATTTTCTCTGTAGGAGAGGTTCTTGGAGCTCTTCCCTTGAAAGTACAGTCAACAATAGAGACAGCTTAGAGTCAGAATATTTAGGTTTCATTTAACTTTAGCGAATAGTTTATTGATAAAATAATGAATGATATTTAAAGCCTGTGGAATTGTGAGATTATGTGACTGCAGCGTTTTCTGTGCAAGTATGTATTCAGCACACTTGCCACATAATTTGCTGGATAATTTGCAAATGTCAACAGAAATGTTGTTTTAGCTCAGATGAATCGAAATAATACTGCCAGAGAATGTGGAGCATCATTTGTCTTTGCTTGACACATAATTTAAATAGCGCTGCTGCGTATTTTGGTCCTATATTCCTGCATAGCCCTAGGTGCCCTCACAATTTTAAAGCAATGCAGAGTGTTTTGGGGCTTATCATTATGATGATGAAAAATATATTTCACAGGGGGCTAATTAATTAGTTTTCATATTTCACTGGTCCCTGTAAAATAAGGTGTGTTGTATGATTTTTGTGTCACAAAAGTAATAAATTAACCCATTCATGCTATCCCAATCATATCAACAATCATACCAACATTCATATTCCACCCCAAAATTATAAATTCAATTAAAAACAATTTAGTAACAATGATAACGACAGTGATTTGAATGCAACGACAATAGTTTAAAGGCTGATTTTGACATTCATGAAAGAACAGTGTGGCACAAATTAAATCGACTGTTGTGTTCTACGCGCGTTTCGGCACTAGAAAGTGCCTTCGTCAGGAAAAGGCCACAATTAAGTCAATGACGATATCCTGATTTTGTCATAGAAAATAACCAGACAGCATCTATTGCTGGTGCAACGTGTTCTTTTCCTAGGGTCTCAATTTTCAAGCTTGATGGACTGTAATCCACTGTAGTATATATCTTGATAGGTTATAATCCACTCATGTAGGGATGTTCTGCATTAAAAACGGGAGCGCTATGATATTAATTCTCAAAGCTTAATGGAATTCATCCATAAGGAAAAGATAACGTTGAAAAGACTGGTTTACAATATGAATAATGTATATGTTTGATGAAGTATCACCGGATAAGGGATTCCTCCTCACGCCGTTACAGCTGCGTGAATTTATAATTTTGAGGTGGAATATGAATGTTGGTATGATTGTTGATATGATTGGGATAGCATGAATGGGTTAATTTATTACTTTTGTGATCATTAATAAAAGATACTTTGTACTTGCTTGATAAAAATAGTATTGTTGGTTCTTTCTTTAAATTGTTTTTGTTCATTATACATATTACAATGCGATTGTATTATTCCTGTTGCCTTAAGTCTTTACATTGAATTACTGAGCCTTGCCTTAAGGAACCCATACCCTATTAGCAGGGGGCCTCTCTCTTTACATTATATGTATGATTTTTGTGTGCCATACTGTTGCAGGGATTCTGCACAAATACAGAACTATGTGCAGGAAATGGGACCTTGTTGTATAGGGGCAGAGTCTTCCTACCACCTTAGTACCCACGAACCCAGGACCGACTAGCTATAGTGCCTCACTTGATCTCCTACTCACTCACAGGGAAACAAATGATTAGGCACCCCGGAACACAACACTGCCAGATCACTCAGGAATCGCAGTAACAAGACACACCCTCTTGCTCACTCTTTTGTACTCGTCCACAATAAGATCTGACACGAAACAGTTTAAAATATTTATTTTAACTAACGTGCCCTAACATGCAGTATAGTGCCACAACAAGCAGGAAAATGCATAGTACAAATATTGTCAGCATAGCAGTCAGTCCATAAATCACGAAGGGAGATGTCATCATAAAAAGACAATGGAGAAAGGACTATAGTGCCTAATCTCTCTCCCCTTGCTAAGAAGTATTATTATATAATAGAAGATCTCTGGGCTTTGTCAGCAGACCCCATACCTTAGCCTATAGATGTTAGATCTACATCATGGGCGCTCTTCTCTCTGGAAAAGTCCCTCTCCTGGTGTGTGTGTTACCTATTTGTGCACCCCACTAAAAACCCAAGTACGCTGTCCAAATAACAACTGCATCTGTATGTTTTGTCTAAGGGCTAAGGACTGGCCAGTACAAAATAACAAGTGGCATTGTTGTTCGACCTTGCACATAATGTTCAGTCAAAATCCCAGGAACATGCAGAGAGCGAACACAGCGATGAGTTCTCATGTGAAAGCAGTCTTTGAAAGTATTGCAAAAGATAAAGACGTGTAGTAACGTGTGCAAAGCAGCAGGCAAGCTGCAACGTGCTCATGCTGAGTTAGTGAAAAATGACAATGTCCCTATGGGCCACATGACAATACAAGCACTCAGCCTTGAACCTATTCCCAAAAATGTTGCAAAATTGCTCCATTTGCCACCTGGTAGAGAATATTCCTTCTCAAGCTCAGAAAACATCACATTTTTTACCAACACACATCTCATATGTCATCCATCAACACCGCCCCTGACAATAGTGCTAGTTTAAAAAGGTGAGATCCACCTTGACATTTTTTGTTGAACTAGATTGACATCATTGACATTAGGTCACCAACTGTTAACTGTTGCCTGGATATTTATTTATATGTCAAATACCCATAACAAGCTGAAAATTGGATACTCTAATTAGTGCATGCAGTGTGTCGTGTGATACCAAGAGTTTTTTTGGCAGGAGCCATTTTGGAATACCTTCGACTTGGTTGGGCAACCACAGTTGTTGTTTCTACAAGAAAGCAGCATGATATTTGCCAAGCACTATAAAGCTATCACCATGCATCTTCCTTTAGACAGTTGTAGCCACATTAGAGTGGCACTGGTCCTCATATTCCACTATTAAAGTTGTTAGTCTAGAGTTAATGCATGGAACGTTTTTCTGGAATGTCAGAGTTACCAAGGAGGGTGTGAAGAGTATTACAGGTGATATCATCACCTCAAGAGTATCACTCCAGAGATTAAAAACTGAGTTGTAGAAAAGCATGCCAAGATAGTTAACAAACTTCATACCTGCATCTGAGTCATTGTACACAGATCACCCCATTGTCAAAGTTATATTTTCTGTTTTATGTAGGCTAAGGCAACAACCAGAAAAGAGGAGTGCACAATAACACTTTTGACGAAAGTCAGAAATCGAGGTATTGGGCTCAGTAATGAAGGGGGGATGTCATCCACACAGGCCTAAAGTTTAACTACTGAAGATGCCTCCAGTAGACCCCAAAAATAACTAACTAGTCCACAGCATCTAATGAAGAAGCACAAATGTCAGCCTAAAAAACAATGGTGTCGAAGGGTATCTCTTAGTGGGTTTACTTGAATTGGAATAGTCACAGAAAGAAAAGCAAAACGACAGTCAATACTAGGGATGAAGTTGATAGATGGTTGCTGAATATTTTAGGGTCTATTGACAAAGCTGCACCATCAAATAAAAGTCATTGGCTTATTTATGGCATTAAAAGGTTTGTTGAGACCTCTCTTAGCAGCAACCTATGCTAGTTTGAACGTGGCTAAAAGAAGTGTTAGTAGCTAGGTGAGAATCAAGTGCAATACATCAACATCCGATTTCACAGCAGCAGTGCCTGCCCTTGCCTTCTAATAGCTTTGGCATGAGCTAGGTGTAATTCATGGTACAGAGTGGAAGGTGGAAATGTTTGAAGTTTGCATGAGAGGGCTATTAAAATGAGATTTGAATGTCACCCTGCAGAGTGAGGGAGTCTATCCATGAGAAAGTCTAGAACAGCTGAGAGAACACTTGTGCTTAGTGTATACTATGAAGACTTATTGGGGACAGTCAAGACATTTGGTTAACTTAGTGGGCAAGACGTTTAAAATGAATAGTCTTAGGAAATGATGCGTTGAAAAATAAGAGAGGTGCAAATATGAGTTGACATGACTAGAATAAATGCCCGAACTTTAACTTCTGAGAGAGGAAAAGGAGACATCCAAGAGTGAGAACTTGAACACCACTGTGGGAGTCTAGAGAACTGGGATTACTGTGGAACCAGCTGGGCTTTGACAAATGGGATTTAACCGGCCTCTCCAAGGAGGGCGACCTTTGGGTGAAGGGGAAGGATATACCCTTTACCGACCGTCTAAAAGACTATGACTTAGCTCCAACAGAGACCTTTCGATACCTCCAAGTCAGACACGCATTAAACCAAGCTATTCCGAAGGGTGCGGATCTTCCGGCCTCCTCTCCCTTAGAAGATAGGCTTTTAGATGATTATCTAAGTAAGAGAGCAATATCATTAACTTATCAGAAGATATTAAATAATTCCCCAGACACACTGGAGAAATTGAGATTCAAATGGGAGGAGGATGTGGGCAAGCTGGATGATGAGGATTGGCTGGAGACACTGGCGTCGCCCAAAGAAGTGGCGATCCGGTCCCGATTCACACTGGTTCAATTGAAACTACTCCATAAGACATACTATACACGCGTTACATTATTCAAAATGAACAGACTTGACTCTACACTCTGTCCCAAAAAAATGCGGCCGAGAAGGCACCTTTCTACATCTATGGTGGAACTGCCCCAAAATAGGAGAATACTGGAATAAGATCGCCACGCACATGCAACAATTATGTGGCAAGGACCTGGAGATATCACCGCAAGAGTGTCTTATAAATGTCTGGGGTACAACAGACCTAACAATGGGAAAGAAATGTTGGGCCACAGTGTGCTTTATGATAGCTAAGAGCAACATAGCGCGCAAATGGGGGGCCGAGTCCAGTCCGATGTTTAACGACTGGGCAAACAACATGGACTGGTGTATGCAAGCAGAAAGAGTGGTCTACGAGAGTAGGGGGTGCCCACACAAATGGACAAAGAACTGGGGGAAATGGAACGAAAGCAGGGGGATGCTCTGTCAGCCAGTTCAAACTACCGACCCACCCGAGGACACTGCAGGTTGAGCACATTGGGGCTGGGGCGAATCCCCGTGTTGGGAAAAGGGGGCTTGTTGTCAACATAGAAACCCGCACTTGTTTACGTATCACAAGGTGTAAGATGAATGTCCTGCAATGTATGCATCATGTAATTCATAAGCATATGTTGATCGAGATGGTTGTTGCTGTCTTAATGGTGTATTGTTTTAAAATAAAAACAGTTTAAAAAAAAAAAAAGTGAGAACTTGTGGGTTGTTATGATGTCATAGTATTTGAGAATGACGTAGGAGTGAAGAGTATGTAACCAGATATGTATATCACCTAAAATTAGGGTCTGGTTGACTGACGAGGTCCTAGGATTCTAAGAAAGAGTGAAGTTAGCCCTAAGTGAGCCTGAAAGATGGTAGAAGTAAACAATGTTAAGGCTGCTAGAGGGAGAAAGAAAAATGTTCAGGAAATCAATGTCCTTAAAATCACAAAATTGACAGCCTTTCAGTACGCCTTCCACTGACAATTAGTCATACGCTTTCATTATATTATCTGACGCTCATCTCACCTTGTATTATCTGATGATCATCATTTCTCCTTTTGTCGCTATACAATTTGGTGCTTTGAGTGGCTGACAAGTTGCCCAATTGCCACACAGATCGAATAAAATAAATGGAGTGATAGTGTAATGTTGATTGACTACTGAATTTTGTATAGTGGTAATTAAACACAGAAAATCTCACTCTCTCTCTTCTTCTCCCCTCTCTATTTTTCCACCCTGCTTATCCATTTAGACTTGGCGCAACTCGCAAATATCGAGTACAAAATATTAAACGGTCACAATATTGTGACCAGAGTATTGAGAGACAAAATATCAAAAGGCAAGTTTTTATGCATTTCTATACGTAACTCCACATATACGGATATGTGACGTTACAACGCATGCCATTACATCGCATGCCGTTGCAACGCCAAACTTTACCCCGACTTTCTGTCGGGGGAGCGCTGGAAGTTGAAATAGATTAATTTTCTATTCCAACTCCAGAGTGTGCAACAGTAGGGAAGGTGTTGGAGTTAAATTCAGCACCTTCTACCCACTGCTGCACACCTTTTTCGTTGCAACGGCATGCGATGTAACTGCATGCGTTGTAACGGTTGCGTTGTAAAGGCTGCTTCCCACATATACGTACCTTGGTGATGATATATCTTCAAGGTACTTAGATCTGGAGTTAAGAATAGTAAATGTTTACTTCCCTCTGTGCACTTACTTGTTCAATATTTTGCCCCTCAATTTTCCAGCCACGTTATTGTACCTTTCGATAGTTTGTTCTTGTTATTTCCTACAACAATCTTTCACCTCCTCTCCTGCTCTCCTCCTACCTCTGTAATTTCTCTACCTTTCACCCCATTACATAGTTATGTCTCTTCTCCCTAGTAACTCTCTCCTTATCATTCTCTCTCTATCCCTATCTTGTCCCCTCAACCCACCTTCCCTTCTGACCCTCACCCTCCACTCCATTTTATGCTGCCCCCTCACCTGCTCCTTCCTTCACTTCTCTCATACCACTTTCTGTGATCTACTTTTCTCCATTCCTCTCACAGTCACTCCCCATTTTCCTCTTGTTTCTTCCATTCTTAGTTCATTATAAGACCTTTTATGGGGCTGTTGCTGTTACTGTTTAAAGCTCACCTATGCACATGTGCTATATACAACTGTTAAATAAATACGTTGAATGTAAAAGGGCCTCTTCCACGGAAACCTTCCTGCACAAAAACAATCACCAGAGGCTTTGTCCTCTTTCTATGTGTGCTGCAGCAGCACACATAGAAAGAGGAAAAATGAGGAGAAATAAAGATATTTCTCCTAGTTGTGCCTCATTTATGCCTCCCCTGGAGAGGCGTACGTTTTTGGCTCTGCATTAGACTTACGATTTCTCGTAAATCTGGGGCAGTGTCAAAAAGCCTTGGATGTTGCTGGGAACGCCCCCAGCAACACCCATGGAACGCCCCTGTCACGCAGTTTTCTGCGTGAAAGAGGCACATATTTATAAGGCCATGAAAAGCCACGTAACATGGCTTTACGTGGCCTTATAAATATGCCAGTGGCACATTGCGCCACCGGAACGTCAAAAAAGTGATGTTGCGGAGGAGCAAAAGTGCTGGTTTCTGGTTGGCAGAGGTATGCACCCTGTCCAAGCAGGAACTATAATCCTAGTCAGGGTAAGTCAAAACACACCCTAAATTATCCTGTGCTCACCCTCTGGTAGCTTGGCATAGAGCAGTCAGTCAAAAGAGGTTATTTGTAAATTATTTCTGCAACACTTAAAACAGTAACACAGTGAAAACACCACACAAAAAACTACAGAAACATAGAGACTAATGCTATAAATTAAACAAGACCAAAATGACAAATATCCAACAAGTAGAAGTTGAGATATGAATTCTTAAAGAATACATTTAAAATAGCGCTTAGAAACAATAAGTACTTGTTAGAAATGTGGGGGCTCTAATTGGCAGAGGTATACACCTTTGCAGAAGTAGGGACCCTTCCTTCTAGTCAGGGTAAGGGAGTTGCACACTTCAGATAACCCGTGCTCACCCTCTTGGAAGCTTGGCCCCGACCAGACAGGCTTATCCCAAAGGCAATGTGTAAAGTATTTGTACCCAAACACACAGTAACACAGTGAAAACACCACAAATAGACACTACACCAGTTTAGAAAAATAAAGTATCTTTATCTAAACCAAACAAGACCAAAACGACACAAATCCGACATACATGTTTTAAGATATCACTTTTTGAACAGTTACTTCAAAAATAGAACTTGTAGAAACAAAATAGCTCCACCTGGGGCTATTACGATGTTGTGACAGGCATAAATCCTAAGTACGGCGCCAACCGCGAGGTGCACGGAGTTGGGCACAGAGTCACACGGACCCCGAAACAACAGTACCTTGGAAATGAAGTCAGTAGATGAGGAACGGTGTCATGGAGGTGAGGCATTGGTGCTGAGGCGAGGCCGATTCCCTGTTGCCACGGGGGAAGCGAGGCGTCAAGTCCATGAGGAGGTGAGGCGTCGAGTCCAGGACAGGGGACGTTAGGCGGTGTCGGCGGTGAGGCGCCGGTCCGGTGAGGCGATGCGACGTTGAAGAGTTCTTGAAGTCACCCTCATCAGTTATCGGCTCCACGATAACGCGTTGCTGGCGCTTGCGGTGATGGCATCGGTGCGAGCGCTGGTGTCGGGAAGTCCGATAACTGCAGGCATCGGCAGGCATTGAAGGGCGTTGGAGCTGCAGTGCAGGCAGGGCGATGCGTTGTGCACTTCACGAGCAGTGCCCCCGGCTCGGTTCAGGTTACGGCATCACTGGTTTTATCGCTGACGGCGTCTGAGTTGTTTTTCTTGCTTTGCTGCACCAACCACACAATTCTCAGGGCACTGGAACTGGAATGGGCGCCCTGTTGACCCTATGGGATCTCCCTCAGTGGATGGCCTCCCGTTCCAGACTAGACCCTCCTCCCGGTGTTCACTCATGGAACCAACCAGACTCTGGTACTGGGTTTTGGGCACCTTGAGACTCAGCCCACTCCCACTCCCTCTCCTCTGAGCAGGACATGGGACCCTACACTAGGACTTATCTGGGCTACAACAAACCTCCCCTACCTCACCTGGTTGGGGAAAACCTGAGCCATCCCCTGCAGGATCACTCCCAAAAGCTTCTTTAGACCCTTCTGAAATTCATAAAAAGGTTTACCTCCAGCGCAAGCTCCATGGGGTCAGAGAACTCGCACTCCACCAGGTATTGACATAGGGTCAGATGTACGACCGTTTTTTGGGGTTGCAAACGAGAAATCGGCCCGTTTGTGACCGCAAAATAGGTCTGATCTATTTATAAACCCTATTTTGCGAGTTGATAACCTATTACCGACTCGCAAAATAGGGTTTGTGACTCGCTATTAGGAAGGGGCGTGCCAAGGGCGTCCCTTCCTAATAGCGATTCACACTTTAATGTAAGATTGTTTTGCGGCCACAATTGCTCCTGCAAAACACTTGCAGTTTACCACCCATTTCAAATGGGTGGTAATCCACTTGCAAACGAGAAGGGGTCCCCAGGGGAGCCCTTCCCCTTTGTGACAGGCATTGAAAATATTTTTTAAGAGCAGGCAGTGCCTACTTTTAAAAATAAAACAGTAACGTTTCATTTTTCTTTTTTAAATGCATCCCATTTTCCTTTAAGGAAAACGGGATGCATTTTTAAAAAAAACTGCTTTATTTAAAAAGCAGTCACAGACATGGTGGTCTGCTAACCCCAGCATGCCCCCATCCCTGGGAGTGCTAGTCATTCCCAATGGGGTCGCAAATTGCACCTGCCTCATGAATATTAATGAGGCAGGCAATTTCTGACCCCATTAGGAATCGTCTGAGACACTGTTGTAAATTCCAATGTGCAAGTCGCAAATTGCGAGTCGCAAAACGACGCAATTTGCGACTCGCAAATTGGAAGGGTCGTACATTTGGCCCATAGCTCTGGAAAACAGGGACTGAGCATATGTTCTCCAACAATTGAATCACACAGCCCCACACAAGTGTCAACCAAGCTACTCACGCCTCACCATCCAGTGCCTTGCACAAGTATCTCACATCACCCTCCTAAGACTGGTGAGACAGTGTCTGACTGCTTCTGTCACTCAACCCACACTCTGCTGGGCAGTCTCCAAACACACGTACCAGTGCTTCTACCATGGGGGAACCCCTCTCCCTGCACCTCTCATCTAGTCAGTAGAGTGCCCTTCCCACTATTAGGAATATAAACCCCTGTGCCAGTTCCCCAATCCACCTCAGGGACCCTGCGGACCACTGGAGCTATCTCATAAACCTGAATCCCTTCATGTATGTCAATCCCCTTTTTCAAGTCAGGCGCCACATCTCTAGGTGTATGTACTTCTCTCTCAGTACTAAATATCACAGTTTTCTGCCACCATCTGAGCTGGACTCCACCCTCATGGCTTCAACCTCCAGCTCAGCCAAGCTCAGTTCCTGAGCAAAACACATTTCCTTTTCTTAGGCCAAAGCCCATTTAGCCTCAGCCCTCTTGAGCTCCTCGTCAAGCTTTCTCAGCCTCTGCTCACAAGCTAGAAGCCATTCATCTTTCTCTGTTTCTCCGTCACTTTCAGAGAAGTACTCCTCCTCAGACCTATCTGGCAGTGTTGTCTCCCAGCGGGGGATCTCTTAGCGAAATAGTGCTGCCTCAAGATCCTCCCTGGACCTTCTCTTCAGAGCCAGCCCCCTTTCCTTGCAAAAAACATGTATCTCCCTCATCGTATAGATGAACATGTGTCAGAAGTCAAGCTCCATTCTGTCAAGACTTCACAGGTGCAACAGCTGACCAGAGTCCCAGTATCAACAATACATCCCGGAGGACACCAGAAAACAGTGAAAGGAAAAACAGTTTGTGGTTGCGTAATGGTCTGCACTATACCAGTAGTGTACACCAATAACTGTGGGTCAAGTACAAATACAAGTTCAATCCTCACTGCTGATCACCAATGTTAGAAATGGGGTCTCCAATTGGCAGAGGTATGCACCTTTGTCCAAGTAGGGATCCTTCCTTCTAGTCAGGGTAAGGGAGTTACACACAGTAGCACAGTGAAAACCCCACACATGGACACTACACCAGTTTCGAAAAATAAAGTATCTTTATCTAAACCAAACAAGACCAAAACGACAAAAATCCAACATACATGTATTAAGATTTCACTTTTAGAACAGTTACTTCAAAAATAGAACTTGTAGAAACAAAATAGCTACACCTGGGGGTATTACAACATCGTGACAGGCATAAATCCAAAGTACGGCGCCGACCGCAAGGTGCGCGGAGTCGGGCACGGAGTCACATGGACCCCCATATAACAGTACCTTGGAAACGAAGTCAGTAGACGATGCACAGCGTTGTGGAGGTGAAGGGTCAGTGCCAAGGTGAGGCTGGTTCCCGATTGCCACCAGGAAGGCGAGGTTTCGAGTCTGTGAGGAGGCAAGCTGTCGAATCGAGGGCAGGGGAAGCTAGGCGGCATCAGGAAGTCATCCTCGTCGGTTATCGGCTCCACGATAACGTGATGCTGGTGCTGGCGGTGACGGCGTCGATGCGAGCACTGGCGTCAGGAAGGCTAATAACTGTAGGTGTCAAAGGGCATTGAAGGGCGTTGGAGCTGCGGTGCAGGCGGGGCGGAGCGTCGTGCACTTCACGAGTGTTGCCTCCAGCCTTGGTGAAGGTCACGGCTCCACTAGCGGCATCGCTGACGGCGTCAGAGTTGTTTTTCTTTCTTTGCAGCACCAACCAAACAATTCTCAGGGCCCAGGATTTGGAATTGGCACCCTGTTGAATGCACAGAGGAGTCCAGGTGCTGGACATGGGTTGCAGGAGGTGGAGACAGCATTGTACAAAGGAGACACAGCCTATTCAGGTGCAAGTGAAACTCCTCCCACCACTCTAAATGCAGCCAAAGTCTATTCAGCCCAGTTATGAGTCACCCAGGAAAGGCAGGACATACCTCAACCCCCCTTGCGGCTGTCTACAGTGAATGCACATTCCCCAGCTCCTGTCACTCCAAAACCAGACAGTCAACACACAAACAGCAGAGGCACACAGGATGGATAAACAAGAAAAATGCCTACTTTCTAAAAGTGGCATTTTCAAACACACAATTCAAAAACGATCTCCCTAAAAAGATTTGTTATTAAATTCTGGGCTCAGAAAGCCTACACTCCATTTCTCTATCTTGTCCCAATGGAAAGTTATACTTGTAAGATGTTACAAAGCAACTCTCAGGTTTGCCTATGGGACGGATAGCCTTTCAATAGTGAAAAACGAAATTGGCAGTAATTCACTATTAGGACATGTAAAACACACCAGCACGTGTCCTACCTTTCACATACACTGCACCCTGCCCATGGGGGTACCTTGGGCCTAACTTAGAGGTGCCTTACATGTAAGAAAAGGTAAGATTAGGGCCCGGCAAGTGGGTGTAGTTGCCAGGTCGACATTGCAGTTTAGAACTATGCGCGCAGACACTGCAGTGGAGAGGTCTGAAACACATTTGAAAGGCTACTTGTGTGGGTGGCACAATCAGTGCTGCAGGCCCCCTAGTAGCATTTGATTTACAGGCTCTGGCACACTCAGTGAACTTTACTAGGGACTTAGCAGTAAATCAAATATGCCAATCATGGATAACCAATCAGAATCACAATTTACAAAGAAAGCATATGCACTTTAGCACTGATTAGCAGTGGTAAAATGCCTGAAACCAACAAAAACAGGTCAGGAAAAATAGGAGGACGAAGCAAAACAACTTGGGAATGAACCTGCAATAAGGCCATTTGCAACAGTGCTTACATGGGATATCTGGTTGCGCTGTACCAGGCCAAGGTCAAACGTTCAAGCTGACCGCAATGGAGCACAGGCCAGATACAGGGACCCACTTCGGCCAGCAGAACCAAAGGACCTTGATTCGGTATGCGTCGACGAAGATGCGAGGTGCAGCCAAAGCAATGCATCGCTGTTGAGCCATTTAGTGGGCAAGATGAGTCAATTTTCTCAACGCATTAGCGGCAATGCATCTGCTCTGAGTGCAGAGCACTGGTTCTGAACGCGATGCGCAGTTTCTGTTCCCGCAGTAGGGGGTGCGTCCATTCCAAAGGCGATGAGCTAGTTCCGATGCTCCACTTCACGCAACGACGAGGATGTGCTGGTTCTGACTCATGCAAAGGTGAAGATGCGCGGGCTCCAATGAAGATGTGCGGGTTCTGGTTGAAGCAGCACTTTATACCCACTTCCAAGGGCCCAGGACTGGGTTGCCACCACTTGGCAGGGCAAGACTTGCAGCAAGCAAAGTTCAGTTGCTGAAGAAGGATGAGTTGAAGTTTTTGATGTCGCTGAGACTTAGAACAGGAGGCAAGCCAGCAAGCCCTTGGAGTCACTCTGGGTTCAAGTGATGCAGGTTTAGTCCTTTTCACCCAGCCAGGAGAACAGCAGGGCAGCTCAGCAAGGCATGAGTCCAGCAAAGCAGAAGTCCAGTATCATGGCAGTCCTTCCAGCAGCACAGCAGTTCGTCTTCCTGGCAGAGTCTTCACAGGTTCAGAAGTGTACTGAAACTATGGTGAAATTATGGTGTCAGAGGTCCAGTGCTTATACTTAGTTGTGCCTTTGAAGTGGGGAGACTGCAAAGTAAGCTTTGAAGGGCACAGAGGTCCTCCCTTCCTGTCCTGGCTCCAGACTTACTACAGGGTGGTATGCAGGCCTTTGTGTGTGGACAGGACACAGCCTCTTCAGGTGTAAGTGTGAGGCTGTGCCCAGCTCCTCCTTCCCATCTACCAGGAAGGCCCACCAAGGCACATCTAAGCTCCCATTGTGAATGGCTTTCCAGAGGGAATACACAAAGCCTAGCTGTCACCTAACCCAGACTGAACAGAGACAGGCAGCAGGCACCAAATGGTTAAAGTAAGTAAATGCCAACTTTCTAAAAGTGGCATTTGTGAAAACGGTAATTTAAAATCCACTTTTACCATAAGTTGTGATTTTATATTGGGAGTCCAGTGACACAAAAGTTGAAAAGTCTATCTCTTCACAATTGGGAATTATCCTTAAAAGATGTAATAAGGTAATCCCAGTGTTATCCTATGGGAGAGATAGGCCTTGCAGTAGTGAAAAATGAAATTGGGAGTTTTTCACTACCAAAACATGTAAAACTTAAAGGTACATGTCCTGCCTTTTAAATACATTGCACCCTGCCCTGTGGATCATACAGGGCTTACCTTAGGAGTGACGTATATGTTTAAAAAGGGAAGGTTTAGGCCTGGCAAGAGGTTTATCTTGGCAGATCTGAGTCATGGTTAGAGGGCAACTTAATTGGGTAGCACAATGAGTGTTGCGTGCCCACTAGTAGCATTTAATTTACAGGCCCAGAGCACATGTAGTGCATTTCACTAGGGACATATAAGTAAATTAAACATGCCAAATGGGGTTAAGCCAATGTTACCATGTTTAGGTCAGAGAGCACAAGCACTTCAGCACTGGTCTGCAGTAGTAAAGTGCGTAGAGTCCTAAAACCATCAAAAACGAGGTCAGAAAAATTAAGGGAGGTAGGCAAAAAGTTGGGGGAAGGCCACCCCGAGGCTGTCAGATCTAACATGTGTGTCCCCCAGCTGTCAGGACTCAGTCCGGGACACTAGCATGTGTCAGGGACTCTGGCAACGACTGGTGCCAGGGAAGACAAAGTAGGCAGAAAACTGGGTACAGAGCTGTCCAAGATCACACAGCGAGTCAAAGGAGAAAGGGAATCTAAAGAGGAAGCTCTGTACAAGAGAATAAGAGAGGTAAGGCTCAGAAAGGACAGGCCCTCAGAGGTGATTTAGCATTCAGAAAAAACTACACACAGGACAGATATGCAAGACAAACATATACAACAACAATGACAATAAAGGGAATGTGGGGTAAAGCACTCGGGAGCTCCACACGGTAAGACTGAAGCTCAGTAAGTTCCTCACCCACAATTGCTGTTACAGATACTGACTGCAAATACCCACATATAGGATATGCATGCAAAGGCAGGGTCTGTGGAGCTGATACCTATGTTCATGTTATAAATGTAACTCAAAGACAATACTCACAGTGAACAAGAAACACCACCTAGGTTGTCAGCTGTGCCCACGGAACCTGGCGATCAAACAGGAACACGCAAGGCAGTAACAGCAAGGGGGTAGAACTAAACACAAGCATGATAGACAAGGAGCTAGCAAGGAGGAGTGCTTAATAGGAAAGGAAGGAAATCACAGGACACACTTGGCAGAAAGCAAGTAACAAACGTACCAGGTAATCAGAAGCAAACAGCAGGAATAGAAAGACAGCAAACTAGGAACTGGAACCAAGGAAATGGGAAGAAAGGCAGGGACTGGAACAGGATATACAGAAGGGGAGGCTACAAGGGTATATTAGAATAGTGCAGGTTCAGGAATCAAGAAAACAAAGTAGCATTGAAGGCAGTGCTGGAGCAGGAACAAGAATTGAGCTAAGGCTCAGGTGTCAAGGTAGCACTGCAGGCAGTGCTAGTTCAGGAACAGAGAATTACTAAAGCTTCAGTCAGGAGTCATGGTAGCACTGCAGGCAGTGCGAGTTTAAGAAAACAGGAAATAGCTAAAGCTCAGGAAACAAGGAGTCAAGAGAGCACTGCAAGCAGTGCAAATCAGGAACAAGAAATAGCTGAAGCCCAGGAACAAAGAATATCTATAGCTCAGGAACTCAGGAAACAAGGTAGCACTGCAGGCAGTGCTAATTCAGGCACAATGAATAGCTATAGCTCAG
This sequence comes from Calotriton arnoldi, assembly GCA_963921515.1. Classification (NCBI taxonomy): domain Eukaryota; kingdom Metazoa; phylum Chordata; class Amphibia; order Caudata; family Salamandridae; genus Calotriton; species Calotriton arnoldi. The sequence continues at coordinate 368,358 of CAWUFW010008460.1, read as the reverse complement.
GAATTAAGAAACAAGGATTAACTATAGCTCAGGAATCAAGGAATATCAAACAGCTCAGGAAACAAGGATCGGTCTCACCGGAACACAGCTACAATGACCAACACTGGACTGAAGGGAGCTGGGGCTTAAAAGAGCTCACAGTAATCACATGCATCAGGTGTGAGCAGGCTAGCAGCAGCCAGCCACAGGTGAGCTGAATTCCTCCACCCATCCTTGGCCTGCAGGGGTGAAGATGAAGCAGTGAGCAGGGAATTCTAGGTAATGGAGTGTCAAACATGAGCAGGCTGGCTTCAAGCATGAACAGGCTGGCTTTCACAAAGCCCAGCATGGATTGGGAATGGATGACAATTTGCAAGTAGAATCCAAATCACTGGAAGTCAGTATATGCATGAAGGGGAGGGTGTGGAAGCTTATTAGAACACTGGAGAGCCCCACAATTCAGCCCCCTGGTGGTGGGCATGAGAATGCAGGGAGCGAATCGTGACACCAGCTGAAGGTGAGGAGAGCTACCCAACCCCTTCGGAGTTCTCTTCACTAAGGCAGTAGAATCTGGAGAGACCATCAGCATTGGTGTGGTCTGTCCCCGGGCAATGCTTCACCGTAACGTCCATTCCCTGTAGGGATAGGAACCACCTCAACAATTTGGGATTTTCACCCCTCATTTGCATGAGTCATCAGAGGGGCCTGTGGTCTGTTTGAACCAGGAAGTGAGTCCCAAACAGGTATGGTCTCAACTGCTTCAGTGTCCAGACCACAGCAAAAGCTTCTCTTTCAATGGCATTCCACCTCTGTTCCAGTGGAAGTAACTTTCTACTAATAAAGGCTACCGGTTGGTCTAGGGTCTCCTCATTCTGTTGTGCTAAGACCACCTCTATACCATGCTCTGAAGCACCCATTTGCACAATGAATTCCTTGGAGAAATCAGGGGCCCTGAGCGCAGGTGCTGTGCACATGGCTTCCTTTAAAGAGTAAAAAGCTTTCTGACAAGTCTCTGTCCAGATCATCAATCTGGGCTGCTTCTTGGAAGCCAGCTCAGGTGGGGGCAACAATGGTGCCATACCCCTTATTTATTTATTTTTAACTTGTTTTTATTGCAGTTTTCCAAAAAAGAACAAAAGCCATGCTGCGCACAATGCAGAATATGTTGCCACAATATTGACATGTAAAAAAGCATAACAAATGACGATGATAAACATGGCATTGAAATAATAGAAAAAGAAAAGAAAAGAAACCAAAAAACATCACAGTGCAGGTACATACAATAGTGAATCTTGATAAATCAGTTCATCACAACTGGCTAGCCATCTCAGAAATTATTTTTGCAGTGGGAGACGCGTCAGTCAGTGAGTTCAGGATGGAGCAGTAAGTAGGAGCGAAGTGGCTGCCAAATATTTTTGGGTCGGGAAGTGGGACGTAGTAAAGACGAGTAGATATCGCTGGTGGGATCGCAATACATCAAATCCTTAAACCAGGTTTCACCGATGGCGGTGAAACTCCGCCCCAATGCAAAGAGACCTGTCTCTTGGCCAAAAGCAGTGCAATTGCAGGAAAGCGTCTGATCCCAACACGCAGAGGGAGAACATACCCCAGCAGCGCCAGTAGTGGTGAGGGCGTATGTTTGGTCTCAACCATTTGTCCTAAATGTTCAAAAACCCCTTCCCAGAAAGCCAGGATGGCAGAGCAATTCCACGATAAATGAATAAAATCAGCATGCTCCATCGCACATCTCTGACAAGTGTCTGGCTTAGTGCGATCCATCTTTGCAATCAACTTAGGGGTAACGTACACTCTTTGTAAATACTTAAAATGTAAAAGCTTGTGCTTATCATTATTGGATACATAACGGGTCTGCTCACAGCAAAAGGTCCACATCCTGTCTGTCAAAGGGTGTGCCAGGTCCACCTCCCAGGCCGCACGCACCCGCCGGCCAAACGCCGGTCGGAGTGTCTGCGCAAGATGATACAATCTGGAAACTAGGTGTGTACTGTCGGATGATGTAATTATTGTGGTGAGAGGTGTGAATTCAGGGGGTTCCACTGCCAGAGGGTGCAGTGCCGCAGCCAACGCGGTGCACATTCTGTGCACCAGGAAGCAGTCTAATGCAGACACATCGCGGTCTTCCGTCAAATCTGCCACTGAGCACATTTGTCCGTCTTCAAACATGTCACCCACAGTCTGGAGCCGGCAACCAGTGAGCGCCCGCTGCGTTAAGGCCTCAGTAGTAGGAGGCAGCCACGGGTTATCTAGAAGAGGCAGATGTGGAGAGTACAAATGCTCGGCCCTTAAATATTTGCGAAGGCATCCCCAAGCCCAGCTAGTGGTTTGCAATGTATGGATCTCAGTAGGAGTCCTAGTGAGCCCAAGTGGGAGAATAGTGGAAAGAGGATAAGGACGGGCCTGGGTACATTCAGGTTTTAAAAACTGCAATCGCGCATCTGGATGATACCAAAAATAGGCATAGTGTGTCTGTGCCACTAAATAATATAAATAAAAATCAGAAACTCCGAACCCACCCCACTCAAAAGGCTGAGTGAGTGTCTGCCATCCCACCCGTGCCCGTCAGCATGCCCCGGAGGGTTTTGAAAAAGGTTACCCAAAGCGGAATTGGGATGTTCAGGAATAAATACAAAAAACAGGGCAGGACCACCATTTTAATGATTGCAATGCGGCCAGCCATAGACAATAAGAGCGCTATCCAGCGGTCTATCTGTTCCGCGAGGCGGTCAATGGCCAGGCCGTAATTGAGACCGATGATCTCCGAAGCTGTGCGGTGTAAAACCACACCAAGATAATATCTGGGGGGATTGTCACACCAGCGCAGGGAAAAATCCAATGCAAAAGGGAGGGTAACATTTGTTAAAGGAAAAACTTCAGGTTTGGTCCAGTTCATGACTAGTCCCGAAAAAACACCAAAGCGAACCACTTCACGTATAATCGGGGAAAGATTTGTGGCGGGCTCTCGAACGAATAAGAGGATTTCGTCCGAATACAAAGAAGCCAGAAGGGGGCACCGGTGGCACCCAATCCCTCGCTGGAGATGACACTCCTGGAGATGTCGCACCAGCGGGTCCATCGCAATAATGAACAATAGGGGCGAGAGTGGGCATCCCTGCCTGGTGCCGCGTGATAGCGAGAATCAGTACAACTCCCCATTAACTCTTAGCTGCGCAACAGGATTAGTGTACAATAAAAGGACTAAGGAGCGGAAATTCTGTGGGAAACCGAGCTTGGCAAACGCTGCCTGGAGAAATTCCCACTCCAAGGAAGTCAAACGCTTTTTCAGCGTCAAGTAGTATCGCAGCAGAATTTTATCTGATTAATACCGGCGAATAGCGTGCGCAAATTTACCGAAGTTGAGCGGCCGGAACAAAGGCCGACTGAAGGGAGGAGATTATCTGGCCTATTATAAGTGATATCCGCGTTGCGAGGACCTTTGCCAATATCTTGTAATCCTGATTCAATAAAGATAGGGGCCTAAAGGATGCACATCTATCGGGCGGCTTGCCCGGTTGGATAAGCAGTGTTACAATTGCCTCTCACATGGTATAAGGTAGTTCACCCAACTCCAGCGCCTCCGCATAGACCTCCAAAAGGTGTGGAACCAGTAATGTCTTATAAGTTTTATAAAACATGCCAGTAAGGCTGTCCGTGCCAGGGGCACAGGAGCCATCCAGTCCATCAATGGCCTCTTCCATCTCATCCGTGCCAATGGGCGAAGCCAAAAAGAGTTGTTGACCCCTTTGAAGCCATACCATTGCTATCTCGTTCAAATAATCAGAGAGGGCTGTGCCTGTCGGCGGGGGCATGAGGTATATAGCAGAGTATATTAGGACAGGAAGGTGGAGAGAATATCTGCGTCACGTGTGACACAGGTACCGTCCATAGTCTGGATTCAAGTAATGTATGTGGTATGCTATCGAGGGGTGAGCAGGCAGGCTAGAGTGCGCCCCGGCCTTTCCCCCTCCCCATACATTCATGCGCGGGCATACTTCCCCAAGTAGGCGGTCTTGCGTAATGCAAGATCCTGGAAGTCACCCAAGTGTCTCGCCCGCTGATGCAGTGGAGGGGGGTTGCGCTAGCCAGTGTCCGGGCATCCAGATCTCGCAGGGCCCTCTCGGTAGTGTCAAGGTCCCGGCGAATTGTGCGCAAAACTCCGGCCTGTTTGCTATGCAAACGCCCCTGATATAGACTTTGAAGGCCTCCCATAGAGTGGCATAGCGCGATACAGAGCACATATTAGTATGAAAATATTCTACAATCGCATCCTGCACTTCACTCTTGAAAACAGTGTTCAATAAAGCATCAGTTGGGAAGCGCCAGAATCTGTAGGGACGTGCAATTGTGGGTAAGGTCACTGATAGAAGTACTGGTGACAGGATTCGAGGCAAGTGATCCGCCTCTTGCAATGTGATCAAAAGGTCCGGAGTCATGTACCATCTATCTATTCGGGACCAGGTGCCGTGTGGTGCAGAATAAAACGAGAATCCCTTGTCTACAGGATGTAAATGTCACCATGCATCAGCCAGTAGGTGTGTGTGTAGTAGAGCCTCAAGTTCCACCGTAGAGTACGGCTTTGTAATGTGGCCTGTGCCTGTGGTATCAACGCTCAGCTGCAATGTGAGATTGAAATCCCCCCAAATAAGATTGAGTCTATCAGCATTGCAGTGATATCTGTGGAGATACTAGCAAAGAAGCCACATGCGTCTACATTGGGGGCATAAACATTAATGAGGAGTATTTGTTTTATGCACCCATTTCCAGCCACCAGCAAATATCGTCCCTCTGGGTCCACAATGACCGACTGGGTCGCAAAGGGGAGCGATTTGTGTATGAACACACAAACTCCACAGGAGTAGGTGCTATAACTAGCAAAGAATCTGTTGTTAACCCAAGTGGCAGCAAACCGGTTGTTCGAGCTCGGGCATAATGGGTCTCTTGAAGCAGAGCAATGTGTATTTTGTGTCATGCCAAATAGGCCAATACCTGTTGTCCCTTGCGTGGGCTTGATAGCCCCCTCACGTTCCATGTTATGCATTTGAGTTCCAGTCCCTCCATCCATGTCCAGTACCCCTCATAGTGGATATAACAGTATATGAACTGAAGAGTCCCTATGGTTGAATCTGAACAGCTCACCAGTGAATATGAGAATGACCTGCGACATATAAACAAATTTAAACGTACGCAACTTGTGTTCCCACCCCACCACCCCCCTCCCACATCGGAAGTCCACCCAATCTGGATCCGGTGAATCCCAACCCATCCCAACAAGAAAGCAAGAAGAAATTACAGAGATTAGGAGATCTCCTGGGGGGGGCACCCACGCCCTGAGCGGGCCATATAACATGATAATTATGGGTTGCAAATTTGCATGTAACTGCATTCAGAAGGGACCTGAGCAACAGCTATATCGTCAATAGAAAAGAGAAAAGGGGTTTCTTGCCATTTCATCTTTTAAATGATAGTGGACCAGCGTTCATTGTGTCCACCACGCGAGCCCAGAGTGTCTCCTATCGGCAATCAGACAGTTGTGAGCAACTAAAGATCATTTCCCAGGGGAGGGGCCTCTATTCGATTTATGACATTTCCAGAAGTCAGCCGCGTCTGCCGGAGTATCAAAGATGGAGGTTTTGCCATCAATCTGAATGCGAAGGCGCGCCGGATATAACATTGCGTAGCGAATGTTTTCACTTCTCAAGGTTCGCTTGAAATCCTGGAACTTGCGCCTGGCTTCCTGTACTACCGGCGTAAAGTCAGGGTAGATGGACAATGACATTCCCTGGAACTGCAGGTCTCCCATCTCTCTGGCTCTGCGTAAGGCGGCGTCACGATCTCACTAATTGAGCAATCGCACTATGATCAGGCGCGGGGAGCTCCGGGGGGCCGATCTAGGGGCCAGAGATCTGTGGGCCCTCTCCACAGCAAATGTGGTGAAGGAACAGTCTTTGCCAAACAGCTCAGTCAGCAAACGCTTTATATATGACTCCATGGGGCCTGTGTCGGTCGTCTCGGCAACTCCGGCTATCCGGAGATTATTGTGGCGCAATCTCGCTTCCAAATCTTCTGCCTTTGCCGCCGTCATTTTGAGGAGGCGTTCCGTGCGATCAAGGCGCTTGGTCATTGCTGTTTGTGCATCTTTCTGAGATGCGCCTTTCTGCAGTGTCGATGCGGGCTTCGTGCTGCTCCACTCGACCATGTATGGTATCGATGCGCACGCCCAGGTCATCAAAGCGCGCATCGATAGCCTTGAAGCCTGTCCGCAGCTCCGCCATTATGGCAACAGTTCCCTCCAATGCAGGTTGTTCAGTGTCTGGGGGGTCAGCGAGATCTGCTGGTCCTCCTCGAGCAGCATCATCTCCACCCTCCTGTCTGGGGGTCTTAGCGGTCTCAAAAGAGAGTTGCCATTGCTTTAGGGTCTCCACGACCCAGGATAAGTGGGTAGGTGCCCAGGCATGTATGAGGCGGCAAGAGAAAGCACTCCTATTTTGCAGGGGGTTGCAGCGGCACTGCGTACTCAGTATGAGGCCTGGGAGGAGGCACCAGAAACTTCGGGCCTTTTGCAGCTCAGTTACACCCCAGATGGGCCAGCCAGGCAGCGCATGTCTGATTTAGCCCGGTGAAGTCTCGCTCTTGAATCACTCCTGGGCAGGGAAAAGAGAATATTCAGAGCAGGCGGGGGCACAGCACAGTCTGTCGCCCGCCGCCTGGTGCCAGTTGCCAATGTTTGCCGTCGGGGAAACCCCCCACTATTCTAATCGCTTGCGGTACACGAGCGTCATCCCTGGACGCGTACAGGTGGTGCAAGGTGCTCCCGTCAGTGGGAGAGCTCAAAACGATTATCGCCATTCAACGCTTTCTCCAAGGTCAGGCTTTCCATGGTGCCGCCGCTCTAGCCATATCCTTCGCTATGGGCCACCAAACCCCGGCCTCGATTTTGGCAGCAGCCGTGCTCCGCAGCGGTGGCCCCGCCCTCAGGCCCACCCACAACCCCTGTCGTTGCGGGGCCTCCGAGGACCGAGTCAGGCAGCGTTGCGCTTGGGGGTCGGGGCACTCTCTCCAACTCCGTCTCGCTCTGTCCCCGCCCCAGAGTCGCAGGTGGCCGCGGCAGCACTCAGGGGCCCAGATCCCATCGGTAAGACATCACAGGGCAGCTAATTCATTGCGGCAGCTCGGGAGCTCCTCAATCAAGCCACCATCTTGGTGCCTGGTTAGGCCACGCCCCCGTGCCATACCGCTTAACAAAACGTCTGTAATAGCCAGTGAGGCCTAGGAAGGCTCTCACTTCTGTTTGGGTTTTAGGTGGTTGCCAGGCCATGATGGTTTCAATTCTGGCCTGGGGGGCCTGCACCTTGCCTGCACATACCAGATGTCCCAAATACACCATGGAACCATGCCCAATCTGGCACTTACTGGCCTTGATGGTCAGGCCTGCCTGTTGTAGGGCCTGAAGCACCTCGTGGAGGTGATGCAAGTGTTCCTCCCAGCTGGAACTGTAGAAAGCAATGTCATCTAACTAGGTGGCATAGAAAGCATTCTGCCACTTCACAGCGACTTACTGGACCAATCTCCTGGACTTAAGGTAAGAATGGGGCAAGGCCCAAGGCATCACCAACAGGTAATCTTGGGTGGCATTGGTGCGGCTGGGTACAGAGGTGCTTTTCAGCGTTGGGTGCCCATTGTTATCCTATGGGGATCGGTCCAGTCAAAAAGAGGCTGCACACTTGGACTGGAAAACCAGTCAGGTTGAACCAACAAGGGAGCTCAGGTCTCAAGATCCTCGGGGACACTTTTGGTTAACTTCCACTCGAGCCAGGGGTGACGGGTGCAGAGGTGTCCTGAGGAGTTGGGTTTTTCACAGCTGAGTCACTTGTTTTCGGGGGGCTGCACACAGAGGCTGCAGGTGGCGTCAGTTCCCTCCTGGCAAATCCAAGGTATGCTTCTTCTCTGGAGGGCTGGGGGACCATGCTGGCACCGTTGGCCCAATTCTACTCGGGCTTGGAAAGACTGGTGCAGTGGTGCTGGCCGGTGTCTGGTTTACATGGTCCAGAGTCCTCACAGTTCTTTCTTTGGTACCTGCAGGGTACAGGGAAGCACATAAGCTGCTCCACGGGAGTTCCTGAGTCTTAACAGAAGTGCTGGCAGCCCTCCCAGGCTTTTTGAGGCACAGCAGCTTACATGGTGAGTCGACTTTGATGCAATCATTGGGAACAGCAAACTGGCCAGCAGGGTTGGCCCCAAGTCAGTTACCCCTTCCATAGTTCTTTTTTGTTTTGCGGCTCTTCAGTCCTTAGTGAAGTGTAGGGTAGTAGCCAATGGGCTACTTACCTATGGGGTCACTGCGCCCTCTATATGAGCACTTGCTTTGGGCATAACTATGTCACAGAGTTCCTACGTTTGCCATCATAAAGATGGCAGACTTCTGATTTTCGTATTCACTTAAGGTAGCCTACCTTAGGGGTAAAACTAGCCAGAAGGTGAACACGCTTCTCTGACTGCTAATTTTCCCGCCTGTCCAGGTGCCAAATGGACCCTGGACAGGGGGGGTCGGCATCCTCTCCTGCGAGGGAAGCCAGATTCGCATACCAAAGGTGATGGGATCTTTGAAGCTCCCTGCCTTGGAATTCTAATTCGCAGGTCGTCCTGTGGGAGGGGGTGTAAAAGCTCTCTGCCCGAGCAGGCTTTGTTTCTGCCCTCCTGAGAGCAAAGTCCCTCACCCCTGGGGGTTAGAAACTCGTCTGTGGTGACAGGCTGGCTGGACCAGTCAGTCAGCACACCAGTAGGTGGTAGGTTTTCAGGAGGTACCTCTAACGTGCCCTCTGGGTGCATGTATTAATAAATCCATCTCTGGAATCAGTGTGGGTTCATTAATTTGATATGTTTAATAGCAAAGATCTCTAGTTTCAGTGAAGTCATCATGTTGCTGGAGAACTTGTTTTTGACCAGTGTCCTGCAAGAGTCCTTAAAATGGCTTCCTGGGTCACTTGTACTGGTAGTAATTGAACTGGCCAGCACAGGGGCATATCTGCTCAGGCAGATACGTCCACACATGTAATATAATGCACCCTGTCTTAGGGCTGAACGGTGAGCTTTATGGGTGACTTACAAATATTACATGCAGTGTTAGGGGACATGGTACACAGGTGTGTGACATGATGTGTTTTCACTTTTTAGAGCACCTTGTCATGCAGCCTGCAGTGGCAGTCTGTATGAGTTTGGTGCTCGGTCCCTTAGAGTGGCAAAAGATATGCTGCAGCTCTTAGGGACCCTCTTCAGTCCCTATGTCCTAGGTATAAGAGGCACCACTTCCTAGGGACTTACAGAGGTGCCAAAAACATAGTCACTTGGGGATCAAATGACCTGTTGTCTTGTTTTGGGGAAAGAACACTGGCACTGGGGACCTGTTTAGCAGGAATCCAATACACTTCAGTCAAAAAAAGTATCCAGATCCCTGCCCCTGCCCTTAGCCCTAAAATGGCCCCCACACCTCACACCCCTCCCCTGAGACCTAAAACTAACTCCTCCCTCCTGAAAACCAACCCCCTCCCCCTGAACCCTAAAAGCTTCCCTGCCCTCCAAGCCCTTAAAACTACCCCCTTCTCCTAAGCCCTAAAAACTACCCCGAACCCCCCCTTAGCTCTAAAAACTTCCTGACCCCCCAGCCCTGAAAACAACCCTGACCATCCAGCCCTGAAAACTACCTCAACCCTTAAAAACTACCCCCCCCAAAACCCAGACCCAGCCCCACTCACCTCACTGCGTCCTCTCCCGATCCTTCCTGCTTCCAGCAGCTAGACCGTGCACTGCCTTAACCACGCATATGTGTGGTTAAGGCATACGCGTGGTTAAGGCAAGCATGGTAGCACTTGCGTTGTTGGAACACGCGTGGCTCTGCCCGTGTTGTTTCGACTCTTTCCCCTGCAATACACACAGTCAATAAATGGTGCACACGACTCAATAAGAGATCCACACAAATTTATAAAAATAACTCTTATATTTATATAACTTTTGGCACCAAGATCATCAAAATCAGGAAAGTATGTTGTGAGTTATGAATTTTTACAGGTTTAAAAAATCAACACACTGCAATTTCTGAAGTGGTAATGTTATCCTATGGATTAAAGACATACACTGCATAAAGGTACTTCACAGTGACTTGCAAGAGGGACCAATCTCCTGGACTTAAGGTAAGTAAGGGGCAAGGTCCAAGACAGCACCAACAGGGCACGTTGGGCGGCACTGGGGCGGCCGGGTGCAGAGGTGCTTTTCAGCATCGGGTGCCCATTGCTATCAAATGGGGGAAAAGCATGTACTGCAGTTGGGCACTTCACAGTGACTTAAGGGACCAATCTCCTGGACTTAAGGTAAGTATGGGGCATTGTCTAAGGCAGCACCAACAGGTCACCTCAGGTGGCACTGGGGAGCTAGGTGTAGAGGTGCTGTTCAGCGTCGGGTGCCCAATGTTGTCTGGTCGAAAAGAGGCTGCAGACTTGGACTAGGAAACCTGTCAGGCCGAACTAACAAGGGGGCTCAGGTCTCATGATGCTCGGGGACACCTTCGGTCAACTTCCAATTGGGCGATGGGTGGAGAGGTGTCTTGAGGCTTGTGGTATTTTCACAGCTGAGTCACTTGTGTTCAGAGGGGGCTGCACACAGAGGCTGCAGGAGGCGTCGAGGAGTCCCCTCCTGGCAACCCCAAGGTGGGCTTCTTCTCTGGAGGGCTGGGGGACCACTCTGGCACCATTGGCCCACTTCCACTCTGGCTTGGTGGAGTGAAGGGTGTAGCGGTGCTGGCCATTGTCAGGGTCACACAGCCCTGAGTCATTACGGTTCTTTCTTTGGTACCTGCAGGGTGCAGGGACGCAGCTCCGCTGCTCCCCAGGAGTTCCTGAGTCTTGGTAAAAGTGATGGCAGTCCTCCTAGGCTTTTGGAGGCACAGCAGGATTACAGGATGAGTCGACTTTGGTACAATCATCGGGAACACCGAACAGGCCAGCAGGGTTGGCACCAAGTCAGTTGTTCCTTCAACAGTTATTGCTTTTCACAGCTCTTCAGTCCTTCTTCTTCTTTTAGGTTGGCAGGATCTGATTTCCTGGTGCTAGGGGCTCCCCTAAATACTAGTTTTAGCAGCGTTGGGGGAGTGTAGGGTAGTAGCCAAAGGGTTACCTACCCCTGGGGTCACTACTCCCCCTATATGACCACTTCCTATGGGAAGTGGGCATAACCTTGTCCCAGAGTTCCTAAATTTGCAATCACAAAGATGGCAGACTTCTGATTTTCGTATTCACTTCAGGTAGCCCACCTTAGGGGTGGAACAAGCCTGAAGGTGAACACGCCTCTCTGACTACTAATTTACCCACCTGTCCAGGCGTCAAATGGGCCCTGGACAGGGGGGGTCAGGATTCTCTACTGTGAGGGAATCCAGATTTCCATACCAAAGGCAGTGGACTCTTTGAAGCTCCCTGCCTTGAAATGCTAATTTGCCGGTCATCCTGTGGGAGAGGGTGTAAACACCCTCTGCCCGAGCAGGCTTTGTTCCTGACCTCCTAAGAACAAAGGCCCTCACCCATGGGGGTCAGAAACTCATCAGTGGTGGCCGGCTGGCTAGGGCCTGTCAGTCAGAACACTAGTAGTTGGTAGGTTTTCAGGGGGTGCCTCTAAGGTGCCCTCTGTGTGCGAGTATTAATAAATCCATCATTGGAATCAGTGTGGGTTTATTAATTAGAGATGTTTGATACCAAACATGTCTAGTTTCAGTGAAGCCATCACATAGCTGGGGAATTCGTTCTTGACCACTGTCCAGCACATGCACTTAAAATGGCTTCCCTGGTCACTTGTACTGGCAGTAATTGAACTGGCCAGCACATGGGCATATCTGCTCAGGCTATGTCCACACATGTAATATAATGCACCATGTTTTAGGGCTGTTAGGCCTTTTTTAGAGGTGACTTAAAAACATTACATACAGTGTTAGGGGACATGGTACACAGGTGTGTGACATGTCATGTTTTTCATTTTTTAGAGCACCTTGTCATGCAGCCTGCAGTGGCAGTCTGTATGAGTTTGGTGCTGGGTCCCTTAGAGTGGCACAAGATATGCTGCAGCTCTTAGGGAACCTCCTTAGTACCTATGCCCTAGGTACCAGAGGCACCACTTACTAGGGACATATAGAGGTGCTAAAGGCCTGGTCACTTGGGGATCAAAGGGCCAGTTGCCCTGTTTTGGGGAAGAGCACTGGCACTGGGGACCTGTTCAGCAGGAACCCAGTGCACTTCAGTCAAAGTTGCATCAAATGCCAGGAAACAAGAGGGGGACTACTGCAACAAAAACCCAGTTTCGTACAAGATTTACAGTTTACATCCTCCACCGACCCATCATGTTCTTGTGCAGAGAGGAGGTCAGGGAGAAGTTCACTCCCCTCTTCTACTCCGTCATCTGTCACAAGGAGCATGCTCACTTCACACCTCTAAAGGGTAGGCTTTAGTCTGTTTACATGTTTACATGGAGCGGCCTTAGGGAGTTTCTAGGGGTCTAGAGATCTACCAAGTTGGTGTCCTCCCCTTATGCTCTTTGACCTCATATGGGCCAATCCAGCGGTCCTGGAGAGCCCCGGGGTCTACTGGTTCTATGACCCATACTTTCTGGCCAGGCTGAAACTGCACCAGTGTGGTCTTTAGGTCATACCAGAGGTTCATGACTTCTTGGCTGTCCTCTAGGTTACTTTTTGCCTTTTTCCAGAAGCGGTGCATTTGGTTGCAGAGGGCCAGCATATAGCTCCTGGGAGGTTTTCTGGGAGCTTGCTCCCACTCCTCCTTGAGAAGGTTTTGATGTCCCCTAATAGAGTGTCCATAGAAAAGTTCAAAGGGGCTGAACCCTACTCTTTTCTGTGACACCTACCTGTAGAGGAAGAGAAGGCATGGCAATAGGATGCCCTACTTATGCCTCATGGGCTAAGACAGGTCCATAATCATGCCCTTCAAAGTCTTGTTGAATCACTCCACAAGACCATTGGTTTGGTGGTGATAGAGTGTGGTGAGCTTGTAGATTACACCACACTCATCCCACATGCACTTCATGTAACCAGACATGAAGTTAGTGCCTCTGTCAGACACTACCTCCTTGGGGAACCCAACACGGGTAAAGATCCACATCAGAGCTCTAGCCACAACAGGTGCAGTCACTGACCTCAGAGTGATGGCCTCTGGGTAGTGGGTGGCATGGTCCACCAAGACCAGGACAAATCTGTTGCCAAGGGTCCAATTAAGTCGATGCCCACTCTTTCAAAGTGGGTGCCAATGACAGGTAGAGGGATCAGGGGAGCTTTGTACTTTTTCCCTGATTTCCCACTGGCCTGGCAGGTGGGACAGGACCTGCAGAATGCATCTGAGGCTGTCTTAATTCGAGGCCAATATATGTGGAAAAGAAGCCTGGCAAAGGTCTTGTCTTGCCCCAAATGTCCTGCCAGGGGTATATTGTGAGCCAAACCCAGTAGGAAGGTCTGGTACACTGGGGGACCACCCGCACACAGGCTGCCCCAGCACCAGGAACCTTAGGCTCGCTATAAAGAAGATTGTTCTCCCAGTAGATTCGGTGATCCCCAGAGCCCTCACCTGGTGTATGGGCTGAGACCTGACACCTCAAGCTCTCAAGAGTTGAACACTCTTTCTGCACTTGGCAGAATTCCTCCCTGGTGCACCCACGCTCAACCTGCCAGCTGGCAAGGTCAGGTAGGTCACCTAGGGCGGCAATGTCTTCCCTGGTTGGCTCGGGGCATCCTACTCAGGGACCCCATCAACCTCTACCACAGGAACTTCAGGGACTAGTTTCCCATGCCCCTTGACCCTCTCCTTGGCTGCTGTCTGGGCCAGTGTTCCAGGCTCCAGACATCCTTTCCGGGCAGCCATGCCTTGTTTTGTCATACAGACTCAGTCAGGCAATCACATCATCTCCAAGTGAGACCTGAGTTCTATCTCTCTCCAGTTAGCATGCTCCAAGTCCTTGCCTAGCAAACAATCAACAGGCATGGCAGGGCGCACAGCAACTTTCAGAGAACCTGAGACCCCACAAGCCCCAACTCAATGGGAACCAGAGTCACTGGTAGTAGGCTCTCACGATTGTCGCTGACTACGCCTTGGTGGAATGTGTTCGGTAGGACCGGCTCTGCAGACACCAGCTGATGCTTGACAGCTGTCATGGTGGCTCCTGTGTCTCGCAGAGCCTCCACCCATTGCCCATTATTGGTGACCCACTGCCTACACTTCCAAGTACTGGAAGGCATGTGGGCTTTTGGCACCATTTCTCTATCCCTCAGGGAAACTAGGATCACCTCTGTCGGTCCCCCAAAACTACCTCCTCCCTGAGCTCTACACTCGCCAACCCTGATGTCTGCCCAACGGTGGAGGGCTGTGCCTCTTGGGCCGTTTGATTTCGCCCTTGTTGTGCCCATATTTGTAGCACTCTGTACATTGCGGTACACACCTCCCTGTCCTGTGATCAAAGATCCCCTTCTTCTTAGGATCAGATTGGGACTGATTACCACTACTTCCTTTGGAATTATTTTGGGGGCTTTTTGAGAAGCACTTGTTTTTAAGTGATTCTCCCCCCTCTTTCTTCTGTTGGGATACCTGAACACCTTTGTGGGTCCTCCCCCAGATACCTTTTTGGACACTCTGGTGCTAGCCCAGAGGTCCGACTCCTCAGCAAGCTTCCTGGGGTCAGTCAGCTTACTATCAACTAGGTGCTGATGCAATTCTGTAAAACAGATACTGAGCATGTGTTTTCTCATGAGCAAATGGTACATCCCATTAAAATCCCTAACTTTGCTGCCCCTCATTCAGCCATTCGGTACCTTACTAAAGTAATCAGCAAAATGTACCCAGGATTGGTTGGGGAGACGCTTCTTCTCTGCTAAGGCTCTCTCTGCCTCAGCCCGTTTGGTTTCCCTTTCAGCCTTTTTCTCTTCCGCCTCCATCTTTAATTTGGCCATCTGTAGCTTGAATTCTCTCTTCTCCCTCTTCTCCCTCAGCTCCTCTGGGGATAGGCCATGGGAGGACATTGCCTCCTGCTCTCACAGGGAGTTATTATCCAGGGGTGTCCCTCTCAACTGCTGAAGGTCGTTCTTCGGAAGAGCCATTCTCAGGCTCCCCCATTCCATCACTCTCCTTGGAGAGGGCTTCTACCCAGACTCTGAGTGCCTTTTGAAATTCCACCTTCTTGGTGGCACTCTTGGCAGGAACTCCCATCTCCTTCCAAAAGTCTTTAAGCTGGGCCATTGTGTATGTTTCCAAGTTGGCCAGCTCAGATTCTATGGCTTCAGTTGTAGAACCAGCATGTAGAGACATGATTTAGAGAAAAAATTAAAAAATGCAAAACAGGGAGATTTGGAAAAATCTGAAATGGTCTTGGATGTGGATGAGTGGTGTACACCTAGTTACTGTATGGCAGTGGACAAACACAAGTCCTATCCTCAGGGCTTATCACCAATGTTAGAAATAGGGTTTTAGTTGGCAGAGGTATGCTCCCTGTCCAAGCAGGAACCACAATCCTAGTCAGGTTAAGTCACAACATGCCCTAAATTATCCTATGCTCACCCTCTGCTAGCTTGACACAGAGTAGTCAGGCTTAACTTAAGAGGCTATGTGTAAAATACTTCAAACAGTAACACAGTGAAAACACCACAAAAAGACTCCACACCAGCTTAGCAAAATAGAGACTGAAGTTATAAATAAAACTAGACCAAGACGACAAAGATCCAACAAGTAGAAGTCGAAATATGAATTTTTAAAGAATAAATGTAAAATAGCACTTAGAAACAATAAGCGCTTAAATGGGATATCTGGGTGCACTGGACTTGGGCAAGGTCTAACATTCAGGCTGCCCGAGATGGAGTGCAGACTAGATACAGGGACCCACTTACACCCGCTGAACCAAAGTACCGTGATTCGGGATACATCATCATTTATGAAGATGCGAGGTGCAGCCAAAGCGATGCGTCGGTGTCAAGCCACACAGTGGACGAGATGAGTTAATTTTCTCCACACAACAGCGGCAATGCATCAGTTCCGAGTGCAAGGCACTGGTTCCGAATGAGATGCACGGTTACTGCTACCACAGTAGGCGATGCGTGAATTCCGAAGGCGATGCGCTGGTTCCGAAGGCGATGCGCCAAGTCTGCTCCATGCAACGATGAGGATGTGCTGGTTCTGACTCATGCAAAGGCATAGATGCATCGGTTCCGATGAGGATGCATGGGTTCTGGTTGAAGCAGCACTTTATACCCACTTCCAAGGGCCCAGGACTGAGTTTGCACCACTTGGCAGGGCAAGACTTGCAGCAAGCAAAGTACAGGTGCTGTAGCAGTAGGAGTTGAAGTCTTTGATGTCCCTGAGATTAGAACAGAAGGCAAGCCTGCAAGTCCTTGGAATCACTCTGGGTTCAAGTGGTGCAGGTCCAGCTCTTCTCACCCAGGCAGTAGAACAGCAGGCAGCAGGGCAGCTCAGTAAGACAAAGGTCCAGCAAAGCAGCAGTCCATCAGAGTCGCAGACCTTTCAGAAGCACATCAGTTCTTCTTCCTGGCAGAGTCTTCACAGGTCCAAGTGTATCTAAGTTATGGTGTGAGAGGTCTAGTACTTATACCCAGTTGTTTGTTTGAAGTGGGGGAGACTTCGAAGAAAGCTTTGAAGTGGCCAAAGGTCCTCTTTTCCTGCCCTGGCTCCAGATGCACTACAGGGAGTTATGCAGCCTTTTGTGTGTGAACAGGACACGGCCTATTCAGGTGCAAGTGTGAGGCTGTGCCCAGCTGATCCCTCCCATTTCGCAGGAAGGCCCATCAAGACGCACCTAAGCTCCCTTTGGGTGTTGCGGACTAGAGGGAATACACAAAGCCCAACTGTCACCCAATCCAGACTGGACAGACAGGCAGCATGCACCAAATGGCTAATGTAAGTAAATGCCAGCTTTCTAAAAGTGGCATTTGTGAAAACTGTAATTTAAATTCCAAATTTACCATAAGTTGTGATTTTAAATTGGGAGTCCAGTGATACCAAACTTGGAAGGTCTATCTCTTCACAATACAGGTAATACAGGGACTACCTTAGGGGTGACTTATATGTGTAAAAAGGAAAGGTTTAGGCCTGGCAAGAGGTTTCTCCTACCAGGTGAAAGTGGCAGTGTAAAACTGCACATACAGGCTCTGCAATGGCAGGCCTGAGTCATGGTTAGAGGGCTACTTAAGTGGGTCCCACAATGAGTGCTGTATGCCCACTAGTAGCATTTAATTTACATGCCCAGGGCACATTGAGTGCACGTTACTAGGGACTTATAAGTAAATTAAATATGCCAATTTGGGTAAGTAGATGTTACCATGTTTAGGGGAGAGAGCACAGGCACTTTAGCACTGGTTAGCATTGGTAAAATGTGCAGAGTCCTAAAACCAGCACAAAAGTGGTCAGAGAAACGGAGGGAGGCAACCAAAAAGACAGGTCTAACAGCGTCATATAAATTATTTTTCAAAAATAAACGGTGCAATATTGTGCCAACAAATTCAAATGCTGCTGACAGCTTTTACTATCAATAAAATATGTTAGAAGCAAAACATTTTACATATGCAGACCAGCAGAACAGACTGCTTGGTGTAGGGCCAGATGTACAATGAGATTTTACAATCACAAATCCTGCGGTCCACAAATTCACAGGGTTTAAAACTCCATAATGCCTTTTTGGTATTTATTAAACCAATGTTATGGGTTGGAAAAGCCTATTTGACTCACAAAATGGATTTAGCAACCCATACAGAATGGCAATTTGGAAGGGGCGTCCTGTCCTAATGAAAATTAGGTATAACATGTATCAATGGTATGTAGTGCAATTGTGGTCACACATCAGTTACTGACACCTAACAGGAGGTGGTAACTGATTCGCAAACGAGAAGGTGTCCTCTTGGGACACTTTATTGTTTGTGAATGATATTGGCAGCCTCAGGGGACAGCGTACTAGCCCTATCTGTTCCCAAATGGGAAATGTTTTTAAAAATATTAGCACTTGTTCCTTCAAGGAATGCATTCACAGGAATAGCGGTCTGCTCCTCCTTGCAGGCCACCATCCTTTTGCTTGTAGCCAATCACATGGGGGGTCACAAATAGCAGCCTGCCTAATTAATATTCATTAGGCAGGTCGTTCTGCAGTCTCCTGCAACTGGAGATTTTACGATGCAACCTAGTAGTACATAGGTCACTTCATAAAATGAAACACCGGACACAAAAAGTCAATATCCAATTTGAGACCCACTTTTTTCGACTAGTCTTTTAGTACATCTGGCCCAAAGAGCACAGACTCCCACAAAAAAAGTGGTCCTGTGACAAAGCACCTATTTCCCAAATAGCAGCATCTATTGGAGTGTGTTGGACTTAGCCCTTTCTGCAGGGACATCCCCAAACTTTTTGCCTTACTCCCGTTTCTGCTGATCTCTTTTTTTTTTGGCTTTGGGACTTTACTACTGCTAAGCAGTGCTAAAGTGTGTGTGCTCTCTCCTTTAAACATGGTAAAGTTGGAGAGAAAAAGGGGGGTGTTATTGAACACAGGGTATGTCGCGGCGCTAACCTGATCTCGTGATTGTAAATAGGAAAAGAAATATCAGTGCGGTGCAACAGGTGAGGGCAAACACCTAAACCCTCAGTGGTGGACACTGGTCCGTTTGGCACAAATGATAACAAGCCCTGTGCACACGCATTTAAGTTTTTACAACACAAAGTAAACATTGTATACGAAAGATGACAGGAGAAACGTTCTTCCGGTATTTATTTAATGGAGTGTTGATTCATTTGCCAGCCAACACGTGTTTCGTCATTGGGTGCGTAACCCTTGACTTCTTCAGGGCTCAAACGCAATGTGGTAGGACTTCAGACCTTACAACTGGTGATAATTCCGACCCAGCGGGTCCTAAACATTGATCCAAAGCGGAAAATCACTTCTTTTCAGTACTAAATCTTCAAATTTAGGCGTTATTAATCGTATATATAATATAATTCTCGATAAATTTATTTCAGTAGTCAATCCCCATTAAGTTGTACCATGCCTTGGTATCGCATCCTGAACACGCGGTGTCATCCACCAGTAAACCAGCTCAAATTCAGGCGTTTTTAACGTATACTCGATTCTCTTAGTATTTATTAGGGTAGTCAGTCCTTTTTTGATTCTAAATGCCTTAGTTTTGCATATCGAATACGCGGTGTCATCCACCGCAAGCCAGCTTTGGCGAGTACACCCATGGCTCCTCACTCCGGCACCGAGTAAACCGGTTACACACCCAATGACGAAACACGTGTTGGCTGGCAAATGAATCAACACTCCATTAAATGAATACCGGAAGAACGTTTCTCCTGTCATCTTTCGTATACAACGTTTACTTTGTGTTGTAAACACTTAAATGCGTGTGCACAGGGTTTATCATGGTAAAGTTGGCTTGCACTCAACTTGCACATTTAATTTACTGGTAAGTCCCTAGTAAAGTGGTATTACATGTACCCAGGGTCTGTAAATGAAATGCTTCTAGTGGACCTGTAGCACTGACTGTGCCACCCACGTAAGTAGCCTTTTTAAACATGTCTCAGGCCTGCCATTGCAGCCTGTGTGTGCAGTTTTACACCTTTTGCCACACCTAAACCTTCCTTTTTAAGACATATAAGTCTCCCCTAGGGGAGGACCTACACAGACCAGTGGGCAGGGCTCGGCGTACTTAAAAAGTTGGACATGCACTTTTAACTTTTTCATGTCCTGGTACTGAAAAACTCTAAAAATCATTTTTCACTATTGCAAGGCCTACCTATCCCATAGGATAACATTGGGTTATCTTATTTCATTTAATAAGTGATAACTTTCAATTGGGAGCAGGTGGGAATATCAAGTTTGGTGTCTAAAGAATTATAATTTAAAGCCCACTTTAATTGTAAAGTCGTATTTTAAGACACAATTCTGAAAACGCTACTTTTAGAAAGTTGGCATTTTCTTCTCCCAACCATTTGGTGTCTGCTGCTGTAACCTGGGTCACATGACTAGGTGTAGTTGGCAGTTGGTCTTTGTTTATTGCTCTGAGACAGTGAGACAAGGGAAGATAGGTGTTGGCAGGATGGGCTATCTCTGACTTGATGACCTAGCTGTCACCTACCACACTTGCACATCACAAAGGCTCTGCCTGAGCACTCACAAAGGGCTTGCGACTAGTCTATTTTGAACCCAGACAATCTGGGGCAAGGGCTGGGAGGCAGGAAATTCCAAACACCTCTGGGTGTGGGATCCTCCAGAACCTTCTCCAACTTAAAAGTTGGCATCAGGTATAAATATTGGACCATCAGACCCAACTCTTCAGTACAGCTCTGGACCTGTGGAAGACTCAAGGACTGTTGTGGTGCTCTGCCAGAAAGTCTGCCACTCTTCTGCCCTGATGCCTGAGTGAGAAGGACTGTACCTGTATGTTGATTCCAGGACCACCAGAGTGACTCCAATGCTCATTTGGCTGGCCTCCTGATCAAAAGCCTCAGGGACAGAACAGGCTCCAACCACCTTGAACCCAGCACCTGGACTCAGTCTGCAATGAGTTTTGTCCCCCAAGTGGAGCCACCCCTGTCCTGGACCCTTGGAAGCGCACCTGAAGATGATCTGCCAGCCGGTTGTATGACATTACCATGCCTTCCTTCACCACACATGTTTTTACATCGCAGATTTTACAACGCATAGCACTACCACACATTCACATTCACTCACATTAGAAACACCTTCACCACGCGTTCCACTACCATGCATACTTTTACCACGCTTACTGTTGCTGCAAAATCCTGTCAGTCTAATATTGCCACCTAATGTTAAAAAATTATACATTAATTTTTAATACATTTTTAATTGTATTTGTCGTTTACAGGTTTGGTATTATTTGAAATTTGTATATTTTGGGGGGAAATCCCCCAAGCCCCATTTTTTAACTACCCTCAGAAATATATAAAGCATGTCACATTGAGATACATTGCCACCTTTTGTTCAAGTGTGTGGTTTTGTCTTGTGTTGTAAAGTCTTGGGTGGAAACAGTCTTTACAATGTAAAACATGTGTGGAAAATGTAATACGAAGTAAAAACTTCGGAGTAAAGGCTGTTTCTCTGCCAGCCCAGCTGTGGTCCTGCAGAAGCTACGCAGTGTGCCACATCTCCTTGCAGCTCCGCTTCGGAACCGCCACTGTGCAACGCATCTCTGATGCAGAACTCCGCATCGCAGCCTACAGTCTCCTAGGAATCACCACAGCGCAACGCATCTTCGATGCAGCATGTTGCATAGAAAGCCCCTCATTTACGGCATCCCTAAAACGATGCAGGACCTCACATCACAACTTTGCAGCTCCGTGGAACTGCTGCTGTGTGACACATCATCAACACTGGATCCCGCAACTCTCCGCAACCAGGATTTAAGGTACTCTTGCTCAGTGGGCCTAACTTGGTCCCAGTATCTGGCCCACGCTCCCTCATGGTCGGATTGCACTTGTTTTTTTCTTGTTTTTTCTTCTCATTCGCCTCCAAACTCAGACAACTAGGAAATTTGAAAAGTTGCCACTGTTACTCAATTTTGAGACGTAGGCCTTCATGATGTCACCCGCCTACCAGTAGCAGACAAACCTCTTTCCTGTTGCTGACCTCTCATTGTCAAGGAGAGGGTGGTCTCACTCTCTTCTGATTACTTAAAACCAGTAACTGTTGCTGAGGGCCCTTCCAAAATCGAGACTGGGGACCAAGGAGGAATGGCGAGACCCAACACAGCCTGAGAGCTTCACATGAGGCTTAATCATAGGATCATGTATATTACATGATTAGTTTTGTTAAAACAAAATATATTATAGCCGTTTTAGCCTGGAGTCCAGTTTATCAGGCAGTCCCAAATGGCTCTCTTCCTACTATCTTTCAATCTGGCCAGATCATTCCTAGAGGTTTTATACAAGGAGCACAACCAATCTGAGTGTGTGGGAGGTAAGGCCTCAGTCCATCTCCTGCATATTTCTCGTCTAGCTAGCAGAATGGCATAGAATAGAAAACCTCTGCTCTGGCCTATAATTTCGCTAGATATACCAAAAATTATAAATCTAAGAGAAATATGTATTGGGCGTCCCAAAATGTTCGTTAGAGTGCTCCCAACTTTCTCCCAAAATTCAGAGGTTGCCGGGCAGGTCCAAAACATATGTGTGTCTGGGGCATTTTCCATGTCACATTTTTTACATCTAACGGGGGGGCCCTTGGTCATTTTAGAGAGTCTCGCTGGGGATAAATAGGCCCTATGTGTAGTGAAATAATGATTTCTTCTGAGCCAGGCTGGCTTTACTACAGCAAACAAGGTGTTAAAAGAGGTTTGCCACAAGTCTGCCCAGTCTATCTCTGGTATGCATTCTCCCCACAACTCTTCAGCTAATCTGAAGTCTCCATCTATGGCCTCTTCAATAGCCCAGTAAAAGAACGAAACCTCTTTCTTTCCAACTGGCTTTTGTACTAGATGTTCTTCCAGCATATTCCCCAGGCCTATAGGTTTTTTAAGACTCAGGGACCAACTCTTTAATTGCAAATATTTAAATCTGGACATGCCCTCCTCCAATTTTCCATCAAGAAATACCCAAGGTAAGAGTGAGCCCTCTGCGGTAAGATCCCCCCATACCAGAAACCCGGCTGTTTTTAAAGGGGCCGCCAGTTTATCTTTCAAACAGCTTGGTGTCCCTGGACAATTAGCCTTATATACAGTGACCCTTCGGCAAGGCTTGTGATCAACGGACAATTGACCAAACCTTTTAAAATTAAGAGAGGAACCAGACAGGGCTGCCCCCTCTCCCCCCTCCTATATGACATGTACACAGAACCATTCACTCAACGCCTTAGGGAGGAGACACTCATTTTACCATTTAAGAGTGGAACATGGGAGAGGAAGGTAGCCCTGTATGCTGATGACATATTCATTCTTTCATCAGATCTAGAATTGTCTTTTCCTCAGGTTATTAACATAGCGAGGGATTTTGGTCGGGTCTCGGGGTATGAGGTTAATGCAGAAAAAAAAAACTGAAATCATGACATGGAATCTGCCAGGGTGTCGATATCAGACCAAAGACGAGATAAGGTACCTGGGGGTGAAGATAGTTCGAGATATAAATAAGATTGTGGAGATTAATCTTTTAAACGCCGCAAGAGAGTGCCAAAAACTTATAAAATCTTGGGCACATCTCCCCCTGACCATCTTAGGCAGAATTAATTTGGTAAAGATGGTAATTTTACCAAAAGTTACCTTTCTTTTAAATACCATTCCTCTACACTTCAAGAAGCAAACAATCGAAAAATTTCAGCAATCTATTAATTCATTTGTGTGGGCCTACAAAGCCACTAGGATATCTTGGAAGAAGCTGAGACGTAGGAGGGAAAAAGGTGGTCTTGCACTTCCGGATATACAATACTATGCCTGGGCTTTTCAGCTAACACACTCAAGAATGCTGTTAAAATCACCGGATTCATCAGGGAGGGGGGTAATGTACCTAGCTATGTTGGAGCAAGTGGGGTTACCTCATGAAGGTTTTCTTTTTAAATATGTAGATCAGAAATTCTTCAAGAAAGTAAGACTGAAAGTCCTAGAGAGCGTGGTTCGTATGTGGGTCGGATTGCACTTGTGATGTTTTTCCGGTGTGGCATGACAGATAACCCGAGTTGGCCTTTTGTGCTTCTAGGCACTATTTTCACTTAAATCTTTAAGATTGCATAGCTCCAGTTGTACTTATTGATTTTTTGTTGTTTTGGTCTGAAATAATTTATTAAGTTTTACTCAATTTTTTAAAATTGGTATGGGATTTTCTTGTGTTGTGCTTTCACTTAATTACTGTTTGAAGTGCTGCATAAATACTTTACACATTGCCTCTAAGTTAAGCCTGACTGACTGCTTTGGGCCAAGCCACCAGAGGGTTAAGCACAGGTTAATTTGGGGTTTGCTTGGGGTTCACCCTGAAAGGGATTGTGGTTTCTGCTTCAGCAGGGTTTCACCCCACTCAACCAGTAACCCAATTTTCAACAGTGTGAATATGTGGTGGAGACCAGTGGAGATAGGATTCTCACTAGAAAGGGTGTAACTTATAGTGGACTGGCGTGTCACTACCTTCAAAATGCTCTGACATTATCTGTCAATGCTACTTATACCTACTGCTGTCAACTCCTTGGAGCAACCTTTTGAATGTGTTCAGAGCAAAAGAAATCATGTTTGGAAGGGTTCAAACATGCTACATTAGTCTTCTAGCAGCTGTTGGTCACATTTTCCTCCACTGTTTACACCATGGGAAAGGTATGTATGCGATCAATAAGTTAATACATCAGTTGATGCCCTCACAGCTTGACTCCGGCTGAACACCTATGAAGAACTGGTTTGTTTACTAGTTTTTTTGCGCAGTAACTTGCCCAGATAATAGCACTCTGACTTTAAAACCCTTCTAACTTCTTTTTCCCATTAATCAGCAGGGCTGTTTTTTAAGATATTGTATGTTGAGAAGATAAAAGCAGGATTTAACAGAGACAGGAATCTCTCATGTGCAATGGCCTAGGTGCCAATGTAGGGGTGGAAATATCCTTTGTGAAAATAAGTTGCTGTTGAGGTATTGTGGTGGGATGAACATTAATAACACTTTATTACACACTTTGCTCTTTCTCGTTTTTCATAGGTGATATGGTTCAGGAGGAAACTTTCATGACTCCCACTGGATTGTTTCTCATTTTCATGAGTCTTTTGTACATAGTAACAGCGATGCTGCACCCAAAGGAGTTCCATCTGCTGATCTATGGTCTGCTGTACATTATCTGTGTTCCCAGTGGCTATCTCCTAATGACCATCTACTCAATGGCTAACTTGCACGTGGTCTCCTGGGGCACCCGGGAGACCTCTACACCAATCGAAGAGAAGAAAGAGGAGCAAGATGAGTCTACCACACAGGCATGGTACCAGAAGAAATGGCGATGCCTCTGTTGGGACATCGAGATGCAGGTTCACAATAACAACTGTAAAATGATGCCCAGGACAAAGAAACCACAAATAGCGCAATTCGAAGATGCTGCACCACAAGAAAGGTAAAGAAACAATAGTTTACCTTTGAGACATTCATTATGAGGAACTTCCAATTTGATTAGATTTTGAACGTTTTGTTATTTCCATGATTTGACAGTATAACCGAGTCTGGGCAGGATATGTTTACCCAGAGTAGAATTCCTCTCTGTGAAAAATCCACAGCAAAAACTTAATCCCATCAGAAACCACACATTATACCGAAAAGCCATTTTCCTCATGTAAGTCAGAAGATTTCCATCTTTCAACTTCTACTGTCAAAGAATGGAGCATCTAGTACACAGTAAGAGTTAGTTGGGAGCTCAGACTGTATAAGCTCCCTTTTGGGAAAGGACATCATGAAGCCCATGAAAAGAACTTAAGGTGTCCTGGTGGGAAAGATTAATCATGGCAGAGTCAATGGGTTATAATGGTGTGTGGGGTAAGACTGTTAGGGGCATAAGAACTGGGTGGTAAGGAAGCTTGTAGTTGGATGTATGTGAAATGGTACTGACTGGTGGGATAGGGTGGGCGTGAGCATGTTGTCTGGATGTGTGATTGAGTGGTGACTGGATATGTGTCTCCATACCTACTGGATGGTGACTAAGAAACTGGAGAGCTAAGAAAGGGTGACTGGATGAAGATAAAGTTGCTTACATGTTGTGTGTCTCAGAGAGACTGGTGGTGGGTGTAGGTCTCAAAGTAGTAATAGGTTGTAAAGGTTGTTTAATGAATAGTGTTAGTTTAATTTTATATCCCCAAAACAGATTTAGGGACCGAAAATGGCTACCTCAACTAATGACTAGATTGTTAACTTTACACTCCAACTCTGAGCAGGCAGTGTGGCTAGGATGTTTGCCTCAGAACATATTAATGACGGTATTGACTTCCAGCCTGGCAGGAGGCGGTGGGTTGCAGAGGAAGAACCATACCCACTTCTGTAGCTTGGACCCTGATTGGCAGGAAATTAATATCCTACCACAAGGAAGCCCCTCCACAGAGTGCAGGATCAACTCAGTCCCTGATTTTATAGGGGCAGGACTTCATCAGAATCTGAGCATGAACAGACAAAAAACAATCAGATAACTTGTCACCTGTTACCTCAGGATTCAGCTGATGCGATGTCCTCAATTAATATTTCTAACATTGCATATAGCTTTCCCATCTGAAGGCACTCCTCTTAGGTATTCCATTTAATTGTATCCTCTTTTAGCATAGCTTTTTAAGAGATTGGTGACAAGATCTGAAAGTCTCCTCAGAGGAAAAAGGCAAAAGAAGACACTTTGGAAGGGGCTCTGGCTTTAAGTTTTTGAGGACCCACTGTCAATAGATACAGAAGCTGTTAACGGAGCCAGGTCTCATCTTTCCAGAGATGGCTCACTGCTGTGCTTTTCAGCAACTTTTTAAAGCATACCCAGGGCGCCTGGAATATTGTGATTTTACGGCTGCAGCATTTTCCACATATTTATGGATTGGCAGCGTTTGCCTCTTAATCCATCATCTGCTGCATAATCTGCAGTTTTCAGCAAAAAAACATTTTTGTTTCTAGCTCCAATGGATCTAAAGTTACTGAAAACCGCTGCAAAATGTGTTGTCATGCAGTGGAAGGTCCTTCGTTAAGGTTGACTAGTCACCTTTCTGTTGCTTATTTTTCTATTTTGGTGTCAGTGGTACTAAAGAGGTGAAACCTTTGCCCAGAAGTGTTCTGTTAACATGTAAAAGTGTCAAAATAATGAGGTAATGCTAACACAAAATGTGACACATTACACTGCATCATTTTCCTTTTTTTACTGCATAATTTGGTCCTCCACTGCAGCAAAAATCTAGTGACACTGAGCATACACCAAGAAGGGCTATTATGGCTACGAGAGTGCTCCAACCCCCCACACTTCTAAGTGACTGGGAAATGAAGTCTGCAGAATCATTTACCTTGCTGATGAACCTTACACTCAACCTTGCACCAAATACTGTGGTAACCTGCCTCTACAATAAGATATGTGATCATACTTTTGTTCAGTGTCATTGAGGGCCTGTTGTAAGGCACGCTCTACACGTCTGATCCTTCATGCGGAACACCAGAGAAGCAAAGTCCAGAAGTCGCAAGCTGCACTGGACTCCTTAGTTGCTTTCCACCCTTGTTGATTAGGGCAAACAGTTTTTTCAACCTTCAAATACTCTAGTCCAACACAGCTCTTCTACTCCATCTTCAAACAGACACCAAATCTGCCCAGGCCAATGATGCCAATTTACAAGATTATCAGTGTGGCCAGCCCCCTAGAAGGGAAAGTACTCCTGTGCAGTACAGAGGGGATTGGAAAATAGGCTAATGATGTACATTTTTATCCTGTTGCTGTTCCACTAGTTTGTTACCAACACTTTAAGCTGAGATAATAAACATAGTTGTCTCTTTTTCTCATGGTGTAGCAGTAATGGGTCTTTTAAAGAAAGTATCTGGCAGACACCGGTTGCTTGGATAAGTGTCCCCAATGCCATTTTCCCAGCTGATCTCCCATACCCTTCTTAGGGCAACTCTCTTTTCTAGTGAGGTCTGTTGCCCTCAAATGCAGCAGGAGACGAACCCCACTCAAACTCCCCTAGGGGAGCTGTATAGGTTGTCTTTTTTGGTTGTCCTTTCACTCCACAACACAGAGCGCCATTACATCATTGAGTTGCCACTAACATTGTCAGGACATCTCTTGAACGAATAGGAAATAATGCAGTCATAAGTCAATTATTATTATTATTATTATTATTTATTAAGCGCAACATTCATCCCAAGGGACATCACGGCGCTAGGACAGTCATTATTCCGGTATGGCGCTGCAGATTATTCTGGCAGTTAAGGGCTTGAGATTCCAGTCAAAATAATACGTGTTTTGGTTATGTTTTAGGGAACAGCCATGTTTTCAATTTCTTCCTAAAGGACAGATGTTCCTCAGTTAGGCGAAGATCTAGGGGTAGCTCATTCCAATGGACGGCCGCCAGATTGGAAAAAGACCGTCCGCCGGCTCTAACTTGTTTGATCCTTTTAGTCTTGGCTTTGGCCTGATGACGGGATCTCAGATTTCGTGTAGGCATATAAATGAAGAGAACAACTGCCTTTTTAGAGACTCCCAAAACCCATCCACGCAGAGGCAAATGGCTCTGAAATGGTTAACCCAAATCACTGCTAAAGCATTCCACTGTTGGAACTATCTCACTGTTTGCAATATCATAGCAACAACGTTGAGACAATAACCTTTAGAGTGAAATCAAAATTAAAAATGCAATGCAGCCCCAGTCTGAATACAATGCTTAAAATACAACACCAGTCTAAACAGAATGCAGAAATAAGATTATAAATCAAGGAGTACAAAACTGTGTTGCCCCTCTTCTATGACTAGAATCATAAACAAACATTGGCAAAGCCAAAAGGTCTTGCTTTAAAAGATTGTTGCATGGGAATGTCAAGCATTGCAAGTAAATAGCATGGAAATTGATATGTATTTGTGGGGAAGCAAAGAACAGTACAATAATATTTGGGGTAGTTTTAAAGGTCAGGTGAAAGTTGTACTGACACAAAAGACCTGAAAATCCATGTAGGTTAGCAACTGCTGCTGCAAGAGAAAAACACCATAAATTATTTA
This sequence comes from Calotriton arnoldi, assembly GCA_963921515.1. Lineage (NCBI taxonomy): Eukaryota > Metazoa > Chordata > Amphibia > Caudata > Salamandridae > Calotriton > Calotriton arnoldi. The sequence continues at coordinate 339,654 of CAWUFW010008460.1, read as the reverse complement.
GTTATCTAAGGCACTTTAATAACATTACAATGTCATGTGTGTGCCCCTGAAATTGCAACATTAGACAGCTGGATCAATAAACAAAATGATAACTGCTTTGTGACAGTAAAGCACTTTTTTGTGGAAGCACGCAACTTCAGCCGAATCAGAACACATGTATGTATGTATGTATGTAGCGAATTTATAAAGCGCAGGAATCGCCCCTGAAGGGGTATCTCCGCGCTGCCGAAGAGCGAGAGTCAGACAGGCACGAGCTACCGCAATTTAGACTTTGAATAATTCTGTCTTCAGGAGTTTCCTGAAGCGAATGAGGCTGGGGCATTTGCGTAAGTCCTCCGGCAAGGTGTTCCAGTATTTTGGAGCCAGATAGGCCACAGTTTTGCCTCCTGATCGGATTTTCCTAAAGCGAGGGACCACAAGCAGCCCCTTGCCTTCCGATCTAAGATGACGATTCGGGCAGTAAACTTTGAACTTTTCTGCGAGATAGCTTGGGCTCGCACCATAAAGAGCTTTATGGGCTAGACAACAAAGCTTACATTTTATTCTCTGGCGAATAGGGAGCCAGTGGAGAAGTTTCAACAATGGCCCAGGGGAGGTGCGAGGTGGTTTCTTGAGGGCTAGGCGTGCGGCCACATTCTGGACAATCAGCAATCTGCTAAGCAGTGATTCGTTCACGGCTGCCAGTAAAGCATTGCAGCAGTCCAGGCGACCAATGATCAAAGCCTGAATTAAGGTTCTGCGTACAGAAAGGGGCAGCCATAGAAACACTCTACGCAGAAGACTCAACATATGGTAACAGGTCCCTACAGTGGCCAAGATTTGGTCCTTCATAGATAACTGTGCATCCAGCCGGTCCCCTAGATTTTTTGCCACATAGGTTGGAGAGGGAGCAGGGCCCAGCACTGTCGGCCACCACTCTGGGGACCAGGTGGTTTGTGCAGTGCCAAACAGCAAGATTTCTGTTTTTGTTGCATTTAGCTGTAAGAAATGTTCCGTCATCCATTCTGATATGGCTAACATGCCCTTAGCAAAGCGCTGATCAACTGACTCCATGTCTTTATCAAATGACAGGAGTAGTTGCGTATCGTCCGCATAGGAGAACGGCGTAAAGCCGTACTCCCGGATGACATAATCCTGGCTCCCAGCATGTGGGTGGAGCCAAAGTCCATTTTCTGATGATTGTCACAGAATTGTCTGGCGACATCTACGTTGCCCAGCCAGACCATAAAAAGTAGAAATGAGCAAGAGAAACAAGTAAGTCTCCAGGCTAGCCGAGAATCAAAGAGCATATTGGGCAACTTGGAAATGGCTCAATATATTTACATTTTGAAAAGAAGTGTGGTAGTAAGAATTTTTATTTTCAAAACACTGCAATAGACATTGAACTTTTGCCCACTCCTTTTTATTTAGGACTCACACTAATAGTATGGTCTCGCCAATCATTGATTATATCTAAATATTTGAACTGGTTTTGCACAGGTTGTAGCAGTCACAAACAAAACATATACACCATTACATTTAAGGTTGATACAATACTCTATAGGAATGACCATTTTTTTATTGGTACTAAATGTACGTAGAGCATTTTGCACCAAACTTTGAAAAAAAATAAGTAGTGCAAAGCAGTGCAATGAAGAGAGCAAAGTTATAATGGGAGAGGGGCCCAAAAAAAGGGTTTAAAGTTTTTTCCTTCAAACTTTTATTGAGATTGACGATGTAGCATAGGTACAAAAACAGAGACATTTCTTGATTGTATAAATCCTATGTACATACAAATTTTGTGGAACCTGGGAAACTATCAGTTGAAGTTGGAGCAATGGCGTAACTCAAAATAAAGCCCCCCCCTGCTGAATGTGAAGAGGGCCTCTTGAGTCTCCCATATCTCACAGATATTCATTTGGCTTCTGCTAAATGGGGGCCCCCTGATGGGTTTCACCCCTGAGTTATGCATTACACATCTTAGTTGGAGTCATTGCAGATTTATAAATACATGAATGGAGGAAGAGAATTGCATAACTAGTGACTGAACAGCAAATTAGGATTGTGTGCAGGGCAGAAATGTACCATGCAATATAAACAAATACTGATTAAAGTGAACAACAAAAGGGCTAGATTTATCTTAGAGAGAAGTCAGAAAAGGATAGAAAGGAGAATTAGGAAGAGATAAGGGTTTCAATTTTAGAAACTTCTCACAGACAAATTTAGCCATCAATAGAAAGAAAAAAGGCTTAATTAAATTACACAATATTCAACAGGTTTTGATCAGTGCTTTTATGCTGCCATTGCTCATGTGTGCTTTGGTGCATACATCCCTTAGATACTCAAGAACATCTGGAACATTTTAAAAATGCAAAAAAGCATTCTTATTGGCTGAATTTCCCTAATGTTCGCGAACATAATTGACAGTGATTAGCTGGAACCCATGTGAAATATTTTCAGTGTGCAGCCATTTTGTTTGGCTCACATTTGATTTTGAACTTCAACGTGTTCTCAGATCAAATTAAAGAAAATATCAAAAATGGTTTATTTAATCCTAAAAAAAATACCAAAAAAAATACTAAGGATGGTAAAGCATGTTAATTGTTTGTTTAAAAAAATCCCTCCTAATGTTCACAAACAGCAGTAGCTGCTGCTGGAGCATGAATTAGTGGTTGAGCATCGGGCCCATCCTCTTCTACATATCTCTACCTGCCATGCTGACCTGTCTTGGATCAGGGGAATGGGGGGTTACAATACACTCTGGTCTTGCTAAAAAGCCAGGCTAGGAAGCCTAATCCTCTTAGGTCTTGCCAAGTGGCCATGGATGGTTTTATTGTGTCCTTTCCTAAGGAATTCCTCTCACCTTGCCAAAAGTTGAGGGTTCTTTCCTCTTACTTCCACATCCCTGACTTTGTATAAAGGAAGGTTCTCTGTGTCCCCACCCACAGGCTGCCCTATCCTGAAATACCACTAAGCCTCATCTAAGGGCTAGGGAGGGATGGCTAAGCATGGTGTGCTCTAACATAAAATTCCATGGAACATTATCCAAGGACCACAGTGGCTGCTCTCATGCCTCTGGCCCTACCACTTCAGTCCCCCGTGTTTGCCTAATGGCAGTGTATGTTCCAGACTCCAGTAACACCCTCAACGTAGCATCCTCGTTAGGATTGCCAAGGGACAGGGTGGGCAGTCCTTCTGCTCAATGAGCCCTCCTCAGGGACAATTTTACCTTGCCCAGAGGAGGGAGTCCCCCAATGTATCCCACTTTTCTGGACCTCCTTTTCCGTCACATTTTTTAAGGTGTAGGCAGGGGCAGTTACTCCATTAGGGCTCTGGGGCTACACACCTCAGAAATTCCTACATGTTCAGCTAAAAATAAGTTAAATAGATTGATTCATCTAGAGATACTATTGTATCTCTGAACAAATCGATGTATTTAAGCCTGGGCAGTCTTTCCCAGGCTGCCTGCCCTTCCTCGTACTGAGGCTAGAGACAGAAGCCCGGCAGTAAATCAACTTTCTACAATGTGACGTACGATGCAGGGCTTACCTTTCTAAAGCCCTTCATTGCCATTGTAGTCTATGGTGGTATCACTGTAGGCCAGTGATGCTGTCAGCGTAATGGTTTTGGGCGTCAGTGTCTGCATCCCTGCGAGAGGCCAGACGTCTGTCATTCACAGGCAGAGATCCCGCCCTTTCTCATTCATCACATGGTAGGACTGGATGCAAGTGTGCATTATTTGGCGCCTTGTCCTCAAAAATGGCAAGTCTTATAATGCTAATCTTGTGTTATGTATATTGTGCTGCGACCCCTGGTCACACTAACCTCCCACAGTGTGACACCCCTGGCACTGACTGCAGGTCACTGGCCCCTTTAGAAGTGGAGCTGCTGTATTTATTCCCCTGCAAAATTGATCCAAAAGACGAGCATGGTTTTTGTTCAAGCACAAAGGGGGCAATATGTCCTTATAGTAAAGACAGTTACATGCTGCACAGCATTAAAACTGGCCCTATCTTCATGCCCTTAACATTAATTCCAAAAACATGGATTGATAGACAATGAATGTTAAAAACGTAATGCATGATCAGCGATTTAGTTCCTCTTTTATTTCATGTTTTGCTTAATCTTGCATTCCCCAAGAGAGTTAGCTATTTCATCATGTTGTATTTCTGTATTTTTTGTGCACCGAATTACTCTTTTACAGAGATTACATTTAGTCTCAATTTTAGCTTTCCTTTTTAACTTAGCATCTTTTTCCAATGCTGGTTTGCACATGTTTTCTCCTAACACAAGAATGTGCCCAACAGGCACTTATTCCTGATAGGCATTGTCACCCTGCAGTCTGCACAATTTGTTCCAGGGTCACACATAATAGAATGCGATGCCCTTGTTTAATTTTTGTGCTCGTAGAAGAGTATTCTTTCTCCCCAGAATAACTAAAGACATTGTTGTGCACCTCTGGCACAGTATGATAAGGATGGTGTTTTATTATTTAAACATGCATCCACACTGAATTAGGTGAGAAGCACTTCACACCGAAGTAATCATGGAAAATGCTGAGAGCTGTGTCTGAAATGCAGCTCTGCAGGCCTGACCTTCATCCTGAGAAGGAAGATAGCTGTGCGAGAACAGTGTGTAGGGCTACACACTTAGAGAGTGTGTGTACGTCAATGCACTGAGGCCGGCTTCCAGACACATTATATCAAGGTATGGGGTTAGACCATTCCAACAGGTCTGGCAGAAGGATACTCCTGATATGCTCGCGCTAGTGTAGATATATTAGTGATAGATTAGGAACAATTAAAATGGTTGAATTGTTTGTGTTTTTCACCATTACATTACAAAAGGTCACATTCATTTTTATTTTGTTTTCTTGAAGCATGTGGTGAGTAAGAGATTTTCCCAGAATGACAGGATGTGGAGCAGACTATGAGACTTGAACCTGACTCCCCAGTTCCAAATTCAGCAGCTCTGGCTGTAATGCCACATCCATATATTCATACCCCAAATGGTAGATAATAACTTAACTGTAATGGCTACATCACCATTAACTCCTCAGAATTACATACATTATTTAGCACGGACAATAACACATTACACCATGTATAATATCAACTCTAGCTTTTAAAGTCTTTGCTCACCCTCAGTCCCTGTTCACTGTGTGGCTCAGTTGCTTTTCCCACCCACTGCGATCTGACTGAAATGAGGCCAGTAAAAAGAACCAACGCATTTTGAAAATATTGATATTAATAAAGTGTAGCTCTTTCACTGAGTTCTCTCTCTCAGCAGCCAACTAGACCACGATGTTGTTGTGTGGAAGTCAGAAGAGGTTTATCAAAATTGTATATGTACAATTTGGTATCAGGATATCTTTTTTTAAAGGCTGAAATATTAAAAAATTCACATCTTTCTTTTCTTTCAGTCAAGAAACAGAGGCAGCTGTCTTACAGGAAAATCCTATTCAATCAAAAGAAAGTAAGTGCCGCTAGTGGAGTCCTTATGCAAAAGTGTGTATTAGAAAATTGTAATTCTTTTAGGAGCTAGACTACATCTGACCATGCAATTTCCTCATGAAAAACAAACATAATGCAAGGCTTTTATGAACCTGTATCAGTTCTGCTACACTGTAGCTATTAGTGAATGGGAGTCTGTTAGAGGTGTACATGGGAACTTCCCAGGTGTCTGACTGTGGTGGGCAAAATACAGTGAGGAAGATAGAGTAACTTAGGTGCTTATTATGAGTCACTCTCAAAATCCAGAGCTAAACATAAGGTTTTACAAGAGCAAATGTGGAATAATGTGCTATTGCCCCTTTACAGTACGTTTTCCTAAATTTTTCCAGGGAAATTAACTGTGTGCCTCCCCCCGCCTAGATGTGCCAATATGCCAACTAGGTCAGCACGTTTGGTATTGTAGAAATAGTTTAATCTATTAAGACAGGTGTGTCCACCTTGAAAAGTTTAAGAGGTCTTGCTGATGGGCCAGAGAAACATTCTAAAAAACATTTGGGGCTCACATTTTAGAGCAGGAGTGTCCAACATAGGTCTGAAGGTCCAGATCATTTTCAGAATAACCGCTAACAATGTAAATGATTTCCATTTAGAGTCATTGCACGTAAATGTATCTTTGATTGATATTCTGAAAATTATGGATTGCTTCACTCGTCTTGGGATTATGTTCTACACCCCTGACTGAAAGCATAAGGCATCCTTGAAATGTTTTGTATTGCAGCTTCAGCAGGATATCCAATGTGGATATTCTGCTCTAATGTCCTACAACCAGAAGCAATCCGTCCATAATGGTGGAGGGGCCACGCCCCGTATCTTTTGGACATAAAGAGTGTCTATCAGGCTGAGAAAATATCAGCCTGACAGACACTCTTTATTTTCAGGTCAGGCAGTCAGGAGCTAGACATGCCTAAATGTGCAAGTTCCTGGCTGCCTGAGCTAAACTTTGCTAGGCTGAGGATGTCACAGTTCCTGTGGGCGTTGCCTTTTCAGCTCAGGAAAGTTCATTGAGGGCCTCCCTCTCATGATGAGGGAGAGCGTCAGTGATAGCCTTGTACCTGGGCGCTTCAGTTTTAAGCCCTGAAGTGCCCAGGGCTTTGAGGTCCAAGTGTCTGTCACTGACACCTTGTCACAGAGTGGGGTGGGGTTAGCAGTCTCATTGACCCCATCACACTCTGTGACAAGGTAGGCATTGCTGCCTTTCCTCATTGGCTGGCCATAGGAAGGCAGTAGTCACAGCCCTCGTGGCACCTCTGAGGCTTCCCTCGCTGAGAGCTGCAGCAGGTAAGTGTTGCTCTTTAATTGACTGCTTGGTGCATACATGTGTGTATGAATGTATGTGTATTTGTGAGTGAGTGTGTGTTGTGAATGGGTGTGTGTGTGTGTGTCTGCATGTGAATGCATAGGTGTGAGTGTGCATGTGTTGTGCGACCCCCCACTCCCATCTAAGCTGCTCTTACCAGCCACCACTGCCCACAACATAAAATACAAAAACAATTTCAGCTTTTTTTGCTTGTACGGTATGGACACTCGACGTAAATCTCCCAGTCACATAATGTTTTCTATCACTGCAATTCCTTTCATGGTGAACACAGATAATTAAAGTAGAACGCAGAATAAAACACCTGTAACAATTATTTTTTATAATAGTCGTATTTTTTTATACTCTATGATTTTGTTTTCTGTAGGTTGGATTGGACAACTCAATCAGAAGTCAAGATGCAGTGTATTTCAAGAAGAGAACCTTCCTGATGTGAGTTAATTTGTTTACATTTATTGGGAATTTGTGAACCTAAATGGGAAAAAAGGGAGGCATCTGAAAGTAACAGGGTCAGGAGCACATATATTGCCATGGCATTGTTAATATGCAGTTATCACTTTAATTCATTTATTTAAATAAAAGTGTAGTCAAATAATTAGTACAAAAATGTAACTTTACAGATATTTTATGTCTATGTAATTGAACATCAAGAATCTAGGCAGGTGGCATAAAAAACATAAAAATTGCACATAATGCACTCTAATTTAATGTGGAAAGCAGGGGCGTAACAAAGGCCCCCACAGGCCCCGCGGTGCAGTGGACCGCCAGGCTTACCCATACTGGAGGGGGCCCCTCAGTCCCTACTGATGTGAGGGCCCCTTCAGCATATCTTGCAGGGGGCCCCCGCACGTTTTGTTACGCCACTGGTGGAAAGGTGAGTAAATATTTTCTTGAGATTGATTTTTTAATTACAAGAAAGAAGGACAAATATTAATGAGAGCAGCTCACTCATTACAAAAATTAGAAAACGGTTCATGTAACAAGACATTGAGATGGAGCACAAGGGGACAGGTGAGAAAGCCATGACCAGCCGCATGGAAGTTACTGGCTGGTTGACGACATAAGTAAGTCATGTGTGTTAGGAGCAAACATATGCTCTTCCATGAAACTGTGCTACAGTGTACATGATATTCTTGCTAGGAGTAGGTTGTGATGGACACACCATGTCTCCACTGATCATATAGTATTCATACTGGCTCTGCCATTGGGAGGGTCATCTTCTGCATCAGCTTCACCCACCCTCAGACTAGGCTTGTGAAATGAAAAAGACGGAAGATGTGACAGATTTCCACACTAAAATAAGGAGTCTCATTTGGGTAGATCAATCCCACTCAGACATCTCGAACAAAACACTTCATAGTATGAACAATGCAATTCCACCCATGAACACACACATCTACAATGATCATGTATACTCACTCCCGTAAATACCCATGTTTCCTTTCAGCAGAGGAAGGGTCGTTTACTTTGCACCACAAAAACATATGGGAATCTACTGCTTCAAACAGCCCTTTTTTAACAAAACTAGACATCTTTACAGGGACATTGGTGGTGGATTGTAAAAAACAAGACTTAATACTGTGGTCTATTTATGGGATGTTAATCTCTTACTCCTTTGCAGGGTTGACATAAAATGTAGGATGCCGGGGGCGTGGCTTGGCATCGGCCAAGATGGCGGCATAGTTTGTGTGCTCCGCCAGGGCCCGGGATAAAAGCCTAAATATCCGTACATGCTCCTGCGGCTGGAGGACTGAAACTACCGGCAGTGTCCCGTGGCGGTGTCCCGGGGCTGTGGGTGTGTTTTCGTCCCCCGATGAGGCAGCGGTCCGAGTGTAGCGGAGAAGGGCCTGCTCCCTGCACGGTGACGAAAGCGGAGGCGACGTGGGGCGGAGTCGCGTAATCACATGGCCTGGACCCGAAGCGCGCGGCCCGGGATCATAGACATCGAGATCCGCTGCGCTAGGCTGCTAGTCGGCGCTCCACAACGATCCTGTGTTGCTGTCCCATTGGGGTGGCGCCTTCCGGGGGTCATCAGCAGAGAGCTCCCTAGTGCTGGAGGAGACCGCTCAGACACTCTGCGAGGCGAGCCTGTCCGCGACTAGAGAAGCGTGCCAGTGCGGCCCTGGGAGGGGAGGCCAAGATAGAAGTTGTCGGCGGGGGCGGTATCCCTAGCCGGCCTGAAGGTGTACACAAGAGAAGCTACGGACTGTGTCCTCCCACGGCGCTGGCCCAGGGCCCAGGCCTGCTGAAGATCTGCGTAGGCCTGCATCATTAGCAGAGGGGTGAAGTACTGCGTCTGCGGGGCCTACATCGTCAACAGCAAGCGAAGGGGGCACTGTACCTGGGATCTGCGGCACCCCTGGACGAGATACTCGACGCTCCACCTTGCTCGCCCCTCTGCCGGGTAACATCCTGCAAGTGGACTGACCTGTTGTCCAGGTGGATCAAGAGCAAGTGGGTCCTGGTAGGTCCTGATCTCGGCCGCGCCGAGGGCCAATTAGAGGGATCCCTTCCAGGTGGCGCCCACGGGACCTGGATGGCAGGGGGCTCCGGCACTCATTGATGCACGAGGTGGGGTGCGACAATAGTCTTGGTGTGCTACTGCATCTCCTCAGAGTTCTCAGCAGGCCATAGTGGTGGTGCGGAGTCGGCCGTCCCCACGGCGTGCAGCAGGTTGGAGGTGCCTTGGTCCTTGATGAGAGAGCCCCTAAGAACGGACATATAACCAGTGACTGAATTTGTGGAAACTTTAGGGAGGGGGCTGGCTGGGGGAGAAGTCAAATTGCTACTATCAACAGTGTGAACCCGATCATGACTAAGCCAAAGGGGCCAATGCAGTTGTGCAATCAAATAAATTGGACAAATGTGCTGTCCCGCGCCAACTGGCGTATGAGGAGGGGGCGTCTGGCAACAAAGAGGCCGGGGAAGAGCCATCTCTGGGAGCAATTATGTCGGCCATCCAATCCCTAGGTACGACCCTGGGGACAAAGATTGATAAGGTCACGATCGAAATGAACCTGATGAGAGCGGACATGCGCAAGACCTGGGACCGGGTGACAGCGGCTGAAGGGAACATAGGGGAGCTCATGTCTACGACGCGCAAATTAGGAGAACGTGTACAAAAGTTGGCACACCAACATAATCTGATGGCCCTGAGGCTGGACGACCAGAAAGGGAGGGCCTGCCGCAATAACATCAGGGTGGTCGGGGTCCCGGAGGGGGCAGAGGGCCCAAGCATGGACCTCTTCATTGAAGACCTCATCTTGAACCATCTTAAGCCGAAGAGGCTATCCACCTTCTTTACGGTGGAAAGAGCCCACAGGGCTCCGATCCCCATGCTGAAGCCGGGGGCCCCTCCTCGTACGATTATAGTCCGGATCCTGAATTTCAGAGACCGCAACGCCATCTTGCAGGCGGCTAGTGTGTGCGGTGATCTCCCTTATGAGAACTCGATCATAAGTTTCTTCCCGGATTTTACTCTGAAGGTGCAGCAGGAGAGGCGCACATTCCATGGAGTGAAACGCACTCTTAGAGAGAAAGGGTTAAAATATATGATGCTCTTCCCAGCCAAGCTTAAGGTCATTGACGACGACAAATCCTTGTTCTTTACTACGCCTGCGGAGGTCCAGCAATGGTTGGAGGGGGGCGCCCCCGAACACACAGTCGCCGCAAAGATGTGGACTGGCGTGGGAGTAGATACCGCAATCTCGAATCACCAACCCGACATGGAGCTCAAGAGCGGTCGGTGTCTCGATCTAGAAGCTCCCGCTCTGGGAGCTCCACGGGCAGAGAGCCGAATCCTGGAAAGTAGGGGACATGGTATTTCTTATGAAGATGAACATACGATCTATGAGGGACTTAAGTTACAGCTTTGAATCTACTGAAGGGGTGATGTGAATTGATACAAGGGACAATCAAGTTCGGGACACTGTCAAATGGGACACGGTCACGAATATTCCAGCCGCTATACATGCTGTTGGGTGGAATTGTGGGCCCGGGGGAAGGCGCTTCTGAGTGGTGGTGCCAGTCAGCCCTACACTAGTTATATGTCTTACTGGGTGACAGGCGCTCTGCTATTTGGGATGTGGGTAGTTCTAGACCTACAAGGCAGGGTTGCAGGGAGGGGGGTGTTATTGGGGGTTTTTGCATTTATTATGTTTTTTGTTTGATTGCTGTTGCTTCAGAACATGTGCTCCAACAAACGTGGTTTGAGATTTGCGACTATGGGGCGGGTACTGCTGCACGTAACGGGGAGGGACCTGGTTGCGGGGCTGTGTGGTTCGGGGGATAGGACAACACAAACTCGATATATGGCTACACGACACGTTAGAAAGTTGATGATCCTCTCTTGGAATGTGAACGGTCTGGGGGATATAATCAAATGCACTATGGTACTACAGTATTTACATAGACACTCACCAGACGTTGTGCTCCTCCAAGAGACACACCTTAAAGGCAACAACTACTTAGCCCTGAATCGATATGGCTATACACTCCAGGCACACGCCGGCTTCACATAGGGATCCAGGGGCACGGCCATACTCATTAAAAACACGATACCCTTGGTGATACAGATTACATGGTGTGACCACATGGGACGATACTCGGCTCTGTCAGGAACCTGGGAGGGACAAATCTTGAATCTGTGTTCTGTGTATATTCCCCCGCGACTGCACGAGCTTACCTTACCGGACCTTAGCAAACTAATACTGGAATTCCCGCGCGGAACTCTGATTTTGGGGGGAGACATGAATGACACGATGGCTCCAGGCATGGACAGGGAAGTTCTCCCTCCCGCATCACAGGGGTCCCGACTACTGCACACATTTGCGAGGGCACTGGGACTGGTGGACCTTTGGAGGTCCCACAACCCCAGGACGAGACACTATACTCATATCTCAGCAGCTCATGGAAGTGGTGCACGACTGGATTATATTTTTACACACACTACCTCGGCGGGTCTCTTCCAGAGAGGGTGCCACAAGGCGCAGGGGATATCAGACCACTCACCGGTTGAAATACAGTTGCAGGGGCTGGAGCGGGATGGGTCTCTACCTTCACGACTAGATCCTTTCCTATTCCGGGATCAGGAGTTTCGAGAGCGCTTTGAGGAGCGCACTGACCAATATTTCACCGAAAATGTCGGCTCGGTGGGATCCGGCTGTACTCTCTGGGAAGCGTATAAGGTGGTGGCTAGGGGTTTCGTACAGGCGGCAAGTGGTGCCCAACGTAAGGAAAAACGCGCTCAGTGCAAACAGCTTGAGCAAGAGATACTACATTTGGAACGAACTCTGAGCGCCAATCCTGGGGGAGTCGGCGCACTCAAACACACTCTCAAACTCAAGCAAAAAACCCTCCGGTGTGAGAAGGTGGCCTGGTATATGCTGTCCACTAATTAAAGTGGGCACCTTGTACCAGTCCACACGACCCTTATGATGTATGAGGTCAAAGATAACCTTTAGAAAGCTATCCTAGTGGTAGCTGTGGAGAGCAGCCTTCAGGCTTAATCTTGAAGGAATGTAAAGCAGCTTGTTTTACCAGAGTATCACCTCCTGAATGACTAAATGAAAGGAGAACCACACAGTAGTGATATAAAAATATGTATTTATTAATATAACCCTCTCTACTAATCTCTACATGAGATTAGAACACAAAGCACACAATACTGAATCAATAGAACATTCGTAAGTAGCACAATACACAGCGGGCTCCAGGGGGAGACCGAACCATATACTAAAAAAATGGTATAACAATCACGACTTGACTAGAAACAGTGCCTAGAGCATGTAGATTCGCTGGGACCCCAAGGAACCACCCAAGGTAGTGACACAGGGTGTCCACGGAGGACGGGTGCAGTGAGGAAACGCAACCGCGTGCTCCGTGCAACTCTATGGGAAAGTCGCGGTTGTAAAGTTACAGTTTAAGGACACTTCTACGAGGACTTCGAGCAAACCCGTTGGAACATAAGAGGTTTTAGAGCCAACACACCAGTGAGTACTGAGGTACCCGTGTTAACTATCCCAGAGGACACGGGTGCATAGGGGTCAAGTGGTGTCGGAAACCTTTGTCGTTTTCAATGGAGAGTTGCGAAGAAGTACTGCTGCCAGGAAGGCGAAGAGTGTCCGGTGGAATCCAAGCCTGGATTCTAGGTGAGAGGAACCTTAAAGCAGAGGGGACAGAGTCTGGGTCACTTCAGGTGACCAGGGGCTCGGTAGACGAATGCCCACCGATGTCGGGTGCTTCAGGTGTGAAGAAAGGATGCTTGACTCTGCAGCCACAAGGACCAGGAGACGTCGAGGATGACCAGGAGCCGGAGGTGAGCTGTCGCACAAAGGATGTTGAGTGCTATGGGGTCGGTGTCCGGCTGGAGCACCAACAAGCCTTGGCAAATGCAACCCACGCAGGAAGGACAAACAGGTTACGGTGTAGACCAGCAAGGTCCAGGGGACTCTCCAAGCAATGGGGAGTCAGGGCACGTCTGGAGCAACCAGGGAAGCCCAAGAACAAACAAGGTGACCCTCACCAGGACCCACAGGCCAACGGACCAGGCATTAAAGGAGACCTCAAGCGAATTCACAAAGCACCAGCCCACAGAGCACTCTGTAAGTGGAGGCCGGATATCTTCAGTGCAAATGCTGCTTGGGGTAAGGACTACTTTGAGTCCAAAGCACAAGCTCAGGGATTGCCAACAAGCATATGCTCGTGCAAATGTACGCGGTGCACAGGGGTTCGGGTTGCACGGTCCCCACAAGGGATACTGATCTCAGAATCACTGAGAGGTCAGATCAACCTCAGGGACCTTCGGGAATCTACCTCCTGTGTTGCTGAAATCTTTGGAGTCCGCAGGAGCTCTGGAGATGCAAGCCGGTCAGATGCACTTAGGTGCCTGCTGCTGCAGGGGAGTAACTCCTTTACTCCAAGGGAGATTCTTCAGTCGTCCAGCATCGTGCAGACAGTCGAAGTACTTGGTTTCTTCTTAGCAGAATCTTGTCCAGGTAAAATCTAAAGTCCTGTAGCCAGGTATCCCACTTTATACCCAAGGAAAGGGTTGGAAAGATTCTGTGGACCCTCCTAGGGGAGTGGCAGGACAGAGAGGTGGCTACACCCATGTCCTTTGTCCAGTTTCACACCAGAGCAGGAGCCAATGGCTCCCAGAACTGGTTTGAGCTGGACTATACACAGGGACACCAAATGTGCCCCCAGTGCAGACTTTCTGGCACTCTCAGAGCGCACCCACCCAGCCCCAATACACTAAATCCTGTCTGGGAGGTGGTCACACCTCCCTGTGACAGGATGCTTATTGTCATACCTTCCTCTGCTCGAGCTTGGCTCAGCAGCAGGAGAGCAGAATCGTGTCTGTGGCTGGCAGCGTCCATTTTGTGCTGCCCGGGTCGAGAAAGCTGGTACCGGGTAGACCGGTGACCCACAGTAGTGGTTTCAGAAGGGTGGAATCATACCTCCCACACCAGTTACTGGTGTGGAGGTATGATTGCAAGGTGTTTGACGCCAAACACGACATGTTTCTAAGCAGCCGTTTTAAAGTTAGCATTTACCGCGAGGTTATAATGCAACTTAACCTATATGTTTGACTGCATCACTGACAACCCCGGAGAATGGTCTCCGAAGGCTGCAGAGGGGCTCTGCTCATGCAGGGGCACCCTCTCATGTAAAACCCAGCACCCTGCCTTCAGGATTGATAATGCCTGCCATAGGGGTGACTGATAGGTTTTTAAGTGTAGTGATTTAGATAGATATAGTGAACCTATATCTAAGTAAGTGGTGCAAGCACCAGCTTACACAGGCTGCTGTAGCAGACCTGTTGTGTCATTTTGAATGGCCTCTCATGGGTGGCATAATACATGCTTCAGCCCATGGGAGGCCTCTGGGGTACCTATGCCCTGGGTACATGGTGTACCATATACTAGGTACTTATAAGGGTACCCCAGTATCCAATCTGGAGTGTACCTAAGTACTTTACACAACCAATTTAGGGAGAAAGCAAATAGACTGGGGCCCTGATTAGCAGGATCCCAGTCAGACTAGTCAAAAACCAGCAAAACACCAGGAAAAAAGTGGGGGTAACCATGCAGTCAGATCCTACCTTCCTACATCCGGGATATAGAAGGAAACACTGCTCGGGCACACGCGATCGCCACACAAAGAAAGGTATATGATCTGGGCGATAAGGCCAACAAACTGATCGCATGGCTGGAGAAGAGGGACAGGAGCCGTAATTGGGTCTCCGCGATCAGGACAGCGGAGGGTGTTCAGGGTGGCACAGGTACGGAACTGATGGAAATCTTTGCCAAATATTATGAGAATATTTATCAGTCCCAATCTACGCGGGGGAGACAGACTGTGTTGAGTTCCTAAGGGACATCTCCTTGCTGGCTTTTGGATCGAAGGATAGAGAGGCGCTGGACTCTGATTTTAATGCGGAAGAAGTAGAAAATGCCATGCAAGACCTCCAATCAGGGGAAGCGGCGGGCCACATTGGGCTCCCCACAGAGATGTTCAAATATGTGGCCGACAAGCTTGCCCCACACATGTTTGATATGTTCCTAGAAGCATTTGACAAGGGTCAACTCCCTGGGGACACGAGAATGGCAACCATAGTGGTCCTCCTCAAGAAAGATAAACCTCATGACCTCTGTAGCTCCTACAGGCCTATATTCCTTTTGAATTATGAAGCCAAAGTTCTGGCCAAGATCATTGTGAATCGTTTGAGCCCTGTCATACAATCCCTGATTCATCCAGATCAATCTGGCTTTATGCCGCATAAGAGCACCAGGCTCAACCTGCGGCGTCTATACGGAATCATGCATATGACCCAAAAGCGGCCAGACGTACCGGCAGCCCTCCTCTCACTTGATGCGAGGATGGCATTCGACAGCATCGAGTGGTCCTACCTCTTTGCTGTCTTGCAGAAGGTGGGCATTGGTCCGAATCTGCGAAAGTGGATTTGGTTGCTATACACCGCTCCGATGGCACGGGTCAGGGTCAACGGAACGGCTTCCAGAGCTTTTGCACTCCACAGTGGGACGCAAGAAGGGTGCCCACTGTCACCGATGTTATTCGCGTTGGCATTGGAACCACTGGCAGCCTGGATAAGAGGAGACCCGACAGTAAAGGGTATTGATGTAGGGGGGGGCTGGGAAGTGCGCATATCCTTGTATGCGGACGATATCCTTCTTTATGCTCACAGGCCCCGACAAACATTTCATAGGCTCATTTACATAATACAGTCCTTTGGCTCCTACTCTGGATACCGCATCAATTGGGACAAATCCTTAGTATTCTCTCTGGCGGGTGATCCTCCAGTATTAACTTCGGCATGCTCGGAGCTGATACAGAAAGACAAGTTTAAGTACTTGGGCATCTGGGTAACAAAGTCAGTGGAGGAGTTCACGCAACTAAACCTGCTGGTGCAGCTCAACAGATTACGGGATGATGCGGCGCACTGGAGGGGGCTCCCGGTCTCCCTTATGGGCAGAGCTGCCCTCTTTAAAATGATGGCTCTCCCACGTTTACTGTATGCTGTCCAGAATACCCCATATCGGATACAGGAAATGTTCTTCCACGCGGTTGAATCCGAACAGCGCAAGTTGTTATGGGGGGCGGCGGGAAGTCCTAGAATTGCGCTCAAGAAACTCCAGAAGGGTGTATATGAGGGGGGGGCTTGCAGTTCCAGACATTAGAAGATATTACTGGGCCTCTCAACTCATTAATATCAATGGATGGGTTTTTTCCCCGCTTGAGGAACCAGCATATAGGGTGGACAGATTGGTGTTAAACAACCGAAGCTATTTAGCTGAACTATACTGGAGGGGGCGGGGTAATGCACATCTCCCGACACATACAAGGACAGTTATTGAGGTCTGGCATAAGGCAACTAAAATGACAGGCTGGGAGAAGAAACTCACAGAGCAGACTCCACTATGGGAGGGAG
The DNA here is from genome assembly GCA_963921515.1 of Calotriton arnoldi. Lineage (NCBI taxonomy): Eukaryota > Metazoa > Chordata > Amphibia > Caudata > Salamandridae > Calotriton > Calotriton arnoldi. Next base: position 322,898 of record CAWUFW010008460.1, on the reverse strand, counting down.
ATTTTCTGAAAGAATTACGACGGCTTCAGGGCTTCCGGAAATGGAGCCTCATTGGGATTGACGTGCTAGGGGACATCTGGAAGGGAGGCAAAAGGGTGACATTTGATACCCTACGGGAGGACTTTCAATTGGGGGAGGTGAATTCCTCAGATACCGACAATTGCGTCTTGCGCTTCATTGCCATCTGACAGAAGGGACTGAGCTACCCGAATATTCTCCCTTGGAGGATAGGCTCCTCTTAGACCCCATGATTGACAAAGCTGTGTCCCTTACTTATAAAAAACTGATGAACAACTCCCCATATTGTGTGGGTTCCTTACGGGAGGCCTGGGAATCCGACGTGGGGCTACTGGAGGATGACGACTGGGCGGAGGCCCTTCAGAGTCCCAGAGACATAGCCATTCGAGCACGCTTTAGGCTTGTTCAACTCCGCATTTTCCACAGATCATATGCCTCACAGGTGGTACAGTTTCGTTTTGGGGGTTGTGTGTCCGAGCTGGGTGCTAAGGGGTGTGGTGAGAAAGGGTCCTTCTTCCATATATTATGGTCTTGCCCCAGAATTCAGAGATATTGGAGGGGTCTGACTCGCATAATGGAGGCAGTGGTGGGAGAGGAGGTCCCATTGGAGTCCAGATGGCACATCCTGGGCGTCACGGGAGAGATCACATGGCCACAATGGGCCAAGTCCTGGCTAGCCTTAGCAGGAGGGGTCGCCAAGCAGAATATTGCCCGGGCATGGGGGGCAACAGAGCCCCCGACAGTGGAAGCATGGATGTGCGATATGGACTGGTGTTATAGCGCGGAACAAGTGGTCTATCAAAGCCGGGGATGCCCCCGAAAGTGGGAGAAAATATGGGGGGGGGGCAAGGGCTCAGTATAGAGACCTGGGATTGGGACCTTGAGGTGTGTCCAATATGTCATTCTATGAGAGTTAAGCGATGAGTTCTGTCTAGTTCCGCGATGAAGTACGCAACATGTAATTGGGTGTGATGTATTGGAGGGCTACGGGGTTACCGGGCCATTTTCATAACCCGCAAATGTATGTCTATGTATGCTCTGTCTTTGAAGCTTGTTCTTTTGTTTAATAAAAATAATTTTTAAAAAAAAATGTAGGATGCCAAGACTCATGGACAAAGACATTGAAATGCTAATAACAGTGAGGCCATGGCCCCTGACAGTTAGTTTGTACCCCAAAAACAGACATTTTGCCTCTTGTACAGTACTCAACCTACTGAGTTGTTACTCGTATTGTGATGCCTCGACATGCTTCCCTGTGACTATACTCCCCCTGAATCCTTCACTCAATTGACCCCCAGGATCCAGTCCCACCTCAATTTGTCTAAGATGATGGGGTCAGGTAAAATAAAGGAGGCTGTTCACAAGTTCCTCAGGGAATCACAGGGCTCCTCATTACAACTCTTGCATGCCCAAGGCCTCAAGAGATTGTCCACAGGGTGAGGGGGCCTTGGGAATACACTGTGAGGTATGTAGCAGCTCCAACCAATGTTTCAGTGCTTATAATCAATTTGTCTCAGCACTCTCTCATATCTGACTCACATAATCAATCCCTCCTCCATCTCTCCCACTGTTGCTAGGAGATATTGATAGGGAGTAGCATTCAGCAGTGTTACACACTCTATGAAGTTCCCTGCAGCACTGTCATGTAAGAGGCCAAAATAGGAAATTTAGAGCATCCAACCTCCTAATGTGATAACTTGTGACCTTAGGCAGCATACGTGCTTCATTCACAAACTTTATATTCAAACTGCAGTAAGCAGTCTAACATTAGAAATAGAATATTTTAAACATGTAATGTGAAGGTAACCCTAACCAAACAGCCTTTCATCCCGAGATTGGAGCAAAAGAGTGGGTCTATATAATAAATAATTGGGTGGAATGGAGCTAACAAAACTCTGTTGACTCAGAATGGTTTGCTTCCTTGGAACAAGAGGAAAGATATTGATAGAAATGTTGCTTTAGGAGTGCCTACTGATGGAAGTGTATGTTGTCACTGTCGTGTGCAATCAATTTACAAGCAGCATTTGTTTTCTTACCTATATGAATTTAAATATATTCTTGATGTTTTGAAAATCAACATATTTAAGGATGAAAGGGAGTTTTGGGAGAGCTTGATGAGCAACTACCTGGAGCCCATTAAAGAAGACAAGGCAACACAGGAAAGAATTCAGAGTGACTTGAAATCATTGAGAAACAAGGTATGACCAAACATTTGTCATGGAATTGTGAATTCTGGAAGATCTATGCATGTTGCAAACAGAGACAATTGTTCTGCCCATATTTTGCATGCTTAAGAAATAGCTAGAAATTGATGAGGAACATCATGAATCTTTGTGAAACGAAGTGACCACGTTCCTACATTGAACATTACTAAGTATCCTGGTTCTCAGGGGAAGATGTTTCCCATGATTTTCTAACATATAAAGTGCTCCTTCCATACATTGTCCTCAGCGGTCCATTCTACCAGATCTAAAGAGAATATTCATTTTTAAAATGAATCAAGTCCACTCAGGAGGGAGCACACTTCTGGGCTTCTGGGGTGATGCTACTGTACCTGTCTGAATATTGGAGAACCACCTAAAGTGAGATGCATTTTTGATGATTGTTCTGTTCAGGTAAGCTCGGTGGGGCGGGGCGCGGGGAGGGGAGGGGGGAAGCCGACAGACGACGGAATAGGGAAAATAAAATAAATCCTATTCCGTCCCACCCCACGGCGTTTACCTGCAGGAGCCGCGACTGCCTAAAAGCTTGCTCCAATCAGAAACATGCCTGGCACATGAGAGCATTTGTAACAGTTCATTCAATAAATAAAAAAAAATCATGGTCTAATTCACCAAAAATTAGTACATCTATGCATCATACGGCTTGCGCAGATTTGTTCATATTTTGCTATTCTCAACTAAATCCCTATGGGAACATATAGATTCTACAATTATTGATTAGCGGGCATGCATTCTATGAGCATGAATTTTATGAGTTGTACTCCAGCAGATTGTTCAGTAGGCAGCTACTCTGCATGTAAATGATAAGGGTCAAGGTACAACATCAAATATTTATTTCCGGTTTTTCTCTACCTGAAAATAGTTTTTATGTTGAGAAATCCTTTCTCCCGCACCTCCTGAAAAACTATGGCATTTCGGGGTCTTTTTCATGCTAGAGTCCCAGTCAGCCCCATTAGAATTAAAGTTAGCTGTGAAATTAGGGTGTGGAAAACCACTGATAATATTTGTGAAAAATAACACAATTATGTATTTTATTCAATTCCTGCGAACCCACCAGTACTCTCCAAACGCCTTAGCAAATATAATAGCTCTGCATTCAAAGTTATTTTTAAAAAAGGCAAACATGGGAGACAAAGAAGAAATATTCACCCCTTTGCGAATTGTCAGTTTGAAAGGAAAGCTGAAATTCATGAATATGTTGACGTTATTTTGGCACTGTTTAACACAGCCCATTCTTCATTCTTTTTTATTCTAACATTCCCCCTTACTTTCTTTTTGGTTGTCTGTGCCCCAGCAAGGAGTCAGGTGATGTCTGGATTTTTTTTATAGGCTAAGAAAAAAATGCAAACAGCGCCTGGCTCTTTACTGGGGCACAGACAGTGTTTCATTTGACATTGCATGCATATTAATGAAGTAACCTGGAAGTTAGCTCCAGGCTGCTTCATTCGGGAGACTGACAGTGTCAACAGAGGCTCGGGCACCAGCAAACGTCCTCTCACTACCCATACCAACAGAAAACAGGGCACCAGGCGTGACCAAAATAATTATGACATGTATATCATAAGGATGCCTAAGAGACACCCTTTCATAAGATATATGCATCGTAACAGCAGCCAAAGGGTTATAAAAATAAACAAGGCCTTGTGCTATTTGTGTTGTATCCTGAGTAAGGAGATAATACAGGACCCCATATGTCCCTTCTCTTTTCGCCTTCTCATCAAAGCATTCCATTCCACTCCAGAACTCCCCTCTTACATTCTACTCTTAAAGGCGATTACTATTTACATAGAATATAACAATTTGCAATGCAGCGGGCATAGTGGCAATATTTACAAGGGGATTGCGCCACCGCAACACCCATCGCTTTTTGACGCTCCCCAGATTTACAAGAATCTACAAAATCTGAGGCAGCGCCAAAAACGAATGCCATTCAAAAGGAGAAATACTCTACTCGTTTTTTGCTTTTTCTATGTGTGCTGCATTTTGCAGCACACTTGGAAAGAGAAAAATTTCTTTAATTAAGGTTTCCCTTTCTACACATAAACAATTATTAAATAATGGTGATTTGCTACTTCTATGTGTGCTGCATCTGCAGCACATAGAAGTAGCAAATCGCCATTATTGATTGTTTATGTGCAGGAAGGGGCACCTTCCTGCACATAAACAATCATTCCCTGCAATGTAGGCACCCTTGCACTATGGCGCAAGGGCGTATATGTTGGCGCTAGGCAGCTATTCTTAGCGCAAGGGAAAACACAGGGGTGCACCGTATTGCATCCCTGCATTTTTGAAATGACGCAGCACTGCGCTGCAAAATTTGCTGCAGTGCCATGCTGCGCCATTTCCTTGTAGATATACCACATAGACCCGTATGATAGAATGGGTCATAGGCGTATGCACTGTCCCTTCTGTAATATGTAATGTATAGGCACTCACCCAGAGGCAGCAAATGCCAAAGGAGGTACTTCTCTATTTGCACTGAGGTATGTACAATGAAAATGAGGACTTTCACTTAGCCCCTGCCGGTGTTCTCATCAAGGAGGGTGGCAGTATGGAGAGTTGTATACTCCAACGTTGTAGGGGTCCTACTGTACCCCTCGTAGGCCAGTAGAATCTGAAGCACACACACATGGAACCATTAGGCTAAATTGCCCCATGAGGAGATTCCACCATACCTGGCAAATAGCACCATTTTGGGCATGGTGCTAGGTCTTGGTGCATATTACATTTATTTATTTAATGTTATTCATATCGTGCACTTGCACCTGGAGGCACTCTACAAATACCATAGAACTCATACACACAACAAGATGAATGAGTACAATCGTAAGAAGGAGGAAGAAACCAAAAGTGTAGCTGCATATCGAGCTGAAGAGCAGGCAGATACAGGTACTGAAACCGGAATCCTGCACCTCAAATGGCAATATGGCGCAGGTTTTATAGAAACATTTTACCTGGTCAAATGTCCCGTGAGCAATAAGAACTCAAATCCAGGGACATATCAGAATCACGTTATTTATCACTGGTGAACTAACAGCATAAAAACAACTGGTTAATCGCTCAGTGCTTGATGTAGCATCCAAGACAAATGCCCATCAATGAACATTTCAAAGTATGTCTCAAGAAGGCTCTAATTACGAGTTGAACAGTGCAATGAATTTGAAATTACCATGTCTGAAATGGCCAATTCTGGGTAATGGAGAATAACATGCAGATCAGGAACCATTGGGTCCTTTTCTGTATGTGGATTCCCCATTCTGGGGACAATTCTGCTCTTTTTTGCCAATTGAGCAGATGGTAAATGAGAATGTGGGCGCAGTGAGTTGAGGGAGGGGGTGGAACTTTGGAGTGTGTCAGGGAGCAGGGGAGGATGGCAGAAGGAAGAGAGGAGCATTCTGCGCTCTCCCATTGCTGTATCACTAGAGTGACCAGACATCCCGGGTTTCCTCGGACAGTCCCGGTTTTTAGAGGACAGTCCCGGTGTCCCAACACTTTTTTTAATTTTAAATTATTATCCCGTTTTTTTGGGGTCAAAAGTCAGGTCAACCTGGAAATCAGAAGTGAAAGGAATGCTCTCCTTTCACATGCACCTCTAAAGTCTTACATAATTGAAGTCTTTTATTGGTTTTTGCCTAGCAGCACAGGAAGAGGTCCACTGCCTGCTCCGAGCAGCATAGAGTCAGAGTAGGGAGGAAGGAGGGCAGGGGCGCAGGGTGGGGGTCTTGCCATGTACCATGTTATGTAAACATAACCTTGTAAATCTGTGATCTGATTTTTTTCACCTATCCAATATGTATTGTTTCATTAATTCAATATGAAGTGCAACATGATGAGTTTTGTGTAATCACACTGTTGAAATGATGATAGGCCTTTTGGCGGTATTGATATAGGAGTTGATCTCCGATATTCAGTGGGATTATTATGCCCTTAATGAAGGATACATTGAGTTATTTATGCACTATGTGAATTATCATGTCTTATCTTATTCAATTATTATGAAATTATATTTGGGTGTCAGCAATCCACTATGTACAATGAGACAAATGAATTACACTGCATTTGCGTTAACACTGAGCTTTTAGAGCCGATTTATTTGACCATTAATTTTAGCGGTTATACATTTATTTACCATCATGCTTCCGTTATTTTCCAATTGTTGAAATATTTGATGAATGTTGTTGAAACTTTATTAGTCAAGATGATGATCACTAGTATGTTTTCTATATTCATTGCACGTTAGTAGCACTGTTGCTTTAAATGAAACTGACGATTCACTTACTCTTGCCCGTGACAAAGGAGTGAGGAAACTCCGAAACGCGTCGGACCTAGTGTTGTCAATAAACACGCTCTTTACTTGTGGCCACGGCTCCAGTGTTGGTTTCTACTTCTATCCAAGAGTTACGCATTGGATTTTGTGTGGATTTATGGGGGTGGCTACCCCTGCCGTGTGCCCGCCGTAGAAGTGGCTTGGGTTTAGCCAAACGAAACTGTGGATATATATATATATATGTCACAAACAAACGGAGTCCCAATCGCGCTCTCGGGCCATTGCTCAATAATACCAGGAATCCAAGGTTGGTAGACAACAAAGGGGGGTTTATTCAAATCATAAACCCGCCGTGACGCGTTTCACCCTCTGGGGGCTTGATCACACAAAGGTATCATGAAAGACACTGCCTTACATATTGTTTCTACTTGCGCATAGACATAGTAAACAGACTGCTCATTATGTTGTATTTTCACATACCACACGGTCGCCATTTGTAATTGGTAAACCATCAAACCCAACATATACTGTTGTGCCTATCCGCAACTACATTAGTGTTACACAGGCACAGAATGACACATGTTAATACAATGTATTATAGGAATAATCTTATTAAATACAGTCATCATAGTGTATTATATACCGAATATTATAAAATATATTATATTATACATCAGGACATGTGCCGTTCTAGTTTTATTATTGCGGCACCATGCGGTATGTGACATTACGGCTCGATGAGCTTCCCCAGTATGCGTGTACTGTGAATCTGTAACCCTGTCGCGGTGTATCGAGTTAGCGTATGGAATTCTGGATCATTGAGTCCGCTTAGTGTGGTGGATGGTGATTTAATGGAATGCGCTGACTATTGATTCCCTGGTTAGTGGGAATGATTACTTGATAAAGCTGACTGGATACCAGAATGTGTCTGTGTCAGTTATGCATCATGAGAGTATTGCATGTTCCCTTATTAGTGTGAGATAAAGTTTCAAGATATTATGTTCGATGCGATACAATCCAGCATGGAACCTCATGTATGTGTTGAAATTGGTGTGCGTGCTGGGAATAACTGCCTGGGTCGGAGGATATTAGGTAGTATCGTGTTCCTACGTATATGTCCAGTGTGTACATATACTTGTCCTTCCCGCGCACGTTCTGGCACGCGCATGTTAGTGAATATCGGAAACAAACGCAGTCTGTATTATGTGACCTGGAAATGCAGAGTCTAGAGATACCCCGAAACATGACAAAATGAATTTTCTAAACATATACAAAACATAAAAACAACACAAGAATTAAAAAACTCTTATCTGTGTTCTATACTGGGACTGGTTGATGTAACGAAGAAAAGGGTAGGGATCCTTTTGCCTTCGGATCTGAGACACAGTCCCTTCCTTTCCTCCTGAAAGAGAGACAGATATGGAAACTGTTAAGACAAGTCAATAATTGTACAGTGTATTCAATTTTATGCTACATGAAGGTGTATTGACATTTTCTCGTCCAAATTATGTCCCTTCGGGAAACGGGTCCCCATTCCTATGATATGTCTTGACTCCCGCTGCCTCAATTTGAGGATGTGGTTGCCCCCTCTCCTGGTGCTGAGTACTTGTTCTATTGCATAATAGGAGAGCTTGGTGTAATCTGAATAGTGTTCGTTTTCAAAATGGCGTGCAATGGGGTATTACTGATCTCTATCGGTAATTGCCCTCATGTGCTTAAGCACACGTTTTTTCGCCATGTGTGTGGTGCTGCCCACGTACCTTAAATTACATGGACATTCTAAGACGTATATCACATAGGTACTATTGCAAGTGAGGAATTGTTTGATGCTAATCATGGTGTTGGTACTTGAATTGAAAAACTCTTTTTTCATTTTGCTGTTCCCACAGGCCTGGCAGTGGCTGCATGGTAAGAAACCCTGGAGGTCAATTCCCCTGTTGGAAATATTTGTAGTGAGATCACTGCGTACTAAAAGATCTTTTAAGTTCCGCCCTCTCCTGTATGTTATGTTGAGTCTCATCGGTAAAGTATTACCTATGATGGGGTCTTCCCTGAGGATTTTCCAGTTCTGTACTATGGTTTTGCGAATGTTATCTGAATTTCCATTGAATGTCAGAATCATGCGGGTTTCCTCATTGCCTTCGTTTGTTGTGGTGTTCCCTGTCATATTCTCAAGGATAGTATCCCTCTCTACTGTTTTGATCCTATCCTTTGCTTTTCTAAGGACCCACATTGGATAACCTCTGTCCTTAAATCTATCGATCATGGTAGATTGTTCTTTTAAGAAACCCTCTTCCGTGCTGCAGTTCCTCTTTGCCCTGAGCAGTTCCCCATATGGAATGCTCCACTTCAAATTGTCTGGGTGACTGCTCAGGGCATGGAGTAGAGTGCAGGCAACACTCTACTCCATGCCCTGAGCAGTCACCCAGACAATTTGAAGTGGAGCATTCCATATGGGGAACTGCTCAGGGCAAAGAGGAACTGCAGCACGGAAGAGGGTTTCTTAAAAGAACAATCTACCATGATCGATAGATTTAAGGACAGAGGTTATCCAATGTGGGTCCTTAGAAAAGCAAAGGATAGGATCAAAACGGTAGAGAGAGGATACTATCCTTGAGAATATGACAGGGAACACCACAACAAACGAAGGCAATGAGGAAACCCGCATGATTCTGACATTCAATGGAAATTCAGATAACTTTCGCAAAACCATAGTACAGAACTGGAAAATCCTCAGGGAAGACCCCATCATAGGTAATACTTTACCGATGAGACCCAACATAACATACAGGAGAGGGCGGAACTTAAAAGATCTTTTAGTACGCAGTGATCTCACTACAAATATTTCCAACAGGGGAATTGACCTCCAGGGTTTCTTACCATGCGGCCACTGCAAGGCCTGTGGGAACAGCAAAATGAAAAAAGAGTTTTTCAATTCAAGTACCAACACCATGATTAGCATCAAACAATTCCTCACTTGCAATAGTACCTATGTGATATACGTCTTAGAATGTCCATGTAATTTAAGGTACGTGGGCAGCACCACACACATGGCGAAAAACGTGTGCTTGAGCACATGAGGGCAATTACCAATAGAGATCAGCAATACCCCATTGCACGCCATTTTGAAAACGAACACTATTCAGATTACACCAAGCTCTCCTATTATGCAATAGAACAAGTACTCAGCACCAGGAGAGGGGGCAACCGCATCCTCAAATTGAGGCAGCGGGAGTCAAGACACATCATAGGAATGGGGACCCGTTTCCCGAAGGGACATAATTTGGATGAGGAAATGTCAATACACCTTCATGTAGCATAAAATTGAATACACTGTACAATTATTGACCTGTCTTAACAGTTTCCATATCTGTCTCTTTCAGGAGGAAAGGAAGGGACTGTGTCTCAGATCCGAAGGCAAAAGGATCCCTACCCTTTTCTTTGTTACATCATCCAGTCCCAGTGTAGAACACAGATAAGAGTTTTTTAATTCTTGTGTTGTTTTTATGTTTTGTATATGTTTAGAAAATTCATTTTGTCATGTTTCGGGTATCTCTAGACTCTGCATTTCCAGGTCACATAATACAGACTGCGTTTGTTTCCGATATTCACTAACATGCGCGTGCCAGAACGTGCCCGGGAAGGACAAGTATATGTACACACCGGACATATACATAGGAACACGATACTACCTAATATCCTCTGACCCAGGCAGTTATTCCCAGCACGCACACCGATTTCAACACATACATGAGGTTCCATGCTGGATTGTATCGCATCGAACATAATATCTTGTAACTTTATCTCCCACTAATAAGGGGACATGCAATACTCTCATGATGCATAACTGACACAGACACATTCTGGTATCCAGTCAGCTTTATCAAGTAATCATTCCCACTAACCAGGGGATCAATAGTCAGCGCATTCCATTAAATCACCATCCACCACACTAAGCGGACTCAATGATCCAGAATTCCATGCGCTAACTCGATACACCGCGACAGGGTTACAGATTCACAGTAAACGCATACTGGGGAAGCTCATCGAGCCGTAATGTCACATACCGCATGGTGCCGCAATAATAAAACTAGAACGGCACATGTCCTGATGTATAATATATTTTATAATATTCGGTATATAATACACTATGATGACTGTATTTAATAAGATAATTCCTATAATACATTGTATTAACATGTGTCATTCTGTGCCAGTGTAACACTAATGTAGTTGCGGATAGGCACAACAGTATATGTTGGGTTTGATGGTTTACCAATTACAAAATGGCGACCGTGTGGTATGTGAAAATACAACATAATGAGCAGTCTGTTTACTATGTCTATGCGCAAGTAGAAACAGTATGTAAGGCAGTGTCTTTCATGATACCTTTGTGTGATCAAGCCCCCCAGAGGGTGAAACGCATCACGGCGGGTTTATGATTTGAATAAACCCCCCCTTTTGTTGTCTACCAACCTTGGATTCCTGGTATTATTGAGCAATGGCCCGAGAGCGCGATTGGGACCCCGTTTGTTTGTGATTTAAAAAAACCGGTTTTCTCCGCCGGCTTTCGCGCCACCTCTCAAGGGCGAGCATCTCAGGAGGGAGAGATTCCGGACATATATATATATGTATATATATATTATCTACTGGCGGTCGCCAGTAGATAGTTCTAGTTAGGACCACGTTTCCATAGGAAAAGCGTTTTTTGATTTGCTTATAACTTTGGCGTCGTTTGACGAATGTTTATGAAATTTTCCCAAAAACTTCTCTTTTTAGATCAGCTCCTATCTTGAAAGTTTGGGGGTGATTCGTCAAGGGGGGACTGAGAAAAAAGGGGGGTCCCAAAACGTGTTTTCTCCATGTAATTTCCATAGGAAACTTTAGACAAGGCTACAGGTCAAACTGCTGAACGGAATTACGCCAAATTTGGCAGGGAGAAAGGTCTTGGTCCAGAAAGCACGCTTTTGTTTAAATGGGGTAAATACGTTCAGTAGTTTTTGAGAAATATCAAATTTTACAGATATCGATATTTGAGAATTCTGACATCTGATTGGCTGAGGCGTTACGAGCACGAGCTTGCTGCTCATTGGCTGCGAACTGTTGAAACTAGGAAGTGTTGGCAGCCATTTTGTGATTCAGTCTGTCAGCTTGCATCTCTCCCTCTACAAGCCATCATGGCATAGTTCTACCTCTGCTGGGCAAAACTGAAAATATACCGCAGCTCTGTCTGTGCGAGATACCCCTTTCACGCTCCCTCTCCCCACATCACCAGCTCACGGCTATGCCTTTAGAAGCTAGTCCGTCGGCTCGCAGCTCTGCGTCTGCGAGCCATCGGGCCCGCAGCTGTACCTCTGCGAGCAACCCCGTTAGCTCGTAGCTGTGTCTGTGCTAGCAGGCCCGTTGGCCCGTTGCTCTCCCTCTGCGAGTCAGCCCGTCGGGTCGCAGCTCAGGCCCGCAGCTGTACCTCTGCGAGCCAGCCCATTAGCTCAAAGCTGTGTCTCTGCTAGCAGGCCTGTTGGCCCGTTGCTCTCCCTCTGCGAGTCAGACCACAGCTCTCCATCTGTGAGCCAGTACGCTGCTGTGCTTTTGCGAACCGACGGCCCATAGCTCTCCCTCTGCGAGCCGAGCCCACGGGCCGCAGCTCTTCCTCTGCGAGCCTGCCCGACTGCCCGCAGGTCTCCCTCTGCTAGCCGGACCGCAGCTGTCACTCTGCGAGCCGATATTGGGAATATAAGGCGGCTCTAAAAAGATCCCTTGTGTTTATTAGTTGGAGCTACATGTAAGTGCGGATGCACAGCTTTAGGTTATTGAGAAAAACTCATCTGTGAAGTGTACTCCATCACTTCTGTAGATATCAGCCATATCAAAACGTATGTTGTTGTAGATCGACCCCATTCTATGGTCTCTGAGGTATGCAGACACAGCTTTAAATTATGTTGTATTATTTGATAAGTAACACTGTAATTTGTGAAATATATTACATTACACAACAGTTTTACAGTTTATTTTCTTTTATGTAGTGGAAAAATTAGAAAAAACAGTACTAATGACAAATAGCAGAATAGTAGTTTAATATTTAAAAAACCTTTGAAATTCACTGAAAAAACCATAGGTTTTACAGACGTTATAGTTAGAAATTAGCATTTAAAAAACCTTTGAAATTCACTGAAAAAAACATAGGTTTTAGGGACGTTATAGTTAGAAATTAGCATTTAAAAAACCTTTGAAAATCACTGAAAAAACCATAGGTTTCAGGGACGTTATAGTAGTTGGACATTTTACTCGTACAAAACCAGAGAAATTCCGCCGTTATAATTAGTTCAGCTAACTATAACTCGCGCCCCCGCAATGCACTGCTGATGACGTCACATATTACATCATTCATGACATGGTCAGTGAGATCACTGATGACATCACTGATGACATCTCAAATGACATCACTGATGACATCATCCACGTGAAAATCTGATGCACCTCCTCACACTCTAATATAAACTTTGATACACCCACTATAAAATACAGACTACCATTTTCGAAACGATCAACACACCAATACCAGTTACTACATACGCACTCACTGATTCCTAGGTCTACACACACATCCACTCATTTACCCATACAATCACTCATACATGCAGTCACTCTTCAATGCAACACTATCATATGCACTCATACACCTATACAGACAGTCATACACCACCACTCATCCATGGAGTTACTCACACACCTAGTCAGTCATGCAACGAATCAATCAAACTCCCATTTACTCACCTATACAGTTATACACACACCACCTCACTTATTCATACAGATACTAACGCATACTTACTCTCTTATATAATCAGTGATACAAGTACACACTCATCTATACAGCTACTCTCACAATCACTGACTCTCACGTATAGTCATTTATATACTCCAACTCTCACATACACTGCCTTTTACATATGTAGTTACTTGGACATGTACCACTGAGACATCTATTCACTCACCAACACACCCATACACACACTCACCCACCCATACAACCCTTTACAGATGCACTCTTGAACCCATACACCCAGTGAATCACCTACTCACACATCTATGCACAGTCACACACCCCCCACCCACCCACAGAGACACTCAGGCACCCATACAGATACTCAGACAACCAATCAATAACCCATATAGACACTCATGTAGCCACTCACCAACCCATGCAGCCGCTTACACACCAACTGACAGACTAATACAGACATTCACACAGTTTAGTCACTAATCCATGCATTCAGTAAGACACATGTAATCACTCACTTAAACAGTCAGTCATGCACCTACTAAATCCTCAATCCAGACACTTATACACCACTCATTCTTCAATACACCTTGGAATATATATAATACATATTTAAACTTTATAGAAACACAAAGTCACTGGATGATGTCATCAGTGATGTGATCAGTGATGTCATTTGAGATGTCATCAGTGATGTCATCAGTGATGTCACTGACCATGTCATGAATGATGTAATATGTGACATCATCAGCAGTGCATTGCGGGGGCGTGAGTTATAGTTAGCTGAACTAACTATAACGGTAGAATTTCTCTGGTTTTGTACGAGTAAAATGTCCAACTAACTATAACGTCCCTGAAACCTATGGTTTATTCAGTGAATATATATATATATACACACATGTACAAGGCTCTGAAAAAAACTGGACAAGCCAGATATAAAAGTGAGACTAATGCTTTAGTCCTACGTTTATGTCTCACCTGTCCCGGTTTTTGCTTCTAAAAATCTGGTCACCCCATGCAGCAGGGGATCAGTCAGGGGCTGAGCTGTGCTTGTACCCAGCCTGATCCAAATAAAATCCTAACTCAGTTTTACCAGTGAGGCTTTATTTGCAGTAAAATTAGACCCAGTGTTGAAATCGGGGTTTGGGTGGACCAGGCCATTTGTGATCAGGCGAAGTGGTATCTCTCCTGGAGGTACCACTTTGCCTTTCCCAAAATTGGGACCTTAATACAGTGAAGTGGTACCAAAAACCAGCAAAACAAGAACTTGGAAATCAAAATCGAGAAATAACAATTTTTTCTTTACCTGGAGTACAAATGAAAATGCTCTCTGCCTATCTGAGTAAACTATTTTATTTAAAATGTAATTGCATCTGCTGATTATGCCACACAGTTCACAAATAACAGAAAATTCAACACATCATATGGAACTTTGCTGGGACAGGGACACAAAGCTCTATGCCCCAGCAATGAGCCGGATGCTCTATGGATTTTTCCTTAGCTTAAAAAACAGCACAAAAAGCATCTGGCTCCTTGCTGGGACACAGTCATATAGTTCCTTTCTCTCGCAATGTTTCTCTCTCCTTGAGACAATTTTAATGAAATTCAATGGATAATAACAAATACACTATACTGTGTTCCCACATTTCTTTTGTTTAAAAGGACACAGGGGCATATTCACAAGGACCTACCGCCGATTTATCCCCACCTTAACCCATCAAAAGTGGAGATAGATTTAACACCCCATTCACAAGCGGGTGCAAACTCCAGACATCGCCAGTATTTCCACGACAACTGCCCCAAAATTTATCTCCACGGTGGACACCACCAAGTAACCTTAATGAGATGCAGAGTAGGCGTTCCCGTGCAAAAACACACGAAAAAAACCACACCACCACTTTCACAACAAACTGCCAGATCTGTGATGCGAACCAAAAACAGGCGATAAGCTGCGGTAGCAGCAGGGATTTAACACCTGCCTTCTGCTGGTGTTAAGCAGGACGACTACCTGCAGCATGAAAGGGAGCCCAGCCAAGAGCCACATCTGAAGACCCACAGATGCCATGGAGACAATGATCATGCAGCTCCGAGACCCAAGAGGGACACAACACCCACCCCCACCCACCCCGGGCCTGCCACCACCCCAGGACCCGTCCCGCCACCCCCCGGGAACACCACAGAGGCAGCATACACAAAGACAGCGGACCCACCTGAAACGCACCTGCCACCCAGGCCCAACGCCAGAGGAGGACATTGCCCACTACAGGCCCAAAAGGACAACCATCCCCCGCATCCTGACCCACATCCCCCACCTGCTGACGGTACCAACCCAGCAGACTACCAACATCCCTCAGCAGACAAAGCTGCCGGCTGAGCAGCATATGTCGGCCTCAGGTACCATCCAACCCACAACTGCCAGAGTCGGAGGAGTCACACAGCCAGCCCCATACAAGGTCATCACACCTGTCCTGGATGCCAACAACAGCCTGGTACCCCAGCACCTCCACTTCACCCACACTGCGCAGGAGCTGCTGGAGACCAAGCAAGGCCCCTACGCCATAGCTGGATTCCCTCACGTGTCAGGGCCAACCAACTGCACACATGTACCCCTCGTGCCCCCTGCCGACACTGCACAGAAGTACCACAACAGAAAGCACATGCATATCATGAATGTCCAGACAACAGTGGACCGCCCAGGACTCCTCAACAATGTTGTGGCCAACTCCCCAGGCAGAGTGCATGATTCTCACATCTCCCGACAGTCCATCATCACCCAGCGCTCCCAGGATGGCACCCATGGAAATGCAGTGCCCGTTGGTAAGTCCAAAATGAACACACCACACACCTCCAGTCCACAGTCATGCAACTCACGACACTGGCAATGGCCATGCAGCACAACTACATTCAACATGACACACAACATGCCAACCAACCAGACACGACAACACAACTCCATTGGGAATCTGGCCTTGCCATGCCCACAACCCAACCACGGCATGGCACCACAGACACACAATAGCAGGATGCGAGGAGAGGCATGGAGCAGGCATGTGCAAGAGCGGCAAGTGACCAAGGAATGTGAACCTACCCAATGCCAGGTGTGGCGTGGAGGTGCCGGACAGACCACAGAGTGCAAACCACGGAAATGGCCATGTGGAGATCAACTGATGGTGCATGGAGTGTAGTGGCCAGTGGACGCTACCATGTCCCCACAGGCTGTGGGGTAGAACGCGGAAATGTTGCACGTTATGTCCCCCCTGCATGCGCGTGTGTAGTGGGTTGGCCCTGCGTATGCCAGGCCTGCGTAGGGGTGTGAAAAAAAAGCCTGTCGCACTGGGCGTGGTTCTCATTCGGAATGGACAACGTGTCTGCCAGTGGGGCACCTTCCGGCCCGCCACGAGTCCTGCGCCGAGCGCGGCGGGGTCTGCGTCCCTGTGCGCCTTCTGCACCCCGGGCCGCTGGTCCCCCGACCCATCATGCCAGCCCCAGCGCACCAATGAGGCTCCGCTCACCTGCCTAGACCGGCGTGTGTCAAAGAGGGCCCACCACGTGCCGGTGCAAGCTCCAAGCACCAGTCCCGCGACCTCTGCAGCCTCCGCAGACCATCGCTGGCCCCCCCGACACTGGCCCACATTACTCCTTTCTCATTTACATACTCCACCGGCATCCTCTTCGGCCCAGTAGGTCCAACATGTGGAACTGTGTCCTGAGTCTTGAATGGCAGTGACCCCAAGTCCGTGGCAGCGGCCACAGCACCAGACTCCCTTCGATCAGTGAGTCATAATTCCATATCGCAAGCCTGCGACATGTGGATGAGGGCTCAGGCCTACACTGCGCTCCAGTCGGTCCCACATATGGAACTGTGTCCTGAGTCTTGAATGGCAGTGACCCCAAGTCCGTGGCAGCGGCCACAGCACCAGACTCCCTTCGATCAGTGAGGCATAATTCCATATCGCAAGCCTGCGACACGTGGTGCCACTAACCCTGTTCAACGCAAGCCGGCGACATGTGGTGCCACTAACCCTGTTCAACGCAAGCCGGCGACACGTGGTGCCACTAACCCTGTTCAACGCAAGCCGGCGACACGTGGATGAGGGCTCAGGCCTACCCTGCGGACCAGTAGGTCCCACATCCAGCACCTAGTCGCGAATCATGAATGGCAGAGTCCACACCAGTGAACGCACGGAGAGGAGTAAGACGAAGATGCGGCTCAGTCCGGACAGAAGCCGGATCAGAGTCACGGAGGTGATCGAACACTATCAACAACCGACCTGGTGCCATCAACCCTGTTCACCACAAGTCGGCGTCCTGTGGTGCCACTGAACCTGAACTACGCAGGCCGGTGGGGCCATCCCACCTAAGCCGGTGACACTCGGTGAATGGCCCGGGCTGACCGCTGCCTCAGGCCTACACTGCGGTCCAGTAGGTCACACATGTGGAACTGTGTCTTGGGTAAGATGTGGGGGAGTCCACACCATTGGACACGCCTCATCGCAGGCGGCATCCCCTAACAGCACTGGTGCCACTAACTCTGTGCGCAATGAGTCATGGGCACTTTCTGGTTGGACTTTGGTGGCGTCTGAATCCATGGCCTGGTGGTTTTCTGCATCTTCATCTGGCTGGACTGGACTTGGTGTCCGACATGTGTCTGTTCCATTCATCTCCACCATAGTGACTGTTTCAGCATGGTTCTGCCCTCTGCCTCATGCCCTGGGGGTACACCTTCCACTGTCCACCGAGACACTCCGCAACAAGCCCCTTTGTCATCTACGGGAACCTGCCCTGTTCTCGTGACCCTGCCCCAGTGCCCCGCAAGTCAGCGGCCCGTGGCGGTAGGCCCGTGCAGGACGCTGTGCATCTGGGCCACTAACTCTGTGCAGCACAATTCATGGGGCCTTTACAGTTGAATGGTTGTGTCCTTTATGATGTACACTGTTGTCGATTTCTGACTGCACCAGGCAGCCCTTGCCGGCTGGTGTGCACACACCCCACACACATCCAACACAGGTGTCACTCGATATGTGTGCCTGCTAATAAATGTGGCCGGGCGCACGTACCCGTAGCCATTCACACCATCTGAGAAGTGTGTCCGTGTGGTCATTGTGTCAGCATGATGGGCACGGGCCCTGCAACATCACAGTGTGCTGTCTTCAGCGGACGATACCATGTCACCTCAGCGTTGGCAGTGACCCTGGACATGTAGCTTCGCCCGTCCCCCCCTGCATGCACAAGCGGCGTGTGCTGGTCCGGCGTACGTCAGGTCAGTGCAGGGGTGTGCTGATTTGGCAGGGGGAGCAGGGCGTGGCTCGGACCTGGCCTTAGGCAGGATGTGCGGTAAGTGTGTCTCTGTGTTGGGGTGTTGTCGCCACCAGGGCCACAGTAGTCGATGTTGCAATGTAGCATGCACCAGGAGGGCTGGGCCGCACGTACGGGGAAATGTCGGTGCGCAAGACCGCTCTGGGTCTTGGCACATGCATGCCAGGTGTTATGTGTATGAGTCCTGCAGCTGCATGAGTCAGTTGCCTAGCCTCATTCGCAGCGCGATCACAGCCAGCCATGGACGGTACACCTGTGTCCGTCCTGTCCGGACCATTGGCCTACACTCACGTGGCCGAACACCTTCAAAGGCCAGGGTGACGGTGTTGTTGGCATGCCACTGGACATGCACGGACAGGCATGACAATGGTGTGCCGTAGGAGTGCACGTGATACAACCGCGCAGCGCACACAAGTGGGGGGGCTCGTGGGAGGGAGGAGCAGCTGTGAGGCAACGTAACACACAGTGAGGCCGCTCATGTGCCACGTGCTGGGCATTTCATCCATGATTCCCAGGGTCAAAGACATCCCACCACACCCATGACAGGCCTCTGTACATCTCCTGAATGCATGCAGATGGTGAAGTTACTGTACGGATAAAGGGTCCTTTGTCTGTACTACCAGGTGGATGGCACATCTGCAGCTCCGAGCTGGGACTTGCATGTGGCCAGCACCCCGTGACAGATACAATAGCATTTACTTGCGACTCCCACACTACGCACTGCCCGACGTGAGCCCAACGTGTACACATCCCACACGCAGAAGTCCTTGGTCGTAGTTAGCGTACGTGAGATGGCCTTCACACGTACTCCCACCCCACCCCAGGCCTGCACCCGTTGCACACAGACACTGCTCATTGCTCCGAGCTGTGCCATTTCATCCACAGGACTGGCGCAGGGCAAGCCAGTGCCGCTTCAAGCAGAGCCACTGACGCAATGGCAGACCATCCCAGACACATGCTCGACTCCAGTCACATGGACCTGTACCGTGCACGTCTGCTGCATGTACTGGGGGCACTGCCGTTGGCAGTGCTGTGGATAAGTTACCGACTGAGCTTCCGCCTTGCGAACGTCACCTGCGTTCAGCCTGTGTTGCATTGTTGCTCGTGCATATTCGAGTGGACCATAGATGTCTGCCTCTCCAACGTGACTGTAGCTGACCTGGATTTCGACGTGTGTGTGCGCCCCCTGTTGGACCACGACCAGGAGTGTCACTGTGATGCCCGTTTATGGCATGCATGGATGTTTGGCATGCATGCTGGCAACTGGACCTGGGAGATTGCACGAGTCGTCGTGTGCAGTGAGCACATTGAGCCTCTACCCGATTGGGCTTTGGTGCACATTGGGGCCAGGGGTTGGAGTCAGCACATCTGTCTGGGTCAGCTGATGGATTACGTCGACGACATGTCAGATGTGGTGGACAACGATCTCTCATTGGAGATGTTGGCCTACGCTGCTGCACTCGCGTTCATTGGCGAGTGACAAGGTACCTGCAGACACAATTGGATGTGACCCATTGCACGTGTCCCGACGCCTGGTTGCATGTTGGGAATCTGGTCACATGTCCCGAGAGGACAGTGGACATGGCTGCATTGGCCTGGACTCCTGATCCATGCGCGGACAACCAACGCGGGTTGGCACTGACTTGTGTTGGTGATGGACTCCCCCGGGGTGTGCATGGGCGCTTTCCTACGTTCCTCATTCAGACATGCTTCTGCATTGGTCTGCATTTCGTGGCACTTCTCTTGGCCTTACTGACATGCACTTGTTGATAAAGTTCCCGCACTTTCACTTGTCTCCAACTGTGTTGTGTCTTGATTTGTATGCCAATGTGTGTGTGTCACGGACTCTCTGGATCCCTGCCATACACGCATTGCTACCCCATCAGGGCTGTGGGTTGGTACTTGTGCATTATCATGTCCCTGTTTCGTGCTTTGCCAGATACGTATGGCCATTTCCCGGCCACAAGCGGGTGCACTTGTGTCCTGTGTTCGGTTGTGCAAATGTTGCTGTTCGTACCACATTGTGTTCGATGTTGGGGTGCTCTGCTTCCTATGTGTGTGTGCTGCATTGTGTGTGAGATGTCCCTTCAGCTCTGATTTCGCTCACCCTTCTCCCATTCAGGCAGTGTGGTTTTCACTTCTGTGCTTGTTCAGTGGTGTGATATTGCCAGGGTTGTGTGACTTGTGCTCTTGGTTGGTGTTGTTACTCTTGGGCATGGTTTGTCTGCAGTTGTGCTGTGCTTGATTGTGCATGTGTGCCATTGTGCATGTGTGCCATTGTGCCCATCTCCCCCCGTCCCCCCAGTCCCTGGTAGTTCCTCTCCCTGTTGCTGTGGTGTCTGTTGTTTTGGGCAGTTTCCGGTCCCCGAGTCCTGCCACCATCTCCAGACTGATGTGGTGGACACCATTTCCTCCATGTCATCCAGCTCCTGGTGTGGCGCTGGACTCCCACCTCCGGTGTGCATTGCTGCCTTCTTGTTGTTGGCGTATTTCTGCTTGTTTGTGCGTTTCGCATCATTCCGGCTGTTCTGGTTTTCTTCCATTGTCCTCCTCCGCTCTCCGGCTGCATTCACCTTGTCCATGATGGCCTGCCATGTACAATGTTTTGTTGCCAATGGGGCTTGTGGGGTTGTATACTGGCTCCGGTTGCCTCCATTGTGCTTGGCTGTTGTTTTCTGTTTGGTTTGTCTTTCTTTTTCCTGCTTTTGTTGCGCTTATTCCCGCCTGCCGTGTATGTGTCGCGGGCCTGGAGGTGCTTATCGCTGCTTTCCTCATCGCGAATGGGCTCATCCCACGTGTTTTTGTGTTGTGGTTTGTGTTTTTATCTCCGTCGAGGTGGTTGTATCGCGGACATTGGCCGCGTTTTCGGCGGACTATCGCATGGTACCGCCGTGTTGTGAATTCCAGGTTAACATGGGGTTATTTTCCCACAATAGGCTGCGATGTGTAAAGTTGCGTTAAAATTTTTTGGAGATGTTTAGCACACGTTCTTGTGAATATACCCCACAGTGTGGTTAAGTATAGTGCTAAGGACTGGAACTGACCAAGAACGCTACTGTGGAAAGTGCAAGAAACAAGGTGGGAATTAGGTTGATTTTTGGGATGTGGGTAATTACAATGTTTGGGCAGAAGGTCAGCTGGCACATAAGGAAATCTACCAAGCCTAGACATTTCTGAAAACTAACCCGGAGAGTCCTGGTTGGTATGGTATTTAGTTGAATGCCACATGTTTCATGGTTCAAAAAACAAATTTTTCCATTTGTATAAGAAATGTCGAGTTTACGGGGAACAAGAAAGTTCCACCATCCTCTATTTCCACAGTTTTATCACAAAATATTACCTCACACATGTTTGTGGGCCTAATGTATCAGACAGCAACTGGCCAAAACTGTGACTGTGTGGAGTCCGTATAGCGTCAATGTGGTTTTTACACGGCCTATTCTTGCCACTTGCAATAGGTCCAAGCACGAATGCGTGGTACCGCTTTAACTTGCAAATTTTTGGGAATGTTGGATGCTTGGACATTTTCCATTTTTTGTAAGTTTTTCAGCTTTCTGTCACAGAAAACTGAAGAATCTGTGTTTTTTTTGTTTTGCCCAGGGGTGCTAGATGTGACTAAAAGGGAGATACCCTCAAAATGCAATTTGCTTTAATTTTCTTTTAAAATTTCCCAAATGCACTACACCCAGTTTATTACAGTTTGGCACTGATAGTCTTCAGAAAACCCATAAATGTCTAGTAACCCCATGCTCACAAGACTCAGACCAACACATATGAGGGTCAAGCCTAGGCATGGAAGTTTCCTTCATGATGGAGACTTTAGGGAATTGCAATTGTTTGGAAAACATTTCTGAAAATCTGGCAAATGTCATGTTTAGGGTAATCTCCCAGCTAGCCAGTCATGCCAAGGGAGGTCTGATTTGCACCACTAGATTCCTTAAGGTATTCAGAACTAGAAAATATAAAGTGTTTCTGCTCTTTTCATAATCCTGAATTTGGTATTTCATCAAATGAGCAGTGCTCCATAAATAATTAAATATATAAACTGGGAAGTTATAGTTAGATCAGCGTTTCCATAGGATATGTGTTTTTTGTGTTGCTAACAACTTTTGCACTATTTGAAGAATATCCACAAAAATTTGTAAAAAAAAAAGTGTTCTTTTTTTGACTAGTTTTTGCATGGAATGGTTCGGGGTGATCCGTCAAGCGGGAGACGCGAAAAAAAGGGGTGTCCCAAAATGCAAAATCCCAATGCATTTTCCATGGACTTATTTAAGAAGGGCTACAGCAAAAACTGATGAACGAAATTACACCAAATTTAGCAGGAAGCTAGATCTTGGTCCACAGATTGTACTTTTAGTGATTTGGTGTAAATCCATTCAGTAGCTTTTGAGAAATTAAGGTTAAAAATATTTGTATATCTGGATGTTGGGTTCAAGAGACCCTTGTGGGTGTCCCTCGAACCCAATTTTAAAAAATAGAGCGTTGGATTGGCCCAGGGAGCATTATTTCACTTTGGGCCATCTTGCTTCCATGGGAGCCAGACTCCTGTGGGAGCGAGTGCTCTTATTGGCTGCCAGCAACATGAGAAAAATATGGCTGGTAACCATTACAGGACTCAGGGACTTGGTCCCCTGTCCTGAAGTTATGAAAAAAAGTAATATAATGAGGCAGGGAAAGGGATACCCTGCTCCCATAGGCCCTAAGGGCCAATATTGAAAAAATAAAAAAATTGAAAAAAACCCAGCATTCTTTGCTGCAAATCCATGGGATTGAAAAAACAAAACAAAATGGTGGCCCAGGTATGCATTCTTTAATTAAGCGGAGGGGCATGCGGCCTTCACTCCCCAAGACATATTCGGCCTCATGAACCCAATTCCCCAGGACCTAATTTAATAAATATGGAGAGGTGGGGCATGGACACTCTCCCAGAGCCACATTTGGCCCCAGGGACCCCATCCTTCAGGGCTCAATGTATTTTTTAAGATGAGGTGGACCTCATCCCTCAGGGCCGTCATGCGGCCCACCTCCCAAGGCTGGCTCACATACTGTGTCCCGAAGAGCCCACCCCCAGGAAACAGTGGTTTCCCTGCCCGCACCAGCATGGGCAGGGAAACTTGTGTTTGCTCCCACCTGGCTGGAGCATTTTTAAAACTTCCACTGAATGGGTGCGAACACAAAGTCTGCTGGCTGGGAGCAGATTTGAGATCTGTTACCCTTGTAAAGTTGTCTGAGGAAGACGCTAGAGGAATAATCATATTGGCAAAGTTACAGATACACAAGGTCACTGGAGAAAGTTCCTATGTGTCCTTTACGCAGCTGTAGTGTAGGAGACACACTATACATTTACCCAATGAGGTAGCACTTACTAATTAGCCAGTATAAAGTACTCCACTTGGGTAGAGGTGTTGCACAAAACGGTGGCCTCTTCTTGGATAAATTTGCAGGGCAGGATTGATTTGGGCACAATGCTCATTTCACAGAAATGAAACCTCAACTGGAAGCACTTACAGATATGGACAAAGCAGGCGCCTTAGTTGAAGCTCCACTTTTCTAATGTACTAATCATCCAAACTTTGTGCGCATGGCCAAGGCAAAGCAAATGTGTTTTCTCTGCATTTCCACAGCGAAACGTTATCAGTAATCCATGATGGAGGTGTTTGCATCCTTGCTTTTTTCAAGCACAATATCTCACGTAGTGACTGTGATGAGGGGGTTCTTTCTTGTCATCTGCTGCTGAGAGCAAAGTTCAGGGTTCTCCCTTTTAAATGCCTAAGTAATGCCCAAAGTCCATAGCACCACTCACATACCCACTCATAGACACACAGGCACTCATACACCCACTCACAGGCCCACAAAGCCACTCAAACACCCATTCATAGAACCATAAGACCAATCACACACCCACTCACAGACCCAAACAGGTACTCACACACCACTCACTCATCCACACAGGCACTCACAGTCCCACTCACAGGCCTACACAGTCACTCACACACACTCATAGACCCACACAGGTACTCACACACCCACTCATATACCCACTCACAGACCCACTCATGCACTCATAGACCCTCTCACAGACCTACTCAGACACTCACACACCCACTAATGAACCCACACAGACAGTCACTCAGACACTCACACGCCGACTCACAGACCAACACAGGCACTCACACACCCATTCTCAAAGGTTAAAGGGTGCAGTAAGGAAATGCAATAAAAAAAATCCTTAGAAATTCAGTGAAAAAAACAAAGGTTACAGGGACTTTATAGTTAGGCTCAAATTTCAATTGTACAAAATCAGAGAAATTCAGCAGTTATAGTTACCTGAGCTAACTATAACTTATGCCCCATAATGTTCTTCTTATTACGGATTTTATTATCACATATTACATCACTCATGACATGTTCAGTGACATCACTGATGACATCTCAAATGACATCACTGATGATATCATCCACAGAACCACTCACACAATCACTCACACCCCCATGGAGCATCTCATACACTCACTCCCATTCCCACACAATGACTCCCTTTCTCATTCACAGACCCATACAAGCACTCACACAATCAATCAATCATCCATATTGCCACTCACACATCCACGCACACAACCACTACCTCACCCATACATACACTCACACACCCACTCACTCACCAATACAGCCACTCATACATCCAGTCATATAGACATATAGACACTTACACAGCCACTCATACATCCATACAGCCGCTCACACACTGAGTCAGTCAACCATGCAGCTACTCACACACCTACTTATTCACCCATATAGCCTTTCAACACAGCTACTCACTCACCCATAAAACCTCTCACACACCCTCTCACATATCCACCAACCACTTATATACCCATTCATACATCCATACACACCCTCTCACACACCCACTCACTCACTACCCCATAGGGCCACTCACACCGACATTCACTCACCAATACAGCCACTCATACATCAACTAAGTTAACCAACACCTTCTCAAACATCCACTCACTCACCCATATAGCCACTTACACACCCAGTCACTCACTCATACAGACATTCAGGCATCTACTCACTTACCCATACAGTCACTCACACACCCTTTCATCCCCCATAGAGTCACTCACACAGCCACTCACTCACTCATACACCACTGACTCACCCACTCATCAATACAGCCACTCACATAGCCACTCACTCATCCACACAGCTACTCACACACCCACTTATATACTCATAGAGCCACTGACACACCCACTAACATACCCATACAGCTAATCACACACACACTCACACTCAGATACATATATACATACATTCACACAGACACTCACATAATATATGTTAGAAATAGTATCACTCATTAGTAGTGCACAAATTACACTAATTTAACTTTTGTAGTACATTAGTATACATGTTTAATACTCATAAACACTTACATGACACTTACAATCACTGGATGATGTCATCAGTGATGTCATTTGAGATGCCATCAGTGATGTCACTTACCATGTCATGAGTGATGTAATATGTAGGTCCTATGCAGTGCATTGTGGGGAGTAAGTTATAGTTAGCTCAGGTAACTATACCTGCTGAATTTCTGCCTAACTACAACATCCCTGTAACCTTTGGTTTTTCTCAGTGAATTTCTAGGGTTTTTACTGATATTTTTCCTAACTATAACATCGCTGTAACCTTTGTTTTTTTCAGTGAATTTCTAAGGTTTTTTAATGTTCCATTTCCTAACTATAACGTCTCTGTAATCTTTGTTTTTTTTCAGTATATATATATATATATATATATATATATATATATATATATATATATATATATATATATATATATATATAACCTACTGGCGGTCGCCAGTATGTAGTTATAGTTATAGTTAGGACCTAGTTTCCATAGGAAAAGCATTTTTTGATTTGCCAATATCTTTGGCGCCGTTTGACGAATCTTTGCGAAACTTTCAAAACTAATGGGGCGCTCCGGTCAGCTCCTGTCTTGAAAGTTTCGGGGTGATTCGTCAAGCGGGGGCCGAGAAAAAAGGGGGGTCCCAAAACGCATTTTTCCCATGTTAATTTCCATAGGAACTTTAGACACGGCTACAGCCTGAACTGCTGAACGGAATTACACCAAATTTGGCAAAAAGGTAGCTCTTGGTTTAGAAAGCGCCTTTTTTTAAATGGTGTAAATCCGTTCAGTAGTTGCTGAGAAATTAAAAAAATAAAAATATCGATATCTGAGCATCGAGGAGGATTCGCGACTCCTCTCGAGCACGAGCTTAATTTTTATTGGCTGTAAACACTCCAAACCAGGAAGTGTTGGCAGCCATCTGGTGACTCGGTAACCGAGTCACAAGAAAAAGGGTGAAAAAACATTGCAAAACAAGAAAAGGGGGCAGGGTACAAACACCCTGACCCCCTAAGCCTGCTCAGGGGGTCCCACAACGACCCCCTGGGCCAAAAAAAGCATTTTAAAAACAAAAAGAAAGCGACCAAATTCACGCTGGGTGCACGAATCTGGCGGAAAAAAAAAAGTGCACGCTTCGTTTCCTAATAGCCCCCGGGTGGGCTAGGTCCCGGGGGCAATGCCAAAATAATTAGCGAGAGCCCGTGGGGGCCCCCGTAGCCCCGGGGACCGCCACCTCCCCAGGGCTTAAATAATTATATGCGGGGGCATGCAGCCCCCGCAGCCCCGGGTACCGCCACCTCCCCGGGGCATTTGCTTTTTAGGATGGGGGTCTCGTGGGCCCCCAAAGCCCCAGGGACCACCACCTCCCCGGGGCTAAATGATATAAAAGCGGGGGGCCACGCGGCCCCCCTGCAGCCCCGGGGACCACCACATCCCCGGGGCTGTATTCAAAAACAAAGTGTGGGGGGCTCAAGCCCCCCCCACACTGCCCTGGGGACCACCACTTCCCCGGGGCATTGAATATCTAAATGCAGGGGTCTGTTGCAGACCCCCGGGGACCGTTGCAGACCCCCGGGGACCACCACCTCCATGGGGCTATTTGCATGTTGGAAGGGGGGCCACGCGGCCCCCCTCCTGGAGCCCTCGATGGCCCTGGGGACTGCCGCCCCCCAGGGCCAGCTCCTGCAATGTCCCGGGGTGCCCATTGCCGTTTGCTATGGCAGGGCGGGAGCATGGCTCCCGCCCTGTCATAGCAAACTTCTGCTTTGCTTCATTGAAACGAGAGCAGGAAACCTGCTCTCGCTTCAAAGAAGCAAAGCAGAATTGCTTTTGGGCAAGGGGAGCTGTATGTTAGCAGTTCCCCTTGTCCAAAGGCAATGCCGGCTCCAGCAGGAGGCGGGGAGCTGGCAGGGACTGTGGGGGGCATTGGGGCTCCCCCCATGATCCCCAACGCTGAGGGCCGGCCCTGGGGGATGGGGTCCCCAGGGCCAGATGTGGCCCAGGAGGGGGGCCACGCGGCCCCTTCCCTTTTAATTAATTATATATATATTTTTTTGAAAACAGAAGGCCGGCCCCCAGGGATGGGGTCACCAGGGCCATAATTGGCTTTAAGAGGGGGGCAACGCGGCTCCCCTCCTAAAAAAAAAACCAGGCTGGCCAGGCCCTGGGGGATGGGGTGCCCGGGGCCAGAAGTGGCCAAGGGAAGGAGGGCCACGCGGCCCCCTTCCCGTACTATTTTATTTAAAAAAAAAAAAAACATGGCAATGCCCCGGGGGATGGTGTCCCCGGGCCATTATAGGCCTCAGGAGGGGGGCCACGCGGCCTCCCTCCAAAATAAAAATTGTAAAAAATGCTGGCCAGGCCATATAATAGCGGCCCAGGGAAGGGAGGCCACGCTGCCCCCTTCCCATTTTTTTTTTTTTTAAATGCTCAGGCCCTGGGGGATGGAGTCCCCAGGACCCAAAAAATACTAAAAGAAGGGGGGCCACACAGCCCCCATTCTAAAAATATTTTAAAAGAAAGAAAAGCCAGAATCTCGCCGAAGGCCCCGCCCCCTCCCTGCGCCACTCTGCAAACGTGCCCCCTGGCGCATTCTAAGTTGGGGGATGAAGTCCCCTTCATTCCTAAGGGTCCCCGGGGGCCAACTAGCCCACCAGGTACCTCCAGTAAGCCCCACACAGTGGGATTGCTGAGAGGTGGTCCGAGACCACGCCCCTTTTTACACCACTCTGCAAACGCGCCTCTTTGCGCATTTCTGGTGGGGCGATGAGGTTCTCTTGTGTCCTGAGGACCTCAGGACTAAAGTGGACTTCATCCCCGGAGCAGCAGTGCGCCAGGCATCGCGTTTGCAGAGTGGTGTAAAAAGGGGGGGTGGCCTTTGAGCATACTCAGCAATCCAGCGATATGGGGCTTACTGGAGGTAACAGGAGGGCTAGTTGGCCCCCAGGGACCCTCAGGAGGAAAGGGGACTTAATCCCCCAACCAAGAGCGCGCCAGGAGGCCTGTTTGCAGAGTGGTGGAGAAAGGGGGCGTGGCCTGTGTCCACCTCTCAGCAATCCCACTGTGTGGGGCTTTCTGGAGGTAAGAGGTAGGCTAGTTGGCCCCTAAGGGCCCCCAGCAGCGAAGGGGACTTCAATCCCCATCCAAGAGTGCATCAGGGAGCGCGTTTGCAGAGTGGTGGGTAAAGGGGGCGTGGCCTGTTATGAGAACTTAGCAATCCTGCTGTGTGGGACTTACTGGAGGTAATAGGAGGGGTAGTTGGCCCCCAAGGATGTCCTTGGGGGCCAACTACCCCTCTTGTTACCTCCAGTAGTCCCACACAGTGGGATTGCTAAAACGTCTTCGGAGGCCAGGCCCCCCTTTCTCCACCACTCTGCAAACGTGCATCCTGGCAGACTACAGGATGGGGGATGAAGTCCAATTTACTCCTGAGGGACTTTGGGGGCCAAGAAGCCCTCCTGATACCTCCTGTAAGTCCTACATAGCGGAATTCCTGAGCGCTGGTCGGAGGCCCAGCACCCTTTGTCCACCACTCTGTAAAAGCGACTACTAGTTAAAGAAGTGTTTGCAATGTAATAGATTTCGCATTTGCGAGAGTTAGAGCTATTGGTGTTGTAAACGTAAAGGTTTTTTACTAATGTTTTTTGGAGTGGAGTGGATGTACGTTGTGTGTAGTGGAATTATGTGGTAAGTTGTGCAGTGAAATTATGTGGATAGAAAGTATGTGGTATTTATTTTATAGGAATTATGTAGAGTGAGATTATGTGTTATGGAGAGTGATTATGTGGTATGGTGGTCTGTGTTGTGGAGTGGTAACCTCAGGTTTAGTCTTCCTCGTTTCCATAAAAGCTCAGCTATGAACTCAGTGAGACAAAAAAAGAAGGAATCACTGAGGAGCACTTGTGGACCTAGTCAGAGGTATGAGCAGGGCCACTGGAATTATGCGACTGTTTGGCTGCACCGACTTTCGCACAATTATACATTTTCAGCATTAGCCACATGATCCATCATCTGCTCCCTAATCTGCAGATTTGAACAAAAAAAGTCTTGTTTCTAGCTCAAACGGCTCAAACGATACCAAAAATGCAGCGCCAAGTGTTACAGCGTGGTGGAAGGCACTTTGCAAACCTAGAATGGTCACCTGTTACTTATTGCTAAATGTGGATGTTAAATTGGTACTAATGGTGTGCAAGCCAATTTTGCTTCCTTCTGCACCTCTCTTGCCTCTTTCTGCATTTCTGTTGCTTCTTTCTGCACATTTCTTTCTTTTTCTGCACTTCTCTTACCTCTTTCTGCAAATCTCTTCTACTTTCTGCACCCTTCTTCCCTCTTTGTGCAACTCTCTTGCCTCTTTCTACATCTCTCTTCCCTCTTTCTGCACCACTTTTGCCTCTTTCTGTACCTCTGTTACTTCTTTCTTCACCTGTCTTGTCTTTTTCTGCACCCTTTGTGCCTCTTTCAGCACCTCTGTTGCTTCTTTCTGCAGTTCTCTTCCTCTTTCTGCACCCCTCCTGCTTCTTTCTGTACCCCTCTTGCCTCTTTGTGCACCTCTCCTACCCCTTTCTGCACCCCTTTTGCCTCTTTTTCCACCTCTGTTGGTTCTTTCTGTACCTCTTTTGCTTCGTTGTGTACTTCACTTGCCTCTGTCTGTACCCCTCTTGCCTCTTTCTGCACCTCTGTTGGTTCTTTTGCACTGCTCTGGCTTCTTCCTGCACCTCTGTTCCAAATTTCTGCATCCCTCTTGCCTTTTTCTGCACCCCTCGTCCCTCTTTCTGCACCCCTGTTCCCTCTTTCTGCACCTTTCCTGCCTGTTTCTGTACCTTTCTTACCTCTTTTTGTACCTCTGTTGCTTCTTTCTGTACTTCTCTTGCTCGTTTTGCACCTTTCATGCCTCTTTCAGCACCTCTGTTGCTTCTTTCTGCACTTCTCTTCCTTCTTTCTGCACCCCTCCTGCCTCTTTCTGTACTTGTCTTCCCTCTTTGTGCACCTCTCCTACTTTTTTCTGCACCCCTCTTGCCTCTTTTTGCACCTCTGTTCGTTCTTTCTGCACTGCTCTTGCTTCTTTCTACACCTTTTTTGCAAATGTCTGCATCCCTCTTGCCTCTTTCTGTACCCCTCTTCCCTCTTTCTGCACCTCTCTTGCCTCTGTCTGCACACCTGTTCCCTCTTTCTGCACCCCTTTTGCCTGTTTCTGCAAATTTCTTGCCTCTTTCTGCAGTTCTATTGCCTCTTTCTGCAGCTCACTTGCTTCTTTCTGCAGCTCACTTGCTTCTTTCTGCACCCCTCTTGCCTCTCTCTGCACCCCTCTTCCCTCTTTCTGCACCTCTCTTGTCTCTTTTTGCACCCTTGTTCCGTTTCTGCACCTTTCCTACCTGTTTCTGCACCTGTCTTGCTTCTTTCTGCACCCCTGTTGCCTCTTTCTGCACTCGTCTTCCCTCTTTCTGTACCTTTCTTGCCTGTTTCTGCATCTCACTTGCCTCTTTCTGCACTTCTCTTGCTTCTTTCTACACCTCTGTTGATTCTTTCAGCAATTCTCTTGACTCTTTTTGCACTTCTCTTGCCTGTTTCTGCACCTCTCTTGCCTCTTTCTGCACCTCTCTTGCCTCTTTCTGTACCTCACTTGTTTCTTTATGCACCCCTGTTGCCTCTTTCTGCACCCCTCCTCCCTCTTTGTGCAACTCTCTTGCCTCTTTCTACACCTCTCTTCCCTCTTTCTGCACCACTCTTGCCTCTTTCTGTACCTCTGTTGCTTCTTTCTGCACCTCTCTTGCCTCTTTCTGCACCTTTCTTCCTTCTTTTTGCACCTCTCTTGCCTCCTGCACTTCTCTTGCCTCTTTCTGCACACACAGGGCTACTTTTAAACTGACCTCAGGCTCAGCAGTACACACATGCAAGTGCAGAAAAGGGCTGCTGGCCTCTAAACTGCCATGCCCTATTATATGCTAGGGACTTAGAGGTAGTTTTAATCCCCCTGCCCTATTATGTACTAGGGCCTTACAGGGGAGGTCACAGGGGTACCCCAACCCATAGTGTACCCTAGTGTATGTAGGTATTTTCACTGTATTCTAAGTGTCTTTCAGCAAAGCACTGGCTCCGGGCCTGGTTAGTCAGAGTCAGTTACCACCAGTACCACTCAGCAAAAAGTTGGGGGCACAGGATGACTTTACAACAAGGCCTCTTTTTGCACCTCTGTTGGTTTTTTCTGCATATCTCTTGCTTCTTTCTGTACTTTTCTTCGTCTTTCTGGACTTCTGTTGCCTCTTTCTGCATTTCTCTTGCTTCTTTCAGCACCTTTCTTCCTCTTTCTGCACATGTTCTACGTCTGTGGGCATAGTAAGAAATTAGCATTTAAAAAAACCTTTGACATTCACTGACAAAACCATAGGTTTCAGGGACGTTATAGTTAGGAATTAGCATTTAAAAAACCTTTGACATTCACTGACAAAACCATAGGTTTCAGGGACGTTATAGTTATAAATTAGCAATTAAAAAACCTTTAAAATTCACTGAAAAAACCATAGGTTTCAGGGACGTTATAGTTAGAAATTAGCATTTAAAAAACCTTAGAAATTCACTGAAAAAACCACAGGTTTCAGGGACGTTATAGTTAGTTGGACATTTCATTCGTACAAAACCGGAAAAATTCGGCCGTTATAGTTAATTGAGCTAAGTATAACTCGTGCCCCCGCAATGCACTGCTGATGATGTCACATATTACATCATTCATGACATGGTCAGTGACATCACTGATGACATCATCCACATGATAATCTGATGCACCTCCTCATACCCTAATATAAACTTTGATACACCCACTCTAAAATACAGACTACCATTTTTGAAACCATAGACACACCAATACCAGTTACTACATACCCACTCACTGATTCCTAGGTCTACACACACATCCACTCATTCACCCATAAAGTCACTCATACATGCAGTCACTCATCAATACAGCACTATCATATGCACTCATACACCTATACAGACACTCACACACCGCCACTCATCTATAGAGTTATTCACACACCTAGTCAGTCATGCAAAGAATTAATGACACTCCCATTTACTCACCTATAGAGTTATACACACACCACCTCACTTATTCATACAGATACTAACACATACTTACTCTCTTATACAATCACTGATACAAGCACACACTCATCCATACAGCCACTCTCACAATCACTTACTCTCACATATAGTCATTTCTATACTCCAACACTCACATATACTGCCTTTCACATATGTAGTTACTCACACATGTACCACTGAGATATCCATTCACTCACCAACACACCCATACACACACTCACCCACCCATAAAGCCCTTCACACATGCAGTCTTGAACCCATACACCCAGTGAATCACCCACTCACACATCTATGCACAGAGTCACACACCCCCCACCCACCCACACAGACACTCAGGTACCCATACAGATACTCAGACAACCAATCAATAACCCATATAGACAATCATGTAGCTACTCACCAACCCATGCAGCCGCTTACACACCAACTAACAGACTGATACAGACATTCACACAGTTTAGTCACTAACCCATGCATTCAGTAAGACACGTTTAATCACTCACTTATACAGTCAGTTAAGCACCTACTAAATCATTCATTCAGACACTCATACACCCACTCATTCTTCAATACACCTTGGCATTTATATATATAAAACATATTTAAACTTTACAGAAACACACAGTCACTGGATGATGTCATCAGTGATGTCATTTGAGATGTCATCAGTGATGTCACTGACCATGTCATGAATGATGTAATATGTGACGTCATCAGCAGTGCATTGCGGGGGCGCGAGTTATAGTTAGCTCAACTAACTATAACGGCCGAATTTCTCTGGTTTTGTACGAGTGAAATGTCCAACTAACTATAACGTCCCTGAAACCTGTGGTTTGTTCAGTGAATTTCTAAGGTTTTTTAAATGCTAATTTCTAACTATAACGTCCCTGAAACCTATGGTTTTTTTCAGTGAATTTCAAAGGTTTTTAAATGCTAATTTCTAACTATAACGTCCCTGAAACCTATGTTTTTTTCAGTGTATATATATATATATATATATATATATGAAATTACCTCCACATTTATCACTACATCTTCAGGCTTCAATGAGGTATTGATGTGGGCAGTGGCGGCTTGCAGAGGGAGTGCTGCGGGGTGGTGGGGCGGGGCGAGGGAGGGACTGGGTGGGGGGGTTAGTGGAGTCGGACATATGACAGGCAGGAGTAAGGTAAGTAAATAAATAAATAAAACTATTTACCTTACGCTCGCTGCATCGCTGGATGTGGGGTTTGCCCAATATGTAGTCCTGAATGTGCCAAAAACAAACATATAGTTTGAACAAGTGCACAAAGAAACCAAAGTTGACCCGATCGCGTTCACCAAGCAGTCCATTCACCGGTTCTCAATGAGCTATGGTTTCATTACATATGGCCATAGATAATAATGGTCTATGACACCGCTTGGACTCAATACCTTGGATGACTCCTATATTGGTGCCAAAACACTTAAGGACTTAATACATTTCCTTTGGAAACTGAGTCTCCATACAGAAATTCCGCTCCAAGAATTTTGAGGGGAAACGTCTTACCTTTTGCCCTGAAGAAGTCCTTGATGGACGAAACGCGTAGGCTACAATCTATCTTTTAAGAAGATTTTGAATAAAGAATTGGAACGACATCAGACCTGCTGAATTAATTTTTGAATACTTTTCTGATTTACTGGTGTAATTTGAATTTGTTTATAGAGTGCTGGATCGTATTTGTGTTTTAATGTTAGGTGGAATCTTGTATCCCAGGGGACTTTAGGGTATTGAGTCTCAGATCCTTGGCACCTAGTTAGCTAAAATTACCTATTACCCTACACAGGGGATAGGTGCAGTCACTATTGCCCCATACCCTTTCTCGTTGTGTTTTGTTAAAGAAACCAAAGAGGTACATGCATTTGAATAACCTAGCACGGATTTTTAGGGAAAATCTCCAGCACTGAGATGCACAAACACCACAACAGTGAAAGGTTTAACATACCCTTGTGCCATTTTCAATGAACCATGTATAACAGTGTGGACAGATTTTCTATGTTGCTAGACAATATCTCCAATACATGTTACTTCCAAGTATGTATGAATTTATACCACTGTATGCCATTGTTTATGGTGATGCCAGATGCTGTGACATGATGGGCCGAGCGCCTGTTTTTTGCATGTGAGGTAGCTAAAGTTCAAACATATAACACAGAATTTCTCAAGTTAACAGTGAACTTTAGACAGAACAAGCCTGAAATAGAGAGAGGCAGTCTTTGTTTACTGTTTCCAGCTTGTTCCTTTTAATGTTCATGCATTAACTCAGACAAGTTCTGAGTTACATGTTTGAAGTTTAAACACCAGGCACATAAGGTAACAGATGCCTGTCCCATCATGATACAGCCTCAGCCCATCATGATACGGCCCCAGATTGTATTTGTAAATATCTCAATATCTGTTCTTCCGTTTTTTTCCAACAGACAACATTTATTTACTTCATGATGAACCTTTTGTGGATTGGGGCAACCTTCTTCCTTCAGCTGATTGGCCCCTCAATACACATTAAGCTGCCAAAGATTTATTCAAATGGCACTTTTTCCACGACTGAACACCTTTCTGTGGAGCCCATTGGATTCATGTTCTTGCTGTCCTTCGCTACTTTATTGCTTCTACAGTTCCTAGCCCTTCTCTATCACAGGTGAGCATTTTATCTTTAATTTAACCTTGGAATTGGATGTCCATTGGACAAATGACGAAAATATGAAAGGTAGCGGAAGTGACATCACACGCCTTGTGAACCCTGGTGACATCACAAGGTTGAACCATTGTCCCACCACTACCCCTCAACAACCTCTTACTTGATACTATGGGAGTAAGGGGCGCTTACTTTCTTTTGCTGCTGCTGATACCACCGCCTCTGGCACCCGGGGTACGCAGGGCAGTGTATATTACCCCGAATCACTCCCCAGAACCTTCGTCATGGCTTAGATTATTCTTTTCCATAGGTTGGTGTATACCACACTCTTCCTGCCAGGATGATACTTTACCAATGCATACACACACAGACAGAAAGTGATTTGTATCTAGAGTTAGTGGAAATGGCATTATGCATCCTTTGACCGCTGATGAAGTTACAGTGTTGAAGCCTTGTCCTGTCCTCATCCTGTCATCAGCCTGCTACTCATTTTTAGGGGTTAGGAGAAGTAAATATACATGGCTCTTAAATCTACGTTTACATTATTTTCCTACTTCTGCATTCACGGCTACTAGGACAAGGGGAGCAAGGGAAGTGCCAGCCTAGGGTACCAGCTGTTAGACCAGGCTCCCCCAAAGGATATCCATGAACTGCATAGTAATTTCCTGACTTAAGCTTACTGATCAAACGTTCAGGACAATATGAATATTTGACCAGTGCTGTTGGCCGTCTAAAAGTCCAGTCAATTGGACCTGTTGTGAGGCATTGGGTGCTGGGATACTGTTAGTTTTTGATTATAATGTACGACTATACAATGTTATGTTAATGTTTTTTTTATCAAAGTGTGCAACTACTAGGACACTACAATTGATTGGAAATGGGACCTACTGTGTTGTTCTTAAAAACAATAAAACATTTGTTTATCAAAAAAGTCCAGTCAAATATGTGGGCCAATTCTGCAAAACGGTTCTGGCCAATGCGGAGACGCAGGAACTCAGCATCTCGATTCTCTAGTGCTGGACCATTAAATACCTATTTATTTTTTAGTACTGTGATACATCCATTCAGGTGTCTTTATTTTTGTGTGCGGTCTTAAATCTAATTGGCATGATAGTACTGAAAAATAAAGTTCGCTTCATCATGCAACACAACGTAATTGGAGCTCACATAAAGTCGAAACATCAAAAAGGGAATAAGGGACTGTGCTATTGCCTAAACCATGTCCTAGTGAGTGTCAAATAACCCATTTAGACAACTAGGTAATAGTGCATATGCAAATGATAAATTAACATAGGACGATATGAATAAAAAAGGAATTCACATTTGTTGAATGGGACAAATTTACAAATTGGATCAAAATTCAGAGAATGAGAAAGATTATATAAATAACTCACAATTAACATATGGGGTTAAAGAAATAGAATATGAACAACAAATTATATCATTTTTACAGAGTTAAATGAATATGTCTATCATATGGGGCTGATTATACGTTAGGCAGGAATTTCCTTTGCTGCCTGGTATTACCACATAATTATCCACCTAATACGAGCTACACTCTACTGATTGGGTTATAACTGTGTGGAGTTGGATTTACAGGTTGGAATTCTGCATGCAACACCCAATTCTGTGAAGTGTTACCCAGACATTTACCACTTGCTTTAGACATTTCTATACATATATATGTTTAATAAGAGTTAAACGCCACGCTCTTGGCAGGTTGTAAAAGTTTGTGATGGGTCCGGTTGGGGGACGAGTTGAGGGAGGGGGTGGTGAGGGTGGTAGAGAGAAGTGATCCCTGTGCATTAGCAGAGGGCAGGCTGGGGACAAGGGCCAGAATTCACTGCAGCTCTTTCCTATTGTGAATTTACAGCTAGATTTTCTGACTGGTGAAATCGGAACCTGCGTTTCTGGACCTGGAAAATTCATGTGTGGGAACACCAGCCCACTTATAATTGGGTGGAGTAGAATTCCACACAGGACTTTCATGCTGCACAACTCACAATTGCGACCATAGTGGCAACAGACTTGACTTGGGTCATACAAACATTGTGGAAGCTGATCTTGGTAACAACATGCGCCAATATGCGGCTAGTTTCTGTCAACTCTCAGTGACGACTTTTAAGGAAGTAATCTATCAGCAAATAGAGGCTTGATCCGGGTTCAGAGCAGTGGCGGACCTCAGACTGTGATGCTAAACTGCAGAAACGGAAGCAGGATGTGTGGTCCTGAGGAGGGCCTGTTCTAGGGGGGTGTGACCTGTACAGGCGTACCTGGCCCTGAACTGGGGGGGGGCGCTGTGTTTAGAAATAACTTGTGAGTTTCAAAGCACCTGTTGCAGAGTTCCTTGTGTGTCAAACAGTTTATGGGTAACATTAAAAATGTCAAGATACATTTTGTGATTAATGTTCCTGTTTGAGAGAGATCGAGTTTTGTCTAGTGGCAGTTCCGACTCCTCATAAAGTAGCACTGAGGGTCAAAGCACGTGTACCTTGCAGATATCATAGAATTGTATTTTATGTGGAACACTCAGTGGGTTACTGCTTTTGTCATAGAGATAATTTTGCTACTTGCAGTTTATAAATCACAATCCTAATATATCACATTAACTTATGAACTGTAATCAAAGAGCTGAATGCAAACTGCAAGGCATAGGTTGGGAACCTTAAATGTTTCACGTCTTTCATTATCTTAATGCTGC
Organism: Calotriton arnoldi; assembly: GCA_963921515.1. NCBI lineage: Eukaryota > Metazoa > Chordata > Amphibia > Caudata > Salamandridae > Calotriton > Calotriton arnoldi. The sequence continues at coordinate 284,419 of CAWUFW010008460.1, read as the reverse complement.
TAAAAAGGGTTGCTTTGGGTAGAAATACATTCTTATTAGTAAAGCTAACCCCAACTACTGTGGTAAATTTTAAATCCAGAGTCTGTGCTTCTCCAGACAAAGTGCTCTTGAAATATACTGCCTACTAGTATGGATGACATGATTCCTTCACCTTGTAATCCTCATTGTCTTATGAAACATTCCCTTTAGACTGATTTACACATGTATGATTGATTGATTCTGTATCATTTTGTGTGATGTAAAGTGCTCTGACACACTACACTGGTATGAGTAGTGCTATAAAACAAATTAAATGCATGTGAGAGAGAGGCTATGGAGAGATGAGGGGCACTGTTGGAGGGTGGCAGTGAGGTAATCCATGGAGAAGGAGATCATTGGGGGGCTCCAAAAAAGATTGTTGCACCGGGCATCACCAGCACTAAAGCCGGCCCTGAGAAATTAGGCACGCTCTCAATGAACTGGACACCAGAACAGTGACGGAGGGCAGTTGCATACAAGTAGAGGTCGCAGTGAGGATGTCTAGGGCCAGACAGTGGGCAAGACAGTAATGTCTTTGCCTTTCTTGGAACAGTTTGTTGCTCAAAGGCTGTTCATGGCTAGCTGCTCAAAAACAGAGGGCGTCAAAGTCAGCATTTGTTCATCAGTAATCATTGAAGAGGGGTGTTTTCAGCTCATTTCGAAAGAACAAATAATTCCTTTTGCTAATTTAGCAAGTAACTCGTAGTATAATTCCTGATGTATATGAAGCTCATTTTTATTTTCAGCTCACTAAAATCTCTTCACAATCAACCACACCTGAGACAGGAGCCTCATCTTATCTGCCATCACATACTAGGGCTCTCTACAATGTGGGCTTGCCTGAACATATCTCCCATCCTCTCTTTAACGTAACATGTCCAACACCCTTATTCAGGGCGTGAGTCTCTTGGCCACATGTCATACCAGCCTTTATCAGGCAAGGAGTGAAACTCATATACTGTGGATATTAATTGGGGACATCGATGGTGCTACCCCTGCCTAGCGCTTTGGCATTGCTGGTTCTCTCCCTGCACCTGCAGCCCCTGGTCTCTATGGGTTCAGAAGGCAGCAGCAAAAATAAAAATTAAAGAGAGTTCTAAGAGCTGTGGTTAGCTCCCTCCCATACCCTCAGCATCAAATATGAGGCTATTAAGTGGCTAAGGGCCAGATGTACCAACATTAGGAGTACCGATTTCCTAATTGCGATTATCTCCGAATTGCAATTAGGAAATCGGTATTCCTAATGTATGATTTTTTCCCCCAAATATGATTCCTAGTAGTTCACAAATCAACCAACCTAAATAATATTAATGAGGTAGGTCGCAATTTGCGACCTATTAGGAATTGCAGCCATCACAGGGATGGTGGCCTGCTGAGGTCAGCATACCACCATGTCTGTGATTGCTTTTTAGTAAAGCAATCCTTTTTTTTTTTATTGCAGCCCTTTTCCCTTAAAGGAAAATGAGATGTGTTCAAAAAGAAAAAAATGAAAATTTGAAGTTTGATTTTTTAAGAGAAGGAAGTGGTCTGCAGGACCACTGCCTGCTCTTAAAAATATGTTTGCAAAATTTGCAAAGGGGAAGGGATTCCGAGGGGACCACTTACCATTTGCAAATGGGTTACCGCCACTTTTAAAATGGTGGTAAATTATTACTGTTTTGCGACTGGAATGCAGTTGCCAAACAGCAATACATACCATACTGAATCTGTATTTGGAAGGGCACACCCAAACCATGCCCCTTCCAAATACCAAATTGCATGCCGGTGTGGTGCCGGGGCGTGGAGGGACTTGGTGTCCCAGACTGCCAAAGCAGAGAAGGCGCATTGTGGGAGCAGCACGCGCTGTAAAAGGGCTAACCATATCCCGTGACGTGGGATGCAATTCTGTTGGTGCCGGTGTGGTGCCAGAGCGTGGCGGGACTCGGTGTCCCAGACTGCCATACAGAGGAAGTGCATTGTGGGAGCAGCACGCGCTGTAAAAGCGCTAACCATCTCCTGCGGTGCAGGACACAATTCTGCTGGTGCTGGTGCAGGTGCGGTGCCGGAGCGTGGAGGGACTTTGTGTCCCAGACTGCCATACAGAGGAGGTGCATTGTGGTAGCAGCACACGCTGTAAAAGCGTTAACCATCTCCTGTCCGCGCCCGTCAGAGACCAGAGGAGGCTGGGCTGGGCCCCCCCTCTTGGTCCTCTGACTCTGGTAAAACATTGCTCAGAGTCACTATCACTCTGTATGAAAAACAACCTACTAAGGAGTATTTGGGTCGAGGCTGCTAAGAATCGGTCAAAAGATAGGGGGGACGGAACCATCATCCCCAGGAACTTTGGTGGAGGGCATTATCCTCATTGTTTGTTTGTCATGTGGCAGCAGAGCCGCATAGTTCCCATTGATGGAGCGCCCCTGACTGGAACTGGCTGAATTGGACCGGCACCCCTGGTTGTTGCTATATGTTAGTGCGGTAGGAATATCTATTTTAATCTATTGTTATTGAATTATTATCTACCCAAAAGATGGTAAAAAGGAAGACTACGGGGAATAAAGAGGGCTCTCCAAAGAGACCTCAAAGCACCACTCTTGACTCTTTCTTGGTGCGTGCTGCATGAGTCCTAGATAAAGAAATTACACTAGCACAGCAACGCTTATCAAAGGACAGGGGAGAAATCTATCTACTACATGCAGACAATAACTCTTCCCAAGACCCTGCAGCTGGGCAAAGTGATCTGATCCACCAAGATGGAGTTGCTACGGGGGCCCTGACAACAGTCCAAAATGCCCCAACCTTACCCAATCTTTTCTTAACTTCTGCAAATGGGCCTCCAACAAAGAGGAAGAAGAAAATAAAACTTCCTGGCCCGATTCAAGCGGCATGCACTAGAGCACAGATGATCTCAAATATCTGCCAATGTAGGGGGGATGAAGGAGATTCATCCCCGTCGATCTGTACAGATAAGACTCAGCATGCTAACTCCAACAATGACTCTGACCCTGCACCTAGGCTGGACCTGGATACAAATTTTTATTAAACTTGAATCAGCTCTGATTGCTAATCCCCTCTTTTGGAGAGATTCAGTAACTTGGAGGCCGCTGTTACAAAACTACAGAGCACAATAGATAATATTAGGAAATCTGATAACTTAATGAGGCCAGCATTGTGGAGTTGTAGCACTGATGCAGGTGACCAAGAGGCGATTAGACCTAAGCTACAGTCTCAAACCCAGTTGCATGTATTTGCCCCCACTACTTGCCATGCCACTAAAAGTGCTAGGGAACCCATTCCACGGGCAGGGAAGCATGGCGCCAATGGCTTTAAAATTGGCAGTGTTTCTAGAGCTGAGGCCGCCAAAATGCTAGGTCCACAGGGAACTGAAGCCTGTGCTAGGCAAAGTAGCAGCAGAAGTGAAGTGAGATCCAACCTAGAGGAGCACCCCCATGCAGATTATCAAACTTATGGAACCCCCAATCAGGAGAAGCTGGATCTCCCTCCAGAGTGCAGCCTTTATGTGGCAATTTTAACCAATGTTCCCCACCTACTCGCCAACAAAATTGAGTCCTCGAACCAACTGAAAAATAAAGTTTGCCACTGGTTATCATGCAACAAATATTTGTCTAATTCCGGCTATCATGACATCTTATTTTCTAGAAGAGTGGGATGGATAGGCCCCTCGAGAAAATGTATTCAGGGGGATTGCATTGTGGTTAACTGTAGGTCCCCCGATCTAGCAAAACAATTGATTGAGTCCAGGGAGAAGTTATCACGGGGAGGCTTAGACCACCGGATCAGCATTCTGCCCTTGGGTGTTTCTACAGACATCTCATGCATTCCCATTTAATTACACCAAGCTCCTGCTCCCCAACCCGGATTCAGCACCGGGGCCACCATACTTATGCACTAACAACTAATAATAGGTTCCAGCCTCTAACCGACCTTGTCAGTTTAGATTGACTCACAAGGGGTCCCACTGAACGCAAAAATATTTCACCCAAAGAATTAACAAGTCATCCTCAGAGGACTAGATTCCTTAGAGCTAATACCGCAATTAATATGCAAATTACCCCGTTTCAAGGCTATGTTTACCCAGAACATGATCCAAACCCAGGTGTAGAAGAGTCAGCTGAGGGCCCTACTGTACAAGAGCTCCCAAACCTTAAAGACCAATTAAAAATCATTTCTTGGAACGTTGCAGGGCTAAGGTCCAAACTGTCAGATTCAAATTGGGCTAATTTAATAGACGAATTCCGCATATGCATGTTCCAGGAAACATGGTCTATTGAACCAATTTCCAGAGTAGGGTACACTAACTTTGACATTCAAGCTAGACCTTCACCAGCAGGTCGACCGTCCTGAGGCCTACTTATTTGGGTTAGAACAAGCCTGGCCTGCAAAGTTACTAGACTAAATATCGAGTTAGCTGATAAACTAGGCATTGACCTCACATCTTTAAGTGGGGAGTTTGCCTTAAGATTAAATAATATATATAATCGTTTCAAGAACTAAAACCAGGAATCGACCACAATAGCACTTTTGTCCAATTCTTTAGACATCTCAGATAGCGGGAAATTTTTAATTGTAGCAGGAGATTTTAATGTTACATATGAGCCTGTGGACTATGTGCAAGACCTCATACAAGAGGAAGAACTAGCAAGGGGTATTAAAAAACTGCAGGCACCCCCGCTCAAGAGATGCACAAAGGCAGGGCATCAAGTTCTAGCTTTTACCCTAAACCAGGGGGTACGTGCCTGCAATGGGCGGATGCAATCTGACTTAGAAGCTACGTTTACATTCAACAGGGCGAATGCTCGAAGAAGAATTGACTATATAATGGTCGATCTAGACTTATGGCATAAAGTACATGACATGTCCATTATACCAAGATATGACAGTGATCATAATGCAATGGTTCTGGGATTAGTCGATATTCCATTTTTATTAAGCAATTCTGTCAGAATGGTCTCCTTCATAGTCACCTCAAATGATGATAGACGGATCAAATTGAGTCATATAGTCTCAGATGAGAACTCCCTAGCTACCATATATGTCGAGGTAGCATCTGCCCTCATTAACTCGAGCAACTTGGGTTGCGATGACTTAGCTATCATGTCTACTTTCTCCCATCTTCTTAAGGTAATTAAGAGTCACTTCTCTAGACAAACAGCAAGCACTACCCCCAGATGTAGGGATAGGCCCTGGTTCAATGGGAACTGCAAGCAGGCTAAGACTGCCCTAATTGTCACAGTAAAAGGTGGGAGCAGTTCTCTTATAATGGAGAGAAGAAGAGCCTATAACAAGGCACAGATAGAGGCTAAGGAAAGTTGGGAGTAAGAGAATTGGAGCACTTTGGCCGAAGCATCAAGAATGAAAAATAGCCAATCATTTTGGCATTTATTGGCCAGAGGAGCAGTGCACACGGTAACAAAATAGGATTTTTTCATTCAATCACATGTTTGGGAGGAGCACTTTACACAGTTGTATGCCATGGAGGGCAGCGATAGGGACTCCGAGATCCCAAAGAACGACTCAAATCTGCTATTAGAGAAAGAAGCAGCAGAAGTAGTCTCCTTTACTTTAGAAGAAACTGTGACTGCAATTAGCAGCCTGGGTAAGGGTAACGCTCCAGGATTAGACAAGATACCGAGGATCTTTACTGCTCAGAACCCAACATATGCGGTCCTGTACTTCATTCAACAGTTAACGCAATAGCGCGAGGAGGGGATATCCCAAGTGTTTGGAAGGGTGCCGAAATCATTCTGATGTTTAAAAAAGGGGATAAAGGGGTCCCCTCCAATTACAGACCAATCTGCCTCATAGATACGGCTCAGAAGGTTTTTAGTAAATTGATCCTGACGCACCTAAACACTTGGATCGAGGAAAACAATATACTGTCTCACCTAAAAGCAGGCTTCAGGGAATCCACTAGTACCTTAGATCCGGTATTCTGTTTCTTACTGTTTACCTGGAAGGAAGTCACCATTAGAAAGGGTCATCTCTATGTCATGTTCGTAGTTCTTAAGCAAGCATTTGACGCCATAAATCGCACCAAATTATGGGTCACCCTGAGGGATTTCGGTCTGCTACAACTCATAGTGCGCATGCACCAGGATAACTATGCCCAGGTTCGATGGAACCAAGGGGGCAAACTCACTGGGAAGATAGGAGTGCTCAAAAGAGTACGACAAGGATGCGTTTTAGCCCCAACCCTATTTACCTTATATATGAATGGGCAAATTAAAGCTCTGCATAACTGCGGGGGTCACCCCCCTAAGCTTGCGGGCAGACAAATTCCATCACTCCTGTTCGCAGATGATACGCTACTGATTGCAAAAACACCTATGGGTGTGCAAAATGTATAGAGCAGGTTTGCCACAGTCTGCATTGACTTTGGTCTAGAGATAAATTGCTCAAAGACCAAATTCATGGCTTTTAACCCCCACCGTTGTTTTAAAGGGAAAATCAGGTTGGGCTCAACCATGCTGGAACAAGTCAAGGTTTTTGACTACCTAGGGGTCAGACTGAATAGTAACTCGAGCTGGACTGACCTTACACTACAGCATGTTGACTCGGCAGTGGTCAAAAAACTCAATCATCCTGCCTACCGTCCTATTTCTCCAGCCTTAGAAATACATCGAGCTAGAGGTCTGGGGGTAGCACTGTATGGTGTAGAACTGTGGGGCTTGGACCAGACAAAGAGTCTAGAGCTGGCAGAAAATAAATTTATACTACTATTTATACATTACTAAACTGCCAAATAGTACTCCACTTCTACTGGCTCGGTTAGACCTTGGACTAAGAAGTGTTAAGTACATAGCAAAATTGAAAGCCCTAGTGTTTTCGGTCAGAATATGGACCAGCAAACCTCAAATCCCAGTAAAAGAAGCTGTAGAGGAAGTACAAAACCTCGATAAAATGGTAGGACGGGTGAAGTGGTTTAGAGAGGTGAGGCATTGGTAAATGAGATTGGGGCTGAAAGTTATGTGGAAAGACCCTAAATTCCTGACGAAAGATGCTGTATCTCTCTTAAAAGTGAAGTTCTGGGCTCATACTCAGGACTCCTGTTATGCAGTCACAGCACAGGGTACCCTAACAGGAAGATTCTTAGAGTTTAAATGCACATTTATATTTGAAGCAATCATGGATGAATTTGAACCTCCACATGCACGTGCACTTTACTTACAATTCAGGTATGGAACCTTACCCCTGAATTATACTAGAAGCAGATGGAATCAGGCTACTGTAACCCCGATGTGCCCTGCATGCATCCTTAGTCCTGAATCACTAGACCATTATATGTTTTTTTGTCCCTGCTATAGGTTCAGATTTTCGGAATACCGGTTTCCTTATTACGATTCAGAGATAATCGCGATTAGGAAATCGGTATTGCTATGTTAGTACATCTGGCCTTTAGAGCATAGAAAAGAGCAGCTCCTGCAAATACTTAAGGGAAAACAAAAGTACATTTTCAGAGATTCTTCCAATATAGATAGAGAAGAAAGACCAGAAAACGGCCGTGGCATGCATGAACCCTTTGATGTATGAATAGAAGATAGACATAAATCACAACTCGCTAAGGCCTACATTTAGTAAAGCTTTGCGCAGGTGCTCATGGGATCAATGCAAAATATAGTGTTGGTTTACTTACCATTTCAAAGTCCTGAATGACCAGTGCTAAATTTGTTGCATTTGCACAAACTTTAGGAAATGTGGGCCAAAGAAACTTTATTCATCATACAAATCGTAAAATGGAAAAATAAAAACAGACTCAGACTTCCTGAGTTCGCTTATATCAATGCCCAGAGAAAGAAATCACCTTGATTATGATCATTATCTGGTAGAGAATAATTTCTGAAGACTCTATTCCATAACGGCTGAGATATTTTTTCTCAAATTCGAGATAAAAATTCAGCATTTAGTACAGGTGAGTTGCTCAACTGTTTAGTGAGATATTATGATTAAGAATCAGGATTTAACAGGCAGGTGGATACATAGACCTAAGTATAAATGTTTTGGAACTTTCATAGCTCAGACCTAGATGGGAAGCAGTGGTGCACTGCACACAGCATTTAGGCGGAATTGGAACTGTGCCTGGGCAAGAGAGAAAATGATTTGCTTAGTGTACAATAGTAAGCGAGGGCAGGGGAGATATTCTCGGGGCTACTGGAAATATGTGATTCTGCAGGTGTGGCGATTTCCAGAGAATTACGGATTTATGGCGGTTGCCACATAGTCCATCATCTACTCCATAATCTGCCGATTTGAACAAAGAAAATTGTTTCTAGATCAAACTGGTTACTAAAAATGTGGTGACACGTGTCCCCACGCAGTGGAAAGACTTTTGCAAAGGTTAACTGGTCATCTTTCAATTGCATATTGCTGTATATGGGTGTTAAACTGGTGGTAATAAGGTGAAATATTTGCCCAGACAGTGTTACCACGTGTGAAAATGACAAAAGAATGAAGTAATGCTATCACAAAATGTGCTGAATTATGTCGCATGATTTGCCTTTTCATGGCACATAATTTAGTCAGTCTGGCTGCCTAATTTGGTCCTCCCCTGCCCCATAATTCCAGTGGCCCTGGATATAGCAAGCTTTTCTCCTTTACAAATACCTACAAGGAAATAATTTGAACCTTATTAAAAATGGAAAGTATTTAAGTCTAGACGATAATAGCAACTGAATTTATTTTACAAGTCATTATGTTTTACAGAGTTTACACCTTCATCCATTTTGTGGCTTATCAAGGGACGGCTGGACAGAGAAAAAATCTGGTGAGAAGAAATAGTTCAGAAATATTATTTATTTTCAAACCTCGGTGTGGGAGTGTGTCTGTATCTCGCATATGTAATAATACCTCACTTATCTTCTCTGCCTTGATAATGGCTGCCTCTTACCACCCAAACGGTATAATATTGACTATAAATTGATTTACATTTCTGTTGATTAGAAATGAATATGTTTATTGATTTTCATGTTTATGTACATTTCTAAACAGGTGCTTGTCATTTACAATGACATGGGTCTTTCTCAGCATTATTTACAGAGGTGTCGGGCCAAGAGAAGGTTCGGCATCGGCAACCTCAGATTTCGACCAGAAAATAAGTTTGAAAGTTGAGGTTTCCCTAATATGATGTGGATTTAGGTACCAACATCTTAAGATGAGACTGAGTGTGGCTCAGTGTTGGATGGGCATTTCGGGCACTCTGGCATTTCCAGATGACCCTGCTTGAAAGAGCTGTCTGTGGGCTGCTTTTGTTTTCTGGGCCCGTCATGGGCCACCAGACCACAAACAATACGGCGCACACACTGGCCCTTTCAAGCTAGCCCATTTGGCAGTTCCAGATTGCCAGACTGTCTGAGAGAAAAGTCCAACTCTGATTTGCCTTACCTATTTGGGGCAGGTTATCATGAACCGTGTTTAATTTAAGCCGGTGGTTTCCGGTGCTCATCACCGGTGCCTAATTGTCTACACCAGCACCTATGAAAGTCCGCCCACATGGTGGCACTGTTTGTCTAATTTAGATATTAGCATAATAACAGCTGTTTATTAATTCAATATACATTATAAATGACTAATATCTGCCACCCAAGTGTTTGTTATAGTGGAGGGTGCTTGGAAGTGTCTGATTTGAAAAGAAATGAAACAGAAATTTATAATAAACATGCACTACTACCCGGGTGTGTCTAGGCGCGCAAGCTTGCTAACAGGGCTGGCCAAGGTTAAGAGGCTGGCAGAGGCTAAAAAGCTCCCTATAGATTGAAGAGCCAGGTTTTTAATTTTTTCCTAAAAGATAGGAGGTCCGTTTCCTTTTTTAGGGATAAGGGAAGGCTGTTCCAGAGACGTGAAGTGCTGCCTATGAAACTTCTCCCTCCCCATTGTGCTCTTCTTACTCTAGGGAACAGTGATATTACATGCTGATTCTGAGCGAAGGGATGTTGGCGGAATGTACCAATGAAACCAAAGCTTAAAAGATTAGGGGCCTTCCCTATGTAGAGCCCTGAACGCAATACACAGTGCCTTAAACTTTATATGCCATTCAATAGGTAGTCAATGGAGAAGCGGAAGGACAGCCGAGACTGATTGTCTTTTAGATATGCCAAGTAGAAGGCGTGCAGCTGAGTTCTGTAGGACCTGTAGCTTATTGAGACTTTTCTTTCTGATATTTGCGAAAAGAGCATTTGCGTAGTCAATTTTTGAGAGTATCAGCACGGAAATTACAGTTTTTTGCAGGTCTTTCGGAATAAAGGGAAGATCTTTCTTAAAAGTTTCATAGTAAAGAAGAAGGTAGACGTGATTGAATTTACGTGCCCTTCGAAGGTCAGTTGATTATCAAAGATAACTCCAAGGTTTTTTACCTTTGTTACTGGCAACAGAAGTTGGCCAAGTTCAGGTGGCCACCAATCTTGGGACCAAAAGGAGGGATCCTTTCCAAAGAGGAGTACCTTAAGTCTTGCCTGAATTCAGATTCAAGCAATTGTGGACCATCCATTTTCTGATCTCCTGCCTACACCTGTAAAAATGCTTTGCTGTCTCTGAAAACTTGGATGATACTGAGATCTCTAATTGGTTGTCATCTGTGTAAGTGGCTGCAGATAACCCAAAAGATCTAATAAGTTGGGCCAATGGAACTACATAGATGTTAAAAAGGGTCGGGCTAAGAGACGAACCCTGGGGGACGCCACATGGAGAGAGAAGGAGGAAGATTTAAAATTGTCAACTGCAACAAACTGAATTCTGTCTGACAAAAATGATCTAAAAACGCAGGAGCTTTGACTTTTACCCCAATGTCCTCAAGCCTATTCAGCAGGATATCGTGGTTTACAGTGTCAAATGCTGCTGAGAGGTGTAACAGGACCAGCACTGCACTACCGCCCACATCCAGCATCAATCTGATCTATTTTGATACACTTATCAGTACTAATTCTGTACTGTGATGTTTCCTAAATCTGAATTCGCAGGGGTCCAAGTGGCTCTGGTCCTCAATAAAAGCTGTCAGCTGAGAATTGATAGCTTTTTCAATTATTTTGGCCGGAAGGGGCAATCTGGAAATAGGATGATAGTTCCCAGGATCTGTGGGATCTAGACTAGCTTTTTTAAGTAAAGGAAGGATATGTGCTATCTTCCAGACATGGGGAAACTTTCCTGACTTAATTATCAGATTAAAAGTTTCCGTTACGTAACCCGAGATGGTGTCTGCTGCTAAATGAGTTGTTTTCGGTGGGCATGGATCCGAAGGAGAGCCTGACTTTGTTTGCAAAAGGATGGTTTTAATTCTAATTTGCTCCTGAGAAAGTTCAGAAAAGGCAGTTAGAAGGGCCTTACATTCATTATTTTTAATTTGGGAACCATTATGATCAATCAGGGGGTTAAAGGAGTTAGAGGAAAAGAGATTAAAAACGGACTTAACCTTGTCTTGAAAGAAGGAAGCCAATGAATTGCAGAAGGTTTGGTCCATGCCCTGATTCCCCTTTTCTGGAGGTTTGGATAACTGTTTGACAAAGAGCTCTTTTGTGGAGTTTTTCGCTGCTTCTATCTTCTGGGTGAAATATTTGGATATTTCTTTAAAAATCAGATCTTTATAGGAGGCTAAAATAAGTTTGTATTTATCTTTTTCTGAATTCTCATAATGGCGCCTCCATTTTCTTTCTTGCCTATGACATGCTTGTTTATGCAGTCTTAAATTTTCTGTGAACCAGGGTTCAGAGGGAGTATCCCGGTTCCTCCTGTGGACTTTAGCCGGCGCTATTTTCTCTGCGGCCTTGTCCAACCATCCCTGGTATAGACTAGCTGCTTTATCTGGATCTGTCATTATGTAGGGCCGTGTTTCAGATAGGATGGCGTCTAGCTCTATCTCCTTTATCAAATACCAATTGCATGAGAGCCTTACTGGTCGAGGTTTATTGTGCAATGCAATGAGGGGGCTAATTTGATGTTAAACATAACTGCTCAATGATCAGACCATAGCAAGGGTAGGGCTGCTGATGTTGATAAGTACGGGCAGTCAGAGAAAATGCCATCAAGTTGATGGCCTGCTTGATGTGTAGGTTCTTTGACCTGCTGTTCTAGTCCGAGACTAAGCAACATGTCCGTAAGATATGCCACATCCGTGTTCTCTGGGTTTTCTGAGTGCATATTAAAATCACCTAAAATCGTGAAGTAGGGTGAATCGATTTTTTTATCTAAAAACTGGGAGAAAGTAGGAAAAAAGGCAGAACAGGGCCATGGAGGACGATATAGAAGTATTCCATTAAAGGAATAATGCTTTGAGAACTGTTATTTAAAAGCCAGAGCCTCTAAATCTTTCGGGCTAGTAAGTTCCGTAAAGGAGCCTATAAAAGACTGCCGATATATTATGGCTATACCTCGACCTTTTTTCCTATCCTGTCAAGTCTGTGGATGAGGAAACCTGAAGAAACCGCTATGGCCAGGTACGGCCCGGCCGCTGTGTCTGCCCAGGATTTGGTGATAAATGCCAAGTCTAAGAGCTGAACCTCTAAAAAGTCAGCAAAATCCATGGCATGCTTCACCAGAGACCACGCATTAATAAGAGCGCACCGTACCTGTTTAATGTCAGTAACAACCTTTTCGTCTGGTGAGCGAAGGGTTTTTACTTTCAAATTGAGAAGGCTCCTGTTACCTTCTGGACAGGTCACTAAATTACCACAGTCCTCAGGAGATAGAACTGGACCGTTACATGTCCTACCTGAGTTAAGTTCTTGTAGCGTGTATGCAAAGTATCTATAAACCATATGGGGTTGAGTGGAAAAACCACCCGGGGGACCGGCACTAGGTGCGGTACAGGCGCGGACGGACGCAGACGGGCTTGCCTTTGGCGTGCCCGCTGCACGCGTCTGCTGGGCAAAGTTAAAATAGGTAAAAGGCACCTTGCAGCCTCGCGTGCCTTGATTAGCAGCTACTATCAGCTGTGCGTCGGCGCCATTGTCTCGTTTTATGCCGGAAGGGCGCAGTCTGGTAAAACAACTAGACCGCCGCCCTTCAGGATGGCAGAGAGACCGGAAGGAGTGAAACTGATTACCTCTCCCTCCACTCAAACAGCAACAGGTGCTGCGGTGGACCGAGAAGGGGGAGACAAACCCCAAAAGCTACCGGTGAACGGTAGCAGAAAAGACACCCACACCTGCCACAACCAAAATCCCCTCAAGCCCCCAACAAAGTAAACAAGGTAAGAGAAAAATGAAAATTACAAAATGTTAAAAACTTGGGCAAAGTTAAAATAGGTAAAAGGCACCTCGTAGCCCTGCGTGCCTTGATTAGCAGCTACTATCAGCTGCGTGCCGGCGCCATTGTCTCGTTTTATGCCGGAAGGCCGCGGGATGGTAAAACAACTAGACCGCCGCCCTTCAGGATGGCAGAGAGACCGGAAGGAGTGAAACTGATGACCCCTCCCTCCACTCAAACAGCAACAGGTGCTGTGGTGGACCAAGGAGGGGGAGACAAACCCCAAAAGCTACTGGTGAACGGTAGCAGAAAAGACTCCCACACCTGCCACAACCAAAATCCCCTCAAGCACCCAACAAAGTAAACAAGGTAAGAGAAAAATATAAATTACAAAATGTTAAAAACTTGGGCAAAGTTAAAATAGGCAAAAGGCACCTCGTAGCCTTGCGTGCCTTGATTAATAGCTAGTACCTGCCACACTTGTAGAAGTGTGACAGTTAATAGTTGTGTTGGTACTGTCATTGACAGCGCTGAAAGGGGCAATAGGTGGTGCAAGCTGCAGCGGCCTCCTGACAAGGGCCCTGGCACTTAATTATTTACAAATTAAGCACTAATCCTGAGACGAGATAGATAAGCAAAGTGAGCGGAATAATGGGAAAATAATCTGTTAGAGAGAAGACAACATCTGACTTTCATTCCTAGAACAACATAGAACAGCAGATTGAAACACTGCAGGGCAGAATAACATCTCTCCCTTCTTTTAATGTTCTGTGGCTGAATAATTGTTTTATTACTATGCTACCTATGATAGAAAACTGGGTCAGGCTAATACATACAACATGAAATGTGACCCTGTGAAATAGTCATATCGCATGGACCTTGTTCTACACTACAAAAAACGAATTGGTATACAGTCCAGCCCCACCTAGAGTGCAGTGCAGGGGTATGTTATTTTTCAGAGCTCGTTTGTGTCCTTTTGCAAGAGTCCATGGGCGGGAGGTGGGGTCTCTGCTGGGTGGTGTGCAAGATTGACTCAAGTAGCTGAATAGGTAATTAAATATGACCTAATGTGATGAAGGTAATGGCTGATCGCTACCTGGAGTCTTGCACAAAACAGGTGTATTGCCATATCCCTATTCAAGGACAGTGCGGTCAATACATAAACACATGGAGGTGTAATGGCACATGCAAAACAGTTCTGACCACAACCCAGGCACTTAAGCTGTTGTTGAAAGTGAAGCTGGTAATATATAAACCAGTGGCAAAATAGCTGGCATATCTTGAAATGGAATTTTGGGATGTTGATCAAATCCAAAAGCTAATGGGAATAACTGAGGTATAGTATAAAGTGATGTTCTAGCTTACGACATTCTCAATGCTGGGAAAAGGCACACATTGGACTTTAAGAAAGTGGTACCACAACTATCTTGCATCCTTGGTGAATGTCTCCCACAGGGCCCATATTTGGGATATTTTCCTGTGCACCCCTCAGGGCAGTTTGCCAATCCCCCTACCAAGTTCCTTTAACTCCAGGACACAGCTGAAAACTTGGGTGAACCAACAGTGGGGAAAAGGGCAAAAGTGTTTCGAAATGTGACAGGCAGCTAGACATTCTGAAGTCAGCAGGCATTGATTATGCAGATGGTCTGTGGAGGACGGCCATCCCAGGCTAAAGAGACTCACAGGCCACCAAAGGCTAACTAATGCCCGGCCTTTCTTAAGAACACTTCCCTCATCTCCTCCTGATGACTGACAGACATTCACAGAGGAGAAATCGAAGAGTACATCTAGGAATGCAGTACTCCTTCATGAGCTCCGACTCAGTTCTTGATGCGTCACATGAGATCAGTAGATCGCCTAACATGGAAACCGAATAAGTGTCTATTGACAAATATCCGTTCTAGTGCTAGATTAATGTGACTCTTACATAATTGAGGCCTGTTAGACCTGGCATCTTTTGGTGTGGTTTCCCCTGTCTTTTTGCTTCTGACCTCCTGTTTTTGACTTTGTGCTGAACTTCATTTTTGCTGGTTTTAGGACTTAGGCAGTTTACCACTGCTGACCAGTGCTAAAGTGCATGTGCTCTGAGTCCAAAATGTAATGGCATTTGGTTTCTCCATGATTGGCATATCTTAATTACTAATATGTCCCTAGTACAGCGCACTTCATGTGCACAAGGACTGTAAATCAAATACTACTTGTGGGCCTGCAGCACTGATTGTGCCACCCACATGAGCAGCCCTTCAAACCTGTCTCAGGCCTGCCACTGCATGGCCTCTGTGTGCAGTTTTAAACTGCCATGTCGACCTAGCAAGTTCACCTATTTGCCAGGCCCAAACCCTCCCTTTTATTACATGTAAGGCACCCCTAAGGTAGGCCAATGGTAACCCCATGGGCAGGGTGCAGTGTATTTAAAAGTTAGGGCATGCGGTTTTGAATTTTACATGTCCTGGTAGTGAAAAACTGCTAAATTGGTTTTTCACTACAGCAAGGCCTATCTCTCCTGTAGGTTAACATTGGAGCTGCCTTGTAACACTTTGCAAGTGTAACTTGCAATTGGGAGCAGATAGAAAATTGGACTTTGGTGTCTCTGGACTCACAATTTAAAAAAACATCTTTTAGTGAAGTTGGATTTTAAATTGCAGGTCTGAAAATGCCATAGAAAGTTGGCATTTTCTTACTTTAACCATTTCGTGCCTCTGCCTGTCCCTAGAATACACTTCTGGGTCAGGGTGACAGCTGGGCTTTGTGAATTCACTCTAGACAGTCACACACAAAGGGAGCTGAGGTGTGCCCTGCATATCCTGATGGCCCATCACCAGGCTGATGGATCTTCCTGAGCTAGAGTGGTGGGAGGAGTTGACCCTTGCACCTGAATAGGCCTGTGCTTTTCCCTTCATAAAGAGCTGTAAACCCCCTTGTAGTGTGTCTAGAGCCAGGGCAAGGAAGGGCAGGGTCTTGTGCACTACAAAGTCTCCCAATTTCAAAGGCTAAAATGGTTATAAGTGCTGGACCTCTGACACCATATACTCAGAACACTTCTGGACTGCGGACAATCTTCCTGGAAGAAGAGCTATTGTGCTGCCAGGAGGGACTGCCACTTTTCTGCTTGCTTTGTTGTGTTGGCCTGCTGCTTCTTGCCTGGGAGTGAGAGCACCGGACTTTATTCTCTACATCCTACTTTCTAAGGTTGTTGCAAAGTCATCCTGTGCCCTGGGCACCCTCCAACTTTTTGCTGACTGGTACTGGTGGTAACTGACTCTGACTGACCCTGGGCTCCGCCTAACCAGGCCCAGGGCCAGTGCTATGCTGAATGAGATACATTTAGAATACAGTGAAAACACCTACATACACTAGGGTTCACTATGGGTTAGGGTACCCCTGTGATTGGCATGACCTACCCTATAAGACCCTAGTACATAATAGGGCAGGGGGGTTGAAACTACCTATCAGTCCCTAGTATATAGTAGAGCATGGCAGTTTAGAGGCCAGCAGCCTTTTCTGCACTTGCATGTGTGCACTGCTGAAGCCTGAGTTGAGTTTAAAAGCAGCCCTGGGTTCCATGACTGCTTTTAAAAAGTAAATTGTGCCGAAACTCGACTTTGGTGTTTGGGGCACTTAAAAATGGATAACCTACAATGTTTTGGCATATTAGGAACCCCCAGGGTCTCCCCTAGGTGTCCCAGGGGTGGGGGGTCAGGTATTTATAAGGTGGACCCTTATAAAATGAGATTATTATATGCTTTGGGTTAAGTGAAATTTCCCATTTCACTCCCCACATTGTGATAAAGTGCTGCCCAAATTCGACTTTGATGCTAGGAGCACTGTGGAGGGAGGATCTGCAATATTTCTACAGATTCAGAACCCCTAAAATCTCCCCTAAGTGGTCCATGGGGTGGGGGTCTTGTAGATATAGGCGGAGTACTTGTAAAATATGTTTTTATTAGGCCTGGTGCTGGAAAAATGGCCCAAGTCATTTTTCCCATTGCAAATCCCATGCCACATAGGTTAACATGGCAAGAGGTTATTAACTAACAACTCCTGATAAGGGAAGGATAGAACTTCCATTCAAAGACTTCCCAGAATGGTAGTGATAAATCCAACATTATGATATTATTGAATTTCTCCTAAAATGTACAGACAAGAAGTTATAAGACTTTCTTGTTTGCAGGCCCAGATTCAGCCTTCCAGTGGTCTGTCCTGATTGGTCAGAGTTAAGTGGATTAGCCAGGCTGCTTTGAAGAGGTGATAAAGAGCCCCTGGGGTTAACCAGCACTGCTGGGAGGGCAGTGTGCTGCTACACAGGAATGCCAGAGCAGGGGGAGGAGTCGTAAACCATGGTCTTCAAAGGAAAGGGGAAGGCCTCGGTGTCAATTACCACTCTACTCTTTTGACCCCAAGCCAAAGCTAGGATTAAGGAAGGAATGAGCAGATGCAAGGGGGAGAGTCTAGGGAAATTAGCCATCCTACGGGTGTGTTTAGCCAGCTCTTAACTCTCGGCTGGAAAATCAGCCATTATGAATTTGGAGGATTTGATGCACTCTGGGACAAAATAATGCCACACTCTACAGGATGTGGTCATAACCTTGGGGAGTTACCCTGCCCCCATTGGTCAGGAGTGACCTCCTGCTTGACCCAGAGAACTTGGAATAAGTATCTGAGAAGGGCCGAGCGCCTCAGATCTGCTGCCTGAAACTTAAGAAAGCAAGACGTTGTGCCATGCTGAGAAGTTTGATGTGCAATTTCTAAGGCCTGCCCTCTGAGGACTGCACCATCTGGAACTACAGCCTTGTGGACTACCTTGCTGTGAAAAAGAATAAAGAGTGCATTCCCTGCAAGCTACAGGTTAACAGAGCTCACCTGGATCATCACCACCAAGAATCCGCAACCTGGAAAACTACCAGTGGATTTGTAAGGGTTTTGTCCAAGTGGATTGTGGGAACTGAAGTCCTCAACTTTCAAGGACCATCTTGGAGCTTCTAGACCCTTGGAGTGAGTTTGAGACACTGTGGGACCCTTTGGGTAACTTCAGGAAGAAGTTCCAGGAGTTTGGAGAACTTTGGAGCAACTTTGGAAAAAAGTTCCATAAGGGGACCGACTCAACCTGGTCAGCCAAGCCGCCTGCCTTCAACCGCGAGCCGGCTAAGCCATTCAGGTTCGTACCGCTGAAAGCTCCGTAGGTCTGACCTCCAGAGTTTGACCGGGAGTAGAAGAAATGCGAGGCTGGCGAAGCCTCACTGAATCCGGCCTGGTGAAGAGCATCGAGGGACCCCACAAGAAAAAGCTCCAGAAAAGTTTCTAAGTCAGAAGGTAAAAACTGTGACCGGGACCTACTGCGAGGGGTAGCCGCTCAGGGCTCCATCGAGGTCAGCCTGAAACTTTGACTTTGAGCCGATCTATCGCGACCAGATGTCCCAATATGGTGCTATAGGTTTCTAAATGCTATAAAGTGATAAATCTTTAAAAATTCATATCCCTGGTTCCCTACATTGGATTTTTGTCGTTTTGGTGTCATTTTAAAGATATAAATATTTCCTATTTTTATAAATTGGTGTTGGATTTTTATTATGCATTGTGTCTTAATTATTTATTGAATTGGTGTTTTTAAATGCTTTGCATACCTGTCTTTGAAGTTAAGCCTGCCTGCTCGCAGCCAAGCTACCAAGGGTTGAGCATGGGAATAATTTTCTAAGACCTATGCTGAGTCCTATCATGTGTTAATGGCCTTATTGCCAGTGGCAGATATACATTTGCCCCTACTAATAATCCACTTTCCAACATTTGGTGCTCAGCGGTGTGGATGAGGTCTTGTGTTTAAAAAGTACACCTTTCAGTAAAGTGAATTAAGATTATAAAAATCCTCTAAATTGCCTTAGAACAAAACTTTTGAGTTTGATTTTTGGAATTTGGACTAAACTGTTTTTAATCCATTGTTTTGATTTTTCCAAATTGTTCTAAGTCTGTTGTGCCTAGTTGTTGTGACCCAAAACTAGGGAACCATGGAGCTGGACATGGCTAAACTGTCCCAGTTCAAGATGGCTGATCTTAGGGTACAGTGTAGGCTTAGGGGCTGCCTGCTTCCAAGAAGCTTAGGAAGGCAGGGTTGATTGAGTCCCTAAAGGCCTGGGCTGGGGTAGCTGAGGAGAGTCAAGGGGGATAGAGGGTGTCCCCCCCAACCTCAACCAAGAGGAGGGTGAGGATGATGCCTCTTCCATTTTCTCTAGTGTTAGCCGTATGATTCCAGATGGTGGGAGGGGGGAGGGTCCCTTACTCAGGAAGCACCACTGTCCCTTGCAGAGAGACAGCTTGAGGCTCAATTAGCTTTGATAGCCTTGGAGAAGGAGAAATTGGAATTGGCTAAGAAGAAATGGGAGAGGGAGGAGGCATTCAAAAGAAATGTTGGCAGTGAAAATGCTGAAGATTTTGAGATGTCCAGGGGTGGTGGATTTGATCCCAAACTTCCCAAGGGTATAGTGCCCAAGTACACAGAGGGGGATGACATTGACAGGTTGCTAGCAGCTTTTGAGAGGGCGCTTAGAATGAGTAGGGTCCACTCTAAATATTGGGGTGCACTCCTGTGGGAGTTGATTCCAGTAGCTGGGAGGGATAGGCTCCTGACCCTGAAGGGAGAGGATGCAGAATCATACCAGCAGATGAAGCCATGCTTAGTCAAGAGATTTGGTCTGACTCCAGAGCAGTACAGGGTGAAGTTTAGAGGCACCCAGAAATTGAGTTCAAAGTCTTGGTTAGACTTTGTGGACGTTTCAGTGAAGGCACTGGAAAGCTGGATTGTTGGTAACACTGTTGACACATATGATGGATTGTATACTTTGTTTTTGAAAGAACATATTTTGACTCATTGTGTAGAAGAGAAGTTACGCCAGTATCTAGTGGACTCTAAGCTGACAGACCCCAGAGAGCTGGGGGAAGCAGCTGATGAGTGGGTGAGAACCCGGGTTTCCATCCAGCACCAGGGGAGTGACCAGAAGAAAGAAGGACAGGTCCCTCCCAAGGGAAAACGCAAGGGAAAGAAGCTCAAAAACAGAAGGAGTCCTCCAAAGACCCACAAAAACCTGAACAAGGAGGGGGTATCAAAGGGAGGGGGTATCATGGAAAGAATGGTAGGTTCTTTGATCCCTCAAAGGTGGGTAAGTGCTTTGACTGTAACCAGCCAGGGCACAAACAGGGAGATGCTGTCTGCGCCAAGAAGCTCCCCCCTAAGGGGCCATCCACAGGGATTGCCAGTGTAAGTGTAGGGGTGGAGAGTGGTGTCCCAGAAAGGGGTAGTCAGGTGGTGGAAGCAACCTTAGTGCCCCTGGGTGGGGTGAATATTGCAACCCTTGCTGCCTTACCTCCAAACATGGACAAGTACAGGCAGAGGCCTAAAGTGAATGGGACTGAGGTTGAGGCTATCAGAGACACTGGGGCTAGTGTAACTATGGTCCTGGATGAGCTGTTACCTCCAGAGAGGTTGGTACCTGGTGAGTTTCACCAGGTGACTTATGCAGACAGCACTACCAAACTCCATCCTATGGCTGAGGTGGATTTGGAATGGGGAGGTGTGACAGGCACTATGAAGGTAGCTGTGTCAAAGGTGCTCCCAGTCCAGTGTTTACTGGGCAATGTTTTTGAAGCCTCTGAGTGGTCAGAGGTGGAGAGAGAACTCCATATGAAAATATTGGAGCTCCCTGAGTGGGTATGTGCTGTGACTAGGTCACAGACTAGCCAGAAGGGAGGAGCTGGACACTTGGACTCTGGAAAAAAGGGCCAAGCATCCAAGGACAAGGGTACTGGGCCTGGTGAGCCAGCCCAGGGAACTCCAGAGGTGCAGGAAGAATCTAACCCTGATGGGGAGGATCTAGCCTCTGAGGGAGGGACTCCATCCCTGCCAGAGCTGTCAGATATGGCAGAACTGATAGGAGCAGGTGGACCCTCCAGAGAGTTCAGTAAGGGACAGAGAGACTGTCCCACCCTTGAGAGCTTGAGGCGGATTGCCTCTAAGCAAGAGGAAAGGGATGACAGTGGGTTTCACAAACTCTACTAGGAAGATGGACTGCTTTATACTGAGGCCAGAAACCTCAAGGAGGGGGCCACCAGGAGGTTGGTGGTGCCCCAGAAGTACAGAGAGTTCATCCTGACTTTGGGTCATGATATTCCCTTGGCAGGACATTTGGGACGGACAAAGACATGGAACCGGTTGGTGAACCATTTCTACTGGCCCCATATGTCTGAGAAGGAAAAGGAGTTTTCAAGCTGCTGTGTTACCTGTCAGGCCAGTGGCAAGGCAGGGGGCAAGACAAAGGCTCCCCTAATACCACTGCCAGTGGTTAGGGTTCCTTTTGAAAGGGTGGGGATGGACACTGTTGGTCCCCTGGACCCACCTACTGCATCAGGGAATAGGTATATCTTAGTGGTAGTGAACCATGCCACTAGGTACCCTGAAGCAATCCCTCTTAGAACCATTGATGCTCCTGCAGTGGCTAGAGCACTGCTTGGTGTGTTCATCAGAGTGGGTTTTCCGAAAGAGGTGGTATCAGATAGGGGCACGAACTTCCTGTCCAGCTATCTGACTGCTATGTGGGATGAGTGTGGTGGTGTCAACTACAAGTTCACCACCCCCTATCACCCACAAGCAAATGGTCTTGTTGAGAGATTCAACAAAACCCTGAAGGGCATGATAAATGGGTTGTCAAAGAAACTCAGGAGGAGATGGGACGTTCTCCTCCCCTGCTTACTGTTTGCCTACAGGGAGGTGCCACAAAAAGGGGTTAGTTTCAGTCCCTTTGAGTTGTTGTTTGGACACCCTGTGAGGGGTCCATTGAGCCTGTTGAGAGAGTCTTAAGCGAAGCCTCTTAAAGAAGCAAAGGACAATGTGCTTGACTATGTGCTAGGCCTGAGATCTAGAATGGCAGAGTACATGTACAAGGCAAATAGGAAACTGGAGGCCAGCCAGGAGCTCATGAAGCACTGGTATGATCAGAAGGCTACTATGCCTGAGTATATTCCAGGACAATTGGTGTGGGTGTTGGAGCCTGTGGCTCCCAGGGCCCTCCATGACAAGTGGAGTGGGCCCCATCCAATCTTAGAAAAGAAGGGTGAGGTTACCTATTTGGCTGACCTTGGCACCCCCAGGAACCCTCATAGGGTCCTGCATGTGAATAGATTGAAACCCCACCATGACAGGGCAGACATGACCATGTTACTGGTCACTGATGAGGGTTTGGAGGAGGAAACTGAGCCTGTGCCCGACCTCCTCTCCACTAATGTGCAAGATGGGTCAGTGGAGGGGGTTGTACTCTCTCCCAAGTTGACAGACCAGCAGCACAGAGACTGTAAGCAAGTGCTGGAGCAGTTTGCTGGCCTGTTCTCTTTGACCTCAGGCATCACTAAGTGGTGTGTGCACCACATTGACACTGGTGACAGCTTACCTGTCAAAAATAAACTGTACAAGTTGTCTGACCATGTCAGAGCCAGAATTAAAGCTGAGGTTGCTAAGATGCTGAAATTGGGGGTAATGTAACCGTCTGAGAGTCCATGGGCCAGTCCAGTGGTGCTGGTACCTAAACCTAATCCTCAGGGGGGACCCAAGGAGTTAAGGTTCTGTGTGGACTACAGAGGATAGAATGCAGTCACAAAGATTGACGCTCACCCTATACCTAGAGCTGGTGAGCTCATTGACAGGTATGGGGCTGCTAAGTTCCTGAGTACTTTTGATTTGACTTCAGGTTACTGGCAGATTGCCCTCACTGATGGAGCAAAGGAGAGGTCAGCATTTTCCACACCAGAGGGACATTATCAGTTCAACGTAATGCCCTTTGGCTTAAAGAATGCACCTGCCACCTTCCAAAGGTTGGTGAACAGGGTCTTGTCTGGGTTGGAACAGTTCAGTGCAGCTTATCTGGATGATATAGCTGTATACAGTTCTACCTGGGGGGATCACTTAAGCCACCTAAGGGAAGTGTTTCAGGCCATGCAGCAGGCAGGCCTGGATATTAAGGCAAGTAAGTGCCAAATAGGGCAGAGTTCTGTGGTGTACCTGGGCCACCTGGTAGGTGGGGGCCATGTACAGCCTCTCCAAGCTAAAATCCAAACTATTTTGGATTGGACAGCTCCTTTACCCAGACTCAGGTCAAGGCATTCCTTGGACTGACAGGGTATTATAGAAGGTGTGTTCAAAATTATGGGACCATTGTGGGGCCCCTAACAGAACTCACTTCTAAGAAGAGGCCCAAAAAGGTGGATTGGACCCCAGAGTGTCAGAAGGCTTTTGACACTCTGAAAGCTGCTATGTGTTCAGCACCAGTGCTGCTGGCCCCTGATTACACAAAAGAATTTGTGGTTCAGACAGATGCTTCAGAGCAAGGGATTGGGGCAGTGTTGTCACAGCTAAATGAAGAGGGCCTTGATCAGCCAGTTGCCTTTATTAGCAGGAGACTTCTTCCCAGAGAGCAGAGGTAGAGTGCCATTGAGAGAGAGGCTTTTGCTGTGGTTTGGTCCCTGAAAAAGTTGAGACCATATTTGTTTGAGACTCACTTTCATGTTCAAACTGACCACAGGCCTCTCAGATGGCTCATGCAGATGAGAGGGGAGAATCCCAAGCTGTTAAGGTGGTCCAATTCCCTACAGGGAATGGACTTTACAGTGGAACACAGACCTGGGGTTGCCCATGCAAATGCAGATGGACTTTCCAGGTTTTTCCACTTAGCTGATGAGGACTACCAGGGTGTAGGTTAGTAACCCATCACCTTTTGTTTGGGGGGGCTATGTTGCAAAGTCATCCTGTGCCCTAAGCACCCCCCAACTTTTTGCTGACTGGTACTGGTGGTAACTGACTCTGACTGACCCTGGGCTCTGCCTAACCAGGCCCAGGGCCAGTGCTATGCTGAAAGAGACACATTTAGAATACAGTGAAAACACCTACATACACTAGGGTACACTATGGGTTGGGGTACCCCTGTGATTGGCATGACCTACCCTATAAGACCCTAGTACATAATAGGGCAGGGGGGTTGAAACTACCTATCAGTCCCTAGTATATAGTAGGGCATGGCAGTTTAGAGGCCAGCAGCCTTTTCTGCACTTGCATGTGTGCACTGCTGAAGCCTGAGGTCAGTTTAAAAGCAGCCCTGGTTTCCATGACTGCTTTTAAAAAGTAAATTGTGCCAAAACTCGACTTTGGTGTTTGGGGCACTTAAAAATGGATAACCTACAATGTTTTGGCATATTAGGAACCCCAGGGTCTCCCCTAGGTGTCCCAGGGGTGGGGGGTCAGGTATTTATAAGGTGGACCCTTATAAAATGAGTTTTATATGCTTTGGGTTAAGTGAAATTTCCCATTTCACTCCCCACATTGTGATAAAGTGCTGCCCAAATTCAACTTTGATGCTAGGAGCACTGTGGAGGGAGGATCTGCAATATTTCTACAGATTCAGAACCCCTAAAATCTCCCCTAAGTGGTCCATGGGGTGGGGGTCCGGTAGATATAGGCGGAGTACTTGTAAAATATGTTTTTATTAGGCCTGGTGCTGGAAAAATGGCCCAAGTCATTTTTCCCATTGCAAATCCCATGCCACATAGGATAACATGGCAAGAGGTTATTAACTAACAACTCCTGATAGGGGAAGGATAGAACTTCCATTCAAAGACTTCCCAGAATGGTAGTGATAAATCCAACAATATGATATTGTTGAATTTCTCCTAAAATGTACAGACAAGAAGTTATAAGACTTTCTTGTTTGCAGGCCCAGGTTCAGCCTTCCAGTGGTCTGTCCTGATTGGTCAGAGTTAAGTGTATTAGCCAGGCTGCTTTAAAGAGGTGATAAAGAGCCCCTGGGGTTAACCAGCTCTGCTGGGAGGGCAGTGTGCTGCTACACAGGAATGCCAGAGCAGGGGGAGGAGTCGTAACCCATGGTCTTCAAAGGAAAGGGGAAGGCCTCAGTGTCAGTTACCACTCTACTCTTTTGACCCCAAGCCAGAGCTAGGATTAAGGAAGGAATGAGCAGATGCAAGGGGGAGAGTCTAGGGATATTAGCCATCCTAGGGGTGTGTTTAGCCAGCGCCTAACTCTCGCCTGGAAAATCAGCCATTATGAATTTGGAAGATTTGGTGCACTCTGGGACAAAATAATGCCAC
This sequence comes from Calotriton arnoldi, assembly GCA_963921515.1. Taxonomy (NCBI): domain Eukaryota; kingdom Metazoa; phylum Chordata; class Amphibia; order Caudata; family Salamandridae; genus Calotriton; species Calotriton arnoldi. The sequence goes on along the minus strand of CAWUFW010008460.1, from coordinate 259,099 downwards.
ACTCTACAGGATGTGGTCATAACCTTGGGGAGTTATCCTGCCCCCATTGGTCAGGAGTGACCTCCTGCTTGACCCAGAGAACTTGGAATAAGTATCTGAGAAGGGCCGAGCGCCTCAGATCTGCTGCCTGAAACTTAAGAAAGCAAGACGTTGTGCCATGCTGAGAAGTTTGATGTGCAATTTCTAAGGCCTGCCCTCTGAGGACTGCACCATCTGGAACTACAGCCCTGTGGACTACCTTGCTGTGAAAAAGAATAAAGAGTGCATTCCCTGCAAGCTACAGGTTAACAGAGCTCACCTGGATCATCACCACCAAGAATCCGCAACCTGGAAAACTACCAGTGGATTTGTAAGGGTTTTGTCCAAGTGGATTGTGGGAACTGAAGTCCTCAACTTTCAAGGACCATCTTGGAGCTTCTAGACCCTTGGAGTGAGTTTGAGACACTGTGGGACCCTTTGGGTAACTTGAGGAAGAAGTTCCAGGAGTTTGGAGAACTTTGGAGCAACTTTGGAAAAAACTTCCATAAGGGGACCGACTCAACCTGGTCAGCCAAGCCACCTGCCTTCAACCGCGAGCCGGCCAAGCCATTCAGGTTCGTACCGCTGAAAGCTCCGTAGGTCTGACCTCCAGAGTTTGACCGGGAGTAGAAGAAATGCGAGGCTGGCGAAGCCTCACTGAATCCGGCCTGGTGAAGAGCATCGAGGGACCCCACAAGAAAAAGCTCCAGAAAAGTTTCTAAGTCAGAAGGTAAAAACTGTGACCGGGACCTACTGCGAGGGGTAGCCGCTCAGGGCTCAATCGAGGTCGGCCTGAAACTTTGACTTTGAGCCGATCTATCGCGACCAGATGTCCCAATATGGTGCTATAGGTTTCTAAATGCTATAAAGTGATAAATCTTTAAAAATTCATATCCCTGGTTCCCTACATTGGATTTTTGTCGTTTTGGTGTCATTTTAAAGATATAAATATTTCCTATTTTTATAAATTGGTGTTGGATTTTTATTATGCATTGTGTCTTAATTATTTATTGAATTGGTGTTTTTAAATGCTTTGCATACCTGTCTTTGAAGTTAAGCCTGCCTGCTCGCAGCCAAGCTACCAAGGGTTGAGCAATGGAATAATTTTCTAAGACCTATGCTGAGTCCTATCATGTGTTAATGGCCTTATTGCCAGTGGCAGATATACATTTGCCCCTACTAATAATCCACTTTCCAACATTTGGTGCTCAGCGGTGTGGATGAGGTCTTGTGTTTAAAAAGTACACCTTTCAGTAAAGTGAATTAAGATTATAAAACTCCTCTAAATTGCCTTAGAACAAAACTTTTGAGTTTGATTTTTGGAATTTGGACTAAACTGTTTTTAATCCATTGTTTTGATTTTTCCAAATTGTTCTAAGTCTGTTGTGCCTAGTTGTTGTGACCCAAAACTAGGGAACCATGGAGCTGGACATGGCTAAACTGTCCCAGTTCAAGATGGCTGATCTTAGGGTACAGTGTAGGCTTAGGGGGCTGCCTGCTTCCAAGAAGCTTAGGAAGGCAGGGTTGATTGAGTCCCTAAAGGCCTGGGCTGGGGTAGCTGAGGAGAGTCAAGGGGGGATAGAGGGTGTCCCCCCCAACCTCATCCAAGAGGAGGGTGAGGATGATGCCTCTTCCATTTTCTCTAGTGTTAGCCGTATGATTCCAGATGGTGGGAGGGGGAAGGGTCCCTTACTCAGGAAGCACCACTGTCCCTTGCTGAGAGACAGCTTGAGGCTCAATTAGCTTTGATAGCCTTGGAGAAGGAGAAATTGGAATTGGCTAAGAAGAAATGGGAGAGGGAGGAGGCGTTCAAAAGAAATGTTGGCAGTGAAAATGCTGAAGATTTTGAGATGTCCAGGGGTGGTGGATTTGATCCCAAACTTCCCAAGGGTATAGTGCCCAAGTACACAGAGGGGGATGACATTGACAGGTTGCTAGCAGCTTTTGAGAGGGCGCTTAGAATGAGTAGGGTCCACTCTAAATATTGGGGTGCACTCCTGTGGGAGTTGATTCCAGTAGCTGGGAGGGATAGGCTCCTGACCCTGAAGGGAGAGGATGCAGAATCATACCAGCAGATGAAGGCATGCTTAGTCAAGAGATTTGGTCTGACTCCAGAGCAGTACAGGGTGAAGTTTAGAGGCACCCAGAAATTGAGTTCAAAGTCTTGGTTAGACTTTGTGGACGTTTCAGTGAAGGCACTGGAAAGCTGGATTGTTGGTAACACTGTTGACACATATGATGGATTGTATAATTTGTTTTTGAAAGAACATATTTTGACTCATTGTGTAGAAGAGAAGTTACGCCAGTATCTAGTGGACTCTAAGCTGACAGACCCCAGAGAGCTGGGGGAAGCAGCTGATGAGTGGGTGAGAACCCGGGTTTCCATCCAGCACCAGGGGAGTGACCAGAAGAAAGAAGGACAGGTCCCTCCCAAGGGAAAACGCAAGGGAAAGAAGGTCAAAAACAGAAGGAGTCCTCCAAAGACCCACAAAAACCTGAACAAGGAGGGGGTATCAAAGGGAGGGGGTATCATGGAAAGAATGGTAGGTTCTTTGATCCCTCAAAGGTGGGTAAGTGCTTTGACTGTAACCAGCCAGGGCACAAACAGGGAGATGCTGTCTGCGCCAAGAAGCTCCCCCCTAAGGGGCCATCCACAGGGATTGCCAGTGTAAGTGTAGGGGTGGAGAGTGGTGTCCTAGAAAGGGGTAGTCAGGTGGTGGAAGCAACCTTAGTGCCCCTGGGTGGGGTGAATATTGCAACCCTTGCTGCCTTACCTCCAAACATGGACAAGTACAGGCAGAGGCCTAAAGTGAATGGGACTGAGGTTGAGGCTATCAGAGACACTGGGGCTAGTGTAACTATGGTCCTGGATGAGCTGATGCCTCCAGAGAGGTTGGTACCTGGTGAGTTTCACCAGGTGACTTATGCAGACAGCACTACCAAACTCCATCCTATGGCTGTGGTGGATTTGGAATGGGGAGGTGTGACAGGCACTATGAAGGTAGCTGTGTCAAAGGTGCTCCCAGTCCAGTGTTTACTGGGCAATGTTTTTGAAGCCTCTGAGTGGTCAGAGGTGGAGAGAGAACTCCATATGAAAATATTGGAGCTCCCTGAGTGGGTATGTGCTGTGACTAGGTCACAGACTAGCCAGAAGGGAGGGGCTGGACACTTGGACTCTGGAAAAAAGGGCCAAGCATCCAAGGACAAGGGACTGGGCCTGGTGAGCCAGCCCAGGGATCTCCAGAGGTGCAGGAAGAATCTAACCCTGATGGGGAGGATCTAGCCTCTGAGGGAGGGACTCCATCCCTGCCAGAGCTATCAGATATGGCAGAACTGACAGGAGCAGGTGGACCCTCCAGAGAGTTCAGTAAGGGACAGAGAGACTGTCCCACCCTTGAGAGCTTGAGGCGGATTGCCTCTAAGCAAGAGGAAGGGGATGACAGTGGGTTTCACAAACTCTACTAGGAAGATGGACTGCTTTATACTGAGGCCAGAAACCTCAAGGAGGGGGCCACCAGGAGGTTGGTGGTGCCCCAGAAGTACAGAGAGTTCATCCTGACTTTGGGTCATGATATTCCCTTGGCAGGACATTTGGGACGGACAAAGACATGGAACCGGTTGGTGAACCATTTCTTCTGGCCCCATATGTCTGAGAAGGTAAAGGAGTTTTCAAGCTCCTGTGTTACCTGTCAGGCCAGTGGCAAGGCAGGGGGAAAGACAAAGGCTCCCCTAATACCACTGCCAGTGGTTAGGGTTCCTTTTGAAAGGGTGGGGATGGACATTGTTGGTCCCCTGGACCCACCTACTGCATCAGGGAATAGGTATATCTTAGTGGTAGTGAACCATGCCACTAGGTACCCTGAAGCAATCCCTCTTAGAACCATTGATGCTCCTGCAGTGGCTAGCGCACTGCTTGGTGTGTTAATCAGAGTGGGTTTTCCGAAAGAGGTGGTATCAGATAGGGGCACGAACTTCCTGTCCAGCTATCTGACTGCTATGTGGGATGAGTGTGGTGGTGTCAACTACAAGTTCACCACCCCCTATCACCCACAAGCAAATGGTCTTGTTGAGAGATTCAACAAAACCCTGAAGGGCATGATAAATGGGTTGTCAAAGAAACTCAGGAGGAGATGGGATGTTCTCCTCCCATGCTTACTGTTTGCCTACAGGGAGGTGCCACAAAAAGGGGTTGGTTTCAGTCCCTTTGAGTTGTTGTTTGGACACCCTGTGAGGGGTCCATTGAGCCTGTTGAGAGAGTCTTAAGCGAAGCCTCTTAAAGAAGCAAAGGACAATGTGCTTGACTATGTGCTAGGCCTGAGATCTAGAATGGCAGAGTACATGTACAAGGCAAATAGGAAACTGGAGGCCAGCCAGGAGCTCATGAAGCACTGGTATGATCAGAAGGCTACTATGCCTGTGTATACTCCAGGACAATTGGCACTGGGTGTTGGAGCCTGTGGCTCCCAGGGCCCTCCATGACAAGTGGAGTGGGCCCCATCCAATCTTAGAAAAGAAGGGTGAGGTTACCTATTTGGTTGACCTTGGCACCCCCAGGAACCCTCATAGGGTCCTGCATGTGAATAGATTGAAACCCCACCATGACAGGGCAGACATGACCATGTTACTGGTCACTGATGAGGGTGTGGAGGAGGAAACTGAGCCTGTGCCCGACCTCCTCTCCACTAATGTGCAAGATGGGTCAGTGGAGGGGGTTGTACTCTCTCCCAAGTTGACAGACCAGCAACACAGAGACTGTAAGCAAGTGCTGGAGCAGTTTGCTGGCCTGTTCTCTTTGACCCCAGGCATCACTGAGTGGTGTGTGCACCAATTGACACTGGTGACAGCTTACCTGTCAAAAATAAACTGTACAAGTTGTCTGACCATGTCAGAGCCAGAATTAAAGCTGAGGTTGCTAAGATGCTGGAATTGGGGGTAATTGAACCGTCTGAGAGTCCATGGGCCAGTCCAGTGGTGCTGGTACCTAAACCTAATCCTCAGGGGGGACCCATGGAGTTAAGGTTCTGTGTGGACTACAGATGATTGAATGCAGTCACAAAGATTGACGCTCACCCTATACCTAGAGCTGGTGAGCTCATTGACAGGTTAGGGGCTGCTAAGTTCCTGAGTACTTTTGATTTGACTTCAGGTTACTGGCAGATTGCCCTCACTGATGGAGCAAAGGAGAGGTCAGCATTTTCCACACCAGAGGGACATTATCAGTTCAACGTAATGCCCTTTGGCTTAAAGAATGCACCTGCCACCTTCCAAAGGTTGGTGAACAGGGTCTTGTCTGGGTTGGAACAGTTCAGTGCAGCTTATCTGGATGATATAGCTGTATACAGTTCTACCTGGGGGGATCACTTAAGCCACCTAAGGGAAGTGTTTCAGGCCATGCAGCAGGCAGGCCTGGATATTAAGGCAAGTAAGTGCCAAATAGGGCAGAGTTCTGTTGTGTACCTGGGCCACCTGGTAGGTGGGGGCCATGTACAGCCTCTCCAAGCTAAAATCCAAACTATTTTGGATTGGACAGCTCCTTTACCCAGACTCAGGTCAAGGCATTCCTTGGACTGACAGGGTATTATAGAAGGTGTGTTCAAAATTATTGGACCATTGTGGGGCCCCTAACAGAACTCACTTCTAAGAAGAGGCCCAAAAAGGTGGATTGGACCCCAGAGTGTCAGAAGGCTTTTGACACTCTGAAAGCTGCTATGTGTTCAGCACCAGATTACACAAAAGAATTTGTGGTTCAGACAGATGCTTCAGAGCAAGGGATTGGGGCAGTGTTGTCACAGCTAAATGAAGAGGGCCTTGATCAGCCAGTTGCCTTTATTAGCAGGAGACTTCTTCCCAGAGAGCAGAGGTAGAGTGCCATTGAGAGAGAGGCTTTTGCTGTGGTTTGGTCCCTGAAAAAGTTGAGACCATATTTGTTTGAGACTCACTTTCGTGTTCAAACTGACCACAGGCCTCTCAGATGGCTCATGCAGATGAGAGGGGAGAATCCCAAGCTGTTAAGGTGGTCCAATTCCCTACAGGGAATGGACTTTACAGTGGAACACAGACCTGGGGTTGCCCATGCAAATGCAGATGGACTTTCCAGGTTTTTCCACTTAGCTGATGAGGACTACCAGGGTGTAGGTTAGTAACCCATCACCTTTTGTTTGGGGGGCTATGTTGCAAAGTCATCCTGTGCCCTAAGCACCCCCAACTTTTTGCTGACTGGTAATGGTGGTAACTGACTCTGACTGACCCTGGGCTCTGCCTAACCAGGCCCAGGGCCAGTGCTATGCTGAAAGAGACACATTTAGAATACAGTGAAAACACCTACATACACTAGGGTACACTATGGGTTGGGGTAACCCTGTGATTGGCATGACCTACCCTATAAGACCCTAGTACATAATAGGGCAGGGGGGGTTGAAACTACCTATCAGTCCCTGTATATAGTAGGGCATGGCAGTTTAGAGGCCAGCAGCCTTTTCTGCACTTGCATGTGTGCACTGCTGAAGCCTGAGGTCAGTTTAAAAGCAGCCCTGGTTTCCATGACTGCTTTTAAAAAGTAAATTGTGCCGAAACTCGACTTTGGTGTTTGGGGCACTTTAAATGGATAACCTACAATGTTTTGGCATATTAGGAACCCCCAGGGTCTCCCTAGGTGTCCCAGGGGTGGGGGTCAGGTATTTATAAGGTGGACCCTTATAAAATGAGTTTTATATGCTTTGGGTTAAGTGAAATTTCCCATTTCACTCCCCACATTGTGATAAAGTGCTGCCCAAATTCAACTTTGATGCTAGGAGCACTGTGGAGGGAGGATCTGCAATATTTCTACAGATTCAGAACCCCTAAAATCTCCCTCCCCTAAGTGGTCCATGGGGTGGGGGTCCTGTAGATATAGGCGGAGTACTTGTAAAATATGTTTTTATTAGGCCTGGTGCTGGAAAAATGGCCCAAGTCATTTTTCCCATTGCAAATCCCATGCCACATAGGATAACATGGCAAGAGGTTATTAACTAACAACTCATGATAGGGGAAGGATAGAACTTCCATTCAAAGACTTCCCAGAATGGTAGTGATAAATCCAACAATATGATATTGTTGAATTTCTCCTAAAATGTACAGACAAGAAGTTATAAGACTTTCTTGTTTGCAGGCCCAGGTTCAGCCTTCCAGTGGTCTGTCCTGATTGGTCAGAGTTAAGTGTATTAGCCAGGCTGCTTTAAAGAGGTGATAAAGAGCCCCTGGGGGTAACCAGCTCTGCTGGGAGGGCAGTGTGCTGCTACACAGGAATGCCAGAGCAGGGGGAGGAGTCGTAAGCCATGGTCTTCAAAGGAAAGGGGAAGGCCTCAGTGTCAGTTACCACTCTACTCTTTTGACCCCAAGCCAGAGCTAGGATTAAGGAAGGAATGAGCAGATGCAAGGGGAAGAGTCTAGGGAAATTAGCCATCCTAGGGGTGTGTTTAGCCAGCTCTTAACTCTCGCCTGGAAAATCAGCCATTATGAATTTGGAAGATTTGGTGCACTCTGGGACAAAATAATGCCACACTCTACAGGATGTGGTCATAACCATGGGGAGTTATCCTGCCCCCATTGGTCAGGAGTGACCTCCTGCTTGACCCAGAGAACTTGGAATAAGTATCTGAGAAGGGCCGAGCGCCTCAGATCTGCTGCCTGAAACTTAAGAAAGCAAGACGTTGTGCCATGCTGAGAAGTTTGATGTGCAATTTCTAAGGCCTGCCCTCGGAGGACTGCACCATCTGGAACTACAGCCCTGTGGACTACCTTGCTGTGAAAAAGAGTAAAGACTGGACTCCCTGCAAGCTACAGGATAACAGAGCTCACCTGGATCATCACCACCAAGAATCCGCAACCTGGAAAACTACCAGTGGATTTGTAAGGGTTTTGTCCAAGTGGATTGTGTGAACTGAAGTCCTCAACTTTCAAGGACCATCTTGGAGCTTCCAGACCCTTGGAGTGAGTTTGAGACACTTTGGGGCCCTTTGGGTAACTTCAGGAAGAAGTTCCAGGAGTTTGGATAACTTTGGAGCAACTTTGGAAAAAAGCTCCATAAGGGGACCGACTCAACCTGGTCAGCCAAGCCGCCTGCCTTCAACCGCGAGCCGGCCAAGCCATCCAGGTTCGTCCCACTAAAAGCTCCGTAGGTCCGACTTCCAGAGTTTGACCGGGAGTAGAAGAAATGCGAGGCCGGCGAACCCTCACCGAATCCGGCCTGGTGAAGAGCATCGAGGGACCCCACAAGAAAAAACTCCAGAAAAGTTTCTAAGTCAGAAGGTAAAAACTGTGACCGGGACCTACTGCAAGGGGTAGCCGCTCAGGGCTCCATCGAGGTTGGCCTGAAACTTTGACTTTGAGCCGATCTATCGCGACCAGATGTCCCAATATGGTGCTATAGGTTTCTAAGTGCTATAAAGTGATAAATCTTTAAAAATTCATATCTCCGGTTCCCTACATTGGATTCTTGTCATTTTGGTGTCATTTTAAATATAAAAATGTTTCCTATTTTTATAAATTGGTGTTGGATTTTTATTATGCATTGTGTCTTAATTATTTACTGAATTGGTGTTTTTAAATGCTTTACATACCTGTCTTTGAAGTTAAGCCTGCCTGCTCGCAGCCAAGCTACCAAGGGTTGAGCATGGGAATAATTTTCTAAGACCTATGCTGAGTCCTATGTGTTAGTGGCCTTATTGCCAGTGGCAGATATACATTTGCCCCTACTAATAATCCACTTTCCAACAAAGGTTCTCCAAGAACTTGACTGAGCTTGTCTCCTGTTGCTGAAGCTTCAGGACATCAAAGACTTCATCTGCATCTTGCTACCAGCACCTGGGCTCCTCTGCTGTGAGCCCTGGCCTGCCAAGTGGTGCCAAAACTGGTCCTGGGCCCTTGGAGGTGGATTTGGTGGTGCAATCAGAAATTGGCGCATCAACCCAAAGCATCAGTTCGGAACCGGATCATCCCTGCGAAATCCAGGCATCCCTGCTGCCTGCACCGAAGCCGTGGACACAGCTCACCAAGTGCACGATGCAAACGTAGACTTTCAAAGCAGCCCCGACTTTGCTGTAGCACCTCCAAAGAACTGCCGCTGCATGAGTCTCGGACACTGCACCACCGACGTTCGTAGTGCACAGTCCCGACTCCGAAGCATCACTGGCCCTGCATGACTTTCGACCTACGCATCGCCTTCAGCCCAGCGGTTTGACTTCGATGCTGAGGAATCAACGCCCAGTGCCCTCGACACCGCGTTGCCTTCACGAACCGAGGTCTCGCATCGGCAACCAACGCACCACCTCCTCTGTGCAGCGAATCGTCCTGGTGCGGCAAAGCTTCAATGACCTTGCACTGCCTTCAGGAACCGACACATCAACTGCATCCACAATGCCTCACCTATTCTGCACTATGCATCATCTTTGGTTTCCGACGCATCCAAGGTACTGAAGGGGGATCTGCGTGACTCCTGTATCCGGCCTGCACTTCATCCCGGTCGGACTAAACTTTTGGATTTGTCCCAGTCAAGCGCCACCAGAGAGCCCCAGTTGGAACTATAGACTTCTAACACTGCATTTTGATTTAATCTTTACAAATTCATATCTTGACTTGTGTATGTTGGACTTTTGTTTTACTCAGATGAATATTGGCTATTTTTCTAATCTGGTGTGGAGTACTTTTGTGGTGTTTTCACTGTGTTACTGTGTGTCCAAATACCTTACACATTGCCTCTTTAGTTTAGTCTGACTGCTCGGTGCCAAGCTACCAGAGGGTGAGCAAGGGTAAACTTTTAGTGTGCACTTCACTTACCCTGACTAGAGTGTGGGTCCCTACTTGGACAGAGTGCATACCTTTTCCAACTGGAGCCCCAATTTCTAATAAGGCCTAATCTATCCTGGACTAATCCCAAACCAGGACTTACCTCTATTTGGCAGGCCCCGCAGTAGCATCCCCTGGTGGGATGAAGGTTTATCTTGCATCCTGGATGCACAGGAGCTCCACCAAATAATGCTGATGCGTCCGAAGCATAGGCTGGGAAAAGGAGGCTCCTGGGCCTCGGTTGTCTAGTGCTTTGCCTCCCCAACAGGTGCAGACACTAAAGAGGTATATTCATCTTGTGAAGTTTGTATCTGCTATTTTGGCCTGTCCGAGACTAAGGTGATAAATATTGGATTGTTCAAGTGGGTGAAATTGTGTAAATGTTTTTGTGCGTAGTGTGCATTTTTTGGCATGAATTGTGTGTTTTGTATGTACTATATTATATATGGATAGCCATCTGTGTTTACATTGTGTCTGAGGTATGTCCTCACCTACAAAAAGAACCTGATATACCTGTTCAATGTCAAAATGATGCAGTGAATGTTAATAGCACATTTCATGCAGCCTTGGCACACATCCAATTTTACATTTCTCACAAGATATTTGCTTCTTGAACCAAGGCTTTTGCGAGTAAATATTGAGCAATAACCGTAAGTGTAAGAAAATCAGTAATAAGGCAAAATGCTGGTAACACAGATATTGATATAATGCAAGATTACACTCATTTAAAAAATCCAAAATTACTGCGGAAATCAAGCAATCACTTCCTTAAATACTAGGCTTTAACTGGTAAACCAGACTATTTATCTTTGGCGCTAGTCAATATTATTCTATTCAGTTTTGGTTGTTATAAAGATGTCTAGTTAAATCACTAGGTTCTGGTCAAATCAACGTTCACCACTCTCAAACTTTCATATTTTTGTCAAAACTATATTTTTTTAAATTAATTCTGCATCCAAAATATTGCATTTAGATACATAGTAAATATATGTATCGCTCACCAGTATGTTTCTCTTAATGGGTTTTCTGGTTGGCTAGGGTTTGCACCTAAGCCAGCCACTACTCTAGTCAGGATAAGGGGATTACACGTGTAAAATAACCCCTGGTCACCCCCTTGGCAGCTTGGCACGAGCAGTCAGGCTTATCCCAGAAGCAGTGTGCAAAGCATTTGCACATAACATACAGTAATTAAGTGAAAACACTACAAAAGGACATCACACCATTTTTAGAAATATATCTAATATTTATCCGTGTAAAACAAGACCAAAACGATAAAAATCCAACATACTGTAATCCACAATGCCAATAAAGCAAAAATAGACTTTATATACAGTTCCTTGAAGTCTATAGCTCCATCCGGGGCTATCACGGCGTCGTGAACAAACAGATCCAACAGTTCCGGATGGTTGCATCGTCACGGGCCAGCTACGGTGTCGGGGAGACCCGTAAAACAGTACCTTTGGAGATGCAGGGCGTCAGACCTTGGGGTGAGCTCCGGAGGAGCGGCGTCAGTAGGCGTTGGTTACAGAAGTCAGTGCAGGAGTCGTTGGGCCCTTGAAGTCACACACGCTGCAGGTCGAACTCCTTGAGTTTGAAGTCAGAAGCGCCGGTGTCAGCAGGCGTCAGTGCTGCTGTGTGAAGCAGAGCAGTGCAATATGCGATGCCCTTAGGTTGCAGTGTGGGCAGCACCTCGGTGATGATCATCCAGCGGTGTGAATCAGGGCGATCCTCGTTGCAGTGCATACAGGTCACGGTACAGGCAGTGGCGTCGTCGTTGCTGAAGCGCTGTTGTCAGTAGACCCAAGACTGCGGTGCGAGATGGGGCAATGCGGCGTGCGGGGCTCATAGGTCGCGGTGCAGGCAGCGGCATCAGTTGACGAACTGAAGTTGATGGTGCTGGCGTCGGTGGGCCAAGGCTGCAGTGTGGTACGGGGTGATGCATCTTGTAACTTACAAGCGCTGTCCCCAAACCACGGTGCAAGCAGCGGCATCGATGTCAGCTTGGAGCGGCGGTGAGACCAGGGCTGTGGGGTGAAGAGGGACGGTGCTCCGTGTTCTCTACAAGCGGTGTCCACAGGTCACGGTGCAAGCAGCGGCTCGGTGGTGGCATTGGTGAGACGAGGGTTGCGGTGCGAAGTGCGGAGGTGCCCTTTGCAGTGCCTTCAGGTCACGGAGCCAGCAGCGGTGTCGTTGATGGCGTCTGGTTACCTTTTTCCTCTGTGGCAGCTCAAACATCCAGTTTCAGAAGCCGGTACCCAGAAGAAGTTGAAGTCTTTGATTTCCCTGAGACTACCAACAGTAGGCAAGCTCTACATCAATCCCTTAGAGATACTTAGAATGCAGAAAGAACAGTCCAGTCCTTTTTCTACTCAAGACAGAAGCAGCAACTGCAAGCCAACCCAGCAAAGCACAGAGCAAAGTGGTAGTCTCTCCTCACAGCTCTTCCAACCCTTCTTCCTGGCAGGTTCCTTAGTCCAGCAGTAATCTAAAGTTATGGGGTCAGGGCCCAATATTTATACCACATTTTCCTTTGAAGTTGGTACAAACAAAGTTCCTCTGGCACACATAAACCAGTTCAGCCTGGCTCAGGACAGGTTCACCGCAGGAGGTGGAGACAGCTTTGTGAGAGGCAGCCACAGTTCATTCAGGTGCAAGCAATAACTCCTCCCACTACTCTAAACGCAGCCAGGTCTATTCAGCCTGGCTATGAGTCACCCAGGAAAGGCAAGGCACACCTCAACCCCCCCTTGTGTCTGTCTAGTGTGAATGCACATCCCGACTCCTGTCACTCTGAACCCAGACAGTAAATACACAAAAGGCAGAGGCACACATGATGGTTAAGCAAGAAAATGACCACTTTGTAAAAGTGGCATTTTCAAACACACAACATAAAACTCATCTTCTATTTTTAAATTCTGAGTTCAGGCATACTAAACTCCATGCCTTTATCGTATCCCAATGGAGAGTTATGCTTGAAAAATGTTACAAGGCAACTCCCATGGGACAGACAGCCTTTCAATAGTGAAAAACGAAATACACAGTATTTCACTATCAGAACATGTCACACACCCCAGTACATGTACCAGCTTTCACATACACTGCACCATGCCCATGAGGGTATCTTGGGCCTACCTTAAGGGTGCCTTACATGTAAGAAAAGGGAAGGTTTGGGCCTGGCAAGTGGGTGCACTTGCCAGGTTGACATGGCAGTTAAAAACTACTAAAGGCTACTGGTGTGGGTGGCACAATCAATGCTGCAGGCCCACTAGTAGCCTTTGAGTTACAGGCCCACATTGCTAGGGACTTAGTAGTAAATCAAATAAGCCAATCATGGAAACACCAATACATACACAATTTACTTGGAGAGCACATGAACTTTAGCACTGAATAGCAGTGGTAAAGTGGCCAGAGTCCTAAAACCAACAAAAACAAGGTCGAAACAGGAGGCCAAAAAGTCTGGGGGTGAACCCAATGAAAAAGCCAAGTCTAACAACATCACTGTGATCCTGCAGTTATTTAGCCTGTATCTTGGCCTTCTCCTCCACCCCAGCCCAAATAGTAATGAATCCAGGAATAAAAATGTTTCTGGTTTATCACTGATTCCTCAAATTAATCTTGTTTCTCCAGATCCTTACTTTGAAGTACATTTGGAATTGTGAGGGGACATGGGTTAAGATGGGTCTACTGGGCTACAACTGTGCTGGTCGAGACTTTCACTACTGCTGGCCCATGGGCTGATCTACAATGGCCCTGTGAAATAATATACCTCCTCAGCACTTGACTCTTGGAGTAGCGGCGTGAGCAGTCAAAGACTTTGTAGGCAGATAGTGTGTGGGGGGAGCTGTAGAGATTCAGATCTTAACAGCTACCAATTAGTATGCAGCAATTATTGTCCAATCATGTGCTTATATTTTATAAAGAGAAATACTATGTTATACCAAAACAAAATACCACACAAAAGAATATTTCCATGGGTACAGGGTTCTAGAACAGGTACAGCAGGGAAAATATACAAAAGCTATCTGGCTCTGAATAATCTCACTGGTGCAGGCTGTGATTAATGTAAACTGGCTTCTGAGTTGGTGGCCCGTAAGCCAGTCCTTCAATGTCTTAGTTACGGTTAACCTCCACCTTTGCTTTTCCCAAAGCCAAAAGAGTCCCAAAGTCTGGTGAGCACAATTTCAAGGGTACAGAAATTATGTAAGCATACCAGGAACTAGGTTCATTGCACAAGGTCTTCACTCTCGAGTGTATGTGCAATGACCCCACCTTTCTCCTGTGTTATTTGGGAGCTCGGTGCAGACCATGAGAAGTCCGCTGGTGAGGCTTCCAGCTCCAGCCGGAGTACAGGCCCAAACCAAAAGACCCACTCCAAAGAAGTGAAAAGTCACACCTCTGGTGCTGATGAGGCTTCAGGATTTGGTGATTCTCCGCTTGCTGGCAGAGTCAGCACAGAATCTCGGGTGCAGTCACGCTCTCTCTTTCTTGGTTGGTGCACAATTTAAACAGGAACTATGAGGTTCCCAGTCAAGCACTTGGGTCAGCTCCTTATTTGCTCTTGCTCCTTTTTGCAGCATGGCGATGGGGACTTAATAGCAATTGGAGAGGCAGGGAAATACACTCCAACATTTGTGTTGGCTTCTGCTGCCTTTCCATATTACTACTCACTTTTGGGTTGTCCCTTCTACTTGCCCACAGAAGCTGGGCACCTGTCTGCAGGCTCCTCCTGAAGCAGTATCTTCTGCTCCTCTCTCTTAGCAGGCCAGGCAGGCACTGATACAAATGCAGTCCAACAGATTCTCCAGCAGCATCTCGCAGCCTCTTCAGGTGTTGTCTCGTCATCTCTGAGAGACTGGCTGTCAGCAAAATCAGGCCTGAACCTTCTGAATTCCTTAAGCACTTTGCGGAGCATAACCTCGACAGTCAGCAAGAAATCTAGAACTAGATGGGGAAGTTTCAGTCCCACTTTTATAATCATGTTGCAGAGAGGGAATGTTTATTTCATTATCAGGGTCCTGAAACTGTTCCAAAGGGATTCCCTTTTTTAGTGTATCTCTCCTCTACAAAGCGGTCAATGTTTCAGGTAATGGTTTTCACAGCAGGTAGTGGTGATGCACCTAAAACACAAGCCCCATCACATGTGAAGAGCTTGCAATGGAACCCATCAGCCTTTGGGAGAGACAAAGGTGCTGGATAATTCACAGAGCACAACAAAGGAGACCTCTGTCTCCACTTCCCCATATCATCCATTAAGACAAATGGAGGTGGTCAGGAAGAGACAATCTACAGGCCTCTGCAAAAACACCACTGCCAAACAACTAAAACAACCCTGTCTCAATCCTCTCACACCAAACTGTCTGAAACTAAACCCGAAGCTCAGGAATGTCAGCAATACAGTTTGCCAGTCTGTCCCTCTGCCTCTGTCTTATGTCATGCTTTACCAAGGATGATAAAAAATGGATCCCACTGGCTTCATGGTCAGGCACTTGCATTCAACATAGAGTCGCACAACTAGTCACCGTACATACTCCCCATGCCCACATCACTGACTCAAGGATATCAGCGCAGGGACCAGGCACATCATGGAAGTGGAAATGTACCAAAGTGAGCCCCGAAGGCATCTTACTCTTCAAGGGTAGGAAAAAGGCTTGTCCTGTACTACACATCAGAAAAATTGTATGGTAATACCACCACTTCATGATTATGTCCAGGATATTAACTGTAACCCTGTGTCCAAGCACAGCGTGCACAGATCCAGGCTTGGGGTCTCAGAATCTTCCACACAATCTAAGCCACAGCACAGGCATGATTGTCAAGAGTGTTTGGCAGAAAAATATTAGGATGCCAGTGAAAACTACAAATGAATTACTGAGGGCAGAGGTGCACATTTGTAAAATCATGCATGGGGCATTTCCAACCCAACAGAAATCTTTGCCTTTTGAGATCAAAGGAGTGTTAATCATTCCAGTACCGCACGAAGCACCTTTAATTTAAGTGGATCCATGTTTATAGATGAGACAGGTGTGTGGAGTTCAGTGTCAATGGAATACATATACAAATTCTAATCAGACTAGAAGTTGGAGATTTCAAATTTTTAGAATAATATCAAGTATTTTCAGACATGCTTTTTCCAAAAGCAAGCAGAAAATCTTCTGCCACATATCCATATGATTGTGATATATAATTCACTCTCAGAAAACAATATTCTGCATGGCAAGCGTCAACCAGATAATAAAAGGAGGTTTCAAAAATATATATATTATGGGAAGTCTTAAAAGAGATTTATCCAAACTACATAATCTTTGCTGGGGACTTTCTATTTTTTTTTGCAAAGAAGAATGGTTTTCTCCGCCCCTGTAGAGCTCTCAGAGGTTTAGTAATGTGAGCGTTAAAGGTTGATATTCCTTCCCCTAATTGAAGTGCTATTTGATCCTGTTCAAGAGGTGGCTATTTTTGCTACATTAAATCCATGAGAATACTATAATTCAGTAAGGATTAGAGAGTGATTTGAATGTAAGCTATCAGGAATTAGAAGGTGTTGCCTGTGGGAATAAAGTTTTCCGTTTATGTAATGTCCTGCTGCATTTCAACTCTGTGTGTTGAAAGGTTTTCCAAGGCAATCCGGTCTTGCTATTGTCATGTATGCTGATGGAAGATTGATCAATTTGTTTGACTCGACTCAACATCAACAACATACAAACATACATTGTTGATGCAAAGTGAAAGAAAGGAAATTAAATGTCCATTGTTAGAAATGGGATCTCTGGTTGGCTAAGGCTTGCGCCAAAGCCAGGCAGAGACCACCACTCTAGTCAGGGCGAGGGAGTTACACGCCGACGATAACCCCTGCTCACCCCCTTGGTAGCTTGGCACGAGCAGTCAGGCTTATCCCGGAGGCAATGTGTAAAGCGTTTGCGCGGCACCCTCACACAGCAGCAACACACTAGGCACACCACAAAAGGAACTCCACACAAGGTTATATAAAAAATAGCCTTTGTATTATCATAAATACCTTAGAAACATAATCACATAATATACAGTGCGCCAACTGGCACTAGGCCATATTCACAGGGGAATTATATACAGGACCAGGCCAATCGGGCCATGGTCAGAACCATCAGATCAGGTAAGTAGATGCAAATAATACATGTAGCGCACAACCAGTAATTACTGGTACAGGTAGGAACTTAGCACGAGATCCTGTAACCTACAAGATGGGACACCTACATCACATTAGGCATAAATCACATGAGGCAATAGGCCTCGTAAGCCTAAACACAGTGTGCCCCAATCGGGGGCACAACGCACTGACACTGGCCCCAGGCCAACTGGCCTCTCACCGGGGCTCAAATGCCCTATGTCCCAAGAGTCAGGGCGCTGCCTAGGCAGCAGGAGTCAAGGGTGCGCAATGGCGCAAGCCTAAACGTGGCAGCTGCCCACTACTTGCTGGGCAGCTGTGAAACTGAACACGGGCACCAGCGTGCCCCCTGAGCCCCTCCCTGGGACTCGTAATTTAAAAATGAACCTGTCCCCCAAGTTTGCAGCTGCCCGCTCTGGTGCGGCGCAGCTGTGAGCAAAGCGAAGGGGCCTCTAAATAAAATCACCCCCTCGGTGCAGCTGCCCTCTGCAAGCGGGGCAGCTGGGATCCAACAAACGGGAGGGGCCCTGGCACATCTGTGCCCTCCGGGCCCTACTGGGCTTTTAAATAAAATTGGCCCCCACGTTGGAAAAATGGCACTGGCCCTCCACGGGCCGTCGGAGTCCCTCTCTGGGACTCCTAGACAAAAAAGTGCCCCCTTGATGCAGCTGCCCGCCACTGCGGCGCAGCTGTGAAACTGACTTGGGCACCACTGTGCCTCAGGGACCAACGATCACTGCGCAATGGAGGGGGGGGCAAGCACCGAAAACGTGCCTCGAACCACCCCCTGACTACAGCCCCACTCACCCGAGTTCTGCAGGACTGCCCCCGACTCTGCAGACACACGCGGGGCTCTCCTCGTGGTTACGGGAGCCCCGCCACCAGTCAGGCTGCGTTTCCCCTCTCGGCGCCACTCACCGGGTCTGGGCAGGACTCTGTGCCTCCTCCGGTCTCATCAGTGGCCGTGTGAGGTCGATTTACTTCACCCGGGCCCCCTCCTGGGACCCGGGACTTCTGCTGGGACTCTGTGGTGGGCGCGGCAACACGTGGGGCTCTCCCTCTCCACACGGGGAGGTCCCGCTCACCACGCCGCGCTCTTCTCCTTTTCTCGCCGGCTCCGGGGCTCCCAAGAGCTCACGGGAGCCCCGCTGGACACTTCCTGTCTCCCGGGCGCCTTCTCTCCTCTTCACCCGGTCCCTCTCCTGGGGGGGCCGGGACTTCTGGCCGGGGCTCACGGAGGCGGGGTAGGCTCCCGTCCTCCTCTACCGGGGTTTCCTCTGGCTTCCCCTTTGCCGGACGGGACTTCCTGCTCTCCTGGCCAGGCCCCGCCCACGTCTCGGCGAGGGTTGCCTGACTTCCTGGTTGGCCCGGGCTGCGGCGGTGATCTCCTCAATACGGGGTAGGCTCCCGGTATTTTTAAATAAAGTCACTTGCGGGGTGGGCACCCGCCTTTTCAGAGATGCGGGGGAATCCCCAGGCAGCAGGCCAGCGCTGCCAATTAAAGATAGAAGCGCTCTCTAAGCGCTAGGGCAAAGTCTCCAGCACTCTCTTCCTTGGGAAATTAGAGTATAGCGCTCACGAGGCGCTGGGGAGCCATAAAGTCCTTGCCAAGCCAAAAAAAAGGAAGAGTCCTTGGTGCTGGGGACACCTCAGCAGCACAGCCAGGCAGGCCAGCACGCAGGGACCCCCAGGAAACAGCAGCTGGGTCCCGCGGCGGTTCCTCCTGGCAGAGTGTCCCCTGCAAGTCAGCACAACAGAGCAGAACAAGAACAACTTCATGGGGTCACAGCCCCCTTTTTATACACCCTTTCCTTTGTCACATAGCACAGGGCTGGGGAAAAACCAGGTGCAACTGGTTTTGGGGAGCTTTGGAGCACTTTGTTTTGCTCAGCTCCTCTCTCCTTTCACAGGACAGGCTAGGGACATCAGACGCACCACAGGGGGTGGAGCCAGCATTGTGGAGGGAAGGCACAGCCCTATTCAGGTCCCAGGTGCAACTCCTCCCTCCCATCTAGATGCAGATCTCCCTATTCAGCCCTGCGCTGACTCACCCTGCCCCTCCTGGAGCCACACACACCTCCCAGCCCCTGTCACTCACAAAGCCAGACATGCAATTCACATCCGGCAGGCAGACACAGAGCACACATAAATGCCAACTTCTAAAAGTGGCACTTCTCCACTAGTCACAATAAATCTGCGCACACCACTGCGCAGCATTTATTCTCACGAGTTCGCACATACTAAACTCGCCCCTGCCCTACTCTCACACCAGGAATTACCATGGACACACATATCCCCCATGCATTCCTATGGGAGGGCAGGCCAATCTCACCACACGCACTCAGAGTGCGCACGCACTTTACACTGGGACACAGGGCTAAAGTGCGCAGAGGCCTAAAACCACCAACACTACACAGGGAAAAGGCTAGGAGACGAGCAAAAAGTTTAGGGGTGAACCTGCCAAAAGGGCCAAGTCCAACACAACCCCTTCCAGCCAAAACGCAGGGCAGACCAATCACCACCGTGATGGGCTTCCCTGCTTGGGGCGATAGAACACGGACGCGGGCCCGCAACTGCAGGGACACCCTCCTGTTCTACGCCACGGTGAACCCATGTGGTTCCTTCTAAAAAAGCTGTCCGGAGCAACTGGGCTACCCCACTGGTACTCCCTAGCTGTCCGCGGCCAGGACCAGGCCCTAGGCCATCCAGATGCCACTGGTCCTTGCCCATTCACAGAGTGGGGGTAGTAACCCCTGGCACATAGTAGCCATTCTCCACTCTTCCCCTCATCAGGGCAGGTCTAGACTGCCACTGATCCTCCAGCCTAGGGTCTGCACCCTCAGGCGGACCAGAAGTCACGGGTGAGGCTCTCCTCCCCTACCTCTCCTTCTAGTGTTCCGCCCTCTCCTCCTTGGAGAAGCACCCTCAGAACACAACTCTCCCACCAGTTCAGGACGTCTCTCCCACAACTGGTCTCCCAACCTAGGGTCTAACCCTTCAGGTTGCACCGGGGTCAGAGGCGAGGACTCCCTCCTCTGCACCCCCTTCCAGAGTTCTGCACCCTCCCAACTGGAGCGGTACCCCTGGAAGATGAACCGGTCAGGACACTGGTTACAGATGTCCTTTCCTCCAGGTCAGGCGGATCCTTAACCTGGCCTCCCAACCTTGGGGCTGAACCCCACGGCTGAGCATTTGCCTGGCACACCAGGACTTCCGGGGGCGCACTCAGCAGCCCCCGAGGGTAACACATGACTCATGTGTTGCGTGACAGTCTGCGTGGCGCAGACCTCCCGACCCCTGTCCATCTGACAGTGCGCAGAGATCCCCCACGACAGAAGTGGTGTCACCATGGTCACTTCTAGGAGACTCAGCCCTTCTGGCTGGCCCCTGACCCACTGGTTCTTCCACTGGGGAACACATCCCCCTCTCACCCCTCAATCCGGACTTCTGTACCCTCCCAACTGGAGCGGCACTGCCAGACACCAGAACCACTGGAGCTCTATTTACAGATGCTCCAGGTTCTCCAGACACTAGGAGATCCTCCTCAAATGGACTAACAGGACAGCCTAGGCTCCCAACCTGGTGTTCCCTGAAGAAACCATCCAGGCTCTGAGACGGGGTTTCGGGCACCTGGGGACACTCAGTCCCACACTCACTCCTACTCCACTGAGACAGGACGTGAGCCCCTACACCCCTCCCACTACACTGGGACCTAGCTGGGCTACACTGAACCTCTTCCCCCATACAGGACGGGAAGATACCTGAGCCACTACTTTTGGGATCACTCCCCAATGCCTCTTCAGAACCTTGGGCCTCCACCCAGAGGTCTGCCTCACATGCAAACTCCCATAGATCAGAAAACCCACCCTCCAACAGGTGTTGGCGCAACCCCGGCAAACAACAACTGAGCAGGTGCTCTCTGATAACCAGATCGAACAGTCCTTCAAAATCCTGTTCCGTGTTAACCGTTACCCAATCAGCCAGTGCATCATTACATTCATCCGAAAAATCCACCCAAGACTGGTGAGACAGTTTCCTACTGCCCCTGAACTTCAACCTGTACTCCTCTTCTCTGGAACAAGGTACCATATTTTGGGAACTGGGACTTCCTGCACTGGACTGTATATTGCTGCCACCACTGGACTCCACCCTCACTGGGGAATCCAGAAAACTACAACTGCACTCAGGGGATAATCTACCCTCCCGAGCTAATTTCTCCCTGGCGAAGGCCCTCTCAGCCTCCGCCATCCTCTCCTGCGCTAAGACCCTCTCGGTCTCTAGCTTTTTCTCCTCCATACTCAGCTGCGCTATCTCCCTGGTATGCTCTAACCTGAGCTTCTCCAAAGCCAGCTGATTCTCCCTTTCTTCCCTCCTATCCACCCACTCCTCTGGGGACAGGAAAAGGGATGGGGCACTGCCCCCGACACTGGACCCAGCAAGGGACTCCCTATCTATGGGGTCCTCACTATCTACTGGCGTCCCTGTCCTGTCACTTTCTTCCTCCTCTTCAGACTCCTCAGGGCCCCCTCAGACCCACCACCCTCTTGGCGTGCGGCCAGGGCCCTCTTCTCCTCATTGCGCTCACAGTCCCATTCATCCTTTTGCCATTGGATCAGGTTGTCCCTCAGTTTTGACTGGGTGTCCGACCCACTCACTGCTATGTCTCTCTCCTTACAGAAGTCCACCAACTCCCACATGCTGTATCTAAACAGACCACAAAAATTAAAAGCAGACTCCATTTTGGCAGGACGCTCAGGGACACGTGCAACACAGGAGACCTAGGTTTCTGAGCTGAAGCAAGAGTATACAATTTACAAATGACACTTTTAGGAGAAGAATTAAAACAAAACTCAGAACAATAATCCCCACACACGTGATTATCTAAATGTAGAGTTTGTAGTGCAACCAGTTGTCGCTGTGGTACTGCGCAAACGCAAGTCCAAATCCCCACCGCTGACAACCAATGTTAGAAATGGGATCTCTGGTTGGCTAAGGCTTGCGCCAAAGCCAGGCAGAGACCACCACTCTAGTCAGGGCGAGGGAGTTACACGCCGACGATAACCCCTGCTCACCCCCTTGGTAGCTTGGCACGAGCAGTCAGGCTTATCCCGGAGGCAATGTGTAAAGCGTTTGCGCGGCACCCTCACACAGCAGCAACACACTAGGCACACCACAAAAGGAACTCCACACAAGGTTATATAAAAAATAGCCTTTGTATTATCATAAATACCTTAGAAACATAATCACATAATATACAGTGCGCCAACTGGCACTAGGCCATATTCACAGGGGAATTATATACAGGACCAGGCCAATCGGGCCATGGTCAGAACCATCAGATCAGGTAAGTAGATGCAAATAATACATGTAGCGCACAACCAGTAATTACTGGTACAGGTAGGAACTTAGCACGAGATCCTGTAACCTACAAGATGGGACACCTACATCACATTAGGCATAAATCACATGAGGCAATAGGCCTCGTAAGCCTAAACACAGTGTGCCCCAATCGGGGCACAACGCACTGACACTGGCCCCAGGCCAACTGGCCTCTCACCGGGGCTCAAATGCCCTATGTCCCAAGAGTCAGGGCGCTGCCTAGGCAGCAGGAGTCAAGGGTGCGCAATGGCGCAAGCCTAACCGTGGCAGCTGCCCACTACTTGCTGGGCAGCTGTGAAACTGAACACGGGCACCAGCGTGCCCCCTGAGCCCCTCCCTGGGACTCGTAATTTAAAAATGAACCTGTCCCCCAAGTTTGCAGCTGCCCGCTCTGGTGCGGCGCAGCTGTGAGCAAAGCGAAGGGGCCTCTAAATAAAATCACCCCCTCGGTGCAGCTGCCCTCTGCAAGCGGGGCAGCTGGGATCCAACAAACGGGAGGGGCCCTGGCACATCTGTGCCCTCCGGGCCCTACTGGGCTTTTAAATAAAATTGGCCCCCACGTTGGAAAAATGGCACTGGCCCTCCACGGGCCGTCGGAGTCCCTCTCTGGGACTCCTAGACAAAAAGTGCCCCCTTGATGCAGCTGCCCGCCACTGCGGCGCAGCTGTGAAACTGACTTGGGCACCACTGTGCCTCAGGGACCAACGATCACTGCGCAATGGAGGGGGGCAAGCACCGAAAACGTGCCTCGAACCACCCCCTGACTACAGCCCCACTCACCCGAGTTCTGCAGGACTGCCCCCGACTCTGCAGACACACGCGGGGCTCTCCTCGTGGTTACGGGAGCCCCGCCACCAGTCAGGCTGCGTTTCCCCTCTCGGCGCCACTCACCGGGTCTGGGCAGGACTCTGTGCCTCCTCCGGTCTCATCAGTGGCCGTGTGAGGTCGATTTACTTCACCCGGGCCCCCTCCTGGGACCCGGGACTTCTGCTGGGACTCTGTGGTGGGCGCGGCAACACGTGGGGCTCTCCCCTCTCCACACGGGGAGGTCCCGCTCACCACGCCGCGCTCTTCTCCTTTTCTCGCCGGCTCCGGGGCTCCCAAGAGCTCACGGGAGCCCCGCTGGACACTTCCTGTCTCCCGGGCGCCTTCTCTCCTCTTCACCCGGTCCCTCTCCTGGGGGGGCCGGGACTTCTGGCCGGGGCTCACGGAGGCGGGGTAGGCTCCCGTCCTCCTCTACCGGGGTTTCCTCTGGCTTCCCCTTTGCCGGACGGGACTTCCTGCTCTCCTGGCCAGGCCCCGCCCACGTCTCGGCGAGGGTTGCCTGACTTCCTGGTTGGCCCGGGCTGCGGCGGTGATCTCCTCAATACGGGGTAGGCTCCCGGTATTTTTAAATAAAGTCACTTGCGGGGTGGGCACCCGCCTTTTCAGAGATGCGGGGGAATCCCCAGGCAGCAGGCCAGCGCTGCCAATTAAAGATAGAAGCGCTCTCTAAGCGCTAGGGCAAAGTCTCCAGCACTCTCTTCCTTGGGAAATTAGAGTATAGCGCTCACGAGGCGCTGGGGAGCCATAAAGTCCTTGCCAAGCCAAAAAAAGGAAGAGTCCTTGGTGCTGGGGACACCTCAGCAGCACAGCCAGGCAGGCCAGCACGCAGGGACCCCCAGGAAACAGCAGCTGGGTCCCGCGGCGGTTCCTCCTGGCAGAGTGTCCCCTGCAAGTCAGCACAACAGAGCAGAACAAGAACAACTTCATGGGGTCACAGCCCCTCTTTTATACACCCTTTCCTTTGTCACATAGCACAGGGCTGGGGAAAAACCAGGTGCAACTGGTTTTGGGGGAGCTTTGGAGCACTTTGTTTTGCTCAGCTCCTCTCTCCTTTCACAGGACAGGCTAGGGACATCAGACGCACCACAGGGGGTGGAGCCAGCATTGTGGAGGGAAGGCACAGCCCTATTCAGGTCCCAGGTGCAACTCCTCCCTCCCATCTAGATGCAGATCTCCCTATTCAGCCCTGCGCTGACTCACCCTGCCCCTCCTGGAGCCACACACACCTCCCAGCCCCTGTCACTCACAAAGCCAGACATGCAATTCACATCCGGCAGGCAGACACAGAGCACACATAAATGCCAACTTCTAAAAGTGGCACTTCTCCACTAGTCACAATAAATCTGCGCACACCACTGCGCAGCATTTATTCTCACGAGTTCGCACATACTAAACTCGCCCCTGCCCTACTCTCACACCAGGAATTACCATGGACACACATATCCCCCATGCATTCCTATGGGAGGGCAGGCCAATCTCACCACACGCACTCAGAGTGCGCACGCACTTTACACTGGGACACAGGGCTAAAGTGCGCAGAGGCCTAAAACCACCAACACTACACAGGGAAAAGGCTAGGAGACGAGCAAAAAGTTTAGGGGTGAACCTGCCAAAAGGGCCAAGTCCAACATCCATCAAAATAACTTTGCAATCAGAAGTTGTCCAGGTGATGGCCCAAAAATATAGAAAACTTAGTGTAGAGCTGCAACTTTGTGAAAGTCCTTTAGGGCGCTTTTACAGAGATCATCGTCATGCTTTCGCAGACGTCATCGGCATGCAGCCTACATAGAGAAAATGGCCTCCCTACAGGCGCTGTCCGCACCAATCACAACACTGCCATTGCAGCATTGTGATTGGCTTACGGGAGGGGAGGGAGCATGCCTGTTCCTGTTCCTGTTCAGGAGCAGGAAAACACCAAACGCAGGACCCAGCCCACGAGAGGTGGCGCGGGGACCAGTCAGGTAAGTTTTTAAAAAAAAATTATTTTAACCCCCGCACGCGAACCCCTGCTCGGCCCCCCCACCTGCGAGTATTGTGAGCCGCGACTGTTCTTTTGATCTAGGACATTTGCTAGGTCTGTCGCACAGCTATGACAGAAGGAGGATTAAGGCACCACCAGCAGGACTGCAACAAATTGCTCCTCGAAGGAATAAAAATGGTCCTTTGCCAAAGGAGGAGGATTTTGCTTTGACTAGGGTGTCACAAAGCCTTGCAATGGTCCTACCTAAGTGCTCTTTTTATTTTATCCCCCATGGAGTACGCGTGCAACCTTCAAATGGTACTGATGAGGACACATTTTTGTTATATGAACGCTGAAAATGCCCATGTCGGATTTCCATGTCCCACAGCTTTGCTTCTGTGGACCAAGTATTTTCTAGATGTAACTTCATAGGCCCACATTAATGGTGGCCCATTGATTCTGAAGGGTCTGGTAACAGGAGTTACCAGGTCCACTGGAATTTTAAATTGTGTTATTTCATGTGGAGATTTCGGGTCCTAGAAGCAGTTGGAATCTTTGTATAAAGCACCAATGAAAACAAAGGGATTGGCACGATAATACCAATGCTAAACATAATATGTTGTCTAGCAGACAACAGCACCAAGACGCCTTCGGGTATCGAGCGCTTTATAAACACTATCAATATCAATGCTTGTAAAGTGTTCCCCCAAAACTTATAATAACTATTAGAACATTGGAATTTTGGGAGCTCCATTGAAAACAATGGAGTAGCTCCGGGCTTATAATGGCTGGTATAAGCCCGGAGCTCCAACATTCCAATGTTTCTTTGTTCACAGCTGTGGCTGTGAACAAAGGCTTCAGGGAGCCTGAGGGGATTTCAATCCCCTTGTGCTCCCTGAAGCCTTTGTTTTATTTGTTAGAACATTCTGCCCTCTAGTGGCAGAATGTTCTAATAGCCTTATAGCCCTTCGTAGCTGGGCTATACCGGCTATTAACCGCTTGCCTGCGGCAGGAATTCCAGCCAGGTGCTGGACATTCCAATCGCGGGCGTGGTCATGACGAGCTCAGCTCGTCATGAGCACACGCCCAGCGTGACACATGACGAGCTGAGCTCGTCATGAGCATGGAACGGGTTAAAGTCCTGCTCCCTTGTTAAAGGCCTTCGGCTCGAGCCTTTAATGCTGGAGCGGGCCTTTAATAGCCGGTATAGCCCACTACGGCGGGCTATAAGGCTATATTATTTCCCTGCCCTTGGATTTAGCAGGGCCCTTGATAATGGTAATTTCTGGACACAGGATATTAACTGGCATTACTCTGGGCCACTGGTAAACGAGGGCATAGTATTCAATGTATTCCATGACATCTGTAATTATTGGTGTTGTTCTTTTTAGGATTGATGTATGCTTTATACGTGACCACATTTCCGGAGTATTTTATTAGGGCATATAAACAGAAGTACATAGAGTTGGAAACAATGGGAATACTGTTAAACCCAAATATCTCTAACAAAATGAATATCTCTAACATGTACTCTTACAAATTGTTAAAGGCATCTTCTTTGGTCTAGGGCACAATGGCAAAAGTGAACTCAACTGTTTTTCTTTTTTTCAGAAATCTGGGGAGAGGAACAGCGAGCCGGCTGCGTGATCACCAGATTTTATAAATATTTAGGAGAATTTTTATGTGCGCTATATCTACATTAGTGTATTCATGCTGTATGGTGGATCTTTACCAAAGCACAATGCTGCACTGTTCTTCGACATTCATAGTTTGATCGCTACCATGTCTCTGGAACTGAATGCATCCAATTTTCAAAACAAATTGTCAGGACCTTGTAATGCTCCTTAAAATGTTTTACATTGGGAACATGTTCTGGCTTTACTCTATTATTTGTGCTATAACCGATAGATTACAGCACTTTGGAGATTTCAGAGGGGGTTTGGAAGAGATTTCATTTTATTTTATTTTATTTTATTATGTATGTGTTTAAAGTGCCTGTCTGCAGGTCTGGCCTAGTCAACACATGGAATAGTAAAACCGAGTCAGGCAATCCAATATACCTATGTGAATGGCACATTTACTTAGAATGAATTTCACTGGAGATTATGTCCATGCTTGTGGGTCAGTCCAAACCCCCAAAGGATGGTAATCTTCTGTCAGCCTTTGTCACCCTGGCATGTATAAGCATAAGCCATTTTCAGTTTTGTTGTCCTTGATCTCATTCCTTTCTGACCCCTCCACCCTCAACATGCATTCTTGACCTACTGGCTGGTTGCACTAACTTTGCATTAAAGAATAAAGATAAAATATGATAAAATAAATTTAGTGTGTTGACTAGCCTAGTCCTATCTGTTAGTTCTAAATGACTGACCTAAATAATGTAAATAGGAAAGCAAAACATGGCACGTGGAGCACAATGTAAACAAACAGGATTATTTTCAGAGCTTTCTCAAACTACATAATTGTTGGGAAGTCTAACATCTCTAGTGGAAGGCCGAACCACATGTGGGGTGCCACATTGAAAACCTACCACTGCTAGGCTTTTGCACTACAACTTTAGGACTAGCAGCAACCCCTGACCAGCGGACTGACGACTGCATGCTGATACATACAGCGCCACCTTTTTCAAATTACTGAGCCCAAGAACATTCAACAACAGTAAGATCAAAAGAGGGTTTTAAATCCTGCACATTTACTGTCTCTAAGCCAACGCAGAGATCTCAGGGAAAGCAGTCACTGAATCTCCTCTAATAGGCCCAAATTTGAGGTGTGCTGCTGCATTTTTCACTGCCTAAAGCTGCGGTAGCTGGTAAGCAGTGAGACACCACTAGAGGGCGTTTGGATAGTTGAGTCTGGAGTTTAATAAAGCTTCAGCCTCAACTTTGTGGTGTTCTGCAGAGAGGAAAGGAAGGGCATGTCACAGCTGCTGTAGTTTAAATAATTCTACCTCACACAAACAATGGGCCTTATTTACAAGAAAGCTTGCATTACTTTCAAAGCAAAGGGGTGGGTCATATTTACAACAATATGACGTATCCCTGAGCTCTCCCCTGCCCTGGCGCACTATTGGATGCCATGCGCCAATGCAGGCACCCTTGCACCATGGTGCAAGGGAGCCTGCGTTTCGGGGATGATTGTTTTTGTGCAGCAAGGGACACCTTCCTGCACAAAAACAATCACCAGAGGTGTTTTTCTCTTTCTATGTGTGCTGCAGAAAAACGAGAGGAAATAAAAGTATTTCTCCTCGTTGCGGTTGGAAATGCGGCAGAATTCTGGAAATGCGGCAAAATCCATGGGTGTTGCGTGGGAACACCCATGGAACTGCCCCTTTCATGCAAAGTGCTGCACGAAAAGGTGCCGTATTTACAAGGCCATGAAAAGCCACACAGGGTGGCTTTACATGGCCTTGTAAATATGGAGCACCACACTGCGCCTCTGGTGCATCTGCTCAGAGCACGCTTGGCTGAGGTCCCGGACGCTTCACTCGTCCTGCGGGAGCGGTCATTTTCTCTCGCCTGCCCCTTGATTTATTCTTCTCACCTTAAGCACGCTTGGCTGTGTATCCGGACGCCTCACCCGTCCGGTTCGAATTCGCTTGCAGCGGCAATTCCTTCTCCGTTTGCCCCCTAATTTATTCTCCTACACACCGGGTAGCGCCGCTCCGGCACCCAGGTCGAGCCTGCATCCTGCAATTCATTGAACACCCCCAGGATCCATCTACTACCTCATTCCCTTACCAGAGTGCATTCAGTTGCCCCTTTGCCAGATTCTCACGACCTTCACCCCTGCTGTCTGGATTACTGCAGCATTATCCTCTCAGCACTATCCGTGTTTTAGTAACCATCGTCCTGAAGATGACCTGATATCAAACAGGTCGAAACGCCGTCGACTACTCAGCGCAAATCGCGGCCTCCATGGGGTCAATCAATTCTGTCTAAATCATAATACTTGACTTATGTTGATCTGTCTTGTACCATTGTCCTCATAAACTACTTTTTTTTACTGTTTTTCCGCCATTCACGCTGTTTTATCACCTTTGTGTCACTGCGCCATTCACCAACACTAGCACGTTCAGTGCACACTTGGTTGTTATGGTTACTTTAAGTAAAATTGTAATGTAGTGCTGATATAACTACTTACAAATAACATCTTATATTCTATAAAACCTGCTCATGGTCTCCCTTCCTTTCTTTTCCTCCCTCAAGTGATTTATACACTCTTTGTAATTGCCTTTGCTAATGATTACCGGTTGAGACACTGTTGTTTTTGTTATACTTGTAAATATGGAGCACCGCACTGCGCCACTGGTGCATCAAAAAAGTGACGCACCAGCGGCGCACAGCGCTTGTAAATATGCCCCCATATATGTATGACCAAAAAAACCAGGGCCGCCTCAGTCTGTTCAAGCAGGAGTTCAGCATGTGATGGGACTCAAAAGGATCATTTTGTTCTTTCATCCATTTATCTCCAGCATTCTAACACTCATCAGACCCCTGACGAGCTGGAGACTCTCAGGTGGTTAATCTCTCCTGCACCCAGCTAGACTTTCAGAAACAAATGTGTATTCTCAGAGTGTGAGAATAAATAAACCCCTTTTCAGGATTAACAAATGTATATACAGCATTTGCCATACATATCTGAGGATTTTGATTCACAGAATGTGCTTTCTTTGTCCCCTACAACTGTTGCATGCTTCAGTACCCCATCCATTTAATGGCAATCACACACATTCATGCACATGCATGCAATCCCAATTCCACATAAAAAATGATTGCAAATGAAAAATATTTTTGAAGGAATATGCATGCAAAAGTATGAATTTAGCAATTCGGATGGTTTTAGACAGTTAAGCTATGGTACTTTGCAAATGTTTGAAGTGAATAAAGGTGCTCTTGATGTCTTTTGCTGGCTGGAAATATTCTGTATTTGAAAAATAAAACTTTAAAATAACATTTGAAACAAAAACCATTGCCACTTTTCTTTCTACGTTAATGAGGATTGACTAAAAGACACTAACTGATGCGTCCTAAAATGTGTGCTCGACTCTCTGTGACTCTTTTCTTGGGGCCCCCTATTACAATGATAGAGTTGCCTTATTTATTTTTCACAGAATAAACTAACCCAGAAGCAGGGTGGAGAGATTAAGAGTGGGTGTTTTAAGTCTCCACAGAGGAAAAGATTTACAACAAGTGCCTTGCAAACTATGCTTCGGTTTGGGGGATTTTAAGATTCATAACTGCAGATTTGTATGCACTACATATCAGTATTGAAGACATGCCTTATGATATGGTAATAGGGCAAAAGTGGTCAAGGGTTGCTTATGCTGTGGTTCAAAGGGGACCTGGCCTGGAAGTTTGGGTGGACTATTCCTGCTGGTTCAGGATCAAGGCTGATGTGCATATGGTTGTGGTTCATGTCTGAGGTGGCATGGTGAGCTAAAAAATGATGGACTGGATAGCAGCGCGAGCAATTACCAGCGACTGAGATTAATTCAAGCATTCCAGCCTCAACATTTTGTTTTCCTCAGTAATAACTTATAACATGGTAACAGCAGAAAAGAATTTCTATGATCTATCTAGCAAACATTCTTAGCCTTCTAAACGCACGCTATCTAAACTTCAAACTGCTCATGCAAAAATTAATTTCGAAACATTTTTACAAGTCTGATACTCCATAAAATCTCTAGGTTGTTGAAATGTTCCATTGTTCTGAAAAAACATCTGCAGTGATAATAGTCCAAACATGCCAAAGATACTCGATGGACCAAGGCTATTTTGTGAAAGAATAGGTTAGTTAGATGAAAAGCAGTAAAAGCCACCAAAAAGTTAAAGGATTATTTCCAGTACATTGGTATTTCCATGCAATGTGTCTTAGCCAATGATTGAAGTGAATTTCTTTGGTTGAGAACAGAAAGCAATATTTAGTTAAAAATATGTAATGTGGCGTTTTGCAAACCTTTATAGAAGTCCTGCGTGGAAGAGCTCTAGTCCTTCAGCAATGTGAAGGTTCATTATTGTCCTAAGACAGTTAGTCATAGAGCTATCTCTGAAAACAGAGACCCAGTGGATATAAGACATCTAACAAAATATTTGCATGGGAACAGGAAGGTGCCTGGCCCTCCGGCCTAATCATGTAACGAACACTGCCATAGCAATCAATAACCACCAACAAATATAATAATACAAAAACTATATATTTCCAGGCTGCTGGGAGATATGTCATTCCTGAAATGCAAGTCTATTGAATATAGAGTAGAGCATCTCGAAGAGCAAAATACCCTCAGGTGACCTCACACTTTATGCAGCCCCACTAAAGAATTACTACATTCACAGATGCACACACCTGTAACAGACTGTAAGAAACTGAAGTATTAGTTGAGGAGGTGAGAACTCATCTCACATAACAATCTCAATTCCTGTCAGGGTGAACCACAAAAGTCCTGAAATAAACCTGTGCTTAACACTTTAGTATCTTGGAACAATGTTTAAAATATGTATGCAGTACTCCAACAGTAATAAATTGAAAACTCAACACGAGAAAAATCCCAAACAAATTGAGAAAAATAGAGATAATTCCAATCAATACAATGACACCAAAATGGCAAAAATCGAATAAGTAGAGCTGGAGATATTAATTTTTTAAGTTTGGATTAAAAAAATAGTGACAAAAAGCACAGAATGACAACCACAGTTATCTGGTCACCAAGACCGGGTCAAAGTCAAAAGCTCAGGTAGACTACAATGGATCGTGGGTCAGATACAAGGACCAGGTTGGTCCTGGTCCCTGACTTACCTTCTGACTTAGAAGAATTCTTGAGAAGGTTGAGCCTTCAGAGGTCACAGGCAGCAGGCTGGATCTGAAGATCGGATCGTCAACGATGGGGAGCCCCTGGACGAAATCTTGGTCGATGAAAGCAGGAAGAGCTCTAAGTGGGAAAATTCAAGATTTCGCACCAGAGGAGGTCATCATTGTTGATGGGGTGCTGCTTGATGTCGACCCGATGACTATTTCTACCTTCGGACTTGGATGTTTTTCTGGAGCTTCGATTTCCTCAGCAGGGCAAGACTGTAGTCCATAGGCAAAGAGGTCTCCACAAAGCCATATACCACCATCAGAAGGTCCCGCTGAACTGGATTTGCTGCTGCGGAGAAGAATATAACAGGACCTGCAGCAAAGTCAGGCCTACCAGCGATGCACCCGCAGTGGATTGGCTTGCAGGTAGGTCCAGATCCTGTCAGTTCTCCAGGAAAAATCTTTAAAAAGTTTCTAAGTCACAGGTTTTAGGGTTAGGCAGGAGGAGTACACGTTAACACCAGTAAAAGCATCTTGTCCCTTTGGGGTTCTGGGGTGCACCACTTGGGGGTTAGGACTTACGCCAACAGAGGCCAGCAGCAGGATCCTGGGTAGTTCCAGTTGGTACTGGTCAACTAGGCAGCTGCAGTGAAGGGCCTCTTGAACCTTGTTGTGTCCCTGTAGCTCAAACAGGAGGTCAGCCAACTGACACTTGGAGTCACTTTTGGGGTCCTGGGTTCAAGGCAAGCAGGCCCAGTCTTCCTCCAGACTGCAGGGCAGTCTTTCTTCTGATCTTCTCAGGTCCAGGAGTGTTTTGAGCAGAGGTCTGTGGGATCCACATTTATGTCCAGTGCCAGACTGGGACTGTAGGCCAATCCTTTGTCCATCTCCTAAACCAGTTCTGGTCAGTCTCTCTACCCCGACATCCTGAGTGACGAAGGGAAGGCAGGCCTGGGTGTGCACTACATTTGTCACCAGTGGCGACTTGGCCATAGGGGGTGTCAGGGCTTTGCCCTACTAGCTATTCTCACTTCTGCTCCTTTCCTCTTTAAATGTCTGCTTATTGACCTTCTGTTTTCATGCAAACGGTGCAATACCATGCCAGCAGCAGAGGGGGCTCCATTGTCTTGATTTGTATTATGCATACGTGAGGGCGATGGCTGTACAGCCCGTCCTCCCATCACAATACAATAGGTGACATGATGCATTTACCTAAGGCACTGCAGCATGTCCGCAAATTTGACTTCTGGGCTTGTCAATCACACACCCTAATGCCCTATCAGGAACTAGGATAAAGAAGGAGGGTCTGTCTCTAGCTTTATCTTGGCTTCTGATTGGGCAGATGCTCTTGGACCACAGCAGGAAAAAGCAAAGAGTGTCAGTCATGACAGCTTCAGCTTACTCCTTCTGGTGGATGGTAGGGTGGAGTCATGGGGCGTGAAGTCCGTGAATCTTGGGCCTAGTAGTGTGGAGTCTGAAGTGCTTTAGAGGAAGATGATCTTCTCCTTCCATGCCCCAAGGCAAAAATTATTGGAAGTTTTTGTGTGGGTGTAATGTGTGTGTGAAACGTTTGTAATGTGTGTGCACGTATGTCTTGAGTGCATGCTTGTGGGAGTGGTGCTTGTGTGGAGGGTATCAGCTGAATGCATGCATGCCGTGGCACAAGATGCTTTTTAATGAGCATAACGCATATACGTTTTTGTATGAAAAAGTGGTATTTGTCACTCTGGGGGCACTGGTAAGTTCATGTGAAAACTCGCATATGATTGCTCCTAAACTGCAAAAGCCAGTAGTCTGCTCTGAAAGCCTTGGGACATAAGATGCAGGGCCATGATGTTATTTAGAAGGAACAGGCTAGCAGCAAAATTGGTCTTTGAATTTAACTGCCTGCATGGCAAGGTTGGCGTTTCTTGAAAGAGGAAAAACAATTTATCAGAGTAATGTAAAAGCAAGCAGATAGATGGGTGTTGCCTGAAAACTCTTTTTAAGTGAGGATGAGAAGCAAATCCAATTTAGTACTAACGACAGAGACAGGACCATTCACCATCAAAAACGAAGCCCGTTTTCTTGGTTAGGTTAGGTTATGTTATGCTATGGCATGGAAGGCTCCAGGTGCACAAACTGAACGCTTCTTGGCTTATATGCCACACTGCCAGGTTTCATTGCTAATTTGGCCTGCTATGTTGTGCTACATAGGTATGGTTTGTTATGGAGTGCTATGTTCATTTATACTTGGTTATCTTATGCTTTGATAACAATTACCTTATCACGTGTTATCCTGAATGTGTGGACATACTGTACACCACACCACACTATGATATGATTCTTTATTTTGGTGTTCTATTGTGTTGCTATTTTATATTCTTTTGTTATGATAGCTCATAACTAGACCCTGCTTCACCATGGTGTATGTGCATTATAAATTATGTGTATGCTACGTTATATTGTGCAGTCATGAAGTGCTGCATTGCATTAATTTAGGTTCTACTTGACTTTATTGTGCTGTGCTATCCAACGCTTGGATGTCTCAAACCATCTGCACCTTGATAAGGCCTCCACCCTTTACGGAAATACATATCACTGTATCAGTACTGATGGAAATCTATTCTGCTATGCTATGATCTTTTATTGTGCTGCTCTAGTGTGCTGCTGTTTATGTTGCTTTTGTTATGATTGCTCAGAGATAGTAATTCTACACTATACCATCGTTGTGTGTGTATATATATATATATATATATATATATATTCACTGAAAAACCATAGGTTTTACAGACGTTATAGTTAGAAATTAGCATTTAAAAACCTTTGCAATTCACTGAAAAACCATAGGTTTCAGGGGCGTTACAGTTAGCTGGACATTTCACTCGTACAAAACCATAGAAATTCCACTGTTATAGTTAGTTCAGCTAACTATAACTCGCGCCCCCGCAATGCACATCTTATGACGTCACATATTACATCATTCATGGCATGGTCAGTGACATCACTGATGACATCTGAAATGACATCACTGCTGACATCATCCAGTGACTGTGTGTTTCTGTAATTTTTAAATATGTTTTACATATATTCTTAGGTGTATTGAAGAATGAGTGGGTGTATAAGTGTCTGGATGGGGGATTTTACAGGTGTGTGACTGATTGTATAAGTGAGTGATTAAACATGTCTTATTGAATGCATGGGTTAGTGACTAAACTGTGTGAATGTGTGTGTCAGTCTGTCTGTTGCTGTGTAAGCTGCTACATGGGTTGGTCAGTAGCTACATGAGTGTTTATATGGGTTATTGATTGTTTGCCTGAGTATTTGTAAGGGAGACTGAGTGTGTCTGTGGGTGGGTTGGAGGAGTGTGACTCTGTGCATTGATGTGTGAGTGGTTGATTCACTGGATGTATGGGTTCAAGAGTGCATGTGGAAACAGCTGTATGGGTGGGTGAGTGTGTGTATGGGTGTGTTGGTGAGTGAATGGATGTCTCAGTGGTACATGTGT
The DNA here is from genome assembly GCA_963921515.1 of Calotriton arnoldi. Classification (NCBI taxonomy): domain Eukaryota; kingdom Metazoa; phylum Chordata; class Amphibia; order Caudata; family Salamandridae; genus Calotriton; species Calotriton arnoldi. Next base: position 223,678 of record CAWUFW010008460.1, on the reverse strand, counting down.
GAGTAACTACATATGTAAAAGGCAGTATATGTGAGTGATGCTGTATATAAATGAGTATATGTGACAGTGAGTGATTGTGAGAGTGGCTGTATGGATGAGTGTGTACTTGTATCAGTGATTATATAAGAGAGTAATTATTTGTTAGTATCTGTACGAATTAGGGAGGTGGTGTGTGTATAACTGTATAGGTGAGTAAATGGGAGTGTGATTGATTCTTTGCATGACTGACTAGGTGTGTGAGTAACTCCATGGATGAGTGGCGGTGTGTGAGTGTCTGAATAGGTGTATGAGTGCATATCATAGTGTTGTATTGATGAGTAACTGCATGTATAAGTGAATGTATGGGTGAATGAGTAGATGTGTGTGTAGACCTAGGAATCAAAGAGAGCGTATGTAGTAACTGGTATTGGTGTCTCGATGGTTTCGAAAATGGTAGTCTGTATTTTACAGTGAGTGTATTAAAGGTTATATTAGACTGTGAGGAGGTGCATCAGATTTTCATGTGGATGATGTCATCAGTGATGTCATTTCAGATGTCATCAGTGATGTCACTGACCATGCCATGAATGATGTAATATGTAACGTCATGAGCAGTGCATTGCGGGGCGCGAGTTATAGTTAGCTGAACTAACTATAACAGTGGAATTTCTATGGTTTTGTATGAGTGAAATGTCCAGCTAACTATAACGCCCTGAAACCTATGGTTTTTTCAGTGAATTGCAAAGGTTTTTTAAATGCTAATTTCTAACTATAACGTCTGTAAAACCTACGGTTTTTTCAGTGAATTTCAATGGTTTTTTAAATGCTAATTTCTAACTATAACGTCCCTGAAACCTATGGTTTTTTCAGTGAATTTCAATGGTTTTTTAAATGCTAATTTCTAACTATAACGTCCCTGAAACCTATGGTTTTTTCAGTGAATTTCAAAGGTTTTTTAAATGCTAATTTCTAACTACAATGTCCCTAAAACCTATATTGTTTTTAACTAAATTTAAAAAGACGTGCATACTTTTTGTAGTGAAAAACTAACTGTAACAGTAGTCTGTTATAAGTTATAATTTAACAATGTTTAAAACTTAATTAGCACTAATTAATATATAAGTGTGGAAAAAGTGTGACGGAGCAGCTATGATACCTGACTTCGAACAACGGCGTTCACAGTTCGATTCCCAGCTCCAGCGGCACGTTAGCCCACCACTATGTCACTGTGGGCAACACCTTGCTTAATCTTTCCGATGCCCCCGAACGCCGGCACACCTTTCCAGGGTTAGCTGTACGCTTTACAAATGCTCGCATTTTTTTAATTTAAAACCATAGCGATGAGAAATATTATCACGTTTTTTTTTCTTCTATTCTGATAGATCTTTTTTTTTATGTCTTCTATTTAGAATTACGGCAATCAATAAATGTATTAACTCATGAGAATGGAAATGACACGGTTTTCCAGGTAACAGTTTTTAAGCTGTCCAACGTATGTACATATTAAGGACCTTATACGTATTAGGTTCGAAATCGAAACTTTTTCCGCTTCACATTTTGTAACTTTTCCCAACACGTGCACAAGTGAAACAGTTAAAACGTGAGTACGTGTCAACTGTAAAACGTGACATCTAAATGGGCGGAGCCGCATCTTCCTTCCATAGACTACTGAATAACCAAAAAGTATATAAACCACACCCGTTGATAGATTAGTTTCGTTTTATGCGAGTTATTTACGCGTCTCCATTCACTGATGCAGGTGCTCTTTTCTACAGTCGGATTCTTCTTTTGCGGCCACAAAACATAATCCTGAGTTGTAAGTTGTTTGATTATGCAATACTAGATATTTATAATACGTAGCTATTTGTCAATCTTTAAACACTTGTATTTAGAAAAAGTGTTATTGGTTGTTCTTGCCATTTATATGTAACGTCAGCAGCTTGTTTTCAGAAACAGACAGAATACAGCAAACATTGTTCCTGTTCTGGCTCCTTTGAGCTCATATAGTGTGACTTTGTATATTATAATATTGACACTGTACTTGACCTCAGAAGTGTTGGTGACCCGTCGGCGCGAAGACTAAAGATTTATATGTAACGTCAGCAGCTTCTAGTTTGTAGTCTATTTCCCCCTTGACATCATAGTGTGAGTAATAACCACACATTATGATCTCAGAGGAGTTTGTGACCCGTTGGCGCGAAGACTAAAGATTCATATGCAACGTCAGCAGCTTCTGGTTTTTAGTCTATTTCTCCCTTGAGATCATATAGTGTGAGTATGTATATTGTAATATGAACATTTATACTGACCTCAGTGGAGTTTATGACCCGTCGACGCGAAGACTATAGATTTATATTTAACATCAGCACCTTCTCGTTCTTACTCTGTATCTTTCTTGGGATCATAAACTGTGAATACGTATATTATAATATTAACAGTCATTGTGATCTCAGAGCACTTTATGACCCGTTGGCGCAAAGATGAAAGATTTTGAAGTCCCTGAGAAAAGAAGCTCTCAACATACTCATCGCTGGATAGTATTTCATTATTGATCTTGTTTTGTATTGATGACTTCATTTTCATTTTCCTTTTTGTGTGCCATCAGTGACACTGTGTATATTGTAACAGTGTGATATTTCCACACAACAGGAATTGGAGATTTCTCGCCGCCAGGAGTAAACCATCTGAAATACAGTTTACTGACCTTTCTAACTTACTTGATCAGATATTTTTACAGTGACAATATTTTTGGAAATTGCAGTTAAAAAAAATCGTTTCCATAGATACTTTTTAGTGAATACCTTTGATAAACCCTACATTTCTGAATGTTTTTTTACTATTTCTATTTTTGTCTGTTGCGGTTCCTATTCACCTTCTCCCTATAGAATATATACGACCAGTAGTGTATATTATTATACTACTATCCTATATATTCTTAAAGGAGTACGTGATCTAAACACTACGACCGAGCTTTCCCGAATTCTACAATAATAAAAATTATAAAAAATTATAAACCGTACATTTCTATGTCATATAAAGTGATTTGTGTTTAACTGTTTTTTACTTGTTATTGTTCTTGTGACCTGAGATGATGTAGTGCGGGAGTGTTTCTTGTAGCACTTCTTTTCTACTTTATCTAAAAGTAACTCATGCCCTCTTATATTATCAAGAATATGGGGCAACACTTTTACAAACTATAGCAGAAAAAAAGGGAGGGTGTGCCTACGCTTAAGGGATATTTTATGAATTGCGTTTTTATTTGTCACCCCTTTGATATATACAGCTTCAGTTTCCGAACAAAGTATATTTGTAATTGCTTAATAAAAACTATTTCAAACCTAGACTGAAATTTTGCTGCGCAACCACAGCTCCCCGTTAGAAAAGTAAACACCACATTATAACTAAACAGTGCTCCTGGGAAGTATCCCACCCGCAAACTTAATAAAAAGAACACCGCAACACACTTTGTTATTTTCCCGCCGTGATTTGTACACCCCACGCCAATTATATAAATGGCCCTTAAAATATATAAAAAACTATTTTTACCTTCACAATCCCTCTCCACCACCTTGTGACCACTGTACAGAGTTAATAGTGTTCCTACCCTCCCCGCTACTCCTTTCTTTTCCCGTACTCCATTGAAGTGCGTCACAAAATGGTTCACAACAGTGAACCGTTCCCAGCCAATAATGAGCAAACTTGTACTAGGAACAGTTTAGCCAATAAAATGTCCATGGTCTTCCGCAGAGGGGGAGGGAATAGCTGCCAACACTTCTACTTTCAATGGTTTACAGCCAATGAACATTAAGCTTGGGAAGGTCCTGCTTGGAACACGTTACCCAATCAGATGTCCCTGATGCTCCGCGGAGGGGGAGGGAATGGCTGGCAACACTTCTACTTTCAATGGTTTACAGCCAATGAACATTAAGCTTGGGAACGTCCTGCTTGGAACACGTCAACCAATAACATGTGCCTGCTACTCCGCGGACGGGGAGGAAATGGCTGGCAACATTTGTACTTTCAATGGTTCGCAGCCAATGAACATTAAGCTTGGGAAGGTCCTGCTTGGAACACGTCAGCCAATCAGATGTCCCTGCTACTCCGCGGACGGGGAGGAAATGGCTGGCAACACTTCTACTTTCAATGGTTCGCAGCCAATGAACATTAAGCTTGGGAAGGTCCTGCTTGGAACACGTCAGCCAATCAGATGTCCCTGCTACTCCGCGGACGGGGAGGAAATGGCTGGCAACACTTATACTTTCAATGGTTCGCAGCCAATGAATATTAAGCTTGGGAAGGTCCTGCTTGGAACACTTCAGCCAATCAGATGTCCCTGCTACTCCGCGGACGGGGAGGAAATGGCTGGCAACACTTCTACTTTCAATGGTTCGCAGCCAATTAACATTGAGCTCGTTGTTGGAACACCTCAGCCAATTAAACGTTAATTTTGTTCCAGACACACGAACAGAACATACATTGAATGATATCACTTTCAGGGACGATGACGCGTTATGTTTGTGGGGCATACCTCGAAGAGTCTAGGTCGTGCTAGGGAGGTGATGGCATGGTCTGCACCAACTTTAAAATATTTAAAGGGTGCCATTAAGCGAGGCGATGCAGTCTTCAATGAAATGCATTGCAGCCCGCTTTAAAGACCCCCAAGGGAACCACCCAGCATGACATATGCATATTGTACTGATGGCTTTGTCAGAAACATTATCATCTTCTGTCAAAAGCAACGCGCTCTGGCACCGAGGATCTACAACTTTAAATAAATAAATAAGGAAGTGCCCCACAGTGACCTCTCTGCAGGTCGGCGTCACTGGACAAGCAAAAAGATCCCCAGCTCGTCCGCCGCGCTCAACTTTAAATACTTCCGACCCCGGACATCGCGCTGCCGTGTTTACTGCTGTTTCCCATCTCTGGCTCGCAGTCCAACTCAACACCCACCCTGGCCCGCTGAATCTGTCACAGGCTCACCCACACCCTCTCTCTGGGTCCATTCTTTACTACTGTCCAAGCAATTCCTTCTGCACCCTACATCCCCCCCAACCCACACACGCATGTTTAGATCGCCTGATGCCCCCTGCTGCCCTCCTAAACCAGACATTACTTTAGCATCTATCTGTGGACACCTACTGCCCACTTCATCACCCCGCCCCTCCCCGCGGACAGTCTCCGCTCTCACCGCTTCTCCTGCATGAACCATTCATCCATCTATGCATGTCACTGAAGTTGCAGCCGTCCCCTGGGTGCACCCCTCTCTCACTGCTTACACCGCCCGAACCTCATATCCCCGCACCTCTTCCCTGTGGAGTGCGTCTTCCATCAGCACCCTCCCCTTCGGATGTTCTCCTATTCACCCTCTCTCCTGCACCCCTGCCCCGGGACTCCGTCCTGCCTCTTCTCTGGTTCTCTCCCACTGCACCCTTCCTCCAGCGCACTTCTCGCTCCCCTCTCCTTCCTCGGCTCCCTCTCTTCCTCATCCCCAGCTGCAAGCTCTCTCTTTCTTCTATCTCCTTCCAGTTCCCCGTTTCCGTGCCCTCTCCGGAGCAGCCGACGACCCCCTCCCCAGCCCCAGGGTCGCGCACTCCTGCACAGGGCTGCATTCATCCTCGGGTCCCTCCCCGGCCAGTCATGTCCCCCGCATGCACTCCGGTGGCTCCACCAGCATCAAGTAGTTTACGGAGCAGCGGATCCCTCTGACCGCGGCACACAGAATGCAGCCTCCGAGCCCCAGACTCAGTCACTTACATGGCCGGTTCCGAGTCCTTGCACCGCCGGACCGTCCGGAGGGTCCCGGCAGGAAACTTGAGCCTCTGTCTCCCGGGATACACAGCGTCGCTCCAGCGGAGAGCGGTGCGCGCCACGCTCTGGGGCGGGGTCAGGTCCGACAGCCTCTCCCGAAGATCTCGAGTGACACAACGTGCGATCCGGGCGAGAGAGCTGCCTGCGATGTGCTGTCTCTTCTCCAGGCAGCCAGCTGGGCTCCCGCCCCCTCCCCAGCCACGACCCCGCAGAGGAAACAGAATTATTATTAGTAATATCCAGCCCAAAATAGGCTCCCAGAGAGCTGCTTCTTGCACTGCACATACCAATTTTCACTCGATGAGAGGCACAAGATGGCTGCCAACACTTCCTGGTTTGAAGTGTTGGCAGCCAATTAGAGCCAAGCTCGTGCTCGGGGGGTTAGGCTCCGCCCAGATATCGAAACTTTTTATTTTTTAAATTTCTCAGGAACTACTGAACGGATTTACACCATTTAACAAAAAGGGCTCTTTCTGAACCAAGGGCTACCTTTTTGCCAAATTTGGTGTAATTCTGTTCAGCAGTTCGGGCTGTAGCTTTGTCTAAAGTTTCCTATGGAAAATTACATGGGGAAAACGCGTTTTGGGACCTCCCTTTTATCTCGGCCCCCGCTTGGCGAATCACCCCAAAACTTTCAAGACAGGAGCTGACCGGAGCTGCCACTAGTTTTGAAAATTTCGCTAAGATTCGTCAACTGGCGCCAAAGTTATTGGGAAAACAAAAAACGCTTTTCCTATGGAAACTAGGTCCTAACTATAACTATCTACTGGCGACCGCCAGTAGATTATATATATATATATATATATATATATATATATATATATCAGGAACACTCCGCTTGCATCCCTTTGCCACCAGTTACAGTAACAGAGCACGTACCACGTTGTAGTGCAAATTGAAGTTTTAATCAACTCCTCCAACACCAGCCATCATGACGCTTCGACCCCTAGAGGCCTTGATCACATGACGCGCTCTCAGGTTACAGGTAGGTTTAAATACAGTTTTTTTCTTCATTTTCTCTTAAAGTGACAATGTACTGAGTGTTTTTAACAGTTGACATAAAGAAAAGACTTAACCTTTTTTTACACAATTATTGTAAAATACAAGTAAACATCGGAAAATTCTTTTGTACATTTTAAGTAAATATAAATATATATCTATATATGTTAAAAATATATATATATATCACATATTATTGTTAAAACCTAATAGATGTCTATATATATACACACACATATATATATAGATATAGATACATATATATATATAGATATAGATATATATATATAATATAGTATTATAAATTACATTTGTGTTCTGTTGTGCTGCTGTGATGTGGAGTCATGTTCTGATGCTTTAACCTATGTTAGGTTCTGCTTGGTTATCTTACGCTTTGCTGTCCAACACTTGGATGTCTCTCAGACCTCCTTCATCTTAATAAGGCCCCCATCCTACACTGAAGTAGATTATGCTTTATCAATGCTGTTGGAACTCTATTCCGCTATGTCATGCTGCTATGGCGTGTGTTAGACCTGGCATCTTTTATTTCTCCTGGCTTTTTACTTTCTGACCTCCTGGTTTTGACTCTGTTTTTGCTGGTTTTATGTCTTTGCGCACTTTCTCACCGAGGTTCAGTGTTAAAGTGCAAGTGCTCCTTTTGTAAATTGTGTCATGGATCGGTGTTTCCATGATAGGCATATTTAGTTTACTATTAAGTCGCTATTAAAATGCACTGAGTGTGTCAGGGCCTGTAAATCAAATGCTGATGGTGGGCCTGCGATACAAAAGGGGATGATGGACGGAACGTTTGAGCCAATCAAACACTCACCCCCAGTCAACTGATCTGGGTTTAATCCATCATCATTCTTTAGCTCACTCCACCACCCCAGTTCAGACATGGCCATATGCAAATCAGTCTGACCCTGTGCCTCATGGGAACAGTCCAGCCCGAACTGCCAAGCCATGTCTTCCCTGGACCGGAAACAAGCATCCTAGGACCGGTTTCTGGCATTCCAGCCGTCATCAGCCAGGCGTGCTTGAATCCAGTGGCAAAGTGAGCAAGGGACCCACGTCTGGGCATACCCCCGCCAACTTAGGGCGAACAAAGCGATACAAAAGGGGATGATGGATGGAACGTTTGAGCCAATCAAACACTCACCCCCAGTCAACTGATCTGGGTTTAATCCATCATCATTCTTTAGCTCACTCCACCACCCCAGTTCAGACATGGCCATATGCAAATCAGTCTGACCCTGTGCCTCATGGGAACAGTCCAGCCCGAACTGCCAAGCCATGTCTTCCCTGGACCGGAAACAAGCATCCTAGGACCGGTTTCTGGCATTCCAGCTGTCATCAGCCAGGCTTGCTTGAATCCAGTGGCAAAGTGAGCAAGGGACCCACGTCTGGGCATACCCCCGCCAACTTAGGGCGAACAAAGCGATACAAAAGGGGATGATGGACGGAACGTTTGAGCCAATCAAACACTCACCCCCAGTCAACTGATCTGGGTTTAATCCATCATCATTCTTTAGCTCACTCCACCACCCCAGTTCAGACATGGCCATATGCAAATCAGTCTGACCCTGTACCTCATGGGAACAGTCCAGCCCGAACTGCCAAGCCATGTCTTCCCTGGACCGGAAACAAGCATCCTAGGACCGGTTTCTGGCATTCCAGCCGTCATCAGCCAGGCTTGCTTGAATCGAGTGGCAAAGTGAGCAAGGGACCCACGTCTGGGCATACCCCGCCAACTTAGGGCGAACAAAGCGATACAAAAGGGGATGATGAACGGAACGTTTGAGCCAATCAAACACTCACCCCAGTCAACTGATCTGGGTTTAATCCATCATCATTCTTTAGCTCACTCCACCACCCCAGTTCAGACATGGCCATATGCAAATCAGTCTGACCCTGTGGCTCATGGGAACAGTCCAGCCCGAACTGCCAAGCCATGTCTTCCCTGGACCGGAAACAAGCATCCTAGGACCGGTTTCTGGCATTCCAGCCGTCATCAGCCAGGCTTGCTTGAATCCAGTGGCAAAGTGAGCAAGGGACCCACGTCTGGGCATACCCCCGCCAACTTAGGGCGAACAAAGCGATACAAAAGGGGATGATGGACGGAACGTTTGAGCCAATCAAACACTCACCCCCAGTCAACTGATCTGGGTTTAATCCATCATCATTCTTTAGCTCACTCCATCACCCCAGTTCAGACATGGCCATATGCAAATCAGTCTGACCCTGTGCCTCATGGGAACAGTCCAGCCCGAACTGCCAAGCCATGTCTTCCCTGGACCGGAAACAAGCATCCTAGGACCGGTTTCTGGCATCCCAGCCGTCATCAGCCAGGCTTGCTTGAATCCAGTGGCAAAGTGAGCAAGGGACCCACGTCTGGGCATACCCCCACCAACTTAGGGCGAACAAAGCGATACAAAAGGGGATGATGGATGGAACGTTTGAGCCAATCAAACACTCACCCCCAGTCAACTGATCTGGGTTTAATCCATCATCATTCTTTAGCTCAGTCCACCACCCCAGTTCAGACATGGCCATATGCAAATCAGTCTGACCCTGTGCCTCATGGGAACAGTCCAGCCCGAACTGCCAAGCCATGTCTTCCCTGGACCGGAAACAAGCATCCTAGGACCGGTTTCTGGCATTTCAGCCGTCATCAGCCAGGCTTGCTTGAATCCAGTGGCAAAGTGAGCAAGGGACCCACGTCTGGGCATACCCCCGCCAACTTAGGGCGAACAAAGCGATACAAAAGGGGGATGATGGACGGAACGTTTGAGCCAATCAAACACTCACCCCCAGTCAACTGATCTGGGTTTAATCCATCATCATTCTTTAGCTCACTCCACCACCCCAGTTCAGACATGGCCATATGCAAATCAGTCTGACCCTGTGCCTCATGGGAACAGTCCAGCCCGAACTGCCAAGCCATGTCTTCCCTGGACCGGAAACAAGCATCCTAGGACCGGTTTCTGGCATTCCAGCCGTCATCAGCCAGGCTTGCTTGAATCCAGTGGCAAAGTGAGCAAGGGACCCACGTCTGGGCATACCCCGCCAACTTAGGGCGAACAAAGCGATACAAAAGGGGATGATGGACGGAACGTTTGAGCCAATCAAACACTCACCCCCAGTCAACTGATCTGGGTTTAATCCATCATCATTCTTTAGCTCACTCCACCACCCCAGTTCAGACATGGCCATATGCAAATCAGTCTGACCCTGTGCCTCATGGGAACAGTCCTGCCCGAACTGCCAAGCCATGTCTTCCCTGGACCGGAAACAAGCATCCTAGGACCGGTTTCTGGCATTCCAGCCGTCATCAGCCAGGCTTGCTTGAATCCAATGGCAAAGTGAGCAAGGGACCCACGTCTGGGCATACCCCGCCAACTTAGGGCGAACAAAGCGATACAAAAGGGGATGATGGACGGAACGTTTGAGCCAATCAAACACTCACCCCCAGTCAACTGATCTGGGTTTAATCCATCATCATTCTTTAGCTCACTCCACCACCCCAGTTCAGACATGGCCATATGCAAATCAGTCTGACCCTGTGCCTCATGGGAACAGTCCAGCCCGAACTGCCAAGCCATGTCTTCCCTGGACCGGAAACAAGCATCCTAGGACCGGTTTCTGGCATTCCAGCCGTCATCAGCCAGGCTTGCTTGAATCCAGTGGCAAAGTGAGCAAGGGACCCACGTCTGGGCATACCCCCGCCAACTTAGGGCGAACAAAGCGATACAAAAGGGGATGATGGACGGAACGTTTGAGCCAATCAAACACTCACCCCCAGTCAACTGATCTGGGTTTAATCCATCATCATTCTTTAGCTCACTCCACCACCCCAGTTCAGACATGGCCATATGCAAATCAGTCTGACCCTGTGCCTCATGGGAACAGTCCTGCCCGAACTGCCAAGCCATGTCTTCCCTGGACCGGAAACAAGCATCCTAGGACCGGTTTCTGGCATTCCAGCCGTCATCAGCCAGGCTTGCTTGAATCCAATGGCAAAGTGAGCAAGGGACCCACGTCTGGGCATACCCCGCCAACTTAGGGCGAACAAAGCGATACAAAAGGGGATGATGGACGGAACGTTTGAGCCAATCAAACACTCACCCCCAGTCAACTGATCTGGGTTTAATCCATCATCATTCTTTAGCTCACTCCACCACCCCAGTTCAGACATGGCCATATGCAAATCAGTCTGACCCTGTGCCTCATGGGAACAGTCCAGCCCGAACTGCCAAGCCATGTCTTCCCTGGACCGGAAACAAGCATCCTAGGACCGGTTTCTGGCATTCCAGCCGTCATCAGCCAGGCTTGCTTGAATCCAGTGGCAAAGTGAGCCAGGGACCCACGTCTGGGCATACCCCGCCAACTTAGGGCGAACAAAGCGATACAAAAGGGGATGATGGACGGAACGTTTGAGCCAATCAAACACTCACCCCCAGTCAACTGATCTGGGTTTAATCCATCATCATTCTTTAGCTCACTCCACCACCCCAGTTCAGACATGGCCATATGCAAATCAGTCTGACCCTGTGCCTCATGGGAACAGTCCAGCCCGAACTGCCAAGCCATGTATTCCCTGGACCGGAAACAAGCATCCTAGGACCGGTTTCTGGCATTCCAGCCGACATCAGCCAGGCTTGCTTGAATCCAGTGGCAAAGTGAGCAAGGGACCCACGTCTGGGCATACCCCGCCATCTTAGGGCGAACAAAGCGATACAAAAGGGGATGATGGACGGAACGTTTGAGCCAATCAAACACTCACCCCCAGTCAACTGATCTGGGTTTAATCCATCATCATTCTTTAGCTCACTCCACCACCCCAGTTCAGACATGGCCATATGCAAATCAGTCTGACCCTGTGCCTCATGGGAACAGTCCAGCCCGAACTGCCAAGCCATGTCTTCCCTGGAATGGAAACAAGCATCCTAGGACCGGTTTCTGGCATTCCAGCCGTCATCAGCCAGGCTTGCTTGAATCCAGTGGCAAAGTGAGCAAGGGACCCACGTCTGGGCATACCCCCGCCAACTTAGGGCGAACAAAGCGATACAAAAGGGGATGATGGACGGAACGTTTGAGCCAATCAAACACTCACCCCCAGTCAACTGATCTGGGTTTAATCCATCATCATTCTTTAGCTCACTCCACCACCCCAGTTCAGACATGGCCATATGCAAATCAGTCTGACCCTGTGTCTCATGGGAACAGTCCAGCCCGAACTGCCAAGCCATGTCTTCCCTGGACCGGAAACAAGCATCCTAGGACCGGTTTCTGGCATTCCAGCCATCATCAGCCAGGCTTGCTTGAATCCAGTGGCAAAGTGAGCAAGGGACCCACGTCTGGGCATACCCCCGCCAACTTAGGGCCTGCAGCACTGAATGTGCCACTCACCCAAGCAGCCCTGAAAAGGGGTCTCAGACCTGCCACTGTAGTGTCTGAGGGCAGTTTGTAACTGTCATGTTGACCTGGCAAGTGCATCCACTTGCCAGGCCCTAATCTTCCTTCTTTTTTTTTTTACATGTAAGTCACCCCTAAGGTAGGCCTGTCCCATAGGATAGAATGTGAGGTTGCTCATAACATCTTATAAGCATATCTTCCCATTGGGACAAGATAGGGAAATGGAGTTTGGTATGCCTGGTCTCAGAAGGTAAAAATGCATCTTTTAGTAAAGATGATTTTTATGTTCTGTGTTTGAAAATACCACTTTTAGAAAGTAGGTATTTTCTTGCTTAGCCATCCTGTGTGCCTCTGCTGGTTTTGTGGATTGACTGTCTGACTTTGGAGTGACAGGGGCTGGGGATGTGCATTCAGTGTAGACAGCCACTGGGTGGTTGAGGTGTGTCCTGCCTTTCCTGGATGAGTCAGGGCTGGGCTGAATAGACCTGGGCTGCATTTAGAGCAGTGGGAGGAGATTTCCTTGCACCTGAATGGGCCTGGCCTGCCTTACATAATGCTGTCTCCACCTCCTGCTGGGAAGCTGGTCCAGAGAGGACAGAACTGGTTTGGACTGAGCCCCAAGTCTCTCTGCCTGAGAGACCAAAGATAAATTGAGTTTAAATGTGGGGGCCCAAACCCTAGAAATTTAGAACTCACTGGAATCAAGGAACCTGCCAAGAAGAAGAGCTGGAAGAGCTACCAGGAGGAGTACTGCCCCTTTGCTGTGCTGTTGCTTTGTTGGGTTGGTCTGCAGTTGCTGCTTCTGCCTTGGCCAGGAGGAGTACTGCCCCTTTGCTGTGCTGTTGCTTTGTTGGGTTGGTCTGCAGTTGCTGCTTCTGCCTTGGGCAGTGAAAGGACTGGACTGAACTTTTTTTACTTGTGCTGAGTACCTCCAAGGGCTTGAAGTAGAGCTTGCCTCCTGTTCTGTGCACGCTGCCACTGAGCCAGGAAGGCTCTTTACGCCTCTTGTTGTGTTGCCTGACGTCCGCGCATGTGTTTTCTTGCTTAGCTGCCCGCCACCCTCCATCCAGAGCCGGCCAAATTGGGGCCAGACCGGTTTTCTCGACCTCACAGGGAGATCTTAAGTCTGCCGCGAAGCTGGAGGGGCTCATTGTGCTTTCCCACCATGCCGCCCGCCATCTTTGTTCAGAGCCGGCATCTGGTGGGTACAAGCGGGCTATCGGCTTCATCGGGGGCCCAGAACCCCTCGGGAGATCACCTGTTGCTGAACTTCTCCCTCTGTTCCTTTCTTTCTGACCGCCGGCCACGTTGGAGCCGCAGAGCCCCAAGAGGCTGTTCGGAAAGCTCACCCTCCTCCCCCCAGGTCCCGATATGAAGGTGGGCATGTCCCCTACTACGGGAGCTCGCCGCTCTACCCCCAGACCGGAGCCACTGCAGCCACTAGAGACTCCAAGTTAAGACCAAGGGGCCGCTGAAAGTGTTGTTCCCAGAGGGCCTCTCTCACCCCCCTTGAGCCAACAACAACAAAGATAAATGTTTGGAGCCCAAAAGTACATTCAAGCAACAACAATAAATAAAAGAAAAAAAAAATTAAATTAAATAAAAAATCGAATTACCTCCAGAGGGTCGCTTACAAACAGGCAGCCATTCTTATTTTAGCTTGGGCCATTTTCCTCCTGCCTAGGGCACAAGAGCCCGAGCCTACAATAGTAAAAAGAAACAGAGGACTTTCTCTCCGTGCCTATAAAGGCCTGCAATACTTCCATCGGCCACAACTTGCAAAACAGCAGCCATCTTGTAACGTCTCTGCCATACTTAGACCAGCTAGACTTTCTGTGCAGCCCCCTTCTTCTTCATCCTCTCTATTCACCGCTAAACACATTCCCTCCCCACCGGCCTGCTCTAGACCAGCTAAACTTTCTGTGCAGCCCCCTTCTTCTTCTTCCTCTCTATTCACCGCTAAACACATTCCCTCCCCACATTCCCTCCCCTGCGGCCTGCTCTGTTCCCACGGCCACAACCTGCTAAACAGCAGCCATCTTGTAACGTCTCTGCCATACCTAGACCAGCTAGACTTTCTGTGCAGCCCCCTTCTTCTTCTTCTTCTCTAATCACCACCAAACACATTCCCTCCCCACTGGCCTGCTCTGTTCCCACACTTCTCCCTTTGAAATACTTATTCCTAGCTACTCCTCAAAAGCAGTGCGAACTGGCCCTTCCACCTAGAACAAGGAATATCTCATAATGGCTGGACCACATATGAAACCTGCTTCAGGAAACAACGCATATTCTATTCAATACCCCCCTCAATCTATCTAAAAATGCCTCTAAAACCTTCAAACACAACCTTCAGAAAACCCCCCGAAAAACTGTTCCTGGACCCCTCCTTCAACGCTAAGAAAGGTGTAATAATCAATGATCTTATATTTTTCACAAGAAAAATGGCCAAATGGCGAACTGCCTTCTCCAAGCTACTAACCATCCATGGCAAGAAAAATATTCCCTACGGAACCAGGATTACAACGACACCAGCACCAAACCTTAGAGCCACCCTGAATATAACTTCCTACAAAAATGGCACTGTTCTTATTCAAGCAGCCAACAAGGACCTAGAACTATTGGACAAATACTTTCCCACACTAAAAACCCACACCAACACTCCACCCAGTGTCCTCCAGGACTTAACTATTCCCTCTATCCCTATTTCTCCAGAATCTCAGCGACCTACACCCTTACCTACAACCTTCGAAAGAAGCAATAACAACTCACCTCCCTTAGAGCTCATATCACTGACACCCTTACCTAGAACCATCACTAGAAGCAACAACAACGCTCCTCCCTTAATACTCAATCTCCTCATTTCCACTTTCCGCCACCACCCCTATCCCCATAACCCTCTCCCTCCTCCACAACCCTTACCCGACCGCCGGAGAAATTCACCATGACAAGGCAACTTTAACGAATAGTAAAAAAGCCCCCAACCCGCGCATACCCCACTCATTTTCAACTACCTCTCTCCCAGCCACTCAAACCTACCACTCTGCCATCACAGTCATCGAATCCCCCAGTAATACTATCCCCAGCCCTCTCTGCACGCCGATCCTGCCTCCCCCTCTTACCAATCTGAACTAGACTCACTCAAAACCCATACTAACCTCACATCCCGGAACCTACAAAAAGTTATCCTAGAAATCAGAAACATCTTACAACTCGCAGAAAACTCTCTCTCTAAATTCAATCATCTTCAAAACTCTCTAGCTGCAGCCAACAACATGATAAACACTATCCCACTGCCTCTGACTAATCGACATTTATGTACACGCAAACACCCCAACTACTTAACGGATTTGGAAATCCAAACCTTACTGCTTCTCTACGAAACTCCTACTTGCCACATCACAAATAAGGAAGAATTCTCTATTCTCCTAGTCCCCATCAACCCAAACAGAACATCCCAACCGAATCACAGAACGATAAACCCGAATAGCCTTCAAACAATAACCCATACCTCCGAAAATCACGAACCTTCATTAGAGAATGCCTCAAACCAGATCTCCTGCCTCCTACTAAACTGCCGCTCAGCCCTAAAACATGCCTCTGACATCGCCGACCTCATTCTGAACCTGAAAATGGACGTAACCATCCTCACGGAAACTTGGCTCACAGAATCATCCTTGCCATGCCTAGACCTTCTAGTCCCCCCAAACTACAACATCATAAGACTAGACAGACATCACAAAAAGGGCGGAGGCATCGCCTGCATACATCAATCCGACATCACTATCTCGAAGTTTCACTCCGAACCCCTGGAGTCTTGTGAATACCTCAGGATTTCCTTAAAATCCTCAGATAACAATTCCCACAAACTACATATCCTCTACCGTCCCCCAGGTAAGAACGCTTTATTCACAGACCAACTTATGGAAATCATTACAACTAACTCGACCCCTTGTTCCAATGACATATTTCTTGGCGACTTCAATCTCCATTGGGAAGACCCCCTAGACAAGCAGGTCAATGCTATCAAAATCTTCCTAGCAGACCATTCCCTGATCCAAGCCATCTCAAAGCCCACTCACCCCAAGGGTGCTACAATTGACTGGATCATTTCTAAAGAAAAAATGATTGAATCTATCTCGATCACCCCTTGTGATTGGTCAGACCATCACATTATTACCTTCCAAATTCCCTCCGCTAGAAAGAAAACTTACTCGCAGCAATTTAAGCCTAAACACTGGATAAGAGACACGAAAAACCTCAACTGGAACAACCTAGCTTCCCACTGTGAGAAAGTTCTCACTCCTCCCAATAACATGTCAGAAGTCAATGAACTCACTGCTCACTACAACTCCACGATGACCAAAGTCTTTGACCTAGTAGCCCCACCAAAACTCAAAAGAATACCGGACAAAGACAAAAACCCATGGTTCAACGGAGCCCTGAATGAAGAGAGACGTAAACTAAGATTAACTGAACAGAAATGGAGACAACATCCCTCCCCCCTCCAACTTAAACTACTTAGGAAATCTAGAAACTCCTATAACAAAAGTATTCTACAATCAAAAAAAGACTTCTTCAGATCAGAACTAGACAATGCCAAAAATAGACCGAAGAAACTCATCGAAATGCTAAAACAACAATCCAACAAATTGGCCAAAACCGCTCTCTTGACTTTGAAATCACAGCTTAGTAGTGAAGAATTTTCTACATTCTTCACAGTAAAAACCAACTCCCTCCAACTCGAGCTAAGGAAGGCAGCAATTAACTCAGCTACCCTAAAGAACACACAAATTGAAAATCCTAAACAATTTGATCTACCTTTGCCTAAAAATAACTCTCATTGGTCTACCTTCAAACTTTACGATCTCAGTGACATCACTAAAACCTTAGCAACTATCAAACCCAATAACCACTTCAATGACCCTGTCCCCTCAAACTGCCTACCCCACATCTACCATATCATCCGCCCTCTCTGGACCAAAATCATCAATGCCTCGTAGTGCAAGGTCACAAAAATTGGCCAAGTCACCCCTATCCTAAAAAAACCGACAGCAAACCCCTCCGACCCTAATAACTTCTGACCTATAACCAACATTCCCATGCTAGCCAAGGTCCTGGAAAAATGTGTTCAGCAACAACTGAACCAACACATCACGGATTTCAAACTACTGCCAATCGGGTTTCAGACCCGGGCATAGCACAGAAACAGCGATCCCGCCTCGCTCTTGACCGTAATGAAACCTGTCTACTAGTCCTGCTCGACCTCCCATCAGCCTTCGACACGGTCAATCACGACAAAATTCTAAGAAGACTGGAAAACAGGATGGGTTTATCTGGCACAGTCCTTCAATGGTTCAAATCCTTTCTGGAAAACAGAACACAATCGTTCATGGTGAATAAAAATCTTTCTGCCGCTTCACCCAACCTACTAGGAGTACCACAAGGCTCAATCCTATCCCCAGCGCTATTCAACCTCTATGTCGAACCACTAACCGAACTACTACAGCAGGCGAATATCTCCTACCACATGTACGCGGACGACACTCAACTTTACATCAAGTTCACTTCCATTGAAGAGATAAAGATGATGAATCAAGCTCTCGAAAAGACCATCCACTGGCTAACGACCAACTTCCTCAAGCTAAACTCGTAAAAAATGGAATTTCTTTTAATCTCCCCCCCTAAAAACTCTCTGGAGATAAAGGATTGGACCAAGATGATCACTGCTCTAAATTGCACGCCGATTCTGGTGGACTCCACCAAATCTCTTGGAATTACACTGGATAAGAACCTTAACATGCAAACACACATCAACCTGTTGGCTAAAAATGCCCGCTTTCACCTCAGCTATCTCAGAAAAATGAAACCATTCATCGAGAACCCTGACCTCAAAACTGCAGTTCAGGCTTTAGTCATCTCGAGGTTGGAGTACGGATGTACTACCCTCTCAGGGCTTCTCAAAATCTCAACAGCCCCTTTAAAACCCTGTCTCAACGCAGCTGCAAGACTCCTAACAGGATCTAGGAAATTTGACCACATATCGCCACACCTGAAGGCGCTCAACTGGCTATCCTACGAAGCTAGAATCCACCTAAAGATGGCCTGCATCACTCATAAAGCTCTTCACCACAATACCCCCAGTACCAATCCCAGAAACGTACTTTATTTTTTTTTTTATTTTATTTAGGAGCTCTGACAATCTACTCCTGAAACCCTCTCGCTTCAGTAAGAAAAAAACTTCTGACAGAGCATTCTCCGGAGCGACACCAAGAATATGGAACTCACTATCTCCGTGCATCAGAAAAAAATCTTCTACACCACTATTCAAAAGGGAAGCAAAATCATTCCTGATGAGCAAATTCCTCCCTTAATTCCGCACTTGCCTCACCCTATGGCGCCCTACTATCACACCAGCTATTTCACTGACTTGCAAGGCACTGAACCAGTCTACTACTTCAAACTTGTCTCTACACTCCCCTTAATGACACCTTCGCCTCTATGACTTACTCGTACTCGAACTTGTTCCTACTGCTCCGAACAAATCATCTCTATTACCGTTTCTGCTACCTGCCGAAACTTGGTAAAAATGTTTTGATACTTTGTCTGCTCTGTTTTTGCAAAAAGTTTTATAATTACTCTGCTTTGTTTTGTAAAGCGCTCTGATACCCTACTCTGGGTCTTGTTCGCGCTATAGAAAACTCTAAAAATAAAATAAATAAAAAAAATTCTAAAGTCTCAGGGACTGCATAGACTTCACCAACCTCTGGGTACCGCTTCTGGAACCGTTGTTTCAGTAGCCACAGAGAAGGGTAAAGCAACCGCGTCCGTCACCGACTCCATCGCTGGCTCTGTGTCCTGAAGGCACCGCAGAAGGCACCGCCGCATCTCGCACCGCAACCCTGGTCTCTCCGACGACCGACGACGCAGCACTGCTGCTTGCACAGTGACCTGTGAGCACCGCACTGCACACCGCCTTGCTTCACTTCACCGCCCTAGTCTTACAGACGCCGTCCCTGCCTGCTGACTTCAACACCTGTGACCACATCGTGGCTGGGGGCACCACTCGTAAGTTTCACGATGCACCACCTCATCCCATACAGCAGTCTAGGCCGACCGACACCAGCTCCCGCTAACCGGCTCTGTCGCTTGGACCGTGAACTGCCAGCACCGCAGCGAGCACTGCCTCACTCCACATCGTAGCCCTGGTCTCACCATCGCCGCTGGACGACCGTCGCCGAGCCGCTGCCTGCACCGCACCTTGAGGGCACCGCACGCTGCACCACTTCACTTCACAACGCAACCGTGACGGTTGCCATGACCGGCTCGCACCAACGTGTCGGACGCAATGAAAAAGGTACTGTTTACGAGTCTGCCAACACACCCGTCTGACGCGGTCAGTCGGAACTGTTGGATTCTGTTGTTTTCAGTATCGCAGTAGCCCCGGACGGAGCTACCGACTCAGAAGAACTGAGTTTTTGAGATATTTCTGCAAAGTATATATTTAAAGGACTGTATGTTGGAGTCTTATCGTTTTGGTCTTGTTTTGGATATATAAAAATATTGGATATTTTTCTAAACTAGTGTGATGTTCTTTTGTAGTGTCTTCACTGTATTACTGTTGGTTATGTGCAAATGCTTTACACACTGCCTCCGAGATAAGCCTGACTGCTCGTGCCAAGCTACCAAGGGGGTGAGCAGGGGTTATTTTAGGAGTGTAACTCCCTTACCCTGACTAGGAAGAAGGGTCTCTACTGGGACAAAGTTGCAAATCATTGCCAACTAGAGACCCCCATTTCTAACAGTGTGCTTGCTCAGCAAGTCATCTGGTTAGGTCTCAAAAGATAAGGCTAACCTGAGCTCCTGATAGTACTCCATAGATTTGAAGTGCTTCTTACAAGCATTTTTCACATTGTTTGAGGAAATCTAGCCCATTGTCTGCAATGAAGTCAGGATCAGAAATTTTCACATCTTCCTTTACAAAGAGTCCCTGGACATTGATCCAATCTGGGTTACAGAAACACTACATAAAGTAATCATGACAATCACAAACTGTGGCCTCTTAAAATTCAAAATGGATATACAACGTGCTGTGCTATAGTTGTTTATTAAAAATAAAATTATTCATAAACATATTAAGGAATATATTGTTTGTGTTTCTCCTTTGATTCCTCCATGAGCCCCATCTACTGACACTTTTCTGACTTTCCAAATCCCTTTTCTGACTATATGATACCTCAAACAAGAATCTGTCTGAGTGGAAGACCAACACCAAAACCTTTGCGTGCTACAGTAACTGCGAGATTACATGTAACAAAAGAGCTGTCTACAGCTTGCAATATAGCGTAATAACAATCGACTGCTAGAGGCCTATTGGCTTTAACAAATCCTTTTCACAATGGATAAGCCAAGCCTACTGTCGCTGTTATAACGTTTCATAATAAACAGACAAGACCTAAGCTATCTGACTTAACTTTTCCCAGTGCACCAATCTGGCCTATGGCTTGATACCAAAACCAACTCAGGTCTACTGTTTTTTAGTGTAAGGTCTCCCACAAGGCAACCATCAGGCACACGGACATAAAATTACAAAGATACACAAAATTACAGTTGTTTGAGCAAAATATCTCTTCTAAGAGGGCCTAACTAGGACTCTCAACGAGCAAATCTATATCCATGGTTTGTCACACTGGTTAAACACCAAAACCATTGCATACTAAAGTAATCTGTGAGATTCCATGTAACAGAATCATTAGCTACATGCTGTCATAAAGAGTAATAACAGTCCACCAGTAAATGGATTGTTGTTAACATATGCTTTTCATAATACATTTGTCAGTTGTACTGCCTTTATTGTATCATTTCATAACAAACAGATCAGGCCTAGATCTATGATCATTAGCTTACCACCATAACCAACTTAGGGGTAGAAGTACGAAGCCTTTTGCAGTCACAAATGGCCCAATTCACAGAATCGGGCCATTTGCAAATTTAAAAAGTATTTTCTAATGTATCAAACCCAACTTGTGATTCGGTAACACATTACCGATTTGCAATTTAGGTTTGCAACCTAATAACAATTTGGTATTTGGAAGGGGCGTAGTTAGGGCATCCCTTCCAAAAATCAAATCGTAGTGGTATGTCACAATGTTTTGCGACCGAAATGCAGTCACAAAACATTCGTACGTTACCACCAACTCAAAGTTGGTGGTAACCCATTTGCGAATGGGAAGAAGTTCCCTTGGGACCCCGACTCCTTTGAGAATGTTTAAAAAAAAATTAAGAGCAGGCAGTGGTCCCAAGGACACAAATTGCTACCAGTATTTTACGACCAGTTGTAAGAACAGCTAGCTATAAGTCCTGCTGTATTGAGTATAAGTTTTACCACAAGCCAAAAAAATGCAATGCAAGCACTCTTTTCAATTGAATCACACAACTTCAGCCCAATCAAATCCTGTACTCAGGAAAAGCAACATATGTGTGGAACCTAAGCCATTCTCTCAATAGTACTCTGAAAGTTATTTTTTGTTGATCACATAAGGTTTGGCAACAGCTGTGATGTAAAGCCAGACCTAAAAACAAAATGGTACAATACCTAACAATGAGCAGATTGTAAAGTGATTGTAAACCTCCACAAGATGGCACTAGAGTTTCGGGATTCATCTAACTAGGTTTGGAAAGAATGGGTTTGCTTGAAGACTTAAAATGTGATGGCATGGTTAAATAGAAAACATGTGCGATGTAATAATGTTGATTCAAAATAATAACTCGGTAGGAAAGGGGCGCTTTGATAGTCTTTTAAAAAAGGTCCACAAATCAATGTGTGCTTTCTAATTCTTGTTTTAAATATGTATTCGTATTACTGTACAATCTGTTAATTAGGTAATAACCTTCAGATATTTTCAGGGTGAGAAGTTTAACCGTTGTAGGAGTAAAACGTTTGTGATACAAAAATATATATCTGAAATTAAGACTTTAATTTATATCAGGTTTCCGTCCACACTAATCACTTGCCCCACTCGGCAGAATAAGGAAAAACACAGGCCGTCACAAGAGGGGGACAGACGGGGCATTATTCCCCAGACCTGCGCTTTACAGATCTTTGCGATTCTTCATTAAAGTTTACTTACAAATATTGAATTGAAAGCAAGTCTGCTGTCATCCTTAAACCTTAATGCTCTGAGGCTTTTCCTCTCCAGTGCTAAACCATTTTCTTGATGTTTATGGCAGTTCCTGCTTAAGCCTTCATAACTTGCTTTTTCATATAAGATACCCAGACTAAGCTTGCATTCTTTTTTGTCCCACACATTGGGGATTTTAAAGGAACCCAGGGTTTGTAGATTATCCTGGATGGAACAGAGAAAATAGCCAAACTGTAGCAAAAGTTAACTTTTTTTAAAATGAGAACATATTTTGTGCAAGAAAGTATGTTTTTAGGTCGAGCATTCGAGACATCTTGTATGTACTTTAGTATATACTTATATGTGTATGTACTTTGTGGGCTCCGGAGATCAGCCCTAGGACTTGTCTGCTTCCGCTTAGGGACTTTTTTTTTCTGTTCAACTGCCTCTATTTAACTGTCTTAATAGAAAATGACCAGCAGAGGTCAGTAAAATACCAGAATCACTTTAGCATTCTCTACATTTCAGTCTATAGAAATTGTCCTCCACGAGCACCCGTAGAAAATAATATTTTTTCAAATCTTGTATTTTCAGTGATATGACCACCGAAGGCCCTGCTTTTATATTAAAAACAGAGCTTTGGACTATACCATTTCCCGCTGAAAGGCAATATTTCTCTCCATGTGTTCCTATACCTGGCATGTCACCCAGTTTGGTGCTTACTTTCCCCCCATGTTAAAGAACAGTAGATGTTTCAGCACCCAGGCTAATGTGCTGCATAGCTAAATACATATAGGGTCCCAAAGACGAGACCGATTGCATTGCAAATGCTTATTTTTTCTAGGGATGGCATAAACAAAAGGTTTTGGCTGTGCGAAGGTGGGCGGTTCGCCACTGCTGCGCCCCCGCACCGCCAAGAGTCACTGCCGCCTGCCTGCCAGATTACAAGTTTTTTGTAGTCTGGCAAGTGGGCGGTCCTTCAGCAGGGCTGTTTAAAAGGATCATTGTGAGCCTGAAACAGCACCGCTGCAGGACTGCCAGCGCACGTTCCTGCACAGGAAGAAATGCACCACATCGAGCATTTCTTCCTGTGCAGGAACTGGGGGTGCAGAAATGCTGGGAGGCACAACATGTGCCCCCCCTGCTTGAACCCCTGTGCACAGTGGCAAGAGGGGGCCCTGTAGGGCCCCCTTTCTTTCCACACCCCCAGCCTTTTCATGGAGGAAGAAAATCTATGTCAGCGCAGTCGGTGAGGAAATTCGTAATATGCTTGGTGGTGCCTCAGGGCACCACCGAGCATATTGCGGTGCTCAGACCACCGCGGACCGCCAGGGAACAGCGGTTCCCTGGCTGCTGCGGCGTTCAATGGCGGTCCAACCACAGAAGTCCTAATAGGGCGGTCGGACCGCCGGTGCGGTGGTAATTTGTCCCCCACTGCTGCGCCCAAGTGAGTCTGGCGGTCCTCGGACCGCCAGACTCGTAATTAGGGCCTTAGTGTTTTCCATTTCTTCTGTTTCTATCTACTTGTAGTCTGTGGTGGAAACAGGTGTAAAACGCAAAGGATGAACCTGGAAAGAGATACATTTCTGAAATGTAGACAATATTCTAAATTCAGCACGGGGTCATATGTGTAAGTCGGTCTTGTTTTCCCAAAGAAACTAATCATTGAAATAAAAAATCCATGAAAATAAATAAGAAAAAAAGAAACTGACAGTTTTCATTTGTAATTTCTTGCCCCAATGTTCGATCTACAAAATTCATTATGACAGTCAGGGATGTATAGCGTTTGAGTGGTGTCTAGAAACATATGATACTAAGAGTCATCAACTGAGCTGCATCTTAACATAATTTTTCATTTGCACCGACCAAGCAGTAATTCATGTGGTACATTCTAATGAATGAAAATGGATATGAAGTAAACCTATGCATTTTTTAATGTGCCCAAGATAATGAATCTAGTAATAGTTTTTATTTTTACAAATCTGCATTTGGGGTTACCTATATCATGAGATTCAGAGGCATTTTGCGAAATGTGTTCTTTCTTGCACACTGGCTTATATTTGGCAACCAAAAATGGAGACAAATGCAATTGACAATAACAAATGATCTACTTTTCTTTGTTCCAAACACTTCTCCTGATACAAATACCACCACATTCTGTGGTTTGCCCTATCCCTTGTGATAGGACAGGCCACAAAATGCAACATGGAAGCATCAAGATTTTTCCTTTGCCCTCCCAGCCTTGCTTGGCCTCATTGACGACACTTCGTTCCTCTCTGGCTATAAAGTAAACTGGGACAACAGCAAATCCCTCCCAATTTCGGTCGGCACCAATAAAGCGGCCATACACGGCTACCCCTTCCACTGGCAGCCCTCCCGCCTTAAATACCTGGGGATACTAGTGAACAGGGGCACGGAGGGGATGGTCTCGGACAACATGGACCCACTAATAGCCGAGATGAAACGAGACTTTGAGAAGTGGTCTAACCTGGGGTTCTTCATGTGGGGTAGAGTGCAGGCAGTACGGATGGTAACATTGCCGCGCTTCACATACATGCTTGGGATGCTCCCCATCCAGGTGGCTCATTCTACACTACACCTAATTGAGTCCCAAATTCGGTCTTTCGTATGGGGATCTTGGAAAACCAGACTAGCCGCAACCAAACTGATGGTGCGCTGCTCATGCGGTGCGCTGGGCCTCCCGTCGGTGGAACATTACGCCCTTGCTATCCAGCTTCCCCAACTGGCATACATGCTGCCTGGTGTCCCGGACCCACCGTAATGGGTCCACATTGAACAGGAGATACTTTCTGCTGGCACAGGACTTTCCAATCTATACAGGGACCACACCCGTCAATTCGGCCTACACACCCTGTGCTGCGCGCTATGCATAAGACCTGGCTGCGCGCACACCACCTACTCAGGATAGACCCACGACTACATGAAAAAGCTCCCCTAACAGTATACGCATAGATGGACAGACTCTGTCTTGGACTCAATGGAGGGAAGACTAAGACCAGCTCCTACTTAATGGAGACCTCAAACCATTTGATCAGGTGAGAGAGGAATTCGGCCTACACCCGAGACAAACCTGGCGCTAAAACAATTACAGCACTGCCTAAGGAGTTGCTTGGGCCCTCGTCCCTGGTCCCTACAGTCCTCGCCTGTAGTATCTTCTCTGAACGTGTGGGGGCGTCACAAAGGAGTGATGTTAGGATTATACGGAACGCTCTCTTCCCACCTTTCCTCGCAGCCCCTTTCGCGAGCTCTTCGTGACAAGTGGCACACCCGCTTGCAGGCCACATATGAAGACGATGAATGGGCAGACATCCTAGAAGCTCTGGATAGGGGCACGAGGGAGGCCCGCCTGAAGTTATGCCTTTTCAAGACGCTACAAGACTGGCACTGGACACCGACGAAATTGAACAGATCAAGTCTTCTCCCCCCTGCGAACTGCTGGAGATGTACAGACACCCACTGTGATATAACACATATCATCTGTGAATGCCCTTCAATCCAACCCTCTGGTCATACATCTGAACAGTCTTAAGTGCCTCCATGCCTCTACACATACCACTTACCTCCTTAGTTATCCTCCTCCACAATGTAAGAAATTCACTGGAACTCTCTTGCCGACAGCGTTGACTCCGCCATACAGCCTTGGCCACAGCCAAGATATGCATTCTCCGCCAATGGAGATCGCCCGCACCCCCATCACAGGAGGCCTGGCTGGTGGCCATGATCCAAACAGCATCACATGAACAACGCGTCATTTACAACCAACAGGACCAGACTGAGTTATTTCTACAGACGTGGCCAACTTTCCTCCACAACAAGACCGCTGAAAGGCACCCAGTAGTTCTCGGATACTATCTCCTACCCTATCCCTTGCGACTGCTTTCCTGCCCCCTTCCCTTCTTAATACTATGTATCATATCATCCTATTTACTACTGTACGAAGTTGTCACATCTGACTGTTGGATGATGCTTACCTGTGCTGTATGTCTCTCTCTTTCTTAATAAAAAATTGCAACACAAAAAAACCAAAGATTTTTCCTTTGACATTTACTTGTTCTAGTGATGTGGGTAGCTGCAATATTTGGGTCCGTTCTCTGCTGATACCCAAGGAACCCTACTAATTCCAGACGTTTCTGAAAACGAGACTCCAGTGGGAGACCAAGGTAGTGTGGTTTGCATGGACTATAGGCAATGTATAAAGTATATATGCAGTGGCGGCCGCCCCACTGCTTTCTCGCAGTGCAAGAAGCAGAAAATAAAATGGTATTTTAAATGCCATTTTTTTTTCTGCTTCTCGCGCTGCAAGAAAGCAGAAGGCAGGGGTATGCCTGGTGGGGGCGGGCAGGAGGGTATGCCCGGTTGGGGGCGGGCGGGTGGGGGGTTGGGTTGGGGAGGAGTGGCTTGCACCACTCTGAGTGCCCTGACTGCTTGGTCGGCCCTGGGGCCGCCCAAAGCAGTCATGGGCACTCTACATTTTCTCTATGTAGGCTGCATGCAGCCTAGATAGAGAAAATGGCCTCCCTACAGGTGCCCGGCTGGGCGCTGTCCGGGACTCCCCACCAATCACAACGTTGCCATTGCAGCGTTGTGATTGGCTTACAGGAGGGGAGGGAGCATGCCTGTTCCTGTTCAGGAGCAGCAGAGGCGGCGCGGGACCCGGCCCAGGAGCAGAGGCGGCACGGGACCCGGTCAGGTAAGTTTTCATTATATTTTTATTTTAACGTCCCTCCCCCAGCGCGACCCCCCCCGCGAGTATTGCGAGCGGCGACTGCCCACTACGTGTGGGGAAGTTTCACATTACTGCATCACGAGGGAGCGCCGCATGACATCTTGGCTGTTGTAAAACCCTGAATAAATGTTTCACTTATCTTTCCCCGCACAGCGCGCAACAGATGTTCTTTGATATGCTATCTGGAGCACCGTCAGTTCCGTGGCATGCTTTCTCAGGCTTGCTGGCAGACACGTTCAGAAGTTTATGAATGGCAGTTAAGCTGCATGTTTTCCTTTAAATAGCTAGTAACACGTTTATGTTTTTTAATTGTTTTTGGTAATTATGTTGAGTACCTGCAACGTCTGCAGTAACAATCATTTCGTAAGCACGCAATAACGCCGAATGCAGTGAGAAGTCACAAAGCAGTTTTAGGCAGTAATTCCTTTCCAACACTCAAACAATATGTTGAACGGGAACATCTAAACTCGCCACTGGGAGGCACTGCAATCGATCGCTGGAATGTCTTCCGAGTAAAGAGTTGCATTCTCGTTGATAAGCAGCATTTCCAGGTAGCCAATGCCTGCCGATTCACGCTCTTTGGAGGGAATGTTCATCAGCATTTCAAAAGAAAGCGAGGCTAAGAAAAAAAAATGTGTTTCACACATGTCAATGGACCTAGCTCTTACCATCGGCTACGGGCCCTTGGCTGTCTCTAAAGTGAATTTTCCTCGGAATCGCCTTTGCCCTCTCGCATCTGTAATAGGAACCCGTAGCACGTTTTATGTGTGTGTAGGATATTCCATTGATGCTGGTGGGCGTTTGAGCTATGTTTGCTGTCTGTTTCACGTTTATTGTGAGTGTTCGGGATGTTCCATTGGGTTTGGCGGGTGTTGGTGTGCTGGTGTTGCTGGAGGAGTGAAGTATTCCAGGGGTCTCTGAGCACGGCACTAGGCTGGAGGTCAGGATAAGGGTTCTGCTGGTGGTAGGCACCTGCTTCACCATGATTAATCTCCCGTGATTTCCCTTATCTACCGATAAGGACTCGGCTTTGAGGACTGATTGCCCAATATCCTGAGTCGGTACCAGGCTCCCCTCGCCAGTCCCTTCGGCCTTTGGTACCCTTGGGAGCGGGGTATACTGGTACCGCCTGGTTTGACCAGGAGCCGCGTCCCAGGGCAATGCCTTTGTTTACACAGCCATCTGCAAACAGCCTTGTGAATTATTAATGAAAAGAAACACGGCAGCAGGAAACTATACCCCGAAAGGGAGGACCGGGGCAGGAGACCGACGGGGCAGCCATGGTGTTATTGCCTTAAACAACGGAACGTGGATTAGGTGAAATGAAATGAATGCACGTTTTAACAAAACAGATGTGTTTGCAATAATGTCATTATTACAGAATGGGCTTACACAGACTCGATATCAATGTATTCCTTTGTGAAGAGAACACAGGCAGTCGCGAGGTGATATGCCTCCCGGCTAAACGACTTCTAATTAAGGAGACGCTTTTTTAAGGTGTGTAATCTGCGACTACATTATGTGCATCTTATGTTACGATATGGGTTTACACAGCGCGCACCCTTGTGGAATTACCTCCCGCACTGAACTGCCCTGCAGTTAGCCTCGGGCAAACATATTCCCTTACCGCATGCTGTAGTAATTTGTTTCCTTTTAAAATACGCTATGTGGCTTTACATTATTCACTTTTCCATGCTTTTTTTTGCAGCAAGTCGTTTTGCTCTTTAACCCCTTTAACACCTTTGGAGCACTACCTCCCTGGTGCCAAGCTACCAAGGGGGTGAGCAGGGGTTATTTTAGGAGTGTAACTCCCTTACCCTGACTAGGAAGAAGGGTCTCTACTGGGACAAAGTTGCAAATCATTGCCAACTAGAGACCCTCATTTCTAACAGTGTGCTTGCTCAGCAAGTCATCTGGTTAGGTCTCAAAAGATAAGGCTAACTCTGAGCTCCTGATAGTACTCCATAGATTTGAAGTGCTTCTTACAAGCATTTTTCACATTGTTTGAGGAAATCTAGCCCATTGTCTGCAATGAAGTCAGGATCAGAAATTTTCACATCTTCCTTTACAAAGAGTCCCTGGACATTGATCCAATCTGGGTTACAGAAACACTACATAAAGTAATCATGACAATCACAAACTGTGGCCTCTTAAAATTCAAAATGGATATACAACGTGCTGTGCTATAGTTGTTTATTAAAAATAAAATTATTCATAAACATATTAAGGAATATATTGTTTGTGTTTCTCCTTTGATTCCTCCATGAGCCCCATCTACTGACACGTTTCTGACTTTCCAATTCCCTTTTCTGACTATATGATACCTCAAACAAGAATCTGTCTGAGTGGAAGACCAACACCAAAACCTTTGCGTGCTACAGTAATCTGCGAGATTACATGTAACAAAAGAGCTGTCTACAGCTTGCAATATAGCGTAATAACAATCCACTGTTAGAGGCCTATTGGCTTTAACAAATCCTTTTCACAATGGATAAGCCAAGCCTACTGTCGCTGTTATAACGTTTCATAATAAACAGACAAGACCTAAGCGATCTGACTTAACTTTTCCCAGTGCACCAATCTGGCCTATGGCTTTACACCAAAACCAACTCAGGTCTACTGTTTTTTAGTGTAAGGTTTCCCACAAGGCAACCATCAGGCACACAGACATAAAATTACAAAGATATACAAAATTATAGTTGTTTGAGCAAAATATCTCTTCTATGAGGGCCTAACTAGGACTCTCAACGAGCAAATCTATATCCATGGTTTGTCACACTGGTTAAACACCAAAACCATTGCATACTAAAGTAATCTGTGAGATTCCATGTAACAGAATCATTAGCTACATGCTGTCATAAAGAGTAATAACAGTCCACCAGTAAATGGATTGTTGTTAACATATGCTTTTCATAATACATTTGTCAGTTGTACTGCCTTTATTGTATCATTTCATAACAAACAGATCAGGCCTAGATCTATGATCATTAGCTTACCACCATAACCAACTTAGGGGTAGAAGTACGAAGCCTTTTGAAGTCATAAATGGCCCAATTCACAGAATCGGGCCATTTGCAAATTTAAAAAGTATTTTCTAATGTATCAAACCCAACTTGTGATTCGGTAACACATTACCGATTTGCAATTTAGGTTTGCAACCTAATAACAATTTGGTATTTGGAAGGGGCGTAGTTAGGGCATCCCTTCCAAAAATCAAATCGTAGTGGTATGTCACAATGTTTTGCGACCGAAATGCAGTCACAAAACATTCGTACGTTACCACCAACTCAAAGTTGGTGGTAACCCATTTGCGAACGGGAAGAAGTTCCCTTGGGACCCCGACTCCTTTGAGAATGTTTAAAAAAAAATTAAGAGCAGGCAGTGGTCCCACGGACACAAATTGCTACCAGTATTTTACGACCAGTTGTAAGAACAGCTAGCTATAAGTCCTGCTGTATTGAGTATAAGTTTTACCACAAGCCAAAAAAATGCAATGCAAGCACTCTTTTCAATTGAATCACACAACTTCAGCCCAATCAAATCCTGTACTCAGGAAAAGCAACATATGTGTGGAACCTAAGCCATTCTCTCAATAGTACTCTGAAAGTTATTTTTTGTTGATCACATAAGGTTTGGCAACAGCTGTGATGTAAAGGCAGACCTAAAAACAAAATGGTACAATACCTAACAATGAGCAGATTGTAAAGTGATTGTAAACCTCCACAAGATGGCACTAGAGTTTCGGGATTCATCTAACTAGGTTTGGAAAGAATGGGTTTGCTTGAAGACTTAAAATGTGATGGCATGGTTAAATAGAAAACATGTGCGATGTAATAATGTTGATTCAAAATAATAACTCGGTAGGAAAGGGGCGCTTTGATAGTCTTTTAAAAAAGGTCCACAAATCAATGTGTGCTTTCTAATTCTTGTTTTAAATATGTATTCGTATTACTGTACAATCTGTTAATTAGGTAATAACCTTCAGATATTTTCAGGGTGAGAAGTTTAACCGTTGTAGGAGTAAAACGTTTGTGATACAAAAATATATATCTGAAATTAAGACTTTAATTTATATCAGGTTTCCGTCCACACTAATCACTTGCCCCACTCGGCAGAATAAGGAAAAACACAGGCCGTCACAAGAGGGGGACAGACGGGGCATTATTCCCCAGACCTGCGCTTTACAGATCTCTGCGATTCTTCATTAAAGTTTACTTACAAATATTGAATTGAAAGCAAGTCTGCTGTCATCCTTAAACCTTAATGCTCTGAGGCTTTTCCTCTCCAGTGCTAAACCATTTTCTTGATGTTTATGGCAGTTCCTGCTTAAGCCTTCATAACTTGCTTTTTCATATAAGATACCCAGACTAAGCTTGCATTCTTTTTTGTCCCACACATTGGGGATTTTAAAGGAACCCAGGGTTTGTGGATTATCCTGGATGGAACAGAGAAAATAGCCAAACTGTAGCAAAAGTTAACTTTTTTAAAATGAGAACATATTTTGTGCAAGAAAGTATGTTTTTAGGTCGAGCATTCGAGACATCTTGTATGTACTTTAGTATATACTTATATGTGTATGTACTTTGTGGGCTCCGGAGATCAGCCCTAGGACTTGTCTGCTTCCGCTTAGGGACTTTTTTTTCTGTTCAACTGCCTCTATTTAACTGTCTTAATAGAAAATGACCAGCAGAGGTCAGTAAAATACCAGAATCACTTTAGCATTCTCTACATTTCAGTCTATAGAAATTGTCCTCCACGAGCCCCGTAGAAAATAATATTTTTTCAAAACTTGTATTTTCAGTGATATGACCACCGAAGGCCCTGCTTTTATATTAAAAACAGAGCTTTGGACTATACCATTTCCCGCTGAAAGGCAATATTTCTCTCCATGTGTTCCTATACCTGGCATGTCACCCAGTTTGGTGCTTACTTTCCCCCCATGTTAAAGAACAGTAGATGTTTCAGCACCCAGGCTAATGTGCTTCATAGCTAAATACATATAGGGTCCCAAAGACGAGACCGATTGCATTGCAAATGCTTATTTTTTCTAGGGATGGCATAAACAAAAGGTTTTGGCTGTGCGAAGGTGGGCGGTTCGCCACTGCTGCGCCCCCGCACCGCCAAGAGTCACTCCCGCCTGCCTGCCAGATTACAAGTTTTTTGTAGTCTGGCAAGTGGGCGTCCTTCAGCAGGGCTGTTTAAAAGGATCATTGTGAGCCTGAAACAGCACCGCTGCAGGACTGCCAGCGCACGTTCCTGCACAGGAAGAAATGCACCACATCGAGCATTTCTTCCTGTGCAGGAACTGGGGTGCAGAAATGCTGGGAGGCACAACATGTGCCCCCCTGCTTGAACCCCCGTGCACAGTGGCAAGAGGGGGCCCTGTAGGGCCCCCTTTCTTTCCACACCCCCAGCCTTTTCATGGAGGAAGAAACTCTATGTCAGCGCAGTCGGTGAGGAAATTCGTAATATGCTTGGTGGTGCCTCAGGGCACCACCGAGCATATTGCGGTGCTCAGACCACCGCGGACCGCCAGGGAACAGCGGTTCCCTGGCTGCTGCGGCGTTCAATGGCGGTCCGACCACAGAAGTCCTAATAGGGCGGTCGGACCGCCGGAGTGGTGGTAATTTGTCCCCACTGCTGCGCCCAAGTGAGTCTGGCGGTCCTCGGACCGCCAGACTCGTAATTAGGGCCTTAGTGTTTTCCATTTCTTCTGTTTCTATCTACTTGTAGTCTGTGGTGGAAACAGGTGTAAAATGCAAGGGATGAACCTGGAAAGAGATACATTTCTGAAATGTAGACAATATTCTAAATTCAGCACGGGGTCATATGTGTAAGTCGGTCTTGTTTTCCCAAAGAAACTAATCATTGAAATAAAAAATCCATGAAAATAAATAAGAAAAAAGAAACTGACAGTTTTCATTTGTAATTTCTTGCCCCATTGTTCGATCTACAAAATTCATTATGACAGTCAGGGATGTATAGCGTTTGAGTGGTGTCTAGAAACATATGATACTAAGAGTCATCAACTGAGCTGCATCTTAACATAATTTTTCATTTGCACCGACCAAGCAGTAATTCATGTGGTACATTCTAATGAATGAAAATGGATATGAAGTAAACCTATGCATTTTTTAATGTGCCCAAGATAATGAATCTAGTAATAGTTTTTATTTTTACAAATCTGCATTTGGGGTTACCTATATCATGAGATTCAGAGGCATTTTGCGAAATGTGTTCTTTCTTGCACACTGGCTTATATTTGGCAACCAAAAATGGAGACAAATGCAATTGACAATAACAAATGATCTACTTTTCTTTGTTCCAAACACTTCTCCTGATACAAATACCACCACATTCTGTGGTTTGCCCTATCCCTTGTGATAGGAAAGGCCACAAAATGCAACATGGAAGCATCAAGATTTTTCCTTTGCCCTCCCAGCCTTGCTTGGCCTCATTGACGACACTTCGTTCCTCTCTGGCTATAAAGTAAACTGGGACAACAGCAAAGCCCTCCCAATTTCGGTCGGCACCAATAAAGCGGCCATACAGGGCTACCCCTTCCCCTGGCAGCCCTCCCGCCTTAAATACCTGGGGATACTAGTGAACAGGGGCACGGAGGGGATGGTCTCGGACAACATGGACCCACTAATAGCCGAGATGAAACGAGACTTTGAGAAGTGGTCTAACCTGGGGTTCTTCATGTGGGGTAGAGTGCAGGCAGTACGGATGGTAACATTGCCGCGCTTCACATACATGCTTGGGATGCTCCCCATCCAGGTGGCTCATTCTACACTACACCTAATTGAGTCCCAAATTCGGTCTTTCGTATGGGGATCTTGGAAAACCAGACTAGCCGCAACCAAACTGATGGTGCGCTGCTCATGCGGTGGCTTGGGTCTCCCGTCGGTGGAACATTACGCCCTTGCTGTCCAGCTTCCCCAACTGGCATACATGCTGCCTGGTGTCCCGGACCCACCGTAATGGGTCCACATTGAACAGGAGATACTTTCTGCTGGCACAGGACTTTCCAATCTATACAGGGACCACACCCGTCAATTCGGCCTACACACCCTGTGCGCGCTATGCATAAGACCTGGCTGCGCGCACACCACCTACTCAGGATAGACCCACGACTACATGAAAAAGCTCCCCTAACAGTATACGCATAGATGGACAGACTCTGTCTTGGACTCAATGGAGGGAAGACTAAGACCAGCTCCTACTTAATGGAGACCTCAAACCATTTGATCAGGTGAGAGAGGAATTCGGCCTACACCCGAGACAAACCTGGCGCTAAAACAATTACAGCACTGCCTAAGGAGTTGCTTGGGCCCTCGTCCCTGGTCCCTACAGTCCTCGCCTGTAGTATCTTCTCTGAACGTGTGGGGGCGTCACAAAGGAGTGATGTTAGGATTATACGGAACACTCTCTTCCCACCTTTCCTCGCAGCCCTTTTCGCGAGCTCTTCGTGACAAGTGGCACACCCGCTTGCAGGCCACATATGAAGACGATGAATGGGCAGACATCCTAGAAGCTCTGGATAGGGGCACGAGGGAGGCCCGCCTGAAGTTATGCCTTTTCAAGACGCTACAAGACTGGCACTGGACACCGACAAAATTGAACAGATCAAGTCTTCTCCCCCCCTGCGAACTGCTGGAGATGTACAGACACCCACTGTGATATAACACATATCATCTGTGAATGCCCTTCAATCCAACCCTCTGGTCATACATCTGATCAGTCTTTAGTGCCTCCATGCCTCTACACATACCACTTACCTCCTTAGTTATCCTCCTCCACAATGTAAGAAATTCACTGGAACTCTCTTGCCGACAGCGTTGACTCCGCCATACAGCCTTGGCCACAGCCAAGATATGCATTCTCCGCCAATGGAGATCGCCCGCACCCCCATCACAGGAGGCCTGGCTGGTGGCCATGATCCAAACAGCATCACATGAACAACGCGTCATTTACAACCAACAGGACCAGACTGAGTTATTTCTACAGACGTGGCCAACTTTCCTCCACAACGAGACCGCTGAAAGGCACCCAGTAGTTCTCGGATACTATCTCCTACCCTATCCCTTGCGACTGCTTTCCTGCCCCCTTCCCTTCTTAATACTATGTATCATATCATCCTATTTACTACTGTACGAAGTTGTCACATCTGACTGTTGGATGATGCTTACCTGTGCTGTATGTCTCTCTCTTTCTTAATAAAAATTGCAACACAAAAACCAAAGATTTTTCCTTTGACATTTACTTGTTCTAGTGATGTGGGTAGCTGCAATATTTGGGTCCGTTCTCTGCTGATACCCAAGGAACCCTACTAATTCCAGACGTTTCTGAAAACGAGACTCCAGTGGGAGACCAAGGTAGTGTGGTTTGCATGGACTATAGGCAATGTATAAAGTATATATGCAGTGGCGAGCCGCTTCACTGCTTTCTCGCAGTGCAAGAAGCAGAAAATAAAATGGTATTTTAAATGCCATTTTTTTTTCTGCTTCTCGCGCTGCAAGAAAGCAGAAGGCAGGGGTATGCCTGGTGGGGGCGGGCAGGAGGGTATGCCCGGTTGGGGGCGGGCGGGTGGGGGGTTGGGTTGGGGAGGAGTGGCTTGCACCACTCTGAGTGCTCCTGACTGCTTGGTCGGCCCTGGGGCCGCCCAAAGCAGTCATGGGCACTCTACATTTTCTCTATGTAGGCTGCATGCAGCCTACATAGAGAAAATAGCCTCCCTACAGGTGCCCGGCTGGGCGCTGTCCGGGACTCCCCACCAATCACAACGCTGCCATTGCAGCGTTGTGATTGGCTTACAGGAGGGGAGGGAGCATGCCTGTTCCTGTTCAGGAGCAGCAGAGGCGGCGCGGGACCCGGCCCAGGAGCAGAGGCGGCACGGGACCCGGTCAGGTAAGTTTTCATTATATTTTTATTTTAATGTCCCTCCCCCAGCGCGACCCCCCCCGCGAGTATTGCGAGCGGCGACTGCCCACTACGTGTGGGGAAGTTTCACATTACTGCATCACGAGGGAGCGCCGCATGACATCTTGGCTGTTGTAAAACCCTGAATAAATGTTTCACTTATCTTTCCCCGCACAGCACGCGACAGATGTTCTTTGATATGCTATCTGGAGCACCGTCAGTTCCGTGGCATGATTTCTCAGGCTTGCTGGCAGACACGTTCAGAAGTTTATGAATGGCAGTTAAGCTGCATGTTTTCCTTTAAATAGCTAGTAACACGTTTATGTTTTTTAATTGTTTTTGGTAATTATGTTGAGTACCTGCAACGTCTGCAGTAACAATCATTTCGTAAGCACGCAATAACGCCGAATGCAGTGAGAAGTCACAAAGCAGTTTTAGGCAGTAATTCCTTTCCAACACTCAAACAATATGTTGAACGGGAACATCTAAACTCGCCACTGGGAGGCACTGCAATCGAACGCTGGAATGTCTTCCGAGTAAAGAGTTGCATTCTCGTTGATAAGCAGCATTTCCAGGTAGCCAATGCCTGCCGATTCACGCTCTTTGGAGGGAATGTTCATCAGCATTTCAAAAGAAAGCGAGGCTAAGAAAAAAAAATGTGTTTCACACATGTCAATGGACCTAGCTCTTACCATCGGCTATGGGCCCTTGGCTGTCTCTAAAGTGAATTTTCCTCGGAATCGCCTTTGCCCTCTCGCATCTGTAATAGGAACCCGTAGCACGTTTTATGTGTGTGTAGGATATTCCATTGATGCTGGTGGGCGTTTGAGCTATGTTTGCTGTCTGTTTCACGTTTATTGTGAGTGTTCGGGATGTTCCATTGGGTTTGACGGGTGTTGGTGTGCTGGTGTTGCTGGAGGAGTGAAGTATTCCAGGGGTCTCTGAGCACGGCACTAGGCTGGAGGTCAGGATAAGGGTTCTGCTGGTGGTAGGCACCTGCTTCACCATGATTAATCTCCCGTGATTTCTCTTATCTACCGATAAGGACTCGGCTTTGAGGACTGATTGCCCAATATCCTGAGTCGGTACCAGGCTCCCCTCGCCAGTCCCTTCGGCCTTTGGTACCCTTGGGAGCGGGGTATACTGGTACCGCCTGGTTTGACCAGGAGCCGCGTCCCAGGGCAATGCCTTTGTTTACACAGCCATCTGCAAACAGCCTTGTGAATTATTAATGTAAAGAAACACGGCAGCAGGAAACTATACCCCGAAAGGGAGGACCGGGGCAGGAGACCGACGGGGCAGCCATGGTGTTATTGCCTTAAACAACGGAACGTGGATTAGGTGAAATGAAATGAATGCACGTTTTAACAAAACAGATGTGTTTGCAATAATGTCATTATTACAGAATGGGCTTACACAGACTCAATATCAATGTATTCCTTTGTGAAGAGAACACAGGCAGTCGCGAGGTGATATGCCTCCCGGCTAAACGACTTCTAATTAAGGAGACGCTTTTTTAAGGTGTGTAATCTGCGACTACATTATGTGCATCTTATGTTACGATATGGGTTTACACAGCGCGCGCCCTTGTGGAATTACCTCCCGCACTGAACTGCCCTGCAGTTAGCCTCGGGCAAACATATTCCCTTACCGCATGCTGTAGTAATTTGTTTCCTTTTAAAATACGCTATGTGGCTTTACATTATTCACTTTTCCATGCTTTTTTTTTGCAGCAAGTCGTTTTGCTCTTTAACCCCTTTAACACCTTTGGAGCACTACCTCCCTGGTGCGGCGCACGTCCATTGGCCATCACCAGGGAGGGCCCCCTTTAAACCTCCGGTGCATCGCACCGGAGATTGTTTTTTTTTTTTATTCCCCCTGGGGAAGACGTGGAAGGCTTTCCGCGTCTCCCCCCGCCCCCCCTCCCGCCCATCTGTGACGTCAGCGCACCAAGAGGCGCTCTGACCTCACTGATTTCCCCACCGGAGCCGAGGACAGCAGCAGGTAAGGCCGCGCTCGACTCCGATGGGGAAATCCGGCCGAAACGGCCTCCCCAGCTTTCAGGAGGCCTCGCTTGAAAGGGAGAGTCTCCCTTTCAAACGAGGCCTTCCTGAAGGGTTTCCTGGCCGTGGATCGCGGCAGCGCTGCGATCCACGGCCAGGAAACCCCACTAGACACCAGGGATGTCTTTGGGGGTCGGCCTCGTGGTAATGGGTCGGCCCTCCCGGGGCATATTTTTTTAATTGTTCAATGTTGGCTTTGTTTGGGGTGCGCGATCGCACCCTAAAAATGAAAAAGAAAAAAAAAATGGCGGCGATATTGGCAGGGGGTCGGTCCTCCTGCTCAGTGGCCGACTCCCTGTGGGGGCATATTTTTTATTTAGACATGTTGGCTTTCCTTGGGGGCACGATCGCCCCCAAAAAATGCTAAAAATATTTTTAAAAATGTACAATGGTGGCAACATTGGCAGGGGGTCGGTCCTCCTGCTCAGTGGCCGACCCCTGTGGGGTCAATTTTTTTTTTATAGCTATGTGCTTTCCGTGGGGCTACAATCGGCCCTCAGGAGGCCATAGCTATAAAAAAATTAGAGAAAGAGAGAGATCTTTCTTTATATATATATATATATATATATATATATATATATATATAGAGAGAGAGAGAGAGAGAGAGTCTCTTTCTCTCTGTAGATGATATATGTATCTATATATATGTATGTGTATAGATATATGTATATAGATACATATATATAAATATATGTAGAGATAAAATCTATGTATATATATATATATATGTGTCCGTGTGTGTGTGTGTGTGTGTGTGTATATATATATATATATATATATATATTCACTGAAAAAACCATAGGTTTCAGGGGCGTTATAGTTAGTTGGACATTTCACTCGTACAAAACCATAGAAATTCCCCCGTTATAGTTAGTTCAGCTAACTATAACTCGCGCGCCCGCAATGCACTGCTGATGACGTCACATATTACATCACTCATGACATGGTCAGTGACATCACTCATGACATCACTGATGACATCTCAAATGACATCACTGATGACATCACTGATGACATCATCCTTGTGATAGAGTGGCAGACCTCCTCTCACCCTAATATAACCTTTCGATACACACACTCAAAAATACAAACTAACATTTTCAAAACAATGGACATACCAATACCAGTTACAACACACCTATTCAGTAATTCCAAGATCTACACACACATCCACTCATTCACCAACAGTCCCTATACAGTCACTCATACATGTACTCACTCATCATATGTACTCATACACCTATACATCCTGTTACACACCGCCACTCATCCATAGAGTTACTCACACACAGTCACACATGCAAACAAAGTATCAAACATCCATTTACTTGCATATACAGTTGTACACACACTACCACACTTACTTCTACAGAAACTTACACATACTTACTCTCTTAAACAATCACTTATAGAAACACCTACTTATTTGTACAGGAACTCTTCCAATCTCTCACTCTCACATATACTCACTTATATACACCAATACTCACATATACTAGTTTAAAACATATGTAGATACTCATAAAGACACTATTGAGACAGTCATTCACTCACTAACACACCCATACACATACTCATCCACCTATACAGTCCTGCACACATGCTGTCTTCAACACATACAAACAGTGAGTCACTCATTCATGCATCTATGCACTAAGTAATACCCCCCACCGAACCATACAGACACTCAGACACTCATACTGATACTCAAAAACCAACTAATAACCCATATAGACACTCATGTAGATACTCACCAACCCATGCAGCCACTTATACACAAAGTGAGAGACTGATACAGATATTTTCATATTTAAACATTACTCACTAACCCATGTATTCACTAAGATACACTTAGTCAGTTATACAATCAATTTTACAAAACAAAATCATCCATTTAGACACTTATATACCCATTTATTCTTCCATCGACCTTGAGATATACATATATAAAACATATTTAATTTTCAGAAAAACACACATTCACTGGATGATGTCATCAGTGATGTCATTTGAGATGTCATCAGTGATGTCATGAGTGATGTCACTGACCATGTCATGAGTGATGTAATATGTGACGTCATCAGCAGTGCATTGCGGGTGCACGAAGTTATAGTTAGCTGAACTAACTATAACGGGGAATTTCTATGGTTTTGTACGAGTGAAATGTCCAACTAACTATAACGCCCCTGAAACCTATGGTTTTTTCAGTGAATTTCTAAGGTTTTTTAAATGCTAATTTCTAACTATAACGTGCCTGAAACCTATGGTTTTTTCAGTGAATTTCTAAGGTTTTTAAATGCTAATTTCTAACTATAACGTGCCTGAAACCTATGGTTTTTTCAGTGAATATATATATATTTATTATACTATGTATACATGTGAAAATGTCTCGGTCCCCTGTTTGCCTCGGTGGCATGGAAAAAATGGGTGGAACTGACGTCAGCACGCCGACGAGGTTCTCTTATCGCTCCGATGACGTCATACGGTGTCGCGAGCGGAGCCGTGCTATTATGACGTCCTCGTTGACGTGGGAGAGCTAGGAAAGAATTTCCGTGGAATGCTGGTGCAGGGGATATTCACCTAAGTGTTCAGGCTAGTCCTTTGGGAGCAACTGTTTATGTTGCCACTCCAGAAACCGAAACCAGTGATCCGAGGGCAGAGGCCCTGCAGATGGCACACGAGGTGGGGTGCCCAGTCGTGTGCACCGGCGGGGCAGCGAAGTGACAAGCACCACAACCCACAAAAAAGGTAACGAGGGCACTGAATAACACAGGATCTTCTCTTTGTATCTGGCAGGAACAACGAAGTTAAAATGCCCTAGTACCAAAATGTAGAATTAGTGCTACAACGGTCTTCAAGAGGACCTGCG
The DNA here is from genome assembly GCA_963921515.1 of Calotriton arnoldi. NCBI lineage: Eukaryota > Metazoa > Chordata > Amphibia > Caudata > Salamandridae > Calotriton > Calotriton arnoldi. The sequence continues at coordinate 182,758 of CAWUFW010008460.1, read as the reverse complement.
ATGCCGCTTCTGCCTCCCGTACCCTGGAGGTGGCACATGGGTCACGCGGTACGGTCATACTGCGGTGGGACGCACACTCGTTGACCTCTCATGGCACTGCTCCACACTTCAGGGAGGACGCTTTCCATTAGCTATGTTTTCTGATGACATGTCGCGCCGGCCCCGTCCAACAACAGAACTCCTTTAGATCCAAACAGACTCTTCCACTCTCTCACCGGAAGTGAAACCAGGCCACGCGGACACTTTCACAATACAACAGCCGGGAATGCACTTTTCGGTAAAAAAACACATTCCTTCCTCCTAATTAATCAAATAAACGCCTCACTGAAGAACAGGTGACAGCCGTTACAACGACTTTTTACTTTGCGATACCATTACAACGCATGCATTACCACGCATGCGTTGTACATCACAAAGTCATTACTACGCATTTTTAGAACGCATGGTCATTTACCACGCATGCCTTTACAACGAATTTTGTTGTAAAGGTATGTATGGTAAATGACCATGCGTTCTAAAAACATGTAGACGATCCATGTCGTTGTAAGGAAACAGAGGCTGTTCCGTTTCCTCACAACGACGTGCACCGCCCCTCAGAGACGACGTGAAGCAGGAACCACGAGGAGAGAGGAACCACGAGGAGTGAGAGGTAAGGGGTATTGGGCATGGGGTGGGGTTTCTTTTCTAGGGTTTAGGGTAGTGCAGTGGTGTTTGAGTGGTGTAGGGGGTCGTGCTGGGGGTAGTGTTTTAGGGTTTAGGTAGTGCAGTGGTGTTTGGGTAGTGTAGGGGTCGTGCTGGGGGTAGTGTTTTAGGGTTTAGGGTAGTGCAGTAGTGTAGGGGGTCGTGCTGGGGTAGTGTTTTAGGCTTTAGGGTAGTGCAGTGGTGTATGGGTAGTGTAGGGGGTCGTGCTGGGTTAGTGTTTTAGGATTTAGGGTAGTGCAGTGGTGTTTGAGTAGTGTAGGGGGTCATGCTGGGGGTAGTGTTTTATGGTTTAGGGTAGTGCAGTGGTGTTTGGGTAGTGTAGGGGTCGTGCTGGGGTAGATTTAGGGTTTAGGGTAGTGCAGTGGTGTTTGGGTAGTGTAGGGAGTCGTGCTGGGGTAGTGTTTTAGGGTTTAGGGTAGTGCAGTGGTGTTTGTGTAGTGTAGGGGGTTGTGCTGGGGGTAGTGTTTTAGGTTTTATGTTCGTGCAGTGGTGTTTGGGTAGTGTAGGGGTAGTGCTGGGGTAGTGTTTTAGGGTTTAGGGTAGTGCAGTGGTGTTTGTGTAGTGTAGGGGGTAGTGCTGGGGTAGTGTTTTAAGGTTTAGGGTAGTGCAGTGGTGTTTGGGTAGTGTAGGGGTTCATGCTGGGGGTAGTGTTTTAGGGTTTAGGGTATGGCAGTGGTGTTTGGGTAGTGTAGGGGTCGTGCTGGGGGTCGATTTAGGGTTTAGGGTAGTGCAGTGGTGTTTGTGTTGTGAGGGGGTCGTGCTGGGGGTAGTGTTTTAGGGTTTACAGTAATGCAGTGGTGTTTGTATAGTGTAGGGGGTTTAGGGTAGTGCAGTGGTGTTTGTGTAGTGTAGGGGGTCATGCTGGGGGTTGTGTTTTAGGGTTTAGGGTAGGGCAGTGGTGTTTGTGTAGTGTAGGGGGTAGTGTTTTAGGGTTTAGGGTAGTGCAGTGGTGTTTGTGTAGTGTAGGGGTCATGCTGTGGGTAGTGTTTTAGGGTTTAGGGTAGTGCAGTGGTGTTTGTGTAGTGTGGGAGGTCATGCTGGGGGTAGATTTAGGGTTTAGTGTAGTGCAGTGGTGTTTAGGTAGTGTAGGGAGTCGTGCTGGGGTAGTGTTTTAGGGTTTAGGGTAGTCCAGTGGTGTTTGTGTAGTGTAGGGAGTCGTGCTGGGGGTAGTGTTTTAGGGTTTAGGGTAGTGCAGTGGTGTTTGGGTAGTGTAGGGGGTCGTGCTGGGGTAGTGTTTTAGGGTTTAGGGTAGTGCAGTGGTGTTTGTGTAGTGTAGGGGGTCATGCTGGGGGTAGTGTTTTAGGGTTTAGGGTAGTGCAATGGTGTGTGTGTAGTGTAGGGGGTAGTGTTTTAGGGTTTAGGGTAGTGCAGTGGTGTTTGTGTAGTGTAGGGGGTCGTGCTGGGGTAGTGTTTTTGAGTTTAGGGTAGTGCAGTTGTGTTTGGGTAGTGAAGAGGGTCGTGCTGGGGTAGTGTTTTAGGGTTTAGGGTAGTGCAGTGGTGTTTGGGTAGTAGAGGGGTCAACCAACATGAATTTGTCCTTGTGTGATGTAACCAATGCTCATGTAAAGCACTCCAATACCTGACCAGTCTGCACTATATAAAACTGCAAAAACCAAAAATAAAAAGTGTTTTGCACACTTCTGTCATTGGGCTATACGTGGGCTACCTCTAGGTGATATTTGTGCTACATTTGGGCTCTTTTTTCTCTGGTGGCCATCTTGGGAGACTTATTTGTTATGAAGTTTCCTAATTTCCTCATTTACTACAGTCTCCTCAGTAGGAAATGCTTTCAGTTTTTTACTTTGATTCCATCAAGAAGGCATTCAGATGTGTCACACATTTGCCATAAATTCAGAATGTTAGCACTCTAGTTGTTCATTAGATCACTGTAGTAAAGCTACTGCTCACCAAGGAGTTAACTGGAAGTCTACTGCTGGTATTGAAAGTGATTGTTTCAGTCTGCATGTCAGAATTTTCTAATGAAATAGAAGAGGATTTGAGATCTCACTTAAAACATGCCCTAAATTTTCTTTTTGCAGCACTAACCATAATTTCTATGGCAAAATGAACCCCCTCATTTTGTTCCTTTTAAATTAAATGTTTTAAGTGTTATCAGTTTATTCCAATCAAGATGGCTTCAGGTGTGCCATACTTTTGTCACAAGTAAGGCTGTTAGCACTCTAGTTGTTCTTTAGAACACTCTGGGAAGCTGCAGTAGAACACAAAGGCATCAACTGACAGGCTGCTCCTGTTGAAATATAACAGGAAGATATTTGAGATCTCACTTAAAACATGTCCTAATTTTTCTTTCTACAGCACTAACCATATTTTTCTATGGCAAAATGAACCCCCTCATTTTGTTCCTTTTTAAATTAAATGTTTTAAGTGTTACCAGTTTATTCCAATCAAGATGGCTTCAGGTGTGCCATACTTTTGTCATAAGTAAGACTGTTAGCACTCTAGTTGTTCTTTAGAACACTCTGGGAAGCTGCAGTAGAACACAAAGGAATCAACTGACAGTCTCTGCCATTGTTGGATGTACATGTTTTACTGAGAATGTCAGACTTCATTCTCACATGACTGAGAAAGATAATGTGAATTTACAGAAAATATGCTCTCATTTTAGCTTCTGGAGCACCTTCCAAAACTGTATGGGACAAGCATGTGAAAATAATTTTCTCTCAAACATGATTCATGATATCCCAGCAGAAGGTTTTTCACAGGGTAAAATCACCTTAGAACACACCACAATTCCTGAAATTAGTATGGTACCATCAACAAATGAATTCTAATGTAACTAAAGTCTGTTATCACCCTTTATAGTTCTCCTTTTGGTAACCCTCAAAATCTTCGATTCACTACAATGCATTTCAATGGGGTACTATCATTTATATTGGTCCCAAGATGGCTGCCAGCAATTCCAGGATGAAGTGCTGACAGCCTATCAGATCTCACGATGACGTGTGGTTAGGCTCCGCCCAGATACATATGTGTTTTTACTTTTGATTTTCTCAGCATCTACTGAACGGATTTACACCATTTAACAAAAGGGTTCTTTCTGAACCAAGAACTACCTCTTTGCCAAATTTGGTGTAATTCCGCTCAGCAGTTCGGGCTGTAGCCTTGCATAAAGTTTCCTATGGGAAATTGATTTTTTGACTCTTATTTTTTAATTTCTCCGCAACTACTGAACGGATTTACACCATTTAACAAAAAGGGTTCTTTCTGAACCAAGAACTACCTCTTTGCCAAATTTTGTGTAATTCCGTTCAGCAGTTCGGGCTGTAGCCGTGGCTAAAGTTTCCTATGGGTAAATGAATGGGGAAAACACGTTTTGGGACCCCCTTTTTTTCTCGGCTTCCGCTTGACGAATCACCCCGAAACTTTCAGGGTAGGAGCGGACCGGAGCGGGCCATAAAGTTTGAAAATTACGCGAAGATTCCTCAACCGATGCAAGAGTTATTTCAAATAGAATGTTGCGGATTTCCTATGGAAAATAGGTCCTAACTATAACTATCTACTGGCGTCCGCCAGTAGATAATATATATGCTCCTTGATGCACAGTGAACGGCGCACTTGCGGACGGGTGCTTCACAAACGCGGGGTGCGCTTGCGATATTTATCCAGGCTTTGTTTCCTTGTTTCCCAAAAGAAAACAGCACTCGCGGGGTAGTTGCTAGAGTTTATTGGCCCTCGCGAGTGCTGTTTTTCGCTTTGGGAAACAAGGAAACGGAGCTTGAGATATATATATATATATATATATATATATATATAGCGGCGATATATCTATATATCTATATATATATATATATATATGTAAGTTGCTCGTTTGTATAAACAATCCGTAGGAATATAAACGAGAGTAGACCCAGATTTTGTGTAATTTCAGTTTATTACACCGAAGAACCAGTCCGCCATGACGCGTTTCGGCAGATCCCTGCCTTGATCACATGACCTTTATATATATATATTCAGAAACACAAAGGATGCCGCACTCCAGAGATTGGTTTCAGAGTTGCTTTATTTTCACCACGACTGGTGGTAGTGGTGGTGAAAATAAAGCAACTCTGAAACCGGTCTTGGAGTGCGGCATCCTTTGTGTTTCTGAATTTAAATATCGGGTAAGGATTCTACCCGTTGCTGCCTGCACCAGGTATTGAGCGCTCTGACATTGGGAATTAATTGTTATATATATATATATATAAATATTTATTTACAGAGATATTTCTCAGTGCTGAAATTATGAGACTGTGAAAGAACTATAATGAGTCTCTTTGAAGTTACCTGAAAGTCAGTAAAGTGTGGTACTGCTGCAGAGTACAAAAAAAATTCTGCTAGATAGAGATATCTGACTTTTGTGTAGTGGCAGTTTTGACGCCATAAAGGGTATGCTGAAACGAACAGATCGGTATTATGTAGACAGCTAAGTGGATTAGTAAAGCCACAAAGTAGAAACACTTTGTAACAGACTAAATGTATGTGAGAGAGGGGCTATGGAGAGATGAGGGGCACGTTTGCAAGGATGGTAGTGGGCGCATCAAAGGAGGTCATAGTGTGCAATTGTAAAGCACACGTTCACCCGTAGGCATCTTGGCGCCAAAATGATGGTCGCACTGGCTCCCACCAGCGCTAAAAGGCTGCGATGATGGGTATGTGGCAAGGTAAAGTAATACTGTGTCTTTTTTCTCTCTTTCTTAGTCTTTTTGGATAGCGTACAGATTTCGCAAAGGTAAGGTGACTTCGTCGCCAAAACATTTTGTGATAGGCAATTTTGATGTTGCCTCAATACGTTTTTGGCCCTTGCCTGTCGCGGGTACTTGGGCCTCCCACACGAGTGAGGCACCATTTTTATCGGGAGACCTTGGGGAACACTGGGTGGTAGGAAATGCGTGTCTGCCCGGGCGATGCCACAACTTTCCCACACAAAAATGTGTGGAAAAAGTGATTTTTTCAGCAAAATTTGAGGTTTGCAGGGGATTCTGGGTAAGAAAACGTTGGGGGATCCACGCAAGCCATACCTCCCTGGAACCACCCGGGTGTCTAGTTTTCAGAAATGTGTGGGTTTGATAGGTTTCCCTCGCTGGCCGCCGAGCACGGGGCCATAAACCAAGATGACCCCCTTTGCAAAACCAGGTTGTTTTGTGATAGGCAATTTTAATGTCACCTCAATACGTTTTGGGCCCTTGCCTGTCGCGGGTACTTGGGCCTCCCACACGAGTGAGGCACCATTTTTATCGGGAGACCTTGGGGAACACTGGGTGGTAGGAAATGTGTGTCTGCCCGGCGATGCCACAACTTTCCCACACAAAAATGTGTGGAAAAAGTGTTTTTTTCAGCTAAATTTGAGGTTTGCAGGGGATTCTGGGTAAGAAAACGTTGGGGGATCCACGCAAGCCATACTTCCCTGGAACCACCCGGGTGTCTAGTTTTCAGAAATGTGTGGGTTTGATAGGTTTCCCTAGCTGGCCGCCGAGCACGGGGCCAAAACCGAGGTAACCCCCTTGCAAAACCAGGTTGTTTTGTGATAGGCAATTTTAATGTCACCTCAATACGTTTTGGGCCCTAGCCTGTCGCGGGTACTTGGGCCTCCCACACGAGTGAGGCACCATTTTTATCGGGAGACCTTGGGGAACACTGGGTGGTAGGAAATGCGTGTCTGCCCGGCGATGCCACAACTTTCCCACACAAAAATGTGTGGAAAAAGTGATTTTTTCAGCAAACTTTGAGGTTTGCAGGGGATTCTGGGTAAGAAAACGTTGGGGGATCCACGCAAGCCATACCTCCCTGGAACCACCCAGGTGTCTAGTTTTCAGAAATGTGTGGGTTTGATAGGTTTCCCTAGCTGGCCGCCGAGCATGGGGCCATAAACCGAGGTGACCCCCTTGCAAAACCAGGTTGTTTTGTGATAGGCAATTTTAATGTCACCTCAATACGTTTTGGGCCCTTGCCTGTCGCGGGTACTTGGGCCTCCCACACGAGTGAGGCACCATTTTTATCGGGAGACCTTGGGGAATACTGGGTGGTAGGAAATGAGTGTCTGCCCGGCGATGCTATCAACTTTCCCACACAAAAATGTGTGGAAAAAGTGATTATTTTCAGCTAAATTTGAGGTTTGCAGGGGATTCTGGGTAAGAAAACGTTGGGGGATCCACGCAAGCCATACCTCCCTGGAACCACCCGGGTGTCTAGTTTTCAGAAATGTGTGGGTTTGATAGGTTTCCTTAGCTGGCCACCGAGCACGGGGCCAAAAACCGAGGTGACCCCCCTTGCAAAATCCAGGTTGTTTTGTGATAGGCAATTTTAATGTCACCTCAATACGTTTTGGGCCCTTGCCTGTCGCAGGTACGTGGGCCTCCCACACGAGTGATGCACCATTTTTATCGGGAGACCTTGGGGAACACTGGGTGGTAGGAAATGCGTGTCTGCCCGGCGATGCCACAACTTTCCCACACAAAAATGTGTGGAAAAAGTGATTTTTTCATCTAAATTTGAGGTTTGCAGGGGATTCTGGGTAAGAAAACGTTGGGGGATCCACGCAAGCCATACCTCCCTGGAACCACCCGGGTGTCTAGTTTTCAGAAATGTGTGGGTGTGATAGGTTTCCCTAGCTGGCCGCCGAGTTCGGGGCCAAAAACCGAGGTGACCCCCTTGCAAAACCAGGTTGTTTTGTGATAGGCAATTTTAATGTCACCTCAATACGTTTTGGGCCCTTGCCTGTCGCGGGTACTTGGGCCTCCCACACGAGTGAGGCACCATTTTTATCGGGAGACCTTGGGGAACACTGGGTGGTAGGAAATGTGTGTCTGCCCGGAGATGCCACAACTTTCCCACACAAAAATGTGTGGAAAAAGTGATTTTTTCAGCTAAATTTGAGGTTTGCAGGGGATTCTGGGTAAGAAAACGTTGGGGTATCCTCGCAAGCCATACCTCCCTGGAACCACCCGGGTGTCTAGTTTTCAGAAATGTGTGGGTTTGATAGGTTTCCCTAGCTGGCCGCCGAGCACGGGGCCAAAAACCGAGGTGACCCCCCTTGCAAAACCAGGTTGTTTTGTGATAGGCAATTTTAATGTCACCTCAATACGTTTTGGGCCCTAGCCTGTCGCTGGTACTTGGGCCTCCCACACGAGTGAGGCACCATTTTTATCGGGAGACCTTGGGGAACACTGGGTGGTAGGAAATGCGTGTCTGCCCAGCGATGTCACAACTTTCCCACACAAAAATGTGTGGCAAAAGTGATTTTTTCAGCTAAATTTGAGGTTTGCAGGGGATTCTGGGTAAGAAAACGTTGGGGGATCCACGCAAGCCATACCTCCCTGGAACCACCCGGGTGTCTAGTTTTCAGAAATGTGTGGGTTTGATAGGTTTCCTCGCTGGCCGCCGAGCAGGGGGCCAAAACCGAGGTGACCCCCTTGCAAAACCAGGTTGTTTTGTGATAGGCAATTTTAATGTCACCTCAATACGTTTTGGGCCCTTGCCTGTCGCGGGTACTTGGGCCTCCCACACGAGTGAGGCACCATTTTTATCGGGAGACCTTGGGGAACACTGGGTGGTAGGAAATGTGTGTCTGCCCGGCGATGCCACTAACTTTCCCACACAAAAATGTGTGGAAAAAGTGATTTTTTCAGCTAAATTTGAGGTTTGCAGGGGATTCTGGGAAAGAAAACGTTGGGGTATCCACGCAAGCCATACCTCCCTGGAACCACCCGGGTGTCTAGTTTTCAGAAATGTGTGGGTTTGATAGGTTTTCCTAGCTGGCCGCCGAGCACGGGGCCAAAAACCGAGGTGACCCCCCTTGCAAAACCAGGTTGTTTTGTGATAGGCAATTTTAATGTCACCTCAATACGTTTTGGGCCCTAGCCTGTCGCGGGTACTTGGGCCTCCCACACGAGTGAGGCACCATTTTTATCGGGAGACCTTGGGGAACACTGGGTGGTAGGAAATGCGTGTCTGCCCAGCGATGCCACAACTTTCCCACACAAAAATGTGTGGAAAAAGTGATTTTTTCAGCAAACTTTGAGGTTTGCAGGGGATTCTGGGTAAGAAAACGTTGGGGGATCCACGCAAGCCATACCTCCCTGGAACCACCCAGGTGTCTAGTTTTCAGAAATGTGTGGGTTTGATAGGTTTCCCTAGCTGGCCGCCGAGCATGGGGCCATAAACCGAGGTGACCCCCTTGCAAAACCAGGTTGTTTTGTGATAGGCAATTTTAATGTCACCTCAATACGTTTTGGGCCCTTGCCTGTCGCGGGTACTTGGGCCTCCCACACGAGTGAGGCACCATTTTTATCGGGAGACCTTGGGGAATACTGGGTGGTAGGAAATGAGTGTCTGCCCGGCGATGCCATAACTTTCCCACACAAAAATGTGTGGAAAAAGTGATTATTTTCAGCTAAATTTGAGGTTTGCAGGGGATTCTGGGTAAGAAAACGTTGGGGGATCCACGCAAGCCATACCTCCCTGGAACCACCCGGGTGTCTAGTTTTCAGAAATGTGTGGGTTTGATAGGTTTCCTTAGCTGGCCACCGAGCACGGGGCCAAAAACCGAGGTGACCCCCTTGCAAAATCCAGGTTGTTTTGTGATAGGCAATTTTAATGTCACCTCAATACGTTTTGGGCCCTTGCCTGTCGCAGGTACGTGGGCCTCCCACACGAGTGATGCACCATTTTTATCGGGAGACCTTGGGGAACACTGGGTGGTAGGAAATGCGTGTCTGCCCGGCGATGCCATAACTTTCCCACACAAAAATGTGTGGAAAAAGTGATTTTTTCATCTAAATTTGAGGTTTGCAGGGGATTCTGGGTAAGAAAACGTTGGGGGATCCACGCAAGCCATACCTCCCTGGAACCACCCGGGTGTCTAGTTTTCAGAAATGTGTGGGTGTGATAGGTTTCCCTAGCTGGCCGCCGAGTTCGGGGCCAAAAACCGAGGTGACCCCCCTTGCAAAACCAGGTTGTTTTGTGATAGGCAATTTTAATGTCACCTCAATACGTTTTGGGCCCTTGCCTGTCGCGGGTACTTGGGCCTCCCACACGAGTGAGGCACCATTTTTATCGGGAGACCTTGGGGAACACTGGGTGGTAGGAAATGTGTGTCTGCCCGGAGATGCCACAACTTTCCCACACAAAAATGTGTGGAAAAAGTGATTTTTTCAGCTAAATTTGAGGTTTGCAGGGGATTCTGGGTAAGAAAACGTTGGGGTATCCTCGCAAGCCATACCTCCCTGGAACCACCCGGGTGTCTAGTTTTCAGAAATGTGTGGGTTTGATAGGTTTCCTAGCTGGCCGCCGAGCACGGGGCCAAAACCGAGGTGACCCCCTTGCAAAACCAGGTTGTTTTGTGATAGGCAATTTTAATGTCACCTCAATACGTTTTGGGCCCTAGCCTGTCGCGGGTACTTGGGCCTCCCACACGAGTGAGGCACCATTTTTATCGGGAGACCTTGGGGAACACTGGGTGGTAGGAAATGCGTGTCTGCCCAGCGATGTCACAACTTTCCCACACAAAAATGTGTGGCAAAAGTGATTTTTTCAGCTAAATTTGAGGTTTGCAGGGGATTCTGGGTAAGAAAACGTTGGGGGATCCACGCAAGCCATACCTCCCTGGAACCACCCGGGTGTCTAGTTTTCAGAAATGTGTGGGTTTGATAGGTTTCCCTCGCTGGCCGCCGAGCAGGGGGCCAAAAACCGAGGTGACCCCCCCTTGCAAAACCAGGTTGTTTTGTGATAGGCAATTTTAATGTCACCTCAATACGTTTTGGGCCCTTGCCTGTCGCGGGTACTTGGGCCTCCCACACGAGTGAGGCACCATTTTTATCGGGAAACCTTGGGGAACACTGGGTGGTAGGAAATGTGTGTCTGCCCGGCGATGCCACAACTTTCCCACACAAAAATGTGTGGAAAAAGTGATTTTTTCAGCTAAATGTGAGGTTTGCAGGGGATTCTGGGTAAGAAAACGTTGGGGTATCCACGCAAGCCATACCTCCCTGGAACCACCCGGGTGTCTAGTTTTCAGAAATGTGTGGGTTTGATAGGTTTTCCTAGCTGGCCGCCGAGCACGGGGCCAAAACCGAGGTGACCCCCTTGCAAAACCAGGTTGTTTTGTGATAGGCAATTTTAATGTCACCTCAATACGTTTTGGGCCCTAGCCTGTCGCGGGTACTTGGGCCTCCCACACGAGTGAGGCACCATTTTTATCGGGAGACCTTGGGGAACACTGGGTGGTAGGAAATGCGTGTCTGCCCAGCGATGTCACAACTTTCCCACACAAAAATGTGTGGCAAAAGTGATTTTTTCAGCTAAATTTGAGGTTTGCAGGGGATTCTGGGTAAGAAAACGTTGGGGGATCCACGCAAGCCATACCTCCCTGGAACCACCCGGGTGTCTAGTTTTCAGAAATGTGTGGGTTTGATAGGTTTCCCTCGCTGGCCGCCGAGCAGGGGGCCAAAAACCGAGGTGACCCCCCCTTGCAAAACCAGGTTGTTTTGTGATAGGCAATTTTAATGTCACCTCAATACGTTTTGGGCCCTTGCCTGTCGCGGGTACTTGGGCCTCCCACACGAGTGAGGCACCATTTTTATCGGGAGACCTTGGGGAACACTGGGTGGTAGGAAATGTGTGTCTGCCCGGCGATGCCACAACTTTCCCACACAAAAATGTGTGGAAAAAGTGTTTTTTTCAGCTAAATTTGAGGTTTGCAGGGGATTCTGGGTAAGAAAACGTTGGGGGATCCACGCAAGCCATACTTCCCTGGAACCACCCGGGTGTCTAGTTTTCAGAAATGTGTGGGTTTGATAGGTTTCCCTAGCTGGCCGCCGAGCACGGGGCCAAAAACCGAGGTGACCCCCCTTGCAAAACCAGGTTGTTTTGTGATAGGCAATTTTAATGTCACCTCAATACGTTTTGGGCCCTAGCCTGTCGCGGGTACTTGGGCCTCCCACACGAGTGAGGCACCATTTTTATCGGGAGACCTTGGGGAACACTGGGTGGTAGGAAATGCGTGTCTGCCCGGCGATGCCACAACTTTCCCACACAAAAATGTGTGGAAAAAGTGATTTTTTCAGCAAACTTTGAGGTTTGCAGGGGATTCTGGGTAAGAAAACGTTGGGGGATCCACGCAAGCCATACCTCCCTGGAACCACCCAGGTGTCTAGTTTTCAGAAATGTGTGGGTTTGATAGGTTTCCCTAGCTGGCCGCCGAGCATGGGGCCATAAACCGAGGTGACCCCCCTTGCAAAACCAGGTTGTTTTGTGATAGGCAATTTTAATGTCACCTCAATACGTTTTGGGCCCTTGCCTGTCGCGGGTACTTGGGCCTCCCACACGAGTGAGGCACCATTTTTATCGGGAGACCTTGGGGAATACTGGGTGGTAGGAAATGAGTGTCTGCCCGGCGATGCCACAACTTTCCCACACAAAAATGTGTGGAAAAAGTGATTATTTTCAGCTAAATTTGAGGTTTGCAGGGGATTCTGGGTAAGAAAACGTTGGGGGATCCACGCAAGCCATACCTCCCTGGAACCACCCGGGTGTCTAGTTTTCAGAAATGTGTGGGTTTGATAGGTTTCCTTAGCTGGCCACCGAGCACGGGGCCAAAAACCGAGGTGACCCCCCTTGCAAAACCAGGTTGTTTTGTGATAGGCAATTTTAATGTCACCTCAATACGTTTTGGGCCCTTGCCTGTCGCAGGTACGTGGGCCTCCCACACGAGTGATGCACCATTTTTATCGGGAGACCTTGGGGAACACTGGGTGGTAGGAAATGCGTGTCTGCCCGGCGATGCCACAACTTTCCCACACAAAAATGTGTGGAAAAAGTGATTTTTTCATCTAAATTTGAGGTTTGCAGGGGATTCTGGGTAAGAAAACGTTGGGGGATCCACGCAAGCCATACCTCCATGGAACCACCCGGGTGTCTAGTTTTCAGAAATGTGTGGGTGTGATAGGTTTCCCTAGCTGGCCGCCGAGTTCGGGGCCAAAAACCGAGGTGACCCCCCTTGCAAAACCAGGTTGTTTTGTGATAGGCAATTTTAATGTCACCTCAATACGTTTTGGGCCCTTGCCTGTCGCGGGTACTTGGGCCTCCCACACGAGTGAGGCACCATTTTTATCGGGAGACCTTGGGGAACACTGGGTGGTAGGAAATGTGTGTCTGCCCGGCGATGCCACAACTTTCCCACACAAAAATGTGTGGAAAAAGTGATTTTTTCAGCTAAATTTGAGGTTTGCAGGGGATTCTGGGTAAGAAAACGTTGGGGTATCCACGCAAGCCATACCTCCCTGGAACCACCCGGGTGTCTAGTTTTCAGAAATGTGTGGGTTTGATAGGTTTCCCTAGCTGGCCGCCGAGCACGGGGCCAAAAACCGAGGTGACTCCCTTGCAAAACCAGGTTGTTTTGTGATAGGCAATTTTAATGTCACCTCAATACGTTTTGGGCCCTAGCCTGTCGCGGGTACTTGGGCCTCCCACACGAGTGAGGCACCATTTTTATCGGGAGACCTTGGGGAACACTGGGTGGTAGGAAATGCGTGTCTGCCCAGCGATAGTCACAACTTTCCCACACAAAAATGTGTGGCAAAAGTGATTTTTCAGCTAAATTTGAGGTTTGCAGGGGATTCTGGGTAAGAAAACGTTGGGGGATCCACGCAAGCCATACCTCCCTGGAACCACCCGGGTGTCTAGTTTTCAGAAATGTGTGGGTTTGATAGGTTTCCTCGCTGGCCGCCGAGCAGGGGGCCAAAACCGAGGTGACTCCCTTGCAAAACCAGGTTGTTTTGTGATAGGCAATTTTAATGTCACCTCAATACGTTTTGGGCCCTTGCCTGTCGTGGGTACTTGGGCCTCCCACACGAGTGAGGCACCATTTTTATCGGGAGACCTTGGGGAACACTGGGTGGTAGGAAATGTGTGTCTGCCCGGCGATGCCACAACTTTCCCACACAAAAATGTGTGGAAAAAGTGATTTTTTCAGCTAAATTTGAGGTTTGCAGGGGATTCTGGGTAAGAAAACGTTGGGGTATCCACGCAAGCCATACCTCCCTGGAACCACCCGGGTGTCTAGTTTTCAGAAATGTGTGGGTTTGATAGGTTTCCTTAGCTGGCCGCCGAGCACGGGGCCAAAACCGAGGTGACCCCCTTGCAAAACCAGGTTGTTTTGTGATAGGCAATTTTAATGTCACCTCAATACGTTTTGGGCCCTAGCCTGTCGCGGGTACTTGGGCCTCCCACACGAGTGAGGCACCATTTTTATCGGGAGACCTTGGGGAACACTGGGTGGTAGGAAATGCGTGTCTGCCCAGCGATGTCACAACTTTCCCACACAAAAATGTGTGGCAAAAGTGATTTTTTCAGCTAAATTTGAGGTTTGCAGGGGATTCTGGGTAAGAAAACGTTGGGGGATCCACGCAAGCCATACCTCCCTGGAACCACCCGGGTGTCTAGTTTTCAGAAATGTGTGGGTTTGATAGGTTTCCCTCGCTGGCCGCCGAGCAGGGGGCCAAAAACCGAGGTGACCCCCCTTGCAAAACCAGGTTGTTTTGTGATAGGCAATTTTAATGTCACCTCAATATGTTTTGGGCCCTAGCCTGTCGCGGGTACTTAGGCCTCCCACACAAGTGAGGTACCATTTTTATCGGAAGACTTTGGGGAACGCGGGGTGGGTGGAATTTTGTGGATCCACGCAGATTCCAGAACTTTCCACCACAGAAATGTGAGGAAAATGTGGTTTTTTTAACAATATTTTAGGTTTTCAAGGGATTCTGGGTAGCAGAACCTGGTGACAACCAGCCAAGTCACCCCATCCTGGAGTCCCCTGGGTGTCTAGTTTTCAAAAATGTATAGGTTTCCTAGGTTTCCCTAGGTGCCGGCAGAGCTATGGTTCAAAATCTACAGCTAGGCACTTTGTTGAAAAAGGGTCCGTTTTCACTGTGAAAATGTGGTGTGTCCACGTTGCGCTTTGGGCCATTTCCTGTCGCGGGTACTTGGGCCTCCCACACAAGTGAGGTACCATTTTTATCGGAAGACTTTGGGGAACGCGGGTCGGTGGAAATTTGTGGATCCACGCAGATTCCAGAACTTTCCACAACAGAAATGTGAGGAAAATGTGTTTTTTTTGACAACTTTCTAAGTTTGCAAGGGATTCTGGGTAACAGAACCTGGTGAGAGCCAGCCAAGTCACACCATCCTGGATTCCCCTGGGTGTCTAATTTTGAAAAATGTATAGGTTTGCTAGGTTTCCCTAGGTTCCGGCAGAGCTAGGGTTCAGAATCTACAGCTAGGCACTTCGTTGAAAAAGGGTCCGTTTTCACTGCGAAAATGTGGTGTGTCCACATTGCGTTTTGGGCTGTTTCCTGTCGCGGGTACTTAGGCCTCCCACACAAGTGAGGTACCATTTTTATCGGAAGACTTTGGGGATCACGGGGTGGGTGGAATTTTGTGGATCCACGCAGATTCCAGAACTTTCCACCACAGAAATGTGAGGAAAATGTGTGTTTTTAACAATTTTTTAGGTTTGCCAGGTATTCTGGGTAACAGAACCTGGTGAGAGCCAGTCAAGTCACACCATCCTGGATTCCCCTGGGTGTCTACTTTTAAAAAATGTATAGGTTTGAAAGGTTTCCCTAGGTGCCGGCAGAGCTAGGGTTCAAAATCTACAGCTAGCCACTTTGTTGAAAAAGGGTCAGTTTTCACTGCGAAAATGTGGTGTGTCCACGTTGCGTTTTGGGCCGTTTCCTGTCGCGGGTACTTGGGCCTCCCACACAACTGAGGTACCATTTTTATCGGAAGACTTTGGGGAACCGCGGGGTGGGTGGAATTTTGTGGATCCACGCAGATTCCAGAACTTTCCATCACAGAAATGTGAGGAAAATGTGTTTTTTTTGACAATTTTTTAGGTTTGCAAGGGATTCTGGGTAACAGAACCTGGTGAAAGGCAGTAAAGTCACCCCATCCTGGATTCCCTGGGTGTCTAGTTTTCAAAAATATATAGGTTTGCTAGGTTTCCCTAGATGCAGGCAGAGCTAGGGTTCAAAAACTACAGCTAGGCACTTTGCCAAATAAGGGTCATTTTTCACAGTGAAATTGAGGTGTGTCCACGTTGCGTTTTGCGCCGTTTCCTGACGCGGACACTAGGCCTACCCACACAAGTGAGGTACCATTTTTCTCGGAACACTTTGGGGAACGCAGGGTGGGTAGAAATTTGTGGATCCACGCAGATTCCAAGACTTTCCACCACAGAAATGTGAGGAAAATGTGGTTTTTTTGGACAATTTTTTAGGTTTGCAAGGGATTCTGGGTAACAGAACCTGGTGAGAGGCAGTAAAGTCACCCCATCCTGGATTCCCCTGGGTGTCTAGTTTTTAAAAATATATAGGTTTGCTAGGTTTCCCTAGATGCAGGCAGAGCTAGGATTCAAAAACTACAGCTAGGCACTTTTCCAAAAAAGGGTCATTTTTCACTGTGAAATTGGGGTGTGTCCATGTTGCGTTTTTTACGCGATTTCCTTTCGCGGGCTCTAGGCCTACCCACACAAGTGAGGTACCATTTTTCTCGGAAGACTTTGGGGAACGCGGGGTGGGTAGAAATTTGTGGATCCACGCAGATTCCAGGACTTTCCACCACAGAAATGTGAGGAAACTGTATTTTTTTTGACAATTTTTTAGGTTTGCAAGGGATTCTGGGTAACAGAACCTGGTGAGAGGCAGTAAAATCACACCATCCTGGATTCCCCTGGGTGTCTCGTTTTCAAAAATATTTAGGTTTGCTAGGTTTCCCTAGATGCAGGCAGAGCTAGGATTCAAAAACTACAGCTAGGCACTTTGCCAAAAAAGGGTCATTTTTCACTGTGAAATTGGGGTGTGTCCACGTTGCGTTTTGCGCAATTTCCTGTCACGGGCTCTAGGCCTACCCACACAAGTGAGGTACCATTTTTCTCAGAAGACTTTGGGAAAGCGGGGTGGGTAGAAATTTGTGGATCCGCGCAGATTACAGACCTTTCCACCACAGAAATATGAGGAAAATGTGGTTTTTTTACAATTTTTAGGTTTGCAAGGGATTCTGGGTAACAGAACCTGGTGGGAGCCAGTCAAGTCACCCCATCCTGGATTCCCCTGGGTGTCTAGTTTTCAAAAATGTATAGGTTTGCTAGGTTTCCTAGATTCCGGCAGAGCTAGGGTTCAAAAACTACAGCTAGGCACTTTGCCAAAAAAGGGTCATTTTTCACTGTGAAATTGGGGTGTGTCCACGTTGCATTTTGCACCGTTTCCTGTCGCGGTCACTTGGCCTACCCACACAAGTGAGGTACCATTTTACTCGGAAGACTTTGGGGAACTCGGGGTGGGTGGAAATTTGTGGATCCATGCAGATTCCAGAACTTTCCACCACAAAAATGTGAGGAAAATTTGGTTTTTCTGACAATTTTTTAGGTTTGCAAGGGATTCTGGGTAACAGAACCTGGTGAGAGCCAGTCAAGTCACCCCATCCTGGATTTCTCAGCGTGTCTAGTTTTCAAAAATGTATAGGTTTGCTAGGTTTCCCTGGGTGCCGGCAGAGCAAGGGTTCAAAAACTACAGCTAGGCACTTTGCAAAACAAAGGGTAATTTTTCAATGTGAATATGTGGTGTGTTCACGTTGCGTTTTCAGCCGTTTCCTGTCGTGGGCACTATGCCTACCCACACAAGTGAGGTACCATTTTTATCGGGAGACTTAGGGTAATTCATATTTGTAAAGCAACTGTTATTATCTATTGAATTTGATGCATTTCTGCCTTCCAAATGAAAGACAATGTGTAAAAAAGAAGTCATTTTGAAAAATGACCTATAATTCTCATGCTAGTATGAGTATTCCCAATTTCGGAAATGTGCAAATATCTACTGTTTCTAAACTCTATATTTTGTTCCCATTTCAGAAATACATAGGAGTCTTTCATACCGAATTTTCCATGTATACATTTTTCCAGAATAATTGCTATATACCCGGTACATAATAAAAAACCATTGCAAGACGCTGCTCAGTTTTTGGCTCTGGGTTCGTCGGGTTCTTGGTGAACCTACAAGTCCTAATTATCCCCACAACCAGTAAGGTCCAGTGGATGTAACGGTATATTCCTTTCAAAGAGCTGTCATAATTAGAAGAAGTTACAGGTGAAAACGTTGACACAAAAGACTGTTTTTTTCAACTAATTTTCCATTTTTCCTATATTTAACTGTTAGTTTCTATAAAGAAACCTTGATGGATTTACACAAATGACCCCTTGCTGAATTCAGAATTTTGTCTACTTTACTAAAATGTATAGATTTCCAGGATCCATTATTGCTTTCATACCCATTTCTACCATTAACTGGAAGGAGGTTGAAAGCACATAAAATAGCAAAAATAGGCTATGTCCCAGAAAAAAGCCAAAACTGTGTAAATTTTTTGGGTTTTCTGACAAAAGTCTGTCATTCCCTAAAAGCTGGGAAAATGGAGATTTCAGCCCCACAAACCCTTTTTTGATACCATTTGCAGGGAAAAACCCAGACGCTTTCATATGCGGGACTTTTTCCCATTTTTCCACAAAAAACCAAAATTTAGCTGTATTTTGGCTAAAATCTGGGACCCCTCCAGGGGAATCCACAAACCCTGGGTACCTTTAGAATCCCCATGATGTTGGAAGAAAAGGACGCAAATTTGGCGTGGTTACCTTATGTGGTCAAAAAGTTACAGAGGCCTAATCGCAAACTACTACAAATAGCCAAAAAAGGGCTCAGCACTGGGGGGGGGAAAGGCTCAGCAGTTAAGGGGTTAAACATATTTTCTGTGTTTCGAAAAACTTATGTGGCGTACCTTAATGTAAATAAGAGTCACAAGCCTTGTTTGAACCGACCAGTATTAATAGACCCTCTCTGTATGTATGTACTATTATTTGCAAGAGCCAGGCAGGCAGCTAAAGTTGTCAGGCCAGACCTCAAAAAAATTGATAAAAAATCAAAGTAGCATGAGGTATGGACAGAAATGCATGCTTTGCTGAATGTTGTGTGTTGCTTTAAACCACTCTTAGCACCACAGTTTATTTGATTGTGCAGATCCACGGAGTCCATTAGTGCAGGCGAATCCATTGCAAGAACGCCCTGGCCACTTCCGTTTATCAGGGTTTGTTAATCTGCTCATACCTGATAACTTGGGAGCCTATGTTGACGACGTGTGATGGCTTTTCTACTAAGAATTTTGGGAAACGATAACATGGGAAGCCTTTGCTGTTACATGCATGCATTTTTTACACAGAGTACTACTTGAAATGCATTCATATTTTCTGCACTTTTTTTAAAATGGCGTTTCTTGCATGAAAACAGAAAATTAATTTAAGGAAATAGTGTCATCATATTGATGTACAGCACTGAACAGTCAATGAATGTATTTATTGTATAGTTAAAACCATTACAAGTGTATCAGTGTGTTCAAAAGTTAATATGGGTAAATGATAACATCAGCATACGCAAAGATTGTCTTCTATAGCTCATAAAAATTGCCAATTTCTTAAATGATAAATAATTAAATCGTATTGCTTTATTAACCTTCCTGCTTCCTCAAATTTGCTTAAGAATGCACCATTTGTCCATTCTTTTTTCAAAATTTTCTCGGGGGGAGCACCCCCCTGAACCCTCCGTAGGTTGTTCAGGCTCGCTGGCTACGCTCGTTCGCCGCAGTGCAGTACGGCAATAATTTTATGCCGCACCACTTTCAAATGTCACCAGCCGCCACTGTATATATGCAACACTTAAACAGCAATGTAGTGAAAATGCAAGAAAAATCTCAAACCAAAAAGGTTTAATTTTAATAAATAAATGACACCAAAACTACAAAATGCCAATCAGTAGTACCGGAGTTATGAATGATTAAAGTTTCTAGCACCAAAAAGCATAAAGTGCCAATTGTGTTAATCTGGTCACGCTGGACAGGCTCAAGGTCACAAGTTCAGGACAACCGTGAAGGAGCACTGGTCGGATGCAGGGACCAGGTTCGTCCCAAAGAAGATTTTACCTTCTCTGAGTCAAAGTCCAAGTGGAGAGCTACAACAGAGCTTCGCGTTAGCCGTTGACTCAAGGAGACTGTTATAGGCGCGAAGAGCAGGTTGGGGGTGGCTGGTTGGCACAAAGAGTTAGTCGTCATTAGAGCTTTGTTTTGGCAGTCAATGCAGACTGTTGCAGTTGTTGCTGGATCTCGGAGCCTACCCGAAGAGCAGAATATCGCAGGAATTTTGTGTCAGCGGGCGTAGCATATGGGGAGTCTTGGTTCAAGGTCAGCTGGTCTAGTCTTCCTTCTTCAGATTGCAGAGCAGTTCTTCAAATGATTCTTCCACAGGTCCAAGTGTGTTCTGATGAGAGGTGCTGAAGGTGCCACTTCTGAACCAGTGCCAGACTGTGGGTGGGGGATGCCCCCTTTGTCTAAGCTTCCCCCTTTCCTGGGTTCAGCTACAAACTGACTAGGGTAACAAAGGGCAGGTAGGCGACCTAGGCGTGAGCTGAATTTGCCAGTGACAGGGCAGGCTGCCCTTAGAAGTCAGGAAGGGGGTGGGCAAGCCTTAGGCTACTCTTTGAACCTCAAAACAGCTGAGTATCACCCCCCCAGAACATCCTGCTCAGCAGGTGAACACACTGCCCCACATCCAAGGCCCTTTTGTTCCCTTATCTGGAAGAAATACACAAGACTTGACAGGACAGCCATTGACAGTCATGTGACCCTAGATACTGGCAGAAAGGCACATTTGGATTAGGCAGAAAAATGCCAACTTTCTAAAAGTACAACAACAACAAAGTGATGGATGGGATGCTTGAATTAATCTCAGACACTGCTAATCGCTCAGGCCGCATCCCAGTCCATCGTCTTTCACCCACCATTCGACCTCAGTTTGGACCCAGCCATATGCAAATTAGCCTTGATCTTGCTCCAGTGGGAACGGTCCAACCCGAACTGCCAAGCCAAACCCTCCCTGAACCGGAATACAAGCAATCTAGGACTGTTTTTGCTCTCAAAAGGGCTCATCAGTCAGGTATATCTTAATTCAGTGGCACAGTGAGCACAGGACCCACGCTTGGGCAAACCTGTCACACTTAGGGTATCAACTGCAACAACAAGGAGATGGATGGCATGCTTAAATTAAACTTAGCCACTGGCAATCGCTTGGGCTGCATCTCAATTCAGCATTTTTTCACCCACCAAGCCACCTCAGTTTTTACCCAGACATATGCAAACCTGTCTTGACCCTGCTCCAATGGGAAATAGTCCAGCCTAGACTGCCAACCAGGTCCTCCCTGAACCGTAATACAAGCAACCTAGAACCAGTTGTGTCCTGAAAAGGGCTCATCAGCCAGGCATAGCTTGATTCCAGTGGCAAAGTGAGCACGAAACGCACCTCGCGTCATACCCGTTGCACTCAGGGCACCAATTGCAGCAACAACATGATGATGGATGAAATGCTTGAATTAATCTCAGCCACTGGAAATTGCTCAGGGCTGCATCCCAATCCATTGTTTTTTGCCCACCTTGTCACCTCAGTTTGGACAGTTCCTATTGGAGCAGGGTCAAGACTGATTTGCATATGCCTGGGTCCAAACTGAGGTGGCATGGTGGGTGAAAAACAATGGAAAATTTAAAAAGGATTTAAAATTACAATTCATTTAAGTGGAAAAAACATTTCTCTATCTGTCCCCAAACTGAAGCTATCACTTATTAAGTGTAATAAGGTAACCCAGTGTTAGTCTATAGGAGAGATAGCTTTACAACAGTGAAAAACACCTTTAGGAGTTTTTCACTGTCAGGACATGTAAAACTTGCATACACATGTCTTACCTTTTAAATACCATTCATACTACCATTGAGGTGGTTATGGCCTACCTTAGGGGTGACTTATAAGTATTAAAAGAAAGGATTAAGCCTGGCAAAAGGTTTATTTTGCCAGATCGAAATAACATTTCAAAATTGCACTACAGGTTGCAGTGGTAGGCCTTAGACATGTTTTAGAAGGTTACTTTAGGTGGTAGCACAATGAGTGCTGAGGCCCACTAGTAACATTTCATTTACAGGCCCTGGGTACATGTAGTACTGTATACTAAGGACGTATAAATAAATGAAATGTACCAATCAGTTGTAGGCCGATTTTACTATATTTAGAAGGGGAAACATAAGCACTTTACCACTGATTATCATGGAAAAATTGCACCGAGTCCTAAAAGCCAACAAAAACAGGATCAACAAAGGAAGACAAAAATCTGGGGTTACCCTGCAGAGAGGGCCCTGTCCCACAGTTTTCCTACCCAGAATTCTCCACAAACTTCAAACTTTGTTAAAATCACAGATTTTCCTTGCTTTTCTGTGAGGGGAAGTGTTGGAATCTGAAGGGACTGTCAAACTTCCTAAAACCCAGAGTAGTTTTGACTTACAGCCTTGCAGGGAGAAGGTAAACATCTCATTTTGACTCCCCCTGGGGTCAGATGTACTGTCCATATAAACTTTTATGGGTATCCAGTGGAGCTGTTTTAACAATGGAAAAATATGAACATACTTGGAAAGATTAGTGATAAGACTGCCTGCTGCACTTTGGACTAGATGAAGCTGGTACAAAGAAAACTGTGGCATGTCAAAGCCAATCATATTGTCATAGTCCAATCTAGATTGTACTAGGGCATTGATGACTAAGACAAAAAGGTCTTCCCCTATGAAAGGAAAAAGCAATCAACATTTTGAGGTGCCAGAAGCAAGTCTCGGTTACCCTTGCAGTTCAAATCTTCAAAGAGAGATCACAATCAATAGATATGCCCAGATTGCAGAGAGAAGTGGCAGAAGATTGTATAGGGCCCATCACGTAAAGCCAGTCCATGTCTTTTGTACGTAGAATATCAGAAGGAGTAAGAGGAAGCTCGGACGTCAATGGATTGGGTTTCAGAAAAGTATTGCCCAGCTACCAGCGGACAAGAGTGAGGCAGTTTCACATTATTGGATAGTTAGGTCTTTGACCATTCCTATGGCTGGACAAAACCCAAGCAAATCAGTAGGGTGCTATAAATGTACAAGTAAACGTCCACCTCTTCCTGATGGAGTGGATTGGCCAAGGGAAGCTGGATGTTAAACAGGAGGGGCGACAGGATGGAACGCTGCCAGACACTGTGCCTCATAGTTGTGGGCTCAGTCAGTTCTCTAAGTACGATGTAAGCCACTTTAGACCAGAGCACGAGATGCCGATGTCAATTAGCCTGGAAACTAGAATGGGATACTTAATGGTGTTGAAGGCTGGAAATAGATTCAGAAGGATCAAGGCTCCGAACTCACTGTCATCAGCCATTCTGCGGAGATCATCAAGAACTGAGACAGCAGCAAGCTCAGCACTTCTGCAGGGATGGAAGCCCACTTGAAGGAGTCGCGTGTGCCAAGGGGCTGAACATATTCCTGAATTTGATTGTAAATAATTTTCCAGATTTTACTCACCGTGGTCTAGAGATTAAAGTTTCTAGCACCAAAAAGCATAAAGTGCCAATTGTGTTAATCTGGTCACGCTGGACAGGCTCAAGGTCACAAGTTCAGGACAACCGTGAAGGAGCACTGGTCGGATGCAGGGACCAGGTTCGTCCCGAAGAAGATTTTACCTTCTCTGAGTCAAAGTCCATGTGGGGAGCTGCAGCAGAGCTTCGCGTTAGCCGTCGACTCAAGGAGACTGTTATCGGCGTGAAGAGCAGGTTGGGGGTGGCTGGTAGTCAAAAGGGGTTTAACTATAAAATGGTAGAAAAAGTGCTTGGTTTCACAGAAATGAATTTGTCTGTCCATTTGACAGCTATATAATCATCAGGAGATCTTGAAGACACAGAGAATCCAAAACTTTCAGCATAAAGTCAATTGTAACCAGATCGAATTGTTCAAATGAAAAGCGGGCAAAGTACCTGTCAAGTCTGACAGCAAGAATCAAGGTTTTAAATTGGATTTGGATGTTATTTCTGCCATAGTTTTACATTTTGAACTCAACCATAAGCTGAACCATCATTAGAAAGTTTATCAGAATGAATATTTCAGGATGCAATAGCTTGAGGAGATTTCATGTTGGTAATAATCCCCAAAAGTTCTCAAAATAAATTATGAGCGTTGGTGATTCTGTTTGAAAAATATGTTTTTTAGCAGCCGAAAGTCATTTTATGCATCTTACAGTGATTAACATATTTACAACCTGCTTTAGAATTTGGAGATGGGTACGTAGCAACAAACGTGACGGCAGTCTTGTCCACCTTATTCCGAGTGCATTGGTATATTATATACTTCTAATAAGGTGGCCAGGATATCCGTCACATTTGTGACAGAGTACCCATAAGCCAAATTCTAAATCAGGCCCTTAGTTTTTAGTACTGGATCATACAATTGATGCCTTTGTTTCTCCAGTGGAATACGAAAAGTGTGAGCTTGTTTAAATTCAGGGACAAACCAGTTAATGTGTCTATAAGATGCTTTGGACTTAGATGTTGCCCTAGGAATGGTGTCATTTAGGGTGTTGGTTAAGCATTCATTAAAGTAGTGCTGTGCGATAGGAGAGATGAGAATTGACAGCTTTTTATATTTGGCGCTAAAAGCAGAAGTTATTTCAGGAGCGCCCGCTCTAGGAGAATCAGACATCCATCTCCTACCACTATGGACTTGATGTTATGATAGCTCTGTTTCTTTTTTCAATACTTATGAAGAAGCACCAAAAGGGCCCAAAAAGGCCCTGCATTATGGTCTGGCACCAGGCCTCCCAAAGATTTGACACATTTTAGCATAGTACATTCTATCCTTAAACTTAGCCCCCATCCCCCTTTTGTCGACTTGTACAAAACCAAGGGGCATATTATTAACGGCCAGCGATAATTATCACTGGCCGTGCTTAGCGATAATAGTCCTATCGCAGGCTATCTCTGGAAATTATCGCCCTGGTAGCGCGTTATTAACAACGCGTTTCTCCAGGGCAATAAAAATTCCAGAGATAGCGAGGTTATCGCCGTTTGCAGGGAACATCGCTGGTTTTCCAGCGATGTTCCCTGCAAACGGCGATAACCTTGCTGATACGACCCTGTGGTCGTATCAGCAGAATCCACCCCTATGTTAGGGATGGTTAAGTCAGGATTTTAGCAGACGTTAGATTTTGGCAAAAACGGCCGCTTTCGCCAAAATCTAACCTCTGCTAAAATCATGTGGGCTGCCTTGTAAATATCGTGATGTGAACATCAGCGATATTTGCAACGTAGTCCATCCGGGTACGCCAGTAACGCCCACTTTGCATCTCATTAGAGATGCAAAGATGGGCGTTGGGGGAAAGGGGCGATAATGCAAGGATTCACGCGATAGCGTGACCTTGCTGATTAGGCGATAAAATTATCGCCGCTTTTCGTCCGAAAACGGACGCAAAAGCGGCGATAATTGTTTATCGCCTCGTTGATAATATGCCCCCAAGATGGCCCATTTCCTTCCTTGACCAGCATCAAAAATTTGCTTTACCAAGGCGTTGCTTTCTAGTGAATAATAACCAATGACTGTATTAAAATCTCGATCGATCCAGTGTCGAGCTAGAACAATTCTGGCATTTCCCACACAAGATGATATTCCTAGCATTGTGAGTGGAAAATCAAGATTAAATAAGAGTCACAGAGGCCAGTATTATGTGCAGATCTTTGTTAATTGTCCCTTAAATAGCAGTACAGTAATAATCAAAAATGTTGTCAGGTTTGACGAATGGACACAGCAAGTCTTCAATGTAAATCTTAAACTTCAATCCATATATAACACGGAAATGTTTGACGGATCCTGTTTCGAGAATATATTCCAAGGGCAAGAGAGGGGTTTTGAGTAGAGAGAGAAAAAGCTTCGGCAGAACCCTGTTGAGGAATTGTTACAACACATTCTCACAGCGTAGAAGGCTATAACACGGGAGGCTGTGCACTTTAAAGCACACTGGCACATATATTAATTTCCAAACACCGCAGTCTCCAGATCAACATATAGATATCTGACTCGGCGGTACTGAATCTTACGTGCTTCTCTAGGGAAAAGGTGATAATGAGCCCAAGGGCGACCAGGGTGAAACCCTCAAACAGAGGAGAGGTAGGCCAAGAATCTGCCCTGCATAACGGGTAGCATGGGGAAATGGCAGATTCCAGGCAAAAATAATTTACTCAAGGGAACTGAATGGAGAAACAAAACAAATATGAAAGAGCAAAAGCTGGGTGTGAACTAATGCAGCAAGGGAGAAGCTTACAAAAAATACACATTTCTTGGTAAATTGTTATTGGCTGACGTTGCTTAAACAGCCTCAGAGCTTCCCTCTCTAGCTCTCCCATGACCTGTGTCTCCCAAGCACTACTCCACAACTTTCCTCACCCTCTACATGGCCAGTCCCCAGCTCTAACCTTACACCTCCACACCTTGTTGGTGATATTCTGAAACCGTGAGTGGCTGTAAACCTTGCACTCAAAGCAGAACCAGACTGAATCCTTAAAGTGTTCAACCAGAGGGGAACTTGGGGAGCTGGCCTGCCAATCAGAATGCTCCTTTTGTAGGCTTTAGTTAACATTAAAAGTCTCACAGAGTGCATTGCATGGCTGAGCAACTCCCAACGTCCCTTCGGTGTGCTATATGCAAATAGGGAGTGCTGTTGTACCAGGAGCAGCTTTGCTCCTCAATGCTTGAACAGAAAAAAATTGCTCCATCCTCCTGCAGCATTGCCTCAGCCTCTGCTTTAGCAGCTGCCAGTTCATACAAAGCTGTCCGGGCTTCTCCCCCTGCTTTTGTTGCGAGGGAAATCCAATCAGCCAAGCCAAAGCAAATATTAAAATGTAAACAAACTTTTTTGAGGGAGGACTGCAGGAGGATGGAGACGTTTTTTCACTAAACCATTCAGGTGAGGGGCTGTTCATATTCCTGCAGTGCTCCCTGTTATGGGTGGACATGAGGCAAGGGGGCTAATAGTCTTATTGCCATCACTTGCAAGGCAATAATGTATTTTTAATTAACCCCAACCCACCTGTTCTCCTCCCTCACCTGCACATCAGGTCCACAACTACTAGGAGGCTAATTACCAGCCGTTATTGTCCACATGTGCAGGCAATAACGCGAAAAAAACCTTAAAGCAACAACATTCCTGATATCATTTTTTCTGCTCTGGGTAGAAATGCAGCCAGGCACTGCAGTAAACCCCCCAAAGGCAGCCAACCCCACGTTGCATACGGCCTTTGGCCGAGGCAGTCAACGAACCCTGCTGTTAGCCAGTTGGCACACGTCCTGCCTTGCAGCCAGGCATGCATCAATCCCCTGCAGGCAGCCACCCGGAGGCAGCCAACCCCATGTCTTGCTTGGCCTTTGGTCATGCGTGATGTGTGATTAGCCACCTGGCCTGTCTTGGAGCCAACCCCGGTTTCCAACTCCCCCTAGGCAGCCAACCCCATGCTGTGCACAGCTTTTGGCCATGAACAGGAGGGAGTTGGCCTTCTGGCCCCTGGGACCCCCATGCCCTGGGGAGAAAAACATATATATTGAGGGCAGGGGGTATGCCTCCGCCTCCCAGACACTTAATTGGCCCCGGGGACCTTATCCCCTGGGGGCAAATACAATTAAACTGGGGCGGAGAGCATGCAGACCACCTCCCGAGCCTTAATAGGCCCCTAAGAGCACATCCCCCGGGGCCAAATTCAATAAAAAAAAGGGGGGGGCAGGCAGCCCACTCCCCAATCCTTCTTGTTCCCTGGGACCACATCCCCGGGCCAAAATCTAAGGGAAAGGGTGTGTGCAAACCCCTCCCCAAGTCTTAGTAGCTACCAGGGATACTATGTCCTGGGGCCCAATATAACAAAAAAGGCAAGGGGCTATTCGGCCCCCTCCCGAGCCTTATTAGGCCCCAGGCAACCTATCCCCCAGGGCCAAAACAATAGAAAAACAGAGTGGGGCAATGTGACCACCCTCCCCGAGCCTTCATAGGCCCCAGGGATCCCATCCCCTGGGACCTTTTTTGTGTAAAAGGGAAGGAAGTCTGCATGACCCCCCTCCCCAAGCCTTATCAGGCTCCAGGGACCCCTTCCCCCAGGGCCAAATCCAATTACAAAAGGGAGGGGGGAGTGAGGGCCTCCTCCCTGAGCCTTCTTGGGTCCTGGGACCCCTTCCTCTACGGCTAAATCCAATTAAAAAGGGGAGAAGGATTTGTGGTCCACCCTCCCCAAGCCTTATTAGGCCCGGGGACCCCATCCTGTGGGGCCTTTTCTTTATTAAAAGGGGAGGGAGGCTGTACGCCCCCCTCCCTGGGCCGTATCAGGGCTAAATTCAATTTAAAAGGGGAATGGGCATGTGGTCCCTCCTCCCTGAACCTTCTTGGGCCCCGTGGACCCCATCCCCTGAGGCTAGTTCCAATATAAAACGGGGGCGGCTGTGTGGCCCCTCACCCCAACTTTAAAACTGGCCCCAGGGACCCTATACCCCAGCGCCAAATACAATTAAACAGGGGAGGAGGGTGTGCAGCTTACCTCCATGAGCCATAATAGGACACGGGGACCACATCCCCCGGAGTCACATCCAATTACCAAGGGGAGGGGGAGTGTACCCTCCCGAGCTTTCTTGGGCCTTGGGGACCCCATCCCCCTGGATCAAATCCAATTAAAAAGGGGAGGGGGCATGTGTCCCCCTCCCCCAGCCTTGTTAGGCCCCGGGGATCCCATCCCTTGGGCCGAGTCATTAATTAAGGGAGGTGGTTGCGCAGCCCCCCTCCCGGTCTCTTAATAGGACCTGATGAACCCATTCCCTGGGCCATAAATAAAACAAATATAAAATTTAAAAAAGGCGTCCCCCATTTTATAAAATATTTATGGGGAGGGGAGCATCAGTAGGGCCCCCGTGCCCATTTAGGGCACCGGTTCCACATCCCCCAGGTATGGGTATATTTAAGGGGGGCCACACGGCCCCCCTTCCTGAGCTGCTTTTGGTCCTGGGGACCCCATCCCCGGGGCACAATCTATTTATTAAGGGGCCCCCTCCCCAAGCTGCTTGTGGTCCCAGGAAGCCCATAGCCCTGGGGTCCAATTTACTTCTTAAGGTGAAGGGGTGCATGGCCCTCTTCCCCAAGCCATCATAGGCATTAAAGGGGAGGGCACCCCCCGAGCCTATTTTGGCCTCGGGGAACCAAACACCCAGGGCCATATATATATTAAAAGGAGAGTGGTGTCAAGCGGCCCCACTCCCCTAGGCTATTATGGCCCTGGGAACCCCATCCCTGGGCCCTGTCTATATATTAGGTGGGTGCCCCGGAGCTCAACCAGGGCACCCACCATGCACACGTTGAGGCCCGCGGGGGCCACAGCCCCACAGCCCCAGCCAGCTCCCTCCATAGTGTAGGAGCCAGTATTGCACCCGCCCGCAGGGAGCAGCTACTTATGCTGCTCCCTCCGGGCAGGATCAATATGTGTTGTGATTCCCTGACCGCATCACTGCACAAGTCTGCCACCAGCCGGCAGGAGAACTTTTAAAGCTTCTGCCTGCTGGGAGCAGACTTTGTATTTGTTCCCGTTTGGTGGGAGATTTGAAAATGCTCCAGCCAGATCGGAGCAAACACATGTATCCCAGCTGGAGCGAGCAGGGAAACTACTGTGACCCGGAGGTGGGCTCCCCGGGACACAGCAAGTGAGCCAGCCACAGGGGTTGGGATCCCGGGGCCATTAAAGACTCAGGGAGGAGGGCCGAACTCCCCCTTTCTTTAAAGTTTAAGTAATGTCCTGGGGGATTGGGCCCCAAGGGCTTTTTTAAGGCTTGGGGAGATTAACTGTGCTGCCCCATTTCCATAATAAACACATTGGGCACCGGGGGATGGGATCTCCAATACGAAAACGGCTCGGGAGGTGGGCCGCTTGCCTCCCTCCCCTTATTAAAAAGATTGGGCCCCAGGGGATGGGGTACCTGGGGCCGAAAAGGGCTCGGGTAGGGTCACCACGCACCCCCTTCCTATAAATAATATACCTGGCCCCAGCTAAATGAATACCCGGGGCCCAAAATGGGCAAGGGGAAGTGGGCT
This sequence comes from Calotriton arnoldi, assembly GCA_963921515.1. Lineage (NCBI taxonomy): Eukaryota > Metazoa > Chordata > Amphibia > Caudata > Salamandridae > Calotriton > Calotriton arnoldi. The sequence continues at coordinate 153,027 of CAWUFW010008460.1, read as the reverse complement.
CTACTCATGTCCCCCTCCCCATACATATGTTAATTAATGGGTTCGGCCATTTTTTTTGGGGGGGTGGCACAATCCTGCGGAAGTTGTGACAAAAACTGATGATTTATTTTCATTTTGGCCCGAGGGAGGGCCCCTCTGGTTTCCCAAGGAATTCCTACCCTGCCCCCTTATATCATTTTTTATTTCTACTTCAGGACAGGGGACTAAATCCTTGAGACCTGTAATGGCTGCCAGCAACATTTTTCTCATGTCAGAGAGCTCACTCCCATGGGAGATTAACTCCCGCAGTAGCAAGATGGCCCAAGGGAAAAATGTTTTACCTGGGCCAATAAGAATGCTTTATTTTTAAATTGACACTCCCGTGAGACTCTCGAGAGACTCTCACGGACCCAACCGTCCTGATATGCAAACGTATATGTACTTTAATTTTTTTTTAATTACTGAACGGATTGAGTTCAAATCACACAAAGCACAATCAGCAGAACATGATCTAGCATCCTGCCAAATTTGGTGTAATTCCGTTCAGTAGTTTTTGCGGTAGCGCTTCTTAAAGAAGTCTATGTAAAATGTATGGGGAGTTTGCATTTTGGGGCTCCCCTTTAGTCTCCCACTTGTCGGATCACCCAGAAACTTTCCATGCACAAACTAGGTAAAAAAGGAGCACTTTTGGAAAGCTTCGAGAATATTCATCAATCTAGGCCAAAGTTATTAGCAATGACCATGTCATGAGTGATGTAATATGAGAGGTCATAATCAGTGCATTGCAGGCGTAAGTTATAGTTAGCTCAGGTAACTATAACTGCTGAATTTCTATGGTTTTATATGAGTGAAATCTGAGCCCAACTATAAGGTCCCTCTAACCTTTGTTTTCTTCAGGGAATTTCTAATGTTTTTTAAATTCTTTTTCCTAACTATAACATCCCTGTAGGAAGCTAGCTCTGTATATACTATACCATAATGAGGTATGGTGTGCACAGAGTCCAGTGGAACCCCAAAGGTAGGCAGAGGTAAAAGTAGATAATACCTTACTCTATATCTGTGGTAGTGTGGGCAAGCAGTAAGACTTTATCAAAGGGTAGTGTTAAGCATTTGTTGTACACACTCAGACAAGAAATGATGTCACACACTCAAAGACTGAACTCAGACCAATTTTGTTTGCATAAAAATATTATTTAGTTATTTTCTTTCTAGAACCAAGCCAAGCCTGGTGCAGGTAAGTGAAATAATACTTTACAAAATCGTATGCAGTGAATTACAGTTGAATGCAGGTTCAAATGCAGTTGGTTGAGTAACAGGTAAGTCAACAGTTTGAAATTACTTTTTAGTTACTTTATAGATTACTTTGCACATTGCTTATTGGATTACTTTGTAAGTTACTTTTGCTAATTGGTGTGATATGCCTAGATATTACACTGAAACATTTCCTAGACAAAAGATAAGGAATTCAGTTTTGACAGCTATGCAGTTTTTCAATGTTTCATACAAACCAACTCCACACTTAGAAGAATTTTCAAACAAAAGCAGTCAATGCAATCCTATGGGAGGAAATGAAGTTATTGGTTTGCATGTAAGTACTTTGTTGTGGGAGTTGGGTTTCTGGGGTTAGCACCAGGGTTCTCCCAGGGTCGAGGATGCACTCTCAAAGCACCCTCAGCGGCACTAGGGTGGCTTTGTGCAGAGTGCTGAGGCCCAATGTTATCCAATGGGGTATAGGGGGCCTCCGGTTGGTGGCTGCTCACGAGCAGGCCACAAGGTTGTGGGAGCAAAGCTCCTGGGGTTTAGCTCAGGGCAAAGGGGGATCCGAGTTAGCACACAAGGTGCACCCACAGCGGTACAGGGAATTATGAGTTTGCAGGGTGCTGTTTTGGCGTTGGGTGCCCTGTTGTTTTCAATGGGAGTTGCCAGTTTTGGATGCAGGCTCGGTCCAGGAAGACATCCGGGAGAAACCAACAGCTGGGCAGGTAAGTTGGAGGGCTCAGGGACCTAGGTGCACCTCAGGTTCTTTTCTCCAGATGCAGGGCGGCTGGATGCAGGGGTGTCTTTTGAGGTCGGATTTCACCTTACCGGGCCACTCGCGGTTGGAGTGTCTCCATGCAGAGGCTGCAGGCGACATCGGGGAGTCCTAGAGGGGTCAACCCAGGGTAGACTCGGACTCTGGAGTGCTGGGGAACCTCGCTGGGACCGGTGGGCCACTCGGATTCGGGCTGTAGGCGTCGGGTGCAGTGGTGGTTCCAGGCGTCAGGTTTCTTTGTCCTCAGCAGTCTCAGAGTCTGTCTTGGGAGTTTCTTTTGAAAAAGCTGCTGTTCAAAGGAGATCCGGCCTTTGTTGAAGGCAGTCAGCCCTCCCAGGGTTCTGGAGATCGCTGACTGCAGGCCATGGCGACTTTTGGCGCAGGATCCCTGGAAACTGCAGACGGGCCGGTAGGGCTGGGGCCAAGTCAGTTGTTCTCTGCAGTCTTCTCTGTTGGGTGTCTTCTTTTGTCCTGCTTCTTCATAAGTTGCAGGAAGCTCACTTCTTTGTTCAGGGCTGCCCCCTAAATACAGTATTTAGGGGGCTTTTTAGGGGTCTCGAGGTCCGTAGCCAATGGGCTACTGACCTGAGGGTGACTATACCCTTGGTGTGCTCACCCCACATGGGGGAGTGGGCACAATCCCTAATCCTGATTGGAGAGTGCCTGCCATCTGCAAGTTGGCAGTCACTGAAGAGTGGGCTTCACCTCACCTCCCCCACCTGAGGTGTGGGGTTAGCAGAGGTGGGCACACCTTCTAGGCTGCTCTAATTTTTCCCACCTGTCTTCCCGCTGTAAAGGAGGGGAGACAGGAAGGGGGCCTGCTCCTGATAGCAGGAGAGGCTGGGAGTCGCATTACAAAGGCGGCAAGGCCTTTGAAGCTCTCCTGCCACAGATGGCTCTTCCTGACCTGGGGGAGGTGTGACCACCTCCACCCAGGAAAGGCTTTGTTTCTGTGCTCAGGGAGCGAAGGCTCCCACTCCAGGGGTCCAGAAACACGTCTCATGGTGGCAGGCTGGTGTGTACCAGTCAGGGAACCCACCAGCGGCTGGTTGTTTTTTGGGGGCATCTCTAAGAAGCCCTCTGAGTGCAGGGTATAATAAATCCCACACTGGCATCAGTGTGGGTTTATTATGCTGAGAAGTTTGATACCAAAGATGCACTTCCTTGTGTTTCAGGAGTTGACCTTCACCCTCTGTACTTAAAAAACTAGTAATCAGGAAATCCTGTTTGGTTCTTGGATCCTTTTACTCGCTTGCCTCCTAGCAGTGGAATGCATTTAACATAAGCAACCGAACAAACATGATTTTGACTCAATGGCTTTCACATTTGATTAAGATGCATATGCTTGTTTTATTATTAGGTACACAAAGAAAAAACTATGTCAAATAGTTCACTGAATCTTATGCGCCCTGGCGCAGAGCTTTACTTTTGGGCAATCCAAACTTTACTTTTGAGCAATTCCACTTCATTTAACTTCAGAATCAAAAAGACAAACAATAATAGCCAAATATAATAATAGTCTTTTGAGATACACCATCATCTCACCAGAGGAGTGTTCCTCCACTCAGATATATCCCTAGATGGCCTTGTAAACTCCAGTGTAGCATCTTCTCTTGTGCTTCGGAAAAAGGACTGCCCTTTCCTCCAAGTACCCTAGAGCTCCCATTGGTAGAGCCATCACATGGGCCCCAGATAAGTCTAAGAGAACTACACTACGACTGATACATCGAACATTCTCAAACTGCATGCATTTCGGAATTAAGCCTCAGTGTCCTCGTCAGGAACAATGATATGCTAGGTTAAACTCTTACCCTGTCCAGGGAAACCTAAAAACATGTCTACTCTTGTTCAGCACTGGACTCCTCTACTAGAGGCCCTTTAAGAGCCAAGTGACGATTACCATGGTTCCTAAACTAATCTTTTCATTGGTCAAAGGGCCTGATTATGAGTTGAGGCCTTATTAGCACCCATAATAAGTAGCGATACCACAGGGTAGGTTATTTATCCTGTGTGATAAATACCACCTATTATGAGTTTATGGGAAATAACATGTGGATGTTGGTGTTTAATGCACCAAAATCTGCATGGTACGGTAATTACTGTTATGTTTTCCCCTGTCAAATTTCATCAGGCTTCACCTGCTGAAATGTAATGAATATTGTGTTATTTACGGCATGTGATAATAATTGGATACAACAAAACTCATAATTCCGTCCCCTGCATAAACAGGTGATTACTGTATGAGGCATAATTTAACAAGTGACTCCTAATTAGGCCCTAAATATTTTGAGTTACTTGGCCTTGAGTATACTTTGGGATGGAAGGAGGTAGAAAGCAGTCACGCATACGGGATGGAAGTGTACCAGATATGCTTAGGGTCAGGGACCGGGGCTCCAGGAGAGCTTTGAATCGTGGCGGTGGGTCAGCTAAGAACAAGGCACGGGCCAGATGTCTCTATTAAAATCTAAGAAGTGCCAGCAACAGTGGTGATAGAGAGTCGTCTGCACCAGAAAGTTAGCTGCACAGCACAGCTCGGCTTTTCCTCTCAAACCATCAGTGCAAACGAGACCCATGAGCAGCACCATTGTGTGCTGTGGCACTACGCATGAGACAACCACCTCCCCCCCACTGACACAGAGGGCCAACCCACCCACAGAGATGGTGATGTACGAAAATGCAAACCAAAAGAGGCAGCAGAAATGGTCGATCATAGTGACACATCTGCTGATGCACCCAAAAGTGCGCACTGGAGAGGAATGTGCACAAGTGCAGCTCGCCCCATAGGTGGGCCCAGGGCACAAGTCCTATAAAAAGAAGTGGGGGGACTGACTAAGTAAGACAGTATGCAAAGGACATCATGACGTCACGACGTAGCGCTATAGAAGAAATAAAATAGCGCTATTTAAATTATTTGTCTAAATACTGGGACAGACTAACCCATCTGACAGTCTTACAGTGTCTGCACTTATATACAGGGACAGAACAAAGGCAAAAGCATGCCTCTCGTAAGTACCTGTGAAGAGAAGGCAAGCTGTGTGCCTTTGTTTCCCTCTGTGGCATTTACATTTAAGTGTGAGGTTACAGGCGGCTCCCCAGTCAGCATATTTAAACAAAAGGAGGCCTGATGGCCCCTGAACTTCAGCCCAGCTGGAGGTGAAAATAGGCTCCCTCTCTGCCTGCACGTTACTGCTGGGAATGGAAAGCAGATAACGTACAGGCGCGGCTGAACGTGTCCCGGTGTCTTACACTGGGACAAGTTCAGCATATTTCGGTGGGGCCCAACTTCTTGGCAGGGGGGACTGTGTCCACCCTGTGAAAATAGTGGGTGTACGGCGAGTACCTGGTGTACCCCCGACTCGTGCCCTGGGTGGGCCTTTATCTCGGTCCCCTCGAGTCGAGTGGCTGGTTGGACTGATGCATGCGCCATGATGTAAGCATGTGATGTGCTAGGCAGGAGTAGTCCGCTCTGCATAGAAACGCCACAACACAAACAATCCCAGTTCCACATGTGCAGTCAGGCAGCAGGCGCCCTTGGGCCTTATAGAAATGAGTGATGGCCCATCCTGGAATACCAAAATACAAGAGCAGCTTTTCACGTGGCACTATGAAGGTTGAGAGGACAGCCGGTGCGACGTGGACGGGCCCAGGTGGAGGGTGATACCGGAGATGGTATTATACCAGGCGTACTGCAGAGTGGTGAAGAAGGGCAGTTAAGTGTGTTTTGGGAGGGGTGGGGATAGGTAGCAGTTATTCTTTAAGCCGTGGACTGGCGACATGTAGTTTTTGCATTGGGATGGCGAAGTACAGCGACTGTTTGACCCGCTGGAGAGCAGGGCAATTACTACACTGTGGTGGGAGGAAAGAAGTGTCACGAGAAGGCAAACCGGGCAGGCGCAGGCCATCATGTGTGTGTTTTAAATACATTCAGACACTGGATGGGTGGAGAGCAAGAGCTCCTCTTATCAAAGGCAGGCCCTAAGTATACATCTGAGGACGGTGTGGTGGGCACTGCACACATCCTTGGCAATAACTGGGGCGTGTACACCACCCCAAGGTAGCAGGCACATGCTGAAAGGAAGCATGGCGTGGCAGCCCCCGGGCGAACGGACGCCGGGTGTCCTATAAGCACATGGATTACAGGCAGCTCTACAGGCTGCCCCAGACACGCATTATGGCTTTATGTTGCCACCGAAAGCTCCCATGGAAACTAGCTCGCCCAACACACATGTTGCCCAAAGCCGAAAGAGTACTCAGAATCATGGAAACTTAACATTGGCATGTTAGTTTATTTGTTTTCACTTTCACAGCATAACTGAAGTGCCAAGCTCAGCACACATATCATTTGTCTTCAAGTACACTAAACAATTGTTGCTACAACAAAGCAAAGGTTTTTAAATACTGTCAAAATATTGTTTAGATTTCGTAAATAAGAAGTAAATATAGTGCCTTTTGGCTCAAACAGGTCTGGAAATAAATGAAATAGTGCCTCACGGCTGCCGTCAAGACCCCAATTTAATGGAATTTATCTTCGTGCCAGATGTCAACCGGATGGTGGATCTTTTCCACTTTAATTAAGGCTGTCCACATTCGCCTCCCCTGTCCTGAAGAAGACCCGCCGTGACACACAATTCGCGCTTACACCTGGGTCAAAACGTCGACACGCTTGTGACAATCCTGACCCTACTTTTTCGGCTCCATGCCAAAAAGAAAAATCAAATCCCAAGTGTTTCGGAGATCTATGTATTTAGGGATGGATGTCATTTAAATGATTGTTTTTAACCAACAATGCTTCACTGTATATAACATTTTCACAAACTAGCACTTACCTTGCACCTTGTCACTTCAGCACTTGCGCCGTTTTCTGTTTTTTGCTTGTGACAGCCTAATAGTGTCATGTATACACTACATAATGTAAAAAAAGAAAAAAAGTAGTTTCCTTCCTTTATTTCAATACATTCCTTGATTTACTCACGATTGGTGTGTTCCTCTGTTTGTTTTTTCCTCTCCATTAATTTTGCTTTTTCCTCTCCATTAATTGTGAACATTATTAATGTTTGAAAAAGCCATTCTGTATATATTTATATGGTTTTTGTATTCAGTAAAGCAAGAAAGCAATTCTGTTCCCGACAGAACCAACATTACTTCTAAAACTTCACACGCAGGTTCTGAGGGGCACTGGGTTACCCCCTTATACTAGACGCACAAAACACACAAAGCACACACAAAAAACTATTGGGTTTCACCGAAGTTAACCACTTTCCAAACATAAATAGCAGATATAAGTTAGCATACTCTTAAAAATAAGTGTACAAAAATACAAGTATCCTGCTTTGAAACACAAGAAAATATTACACGATATTTAAAGATGCAAACCCTGAACGCACTCCAGTCAGTTTAGACAGATGTACAATTTTGAATAAATATTTAAATGTGCATGACTTGACAGCACTCCAGTCAGTGTATGCACATAGTTACACAGCTTAGAATAAAATAAAACATTGCAAGGTTGTACTTTTTAACACTGCTCTGTTGACTGTATGGGCACTACTTTGCTGCATCAAGGGCATACAAGTTGCTTGCTTTCTATTCGGAGGTGTTTAGGTTGTCTTTAGATGTCTTCTTTGGAAAGCCCGCCCGCCGCTCAGGACAAGCCAATGTCACCAGACTCAAAAGTCCATTCAAGGTTTAGTGCAAATCTGTAGACGGAAGAAGGGATGGAACAATGACTGAATGAGGAAAAGCCAGGGCAGATCATCTGCAGTAAAACGGTATCCTTGATGCACAATATTAAGTTGACCACACAGAGTGTATCCATGCCCTGTCAGCTACCTTTCCACCCGGCCCAAACAGTTAACCACTGCTCCGTAAAAAAGCATTGCATATGTACATTTACACCCACACCTCAACAGCTTAACAGTTTCCAGCTGTCCCCGCCGGAATGGAGGCAGTAAAAATGGGCCCAGTGTGATGCAAGCATTTTTTCGATGACAGCAAGCACCTCTCACCAGGGCACAAGTCCTAAAAAAAGAAGTGGGGGGACTAACCTAATTAATCAGTATGCAAGTGACATCACAGCGCGTGACATCGGGGCGCGTGAGGCGCCTGACATCACAGCGCGTGACATCACAGGAAGGGGCATCACAAGAAGTGGCATCAGATCTTAGGCCCTCACATATATGTTTAGCAGGTCTATCGTGAGTACATTTGAGCACATTTCGAGTATACTTGCAAACCCTGATGATTTAGGCAGAAGATTCACACTTTTGTAAGCTTCACATAAACCAATGTTGCCTGTTGTCAGCTTTCTCTACCCATAGAGCTTTAAAAGAAAAAATAGTGATATTTAAATTATTACAACACCTCCTCAGGGGTAGTATGCGCTATATAAATGCTATTTATTTTGTGCAAATACTGGGAAAGATGGACACATCTGACGTTTTACAGTGCATGCATATCTCCTAAACAGAGCCTGAACAAAGTGAAAAGATGCCTCTCTTAAGTATGTGTGAAGTGCTAACAGGTGTGAGCCTTTGTTTCCCATCTGCAGCATTTGCTTCTAGGTGTGAGGTTCCTGACTGCTGCCAGCCAGGAGACTCGAACAGAAGGAGGCCTGATGACCCCTCAGAATAGGCCATTGTTATGGGCCCAGCAGGAGTCAGAAATAAGAAAGCCCCGTCTGCGCCTGCACGTTGTTGCTTGTTGCGATCGAAAGCAGATAACGTGCAGGCGCTGCTGAAAGTGTCCCGGTGTTTGGAAATTACACCGGGACGAATTCAGCATCTTTTTCACTGGGGCCATCTTCGGCGTCCACCCTGTGAAATCAGTGGGTGGACGCCGTCCACCCGCGTGTACCCCTGACTCGTGCCCTGCCTCTCACTCTGCAGAGCCTTTTCCTCAACATGTGAGCCAGTACCACTTTCTGTTACAGAGGTCACGACACTCTAGCCGGCACTGCCCTGCATGACCACCTGACGGGTCGGACGCGCTCAACAGATGAGGTGCGCAGCAAAAGCCCATCTGGGCAGCCCACCGGCTCGGTTATGTCCAGTCCCATGTTCTGAAATGCAAGGTCGTGCACACGCTGCAGCTGTCCCCGAAACTCGGGGTTCCGGAGTTATAACAGATTGGGAACTCCGGCACTTTACAAAACAGAAAGACACGCCTTGGGCGGAATATGGAGGCTCTACCAAAGGATGAGAGGTGCCGTGACGTTTTCTGTCAGACAGCATGCGCATCTTTGGCGCGAAATGGGAAGTGGAAGCTCTTCTTTGAGGCAGTCTCTAGACTACAAACGCACTAATAGAAACTTTAACTGTTCCTCAGAATGGGGGAGAGTGGAAGGGGCGCAGGATGGTGCTTAGGGCAACAATCCTTACCCTCACCAGTGACTCGACCCACTCTATGCTTTTAGTGAAGTTAATTCACAGGAGTATATTTACCTTTGATCACCGGAGCCTCTTGCGCGGGGTCTGCTCGACGGGAATCGTGAGCCCTGAGGAGGTCCGCAACTCACAAGGCGCTTTGGTGTTCACCGACCTCTTCAGAAATAAATCTATAAAGGTAAAAACAATGTTAGCATAAATGAACAAGTGCACAGCAAAACGCAACGGCATGCCGCAGAGGGAGGTGCACGACGCACTAAAAGTGGTTGGACAGCTACTTGAAACAGCACTTTAACTACAACGTCGCGATATCGGGCCAGTATATATCTGAACACCGCGGGCAAACTAAATATCCCACGGCAAGAATAGCAAGTGAAAATTAATACTTCGAAGGCAGGCATGATGAAGTAACAGAAATTCTAACCTAGCACCGTCTCTGAATCATATTCATAACTACAGGTTCCAAGCCTTTTGTATGGATTGGATTGAGCTAGGAGTAAGAATAGTCTTTCTGCGAGATCAGAAGACATGCCGACTACAGCACCAGGGGCAGAAAAGCAATGATGAATCATGGGCACGAGACTGGTGGGGCGACCGCAGGTGTTTGAGTGAAAAGTGCCGAAAAGAATCAGGGACATCAATGACTGAATGGAACACAGATTCTTGTTTCAAGGGAGAGGCGGGGCGCTGTGGCAAATAGTGTTATCAACATTATTAGACCACAAAGCGGGTGACCACGGAGTCTTCTGCTTAGCAGAGCTGTGAGCCAAGAGAGAATACACACAGCCACTGTCGTCTAAGACAAAGGAAACATTACCTTGACTGTGCATACAGGCGCAATGACACTGAGCGTTATTTGGACAATTTGTGTGTGTGTGTGGCACTGCCTCACTATATGCTCAAACATAACTGTGACAGGAGGGGGGAGTCCCGTACGTGTCCAGGGAGGAGCCGATGTGGGCCCACGAGGGACAAAGGACAGTGTCAGTAGGCAATGTAAACGGACTGTAAATAGACAACTCTGTGGGCAGTCCTGTACCAGGGAGTCTGTGGGGGATGGGTCAATACGCACGTACACATTCGAAGGTTATCACTCTCACATCCCACCCTACGGGCAGAGACCCTCGCTCACCTGTGATGTGGCATGTGCTCTCTGTGTGTCTACTGACACCGCCGCGGGTGCAGGGGCCAAGGTCCAGGTTCTCTTGATTGCACTCCCCACCGGCGCAGTCCGGATCTTGGACTCAAACAGAGGCCGCCTCTGCAGTACCCTGCTCGGCTGTGCACACAGTTGTCCCCTCGCTGGTACCTCAGCTCCTTCCTTGTCCTGGCTACCAGGCCCCCTCGCTTTTCTCTCGGTAGAGGGTGGGCACCACGCTACCGCAACCCGGCTCCCAGAGCAGGCCAGAGCCTGGAACCGGGCACCCAGCCTGGAAGTCGAAGCCCCAGCGCTTTTGGCTTCTCGGCCATCCCCTGCAGCCCATTCTGAAGCTCCTGCCAGAGCTCCCCATGATCCAGGGGCCAGAAGAGGCTCCTACAGACCCCGGAGTTTACCTGGAGGAGCCCCTCTAGGCTCTTCAGGGCCACTGCGGATGGGGACAGCACCACCTTGGACATAGTAGGGCTCCGTCGAGACTCCGGGAGCAGTAACCGAAGCAGTACAGCGTCCTCTGCCCCCCCTACATATATATTCAAAAGTAGCCCCGGGGAGGTGGTGGTCCCCGGGGCATAAATATGCCCTTGGAGGGGGGCCCGTGCACCCCCTCCATGTTTTTAATGAACTGCATGCCCACCCGGGGGCTAAACTAAAAACGAGGGTGTGAGACAGCACTTTTTCTTTTAAATTTTGCTGCAAATTTGCGTATCCACTCACAAATTTGTGGCAAAATCGAAAAAAAAAGTTTTTAAACCCCAGCGGGATCCATCTGGGATCCCACCACCACATCTAGGGGGTCAGGATATTCCTACCCTGCTCCCTTTTCTATATTTTTAACAGTTTTTGTGGGACTTGGCTGAAGCCAAGTCCCAAGATAAATGCCAACACTTCCCGGTTGAATTGTTGGCAGCCAATCAGATTACAGCATGGGGACTGTCGGATCCGCAGATGATCTGTGTCCCTATATATATATATATATTCACTGAAAAAACCATAGGTTTTAGGGAAAGTTATAGTTAGTTGGACATTGCACTCGTACAAAACCCATGAAATTCCCCCGTTATAGTTAGTTCAGCTAACTATAACTCGCGCCCCCGCAATGCACCTTGAATCCTGAGGGTCCCTGGGGCCCAACTAGCCCACCAGGTACTTCCAGTAAGCACCACAGGCCTGCGTTGCAGAGAGGTGGTCCGAGGCCACGCCCCTTTTACACCTCTCTGCAACGCAGCTCTGTGGCGCTTACTGGAGGTACCTGGTGGGCTTGTTGGACCCCAGGGACCCTCAGGATTCAAGGGACTTAATCCCCAACTTAAAACACGCCACAGGGCGTGTTTGCACACATGTCACCTCAGGCCCCGCCCCTCCCTTCACCACTGTGCAAACGTGCCCTGTGGCGCGTTTTAAATTGTGGGATTAGGTCACCTTGAATCCTGAGGGTCCCTGGGGCCCAACTAGCCCACCAGGTACTTCCAGTAAGCGCCACAGGCCTGCGTTGCAGAGAGGTGGTCCGAGGCCATGCCCCTTTTACACCCCTCTGCAACGCAGCTCTGTGGCGCTTACTGGAGGTACCTGGTGGGCTAGTTGGACCCCAGGGACCCTCAGGATTCAAGGGACTTAATCCCCAACTTAAAACACGCCACAGGGCATGTTTGCACACATGTCACCTCAGGCCCCGCCCCCTCACCACTGTGCAAACGCGTCCCGTGGTGCGTTTTAAGTCGGGGGATTAACTCCCCTTGAATCCTGAGGGTCCCTGGGGTGCAACTAGCCCACCAGCTACCTCCATTAAGCGCCACAGAGCTGCGTTGCAGAGAGGTGTAAAAAGGGGCGTGGCCTCAGAACACCTCTCTGCAACGCAGCCCCCTGGCGTATACTGGAGGTTCCTGGTGGGCTAGTTGGCCCCCAGGGACCCCCAGTATTCAAGGGGAATTCGTTCCCCATCTGCAAACGCGCCAGGGGGCGCGTTTGCAGAGTGCTGCAAGAAGGGGGCGTGGCCTCTGGCACGATGCCGGTCTTTTATTTATTTATTTTTTTTAAGAAGGGGGGCTGTGTGGCACCCCCTTCTTTTTCTAATTTATTGGCCCTGGGTACCCCATCCCCCAGGGCCTGCCCCCTATTTTTTTTTTTTTAATTTGGAAAGGGGCCGCGTGGCATCCCTCCCGAGGCCTTAATCGGCCCCGGGGACCCCATCCCCGTGGCATTGCCTTTTTTTTTTTTTTTTTTTTTAAGGAGGGTGGCCCCCCTCCTCATGCCTTCTTTTGCCCCGGGGACCCCATCCCCCGGGGCAGGCCTTTTCTTATTTATTTATTTTTTGGGGAGGGGGGCCGCGTGGCCCCCCTCCCGGGCCACTACTTGCCCCGGGGACCCCATCCCCCGGGGCCGGCCCTCTCCGTTGGGGACCGTGGGGGGGGTCCCCAATCCCCCCACGGTCCCACCGGCTCCCGCGTCCCTTGGGAGCCGGCATTGCTTTTCCACATGGGGAGCTGCTAAGATGCAGCTCCCTGTGTGGAAAAGCAATTTGCTTTGAATTTTGGAAGAGAAGAAGGTTTCCTGCTCTCTTCCAAAATCCAAAGCAAGTTTGCTATGACAGGACGGGAGCCGCGAGGTTCCTGCCCTGTCATAGCAAACAGCAGTGTCCCGGGGGTAGGCACCCGGGACACTGCAGGAGCCGGCCCTGGGGGTGGTGGTCCCCAGGGCCATCACAGGCTCCAGGAGGGGGCCGCGCGGCCCCCTCCCAACATGTTCAAAGCCCCGGGAGGTGGTGGTCCCCTGGGCTTCGGGGGTCCGAAACGGACCCCCAATTTAAAATTCTTAGTGCCCCGGGGAGGTGGCGGTCTCCGGGCGTGTGGGGGCTCAAGCCCCCCACACAGGTAATTAAAATTTAAAAAGAAGCCCCGGGGGTGGCGGTCCCCGGGCTGCGGGAGGGCCGAGTGCCCTCCCGCACCATTTTAAAATCAAAGCCCCGGGGGTGGCAGTCCCTGGGGCTTGGGGGCCTTAGAGGCCCCCCACTAATTTTTTAAACCCCACATGCCCCCGGGACTTGGCCCACCCGGGGGCCAAATAACAACGAAGCGCGTGCTTCGTTTTTTTTTTTTTCACGGCGGGTTCCGCGCATCTTAAGCGCATCTCGACGATTTACATTTTTTTTTGCGTTTTGCGCAGTTGTTTTACTGATTTCTTGTGCTTCGGTTCTACCGAGGCATAAGATGGCTGCCAACACTTCCTGGTTTGGAGTGTTGACAGCCAATTAGCATACAGCTCGTGATCGGGAGGGTGCGCGGATCCTACGCGGCCATAGATATATATGTGATTTTACTTTTGATTTTCTCAGAAACTACTGAACGGATTTACACCATTTAACCAAAAGGCATGACTCTGAACCAAGGGCTACCTTTTTGTCAAATTTGGTGTAATTCCGTTCAGCAGTTCGGGCTGTAGCTGCGACTAAAGGTTCCTATGGAAAATTGCATGGGGAAAACACGTTTTGGGACTCCCCCCCTTTCTTCTCGGCCCCCACTTGACGAATCACCCCGAGACTTTCAGGATAGGAGCGGACCGGAGCGCCCCACAAGTTTTGAAAATTTCATGAAGATTCGTCAACCGGTGCCAAAGTTATTGGGAATAGAATGTTGCGGATTTCCTATGGAAAATAGGTCCTAACTATAACTATCTACTGGCGACCGCCAGTAGATAATATATGATAATATATATATATATATATATATATATATATATATATATATATATATCTACTGGCGGTCGCCAGTAGATAGTTATAGTTAAAACCTATTATCCATAGGAAATCCGCGACATTCTATTTGAAATAACATTGGCGCCGGTTGACGAATCTTCGCGAAAGTTTCCAACTTGTTGGGGCGCTCCGGTCCGCTCCTATCCTGAAAGTCTCGGGTGATACGTCAAGCGGGGCCGAGAAAAGGGGGGTCCCAAAACGCGTTTCCCCATTCATTTTTCCATAGGAACCTTTAGTCGCAGCTACAGCCCGAACTGCTGAACGGAATTACACCAAATTTGGCAAAGAGGTAGCCCTTGGTTCAGTGTCGTGCCTTTGCTTAAATGGTGTAAATCCGTTCAGTAGTTCCTGAGAAAATCAAAAGTAAAGTCACATATATATCTGGGCGGAGCCTAACCACACATGTCATCGTGAGATCTGATTGGCTGTCAGCACTTCATCCTGGAATTGCTGGCAGCCATCTTGGGACCAATATAAATGATAGTACCTCATTGAAATGCATTGTAGTGAATAGAAGATTTTGAGGGTCACCAAAAGGAGAACTATAAAGGGTGATAACAGGCTTTAGTTACATTAGAATTTATTTGTTGATGGTACCATACTAATTTTAGGAATTGTGGTGTATTCTAAGGTGATTTTACCATGTGAAAAACCTTCTGCTGGGATATTATGAATCATGTTTGAGAGAACACTATTTTCTCATGCTTGTCCCATGGAGGTTTGGAAGGTGCTCCAGAAGCTAAAATGAGAGCATATTTTCTGTAAATTCACATTATCTTTCTCACTCATGTGAGAATGAAGTCTGACATTCTCAGTAAAACATGTACATCCAACAAGGGCAGAGACTGACAGTTGATTCCTTTGTGTTCTACTGCAGCTTCCCAGAGTGTTCTAAAGAACAACTAGAGTGCTAACAGCCTTACTTATGACAAAAGTATGGCACACCTGAAGCCATCTTGATTGGAATAAACTGGTAACACTTAAACAATTTAATTTAAAAAGGAACAAAATGATGGGGTTCATTTTGTCATAGAAATTATGGTTAGTGCTGTAGAAAGAAAAATTAGGACATGTTTCAAGTGTGATCTCAAATATCTTCCTGTTATATTTCAACAGGAGCAGCCTGCCAGTTGATGCCTTTGTGTTCTACTGCAGCTTCCCAGAGTGTTCTAAAGAACAACTAGAGTGCTAACAGCCTTACTTATGACAAAAGTATGGCACACCTGAAGCCATCTTGATTGGAATAAACTGGTAACACTTAAAACATTTAATTTAAAAAGGAACAAAATGATGGGGTTCATTTTGTCATAGAAATTATGGTTAGTGCTGTAGAAAGAAAAATTAGGACATATTTCAAGTGTGATCTCAAATATCTTCCTGTTATATTTCAACAGGAGCAGCCTGCCAGTTGATGCCTTTGTGTTCTACTGCAGCTTCCCAGAGTGTTCTAAAGAACAACTAGAGCGCTAACAGCCTTACTTATGACAAAAGTATGGCACACCTGAAGCCATCTTGATTGGAATAAACCAGTAACACTTAAAACATTTAATTTAAAAAGGAACAAATTGAGGGGTTCTTTTTGAAATAGAAATTATGGTTAGTGCTGCAGAAAGAAAAATTAGGGCATGTTTTAAGTGAGATCTCAAATCCTCTTCTATTTCATTAGAAAATTCTGACATGCAGACTGAAACAATCACTTTCAAAACCAGCAGCAGACTACCAGTTAACTCCCTGGTGAGCAGTAGCTTTACTCCAGTGATCTAATGAGCAACTAGAGTGCTAACATTCTGAATTTATGGCAGATGTGAGACATCTGAATGCCTTCTTGATGGAATCAAAGTAAAAAACTGAAAGCATTTCCTACTGAGGAGACTGCAGTAAATGAAGAAATTAGGAAACTTCATAACAAAGAAGTCTTCCAAGATGGCCACCAGTGTAAAAAGAGCCCAAATGTAGCACAAATATTACCCAGATGTAGCCCACATATAGCCCAATGACAAAAGTGTGCAAAACACTTTTATTTTTAGTTTTTTTGCAGTTTTATGTAGTGCAGACTGGTCAGGTATTGGAGCATTGCATCTTAAAACATGACCCCCCTACACTACAAAAACACCACTGCACTACCTTAAACCCTAAAACACTACCCCCAGCACGACCCCCTACACTACACAAGCACCACTGCACTATCCTAAACCCTAAAACACTACCCCCAGCACGACCCCCTACACTACCCAAACACCACTGCACTACCCTAAAACATGACCCCCTACACTACACAAACACCACTGCACTACCCTAAACCCTAAAACACTACCTCCAGCACGACCTCCTACACTACACAAGCACCACTGCACTACCCTAAACCCTAAAACACTACCCCCAGCACGAACCCCTACACTACACAAACACCACTGCACTACCCTAAACCCTAAAACACTACCCCCAGCACGACCCCCTACACTACCCAAACACCACTGCACTAACCTAAATCCTAAAACACTACCCCCAGCACGACCCCCTACACTACCCAAACACCACTGCACTACCCTAAAACATGACCCCCTACACTACACAAACACCACTGCACTACCCTAAACCCTAAGACACTACCCCCTACACTACACAAGCACCACTGCACTACCCTAAACCCTAAAACACTACCCCCAGCACGACCCCCTACACTGCCCGAACACCACTGCACTGCCCTAAACCCTGAAACACCAGCCCCTGCATGACCCCCTACACTGCCCGAACACCACTGCACTGCCCTAAACCCTGAAACACCACCCCTAGCACGACCCCCTACACTGCCCGAACACCACTGCACTGCCCTAAACCCTGAAACACCACCCGCTTCACGACCCCCTACACTGCCCGAACACCACTGCACTGCCCCAAACCCTGAAACACCACCCCCAGCACGACCCCCTACACTGCCCGAACACCACTGCACTGCCCTAAACCCTGAAACACTACGCCCAGCATGACCCCCTACACTGCCCGAACACCACTGCTCTGCCCAAAACCCTGAAACACCAGCCCCAGCACGACCCCCTACACTGCCCGAACACCACTGCACTGCCCTAAACCTTGAAACAACAGCCCCTGCACGACCCCCTACACTGCCCGAACACCACTGCACTACCCTAAACCCTGAAACATCACCCCCAGCACGACCCCCTACACTGCCCGAGCACCACTGCACTGCCCTAAACCCTGAAACACCAGCCCCAGCATGACCCCCTACACTGCCCGAACACCACTGCACTGCCCTAAACCCTGAAACACCAGCCCCAGCACGACCCCCTACACTGCCCGAACACCACTGCACTGCCCTAAACCGTGAAACACCAGCCTCAGCACGACCCCCTACACTGCCTGAACACCACTGCACTGCCCTGAACCCTGAAACACCAGCCCCAGCACAACACCCTACACTGCCCGAACACCACTGCACTGCTCTAAACCCTGAAACACCACCCCGTGCATGACCCCCTACACTGCCCGAACACCACTGCACTGCCCTAAACCCTGAAACACCACCCCCAGCGCGACCCCCTACACTGCCCGAACACCACTGCACTAAACCTTGAAACACCACCCCTGCACAACCCCCTACACTGCTCGAACACTACTGCACTGCCCTAAACCCAGAAACACCATCCCCAGCACGACCCCCTATACTGCACGAACACCACTGCACTGCCCTAAACCCTGAAACACTACCCCCAGCGCGACCCCCTACACTGCCCGAACACCACTGGCACTACCCTAAACCCTGAAACATCACCCCGAGCAAGACCCCCTACACTGCCCGAACACCACTGCCCTAAACCCTGAAACACCACCCCCAGCAAGACCCCCTACACTGTCCGAACACCACTGCACTGCCCTAAACCCTGAAACACCAGCCCCAGCACGACCCCCTACACTGCCCGAACACCACTGCACTGCCCTAAACCCTGAAACACCACCCCCTGCACGACCCCCTACACTGCCCGAACACCACTGTACTGCCCTAAACCCTAAAACCCCACCCCCAGCATGACCCCCTACACTGCCAGAACACCACTGCACTGCCCTAAACCCTGAAACACCACCCCTGCATGACCTCCTACACTGCACGAACACCACTGCACCGCCCTAAACCCTGAAACACTACCCCCAGCAAGACCCCCTACACTGCCCGAACACCACTGCACTGCCCTAAACCCTGAAACACCACCCCCTGCACGACCCCCTACACTTCCCGAACACCACTGTACTGCCCTAAACCCTGAAACCCCACCCCCAGCATGACCCCCTACACTGCCAGAACACTACTGCACTGCCCTAAACCCTGAAACACCACCCCCAGCACGACCCCCTACACTGCCCGAACACCACTGCACCGCCCTAAACCCTGAAACACTACCCCCAGCAAGACCCCCTACACTGCCCGAACACCACTGCACTGCCCTAACCCTGAAACATCACCCCCAGCAAGACCCCCTACACTGCCCGAACACCACTGCCTCCTAAACCCTGAAACACCACCCCCAGCAAGACCCCTACACTGCCCGAACACCACTGCACTGCCCTAAACCCTGAAACACCACCCCCAGCAAGACCCCCTACACTGCCCGAACACCACTGCACTGCCCTAAACCCTGAAACACCAGCCCCAGCACGACCCCCTACACTGCCCGAACACCACTGCACTGCCCTAAACCCTGAAACACCACCCTCAGCACGACCCCCTACACTGCCCGAACACCACTGCACTGCCCTAAACCCTGAAACACCAGCCCCAGCATGACCCCGTACACTGCCCGCACACCACTGCACTGCCCTAAACCCTGAAACACCAGCCCCAGCACAACCCCGTACACTGCCCGAACACCACTGCACTGCCCTAAACCCTGAAACACCAGCCCCAGCACGACCGCCTACACTGCCCGAACACTACTGCACTGCCCTAAACCCTGAAACACCACCCCTCAGCACGACACCCTACACTGCCCGAACACCACTGCACTGCCCTAAACCCTGAAACACCACCCCCAGCACGACCCCCTACACTGCCCGAACACCACTGCACTGCAAACCCTGAAACACCACCCCCTGCACGACCCCCTACACTGCCGGAACACCACTGCACTGCCCTAAACCCTGAAACACCACCCCCAGCACAACCCCCTACACTGCCCGAGCACCATTGCTCTGCCCTAAACCCTGAAACACTAGCCCCAGCACGACCCCCTACACTGCCCGAACACCACTGCACTGCCCTAAACCCTGAAACACCACCCCCAGCACGACCCCCTACACTGCCCGAACACCACTGCACTGCCCTAAACCCTGAAACACCAGCCCCAGCAAGACCACCTACACTACCCGAACACCACTGCACTGCCCTAGACTCTGAAACACCAGCCCCAGCAAGACCCCCTACACTGCCCGAACACCACTGCAGTGCCCTAAACCCTGAAACACCAGCCCCAGCACGACCCCCTACACTGCCCGAACACCACTGCACTGCCCTAAACCCTGAAACGCCAGCCCCAGCACGACCCCCTACTCTGCCCGAACACCACTGCACTGCCCTAAACCCTGAAACGCCAGCCCCAGCACGACCCCCTACTCTGCCCGAACACCACTGCACTGCCCTAAACCCTGAAACACTACCCCCAGCGCGACCCCCTACACTGCCCGAACACCATGGCACTACCCTAAACCCTGAAACATCACCCCGAGCAAGACCCCCTACACTGCCCGAACACCACTGCCCTAAACCCTGAAACACCACCCCCAGCAAGACCCCCTACACTGTCCGAACACCACTGCACTGCCCTAAACCCTGAAACACCAGCCCCAGCACGACCCCCTACACTGCCCGAACACCACTGCACTGCCCTAAACCCTGAAACACCACCCCCTGCACGACCCCCTACACTGCCCGAACACCACTGTACTGCCCTAAACCCTAAAACCCCACCCCCAGCATGACCCCCTACACTGCCAGAACACCACTGCACTGCCCTAAACCCTGAAACACCACCCCCTGCATGACCTCCTACACTGCACGAACACCACTGCACCGCCCTAAACCCTGAAACACTACCCCCAGCAAGACCCCCTACACTGCCCGAACACCACTGCACTGCCCTAAACCCTGAAACACCACCCCCTGCACGACCCCCTACACTGCCCGAACACCACTGTACTGCCCTAAACCCTGAAACCCCACCCCCAGCATGACCCCCTACACTGCCAGAACACTACTGCACTGCCCTAAACCCTGAAACACCACCCCCAGCACGACCCCCTACACTGCACGAACACCACTGCACCGCCCTAAACCCTGAAACACTACCCCCAGCAAGACCCCCTACACTGCCCGAACACCACTGCACTGCCCTAAACCCTGAAACATCACCCCCAGCAAGACCCCCTACACTGCCCGAACACCACTGCCCTAAACCCTGAAACACCACCCCCAGCAAGACCCCCTACACTGCCTGAACACCACTGCACTGCCCTAAACCCTGAAACACCACCCCCAGCAAGACCCCCTACACTGCCCGAACACCACTGCACTGCCCTAAACCCTGAAACACCAGCCCCAGCACGACCCCCTACACTGCCCGAACACCACTGCACTGCCCTAAACCCTGAAACACCACCCTCAGCACGACCCCCTACACTGCCCGAACACCACTGCACTGCCCTAAACCCTGAAACACCAGCCCCAGCATGACCCCGTACACTGCCCGCACACCACTGCACTGCCCTAAACCCTGAAACACCAGCCCCAGCACAACCCCGTACACTGCCCGAACACCACTGCACTGCCCTAAACCCTGAAACACCAGCCCCAGCACGACCGCCTACACTGCCCGAAAACTACTGCACTGCCCTAAACCCTGAAACACCACCCCTCAGCACGACACCCTACACTGCCCGAACACCACTGCACTGCCCTAAACCCTGAAACACCACCCCAGCACGACCCCCTACACTGCCCGAACACCACTGCACTAAACCCTGAAACACCACCCCCTGCACGACCCCCTACACTGCCGGAATACCACTGCACTGCCCTAAACCCTGAAACATCACACCCAGCACAACCCCCTACACTGCCTGAGCACCATTGCTCTGCCCTAAACCCTGAAACACTAGCCCCAGCACGACCCCCTACACTGCCCGAACACCACTGCACTGCCCTAAACCCTGAAACACCACCCCCAGCACGACCCCCTACACTGCCCGAACACCACTGCACTGCCCTAAACCCTGAAACACCAGCCCCAGCAAGACCACCTACACTGCCCGAACACCACTGCACTGCCCTAGACTCTGAAACACCAGCCCCAGCAAGACCCCTACACTGCCCGAACACCACTGCAGTGCCCTAAACCCTGAAACACCAGCCCCAGCACGACCCCCTACACTGCCCGAACACCACTGCACTGCCCTAAACCCTGAAACGCCAGCCCCAGCACGACCCCCTACTCTGCCCGAACACCACTGCACTGCCCTAAACCCTGAAACACCAGCCCCAGCACGACCCCCTACACTGCCCGAACACCACTGCACTGCCCTAAACCCTGAAACACCAGCCCCAGCACAACCCCCTACACTGCCCGAACACCACTGCACTGCCCTAAACCCTGAAACACCAGCCCCAGCACCACCCCCTACAATGCCCGAACACCACTGTACTGCCCTAAACCCTGAAACACCACCCCCTGCACCACCCCCTACACTGCCCGAACACCACTGCACTGCCCTAAACCCTGAAACACCACCCCCTGCACAACCCCCTACACTGCCCGAACACCACTGCACTGCCCTAAACCCTGAAACACCACCCCCTGCACCACCCCCTACACTGCCCGAACACCACTGCACTGCCCTAAACCCTGAAACACCACCCCCTGCACCGCCCCTACACTGCCCGAACACCACTGCACTGCCCTAAACCCTGAAACACCACCCCCTGCACAACCCCCTACACTGCCCGAACACCACTGCACTGCCCTAAACCCTGAAACACCACCCCCTGCACCACCCCCTACACTGCCCGAACACCACTGCACTGCCCTAAACCCTGAAACACCACCCCCTGCACCGCCCCTACACTGCCCGAACACCACTGCACTGCCCTAAACCCTGAAACACCACCCCCAGCATGACCCCCTTTACTGCTCGAACACCACTGCACTGCCCCAAACCCTGAAACACCACCCCCAGCATGACCCCCTACACTGCCCGAACACCACTGCCCTAAACCCTGAAACACCACCCCTGCACGACCCCCTACACTGCCCGAACACCACTGCACTGCCCTAAACCCTGAAACACCACCCCCTGCACGACCCCCTACACTGCCCGAACATCACTGCACTGCCCTAAACCCTGAAACACCACCCCCAGCACGACCCCCTACACTGCCCGAACACCACTGCACTGCCCTAAACCCTAGAACACTACCCCCAGCATGACCCCCTACACTACCCGAACACCACTGCACTACCCTAAACCCTAAAATACTCCCCCAGCACGACCCCCTACACTACCCGAACACGACTGCACTGCCCTAAACCCTAAAACACTCCCCCAGCACGACCCCTACACTACCCGAACACCACTGCACTGCCCTAAACCCTAAAACACTCCCCCAGCACGACCCCCTACACTACCTAAACACCACTGCACTGCCCTAAACCCTAAAACACTACCCCGCATGACCCCTACACTACCCAAATACCAATGCACTACCCTAATCCCTAAACACTACCCCCCGCACAACCCCCTACACTACCCAAAGACCACTGCACTACCCTAAACTCTAAAACAATACCCCCCGCACGACTCCCTACACTACCCAAAGACCACTGCACTACCCTAAACCCTAAAACACGACCTCCTACACTACACAAACACCACTGCACTACCCTAAACCCTAAAAAACTACCCCCAGCACGAACCCCTACACTACCCAAACACCACTGCACTACCCTAAACCATAAAACACTACCCCCAGCAGTACCTCCTACGCTACCCAAACACCACTGCACTACCCTAAACCCTAAAACACTACCCCCAGCAGTACCCCCTACACTACCCAAACACCATTGCACTACCCTAAACCCTAAAACACTACCCCGAGCAGTATCCCCTACACTACCCAAACACCACTGTACTACCCTAAACCCTAAAACACTCCCCCCAGCACGACTCCCTACACTACCCAAACACCACTGCACTACCCTAAACCCTAAATATACCCCCAGCATGACCCCCTACACTACACAAACACCACTGCACTACCCTAAACCCTAAAACACTACCCCCAGCATGACCCTCTTCACTACCTAAACACAACTGCACAATTTGTTACAGGCATTGCAACGCAGGCCTGTGGTGCTTACTGGAAGTACCTGGTGGGCTGGTTGGGCCCCAGGGACTCTCAGGATTCAAGGTGACCTAATCCCCCAACTTAAAACGCGCCACGGGGCGCGTTTGCACAGTGGTGAAGGGAGGGGGCGGGGCCTCAGGTGACATGTGCGCAAACACGCCCTGTGGTGCGTTTTAAGTTGGGGAGTTAATTCCCTTTGAATCCTGGGGGCCAACTATCCCACCAGGTACCTTCAGTAAGCACAACAGAGGTGCGTTGCAGAGAGGTGAAAAAAGGTGCGTGGCCTCGGAACGCCTCTCTGCAACTCAGCTCTGTGGTCCTAACTGTAGGTTCCTGGGGGGCTAGTTGGGCCCCAGGGAACCTCAGGATTCAAGGGGACTTAATCCTGCAACTTAAAACGCGCCACGGGGCGCGTTTGCACACATGTCACCTCAGGCCCCCCTCCCTTCACCACTGTGCAAACGCGCACTGGCTCTGGTTAGTCAGAGTCAGTTACCACCAGTACCAGTCTGAAAAAGTTGTGGGCACAGGATGATTTTGCAACAAGGCCTCTTTCTGCTCCTCTGTTGGTTCTTTCTGCACATCTTTTGCTTCTTTCTGTGCGTTTTTTCTTCTTTCTTCACATGTCCTACCTCTGTTGGCATAGTTAGAAACTAGCATTTAAAAAACCTTTGAAATTCACTTAAAAAATCATAGTTTTCAGGCACGTTATAGTTAGAAATTAGCATTTAAAAACCTTTAAAATTCACTGAAAAAACCATAGGTTTCAGGCACGTTATAGTTAGAAATTAGCATTTAAAAAACCTTTGAAATTCACTGAAAAAACCATAGGTTTCAGGCACGTTATAGTTAGAAATTAGCATTTAAAAAACCTTTGAAATTCACTGAAAAAACCATAGGTTTCAGACACGTTATAGTTAGAAATAAGCATTTAAAAAACCTTTGAAATTCACTGAAAAAACCATAGGTTTTAGGGACAGTTATAGTTAGTTGGACATTGCACTCGTACAAAACCCGTGAAATTCCCCTGTTATAGTTAGTTCAGCTAACTATAACTCGCGCCCCGCAATGCACTGCTGATGACGTCACATATTACATCACTCATGACATGGTCAGTGACATCACTGATGACATCACTGATGACATCTCAAATGACATCACTGATGACATCATCCATGTGATAATTTCATGCATCTTCTCACACCCTAATATAACTTTTGATACACCCACTCTAAATTACAGACTGCCATTCTCAAAACCATAGACACTCCAACACCAAAAACTACATACCCACTCACTGATTCTTAGGTCTACACACACATCCACTCACTCACCTGTACAGTCACTCATACTTACAGTCACTCAGTACAGGACTATCATATGCACTCATACACCTATATAAACACTCACACACCGCCACTCATCCATAGAAGTACTCACACACCTAGTCAGCCATGCAAAAAATTAATCACACACCCATTTACTCACCTATACAGTTATACACACACCAGCTCACTTACTCATACAAATACTAGCACATTCTTACGCTCTTATACAATAACTGATACAAGCACACACGCATCCATACAGCCACTCTCACAATAACACACTCTCACTCTCTCACTTATAGCCATTTAAATACTCTAACACACATATATACTGCCTTTTACATATGTAGTTACTCGCACATGTACCACTGAGATATACATTCACTCACTAACACACCCATACACACACTCACCCACCCAAGCAGTCCATCACAGATGCACTCTTGAAATCATGCACCCAGTGAATCACCCACTCACACATCTATGTATAGAGTCACACACACCCCACCCACACAAACACTCAGGCAGCCATACAGATACTCAGAGAACCAATCAATAACCCATATAGACACTCATGTAGCTATTCGCAAATCCATGCATCCACTTACACACCAACAAACAGACGGATACAGACATTCACACAGTTTAGTCACTAACCCATGCATTCAGTAAGATACGTTTAATCACTCACTTGTAGAGTCAGTCACTCACGTACTAAATCATCCATTCAGACACTTATACACCCACTCATTCTTCAATACGCCTTTCCCTATATATATTAAACATATTTAAACTTTACAGAAACACACAGTCACTGGATGATGTCATCAGTGATGTCATCAGTGATGTCATTTGAGATGTCATCAGTGATGTCATCAGTGATGTCACTGACCATGTCATGAGTGATGTAATATGTGACGTCATCAGCAGTGCATTGCGGGGCGCGAGTTATAGTTAGCTGAACTAACTATAACAGGGGAATTTCACGGGTTTTGTACGAGTGCAATGTCCAACTAACTATAACTGTCCCTAAAACCTATGGTTTTTTCAGTGAATATATATATATATATATATATATATATATATATATATATATTTTTTTTTTTTTTACCTTTAATACCTCTAAAACTACTGAATGGATTTACACCAAATCACAAACCGCGTGATCTCTGGAGCAAAATCTACCTTTCTGCCAATTTTGGCGTAATTCCATTCAGCAGTTCAGGCTGTAGTTGTGTTCAAAGCCCCTATGGAAAAAGCGTGGAGAAAATGCATTTTGGGATGCCCCGCCTTTTTCTTGGCCCCTGCTTGATGGATCACCCAAAACGTTCAGAACAGCAGCGGAATCGACTAAAATATAAGTTTTGCACATTTTGTGAATATTCGTCAAGTGGTGCCAAAGGTATTGGCAAACAAAAAAAGGTCTTCCTATGGAAACTAGTTCCTAACTCTAGCTATCTTCTGGCGACCGCCAGTAGGTTATGGTTTTATATATATATTGCTTACACATAACAGGCTTTAAGTTTGGTACACATATTATCTATCTCTTGCTATTATCCCACCTATAGGTGGTCCTATAACCTTAGTTGGTCATTATTGGGGATCCATCTACACAATGCAAAAAAAACCTCCACAAGTTGTCATTCAATCTCAATGCAAACTCTAAATAGCTCTTTCTAGTAACGATTGATCATTCCAACAGCTGTGATCCATTTTCCTATTTCTATACAATCTTACAAATCTACAGAGACACAGCCCTAGACCACACACCTTAATTTACTTAACCCAACCCAAGGGTAACTACAATGTAACTTACTATTTCTGTAGATGGGGTACACGCCTAGAGATTGATAATATGTGTACCAAAAGTAAGCCCTGTTATGTGGGCAGCATACCATGCAAACTCGCCATCAAGTGTGATTTCACGAGTTATAAGCTTCTTACCATGCATCGGTTTCACTGTGTGCTTTTTCTTTTTTTTCTATAACCAAAGATTTTCATGTTTGAAGTGCATCACAGTTTCATGAGCACATAGCTGCTTGAATTGGATGATTAAGGAATCACCAGAGCACATCTGAAAAGAGTAATATGTTTCCTTTAATCTTTGAATTTTATTTTCACTTATTTGTAATGTATAATCACTGCATTCCAGTCCTAAAAGCCCGAGGTCTGCACGCAATGAGGGGGCGAAACAAGCAAATCTGCAGGATATTTGTATCCACTAATATATACTTCTGTTTGCTTTTGATAAACTTGTGTTCTTTACCTAAGAAGGGGATGACGCCAATATGCCAACTAATAAGTTCAAAGCAAACACAAGGAGATGATGGACGGAGCGCTGAAAATTTTGAGACACCCAACCCCAGTCACAGATCTGGGCTGAATCCATCATCGTTCTTTAGCTCACTTTGCCATCTCAGTTCAGACCCAGCTATATGCAAATCAGTCTTGGCCCTGTGCCTCATGGGAACAGTCCAGCCTGAACTGCCAAGCCAGGGCTTCCCTGAACCGGAAACAAGCATCCTGGGACCGGTTTCGGGGTAACACCCCTCATCAGCCAGACTAGCTTGAATCCAGTGGCAAAGTGAGCAAGGGACCCACGTCTGGGCATACCCTGCCAACTTAGGGCGAACAAAACAAACACAAGGAGATGATGGACGGAGCGCTGAAACTTTTCAGACCCTCACCCCCACTAACAGATCTGGGTTGAATTCATCATCGTTCTTTAGCTCACTTCGCCACCCCAGTTCAGACCCATCTATATGCAAATCAGTCTTAGCCCTGTGCCTCATGCGAACAGTCCAGCCCGAACTGCCAAACCAGGTCTTCCTTGAACCGGAATAAAGCATCCTGGGACCGGTTTCGGTGCAACACCCCTGATCAGCCAGGCTAGCTTGAATCCAGTGGCAAAGTGAGCAAGGGACCCACGTCTGGGCATACCTTGCCAACTTAGGGCGAACAAAGCAAACACAAGGAGATGATGGACGAAGCGCTGAAACTTTTCAGACACTCACGCCCAGTCACAGATCTGGGTTGAATCCATCATCGTTCTTTAGCTCACTTCGCCACCTCAGTTAAGCCCCAGCTATATGCAAATCAGTCTTGGCGCTGTGCCTCATGGGAACAGTCCAGCCTGAACTGCCAAGCCAGGTCTTCCCTGAACAGGAAACAAGTATCCTGGAACCGGTTTTGTGGTAACACCCCTCATCAGCCAGGCTAGCTTGAATCCAGTGGCAAAGTGAGCAAGGGACCCACGTCTGGGCATACCCTGCCAACCTAGGGCGAACAAAGCAAACACAAGGAGATGATGGACGGAACGCTGAAACTTTTCAGACACTCACCCCTAGTCACAGATCTGGGTTGAATCCATCATCGTTCTTTATCTCACTTCGCCACCTCAGTTCAGAACCAGCTATATGCAAATCAGTCTTGGCCCTTTGCCTCATGGGAACAGTCCAGACCGAACTGCCAAGCCAGGTCTTCCCTGAACCGGAAACAAGCATCCTGGGACCAGTTTCGGGGTAACACCCCTCATCAGCCAGGCTAGCTTGAATCCAGTGGCAAAGTGAGCAAGGGACCCATGTGTGGGCATACCCTGCCAACTTAGGGCGAACAAAGCAAACACAAGGAGATGATGGACGGAGCGCCTACACTTTTGAGACACTCACCCCCAGTCACAGATCTGGGTTGAATCCATCATCGTTTTTTAGCTCACTTCGCGACATCAGTTCAGACCCATCTATATGCAAATCAGTCTTAGCCCTGTGCCTCATGCGAACAGTCCAGCCCGAACTGCCAAACCAGGTCTTCCTTGAACCGGAAACAAGCATCCTGGGATCGGTTTCGGTGTAACACCCCTCATCAGCCAGGCTAGCTTGAATCCAGTGGCAAAGTGAGCAAGGGACCCACGTCTGGGCATACCCTGCCAACCTAGGGTGAACAAAGCAAACACAATGAGATGATGGACGGAGCGCTGAAACTTTTCAGACACTCACCCCTAGTCACAGATCTGGGTTGAATCCATCATCGTTCTTTAGCTCACTTCGCCACCTCAGTTCAGAACCAGCTATATGCAAATCAGTCTTGGCCCTTTGCCTCATGGGAACAGTCCAGACCGAACTGCCAAGCCAGGTCTTCCCTGAACCGGAAACAAGCATCCTGGGACCAGTTTCGGGGTAACACTCCTCATCAGCCAGGCTAGCTTGAATCCAGTGGCAAAGAGAGCAAGGGGCCCACGTCTGGGCATAAACTGCTAACTTAGGGCGAACAAAGCAAACACAAGGAGATGATGGACGGAGCGCTGAAACTTTTCAGACACTTATCCCCAGTCACAGATCTGGGTTGAATCCATCATCGTTCTTTAGCTCACTTCACCACCTCAGTTGAGAACAAGCTATATGCAATTCAGTCTTGGCCCTGCGCCTCATAGTAGGAAGACAAAACAATGCACTGGGTGCTTGCTTGTGTTAATTCTCACACAATTACTCACAAAGCCTACCTTTATAGAAACAAGCTCACAACTCGATTTGAGAGCTCTCCAGTTCGAGAACCTTTTAGTGTTTGGGCAATATACACTTCCTTCAACTGTCACTCAGGCGAGAGGGGCTGGTGACAGCCTCTTCCCAGGACTACCTCAGTACTGAAAAAGGCAGACCTGTTTTGACTTTGTGCTCACTGAAAAATATCAATACCAAGCCATTGTACTGCCATGAGGCCTCCTTCCCCAAGGCAGCAGTAGAACACGCTATCTCTGTTTCAGCTCAGCGTTCATGTTACTCATCACTGCTGCCCTTTTTTTATTCACCGACAATAACTGCCTTCAAGCACTGTTAAGCATTTATGATCTAAACCCTATGTGTTACACTGAGATTTGCTCTATTAAACTAACCTAAACAATAAACTAGCGCTATTCCCTACTACTAGGACCTAGCCCTACATTTTGGAGCAATGCCACCATCAATATATCACAGAGGTGTTCATCATTTGAGGGTTGTGTAATAATTTCTCTGTTCATTTCGAAAGAATTGAAGGCTTCATTTTCATCTTTTGTTAGATTGATATAGGGTGATTGCCTATTTGATAGCTTAAATTAGCTTACATTTCTTTCATCATCCCATCCAAGGGTGGGATTATAGTAAAGTAATAGATAAAAAATGTATGTATTGCATAATCCAGGGCACATCAGACCTATGGTCAAAATAATTTTGGCTAAAGAAATGCATCAGCCTCAGTTTTAAAAACAATTTAGTCAATTCAAGTTTCTGATCAAATACATTCTGTCTTTGTGTGGGTACAAAGGAGAGCTACTTACCAATAATGAAGATTTTGTTTTCAGAGTAGAGGAACTGTATTTAAAAAAAGATGCTCAGTGCTTGGACATTTTGGGGGTTGCTAGCCGAAAAATAAAAAAAAGATGCTTACCAGGGCACTAGCACAACATTTTTGCTGAACATGTTGGTGTGAGAACCTTTGGCGAAAAATCTCAGTCAGAATAAATGCTGGAAGATCTATAAATATGGTATGTGCCAAGTTGTGTATACCCCCTAAACTCCCTCAAATAGACCTCTCTATATCTATTATATAGTATGAGCATTAAGTCTGGGCTGTATTTTCAGACAAAAACTTTAGCAAAGCATCAAATCACATACTTCAATTGGGTGGAACTTTACAAATATGTACCCTGAGGTAACATTTGATAGTCAAGTTCACGCTAAGAACTATTTGAAACTCGTGATCCATGTGGTCTTGCTGGCCAGGGTACATATTTGTAAATTGTGAAGAATCCTTGTAGAAATTCCTTCACTGCTCTGTGACCATAGTCCATAAGGAAGGGCGTTCTGGCAAAATGCCTCGAATATAGCTGTAGGAGGAACCTGGACTGATTTATGACTGAGGTTCATATGTGCAAGATCTAGCAAGCATGGTAAAGTCTGATGAGGTTTAATTGAGAATCGGTGCAGTCCGCTGGATAAGCACCAATTGGAACATTTCTTCTATTTCGCAGTATAAAGTCTTGGTAGAGGATACCAATTCTTTAAAGATGTTTCATAGATCCTGCTTCTTAATAAGCAGGAGCATGATCTGCTGCAACTGAAAAATTATCAATGATTACTTTACTGCTGGTAGGGATAAGACCTCTAGAAAACCATATTGACAAACAACTGTGCCAACACATTCAGGAAACCAATTTCCCAGGCAACATCCAGGCAAGTTTTCACCCTGCGCATGGCATTTAAACCATTGTACTATCCGTTGTAGACTATATGATAGTGAAATTGGTCCCAGGAGCATGGAATAGCATTGATCCTTTCTGACCTGTAAGCAGCTTTTGACAGTAGACTTTAATATTCTTTGGACCATCTGGTGGCAGGAGGAGCCGAAGGCATTGCTTTTAACTGGCTTAAATCCTTCTTCAGTGATCAAATACGATCAATTACACTTCATCTTTTTAGTTCTAATAACATCAACATTAGACATTACCACACACCTTTTTAACATATGTGTATGTCCACTTGCAAAAGCTCTAGTAATGACTTGAATTAAAATAAACACGTATGCAGATGAGACTCAAATTCTGTTATGACTTGATAGCAAACCTGAGGTGCATCAAACAGACTATGCAATTTGTTTGGAACTGGATGGGTAATAACTGGTTAAAATTAAATGCAGAGAAAACCGAAATTTAAATCAATCAATAACAAAACTGACTTATGACTTGGTACCTATTGGTCAGAGATGGGTCCTGTTCTTGTCCCTTCTTCCTCCATAAAACACTTAGGACTTAAAAAAAGTTCCTTACCAACTCAGATATAATCAGTGATATCCACGTGCTTCTTTCACTTAAGGATACTCAGAAAATCTACCTTACTTAAAAGAGGATGATAAAAGAACAGTAGTTGCTGCAATAGTATGGTCTTGACTAGATTGAGACAACTCCTTCCATTTAGGAAGTCCCGCCTTACTTTTAAATAGGCTACAGGTGGTTCAAAACACAGCAGCACTTATGATCATTAGAGCTCCTAGAGACTCTTACACCCGCCCCCATCTCCTGCATCTTTACTGGCTTCCCATGAAACAAAGTATTCAGTTTAAGGCCTTACACATTATTTTTAAAGCTCTGCAAGGAACTGCTCCTCCATCTCAAATTGCCTCAGGAAATATATATATCCCGCCCAAATAGGTTCCTGCCTTCCTCCCGACTACTTCCACCTCACGGGGTCAGTGCCGGGCAAGACGGTCGCAGGACCCGTATATAAATAACAAGAGCACGCGCGGCCGCACAAGAAGACGCCCACACTCCTCGATGTTCTTCAGTAGTAAAGTTTATTCAGGCCGAATAAACTTTACTCCTGAAGAACATCGAGGAGTGTGGGCGTCTTTTTGAGCAGCAGCGCGAGTGCTCTTGCCATAAAGTGGGTTTTATAAAATAACGTAGTGACAAGGTTGAGCGACATCTTTTGAAATGTGAAACTGCGATTACCATAATGCAGTAGGAGGTAACAACAGGATGTGATGTCATTCTTGGTCAAATACGGCAGAAATGTAATGCCGCTTCGTGTTTGTCGTTTTTTCCCCGTGAACAAGGTCTCGGCTGAGACTGAAACGCGTTGGGGTGTGTTGGCAGCTTTGAAATTAAACACCCTTGAACTACAACATACGGATTGTGATGAATTGATTTCTAAAAAGACGCGGAGCAGTGAGTGCGGTGAGAAATCCCTTGCATGGGAAGTGTGGCAATAATTGAAACGGCTTGGTCCTGCCGTACTCGGAACGCACCACCTTAGAAGCGCCCACATGGCCAGAAAAATGGGACTATGCGGACAGGAGTATAAATTCTGACTTGGGCGAACGCCGGTGAAATAATCATCACATTATCAAGAACTCACGGTAAACACTGAAAAGAGGCGAAAAGTGAGGAGTACAA
Organism: Calotriton arnoldi; assembly: GCA_963921515.1. NCBI lineage: Eukaryota > Metazoa > Chordata > Amphibia > Caudata > Salamandridae > Calotriton > Calotriton arnoldi. The sequence continues at coordinate 120,069 of CAWUFW010008460.1, read as the reverse complement.
CCGGAGGGCTGAACTTTTCACCCAGTAACCTTGGATTAGGTGAGTGAGCAACGATATTGTTTTTGAACAGTTTGTATCACAGTGATACTACCGGTTGGGCTCACACGAGCAACACTTAATTGGGCATAATTTGAATCAGTGGTTAAGGTAACCCTGGGAACTTGTCTTCAAAACGATCCCAAATGAGGAAGTGTTTGCAGTGAGGCAGCTCCGATTTATGAACAATAATTTTGTACAATAACCAATTTGAAACAGGGGCACGACTTGGAAAGTGAGTTTGAAGAAAAAAATAAAGCAAATATGCCAACACAATGGAGAAAAGGGAGGCTAAAAGATCAGCAATGCTAGACACATTTTTTGAAGAAAATGTCACGAAAACAGTTGGAAATGAAACAACCAGCAATCCAAAAATGATGGATACAAGAATTAAACTGCGGCTAGCACTCCAACAAAAGAACTGGGAGAAAACATCGGGGGTCCAATCAACAGGAAATCGGGGGAAGAGGACGCGGACGCGCCCGCCCAAACCAACAAGGAGAGGCAAGCGGCTCCACAGATTCGAAAAGAATAGGCACAACAACAAGGAGCATGAGACAGAAGTGGACTTAATCCACGCACCGGAATCACAAGATCTTGAAGTAATTAACCTCTCCAAAAAATCCCTAACTGAAGTGGACATAAAACTCCTCAAGCGGGGACTCAACTTCTGTCCAACCAATACAACGGATTTATCGCAAGTCAGGACTGACTTATATAAATACATCCGAAAAATAAAATTGGCAAAAGTATTTGCAGAAAATGGAAAACTATAAGAAAAAATTACCAGTACCCACCATGGATCTAACAGCAAGGGACTCTACAAGCTTTGTAGCCCTAATGGAATTAAATGAAGATCCTGATTCCCCAACCTTAGGACTAGGGGCACATTGCACACAACTCGGAGCAGGAATAAGTGGTATGAAACCCAAATCGAGATTCTATCCTCAACTCCCACATGGGAATAAAATTGATATGTTTCACAAAGCAGTTACAAGAGAACTTTACCAACTTAAATGTATAAAAAAATCTGATAACTTGTCAAAACAAGAACGTGAAGCCTTGGAAAATCTGAAAACGTGAAGAAATCGAAATAAAAATGGCAGACAAGGGTGGGAATATCATCCTTATGGACAAGGAAGCGTACATAATAGAAGCACATTCCCAACTAAGAAACAAAGAATACTATGAACGACTTAAAGAAAATCCAACTAAGAAACTTAAACTGGAATTAGATCAGAAATTAACAACATGGAAAAATAACAACCTCTTGGATGATGACGAAATGAAATACTTGACAATCAACCACCCAAAAACAGCAACCATTTACTTCCTCCCTAAGATTCATAAACACCCCACTAGACCACCAGGCAGACCGATCATCTCGGCAAAGGGGGCTCTACTCGAACTAATAGCTAACTATTTGGATACCTTTCTCTTACCTTATGTCACGAAATTAACATCATATCTTCAGGATACAGGGGACCTGTCACGACATCTACAAGAAACCCCATGGGCAACAACTTATCATCTGGTTACCATGGACGTGATATCTCTTTACACGAACATTCGTAACGAGATTGGTTTAACGGCTATTGAGTCCTTCCTACAAGAACGGAACATTCAATTTACTGATCATAACAAAATGCTACTTGAGATGATACGGATCTGCTTAACGGAAAACATCTTCATGTTCGGTGATAAAATCTACCGTCAAGTAAAGGGGACGGCTATGGGCTTTTCTTTTAGCCCAAGCTATGCCTGTTTGACAATGGGGTGGTGGGAACGTGGCATAGCTTGGGACCCCAACAATGACAGATATGTGAACAAAATAGTCAAATGGTTAAGATACATTGACGATTTGATTATTATTTGGGATGGAACTAAACAGGAATTTGCAGAATACTTCACCATCCTTAACAATACGGAAACTGATCTTAAATTCACATATACAATCAGTGATAAAAGAGTAGTCTTCCTGGACACAGAGGTTTACATCAGCCAAAATGAAGTCCATACCACACTACACCGAAAAGAAACTGCCACCAATGCCGTTCTCCATGCTGAAAGCTGTCACCAAATGAGTCTAATTAACAACATACCGTATGGTGAATCTTTAAGGGCAAGAAGGATATATTCACAAGAACCAGAATGGCAAAAAAACAGCAGATTGATATCTGAAAGATTTAGAAGAAGAAACTACAACAAAAAATTGGTCTCAGCATGCCAACAAAAAACAGCAAGTCTGGCACATTCAGAATTGATTTCCAAAAAACAACTACCCCAAATACGGATGTGACTACTCAGGAAATAAGGCTGATCACCACATACTCTACAGAAAATAAACAGATTAGAAATATACTACGGAAAAATTGGAACATCCTTACTTTGGACCCCACAGTTGCTAGAATTGTGGGAGATAATCAGAGTGTGACATTCCGCAGAGCCACAAATTTAAAGGATTTATTGGTACATAGCCACTTTAGAAATAAAACGAAACAGACAACATGGCTACAAAGCACTGGATTCTATAAATGCACAAACTGTAAAGTTTGTACCATAGCTAAAAATACAAAAGAAATAGAAATGGCCAACAAACAAAATGTGGAAAATCAAACAACGCATAAGCTGTATAAGTCAATTCGTAATCTACATGGTGGAGTGCCCCTGCCCTCTTAGATATGTGGGCAGTACAATATGTGACCTAAAGAAAAGAATGCTGGAACATGTTAGGGCAACAATTAACACCGATAGAAGTAACGCCATAGCAAAACATATGGAAAAAGAACATGGTGGGAATTGGAAATTGCTGACTTTTTTTGCTGTGGAACAGGTGTAACAACAGGCTCGCAGCGGAGACAGAGAAAGAATCTTGCGGCAAAAGGAATCAAGACATATATTAAAATTTTGAACCCTGACCCGAGAGGGTTAAACCAAGATGAGGAGCTACATTCACACCTATGATGCACCTTAATGTATGCTGAATAAACAAAACGGATATTCTACGACTAGGTCCTCGAAGACCTCGACCCAATATGAGTTTCATGAACTAGTAACATTGCTATGAACATTAACCTCCCTAACATGGTTTTTAATGTTTTTTAATTGTATATATGGGATAATGAAGCTTTTTAAGGCGCTTACAGCATTAATCCAAGGAAGTTATATATTAGATTTGATTTATTTGAATGTATAAATGACTAATGAAGTGTAAATTAGTCGAAATTACTGGCAATGTGATTTGATCCAGAACTGTTCGAGTTGGTTTGATAAATGTTAGTCCATTAGAAAAGGGAAAATGTACGGGTACAACTCAGAGAAAAACAGATTGTACAAGATGTGCCATGGCCCACTAGAGGGCCAGATTATCAAGGTGTGAATGAACACAATATGATATGCCTGAGCGTTTTTGAACAACGTACCTAAGTGAAATACCACAGTGGGAGAGGCGACTTTTATAAAAGGTTATGATCGGGTTACTAACTCGGATAAAAATCACCCGTTTTTTTAAAGGATATTGTCCCAATGGCTAGTTGCTTGGGAACAAAAATAAGAGAAAAGAACGGGGTGATAGATGCAAGGAATGCATCCAGTTAAAAGATCGCTGGCAGAAAGGGCCACGATGAGAGAATAGCGCAGTGCGATCAGGCACCTGAAATGGAGGAATGCAACAAGGGTTCGAGCCCTGGTGATGGCTGTAGAAAACAGCATAAATTCGCAAGTGCGGTGAGATTTTAGTAGACTAACAAACATCAACCTTAGATATTCTTTTATAATTACAGACCATAATGTGATGACACAAAAGAATATAAGAAATTACTAATCTTACAAGTATATGCAAAAGTAAATGAATTTATGCTATTGTAATGTTATATAGTATCTTCATTGCCATAAAGTGGGTTTTATAAAATAACGTAGTGACAAGGTTGAGCGACAACTTTTGAAATGTGAAACTGCGATTACCATAATGCAGTAGGAGGTAACAACAGGATGTGATGTCATTCTTGTTCAAATACGGCAGAAATGTAATGCCGCTTCGTGTTAGTCGTTTTTTCCCCGTGAACAAGGTCGCGGCTGAACACCCTTGAACTACAACATACGGATTGTGATGAATTGATTTCTAAAAAAGACACAGAGCAGTGAGTGCGGTGAGAAATCCCTTGCATGGGAAGTGTGGCAATAATTGAAACGGCTTGGTCCTGCCGTACTCAGAACGCCCCACCTTAGAAGCGCCCACATGGCCAGAAAAATGGGACTATGCAGACAGGAATATATATATATATATATATATATATATATATATATATATATATATATATATATATATATATATATATATATATATATATATATATATATGGGTGAATATGGGGGAGGATTTGCACAATTTTTTATAATCTCTTCTCATTTCATTTCTTTTGACATCTGCATCTATTTTGTGCTGCAACATTCTTAGCATGGTTTTTAGCTATACTGATTATTCCCGATGTTCTTCTATGTGATGTTTACATTTATGACTCCTTAATGATTCCTCCGCTTTCATCATTGATTTTTTCAACCCAGTTTTTTCTACATTCATGATAAAACGTTTTGATTTAGCAAGGGCACTTGCCCGTGATCACAGTTGTGATGCTGTTAGCCATTTATTGATTTAATTTTCTAAGGGTTCCCTCTGGGCCTCGGAGGTTATTTTTTGTTATTTAAATACAATATTCAAGTTTCTCTTTTTTCAATACTAGCACATTTTTGTACTTTCTTGCACTTTTAGCTACGTACCATCATTAAGTAACCAAAAGATTCTATACATTGTTTACAACTGCAGACTATTTGCACATGAGTATGAGTTCATATGTACTATTTTGCACATATTAGTTATGAGGGTTTAGTGTTCTTATGTGTGTGTCAATCATATATATACATTATGTATTTAATTTTATTCATTGTGGTCATTGACACTCATGGATGCATTATCCATTCTCCCTCCTTCTTTTTAATGTGGTTTTAAATATTCATTGTTTTTACTCCAATATTTGTATTTATATTTGGTGTAGATTTTTAAATATTTATTCCACATTCAAAATGCAATTTAGGCACTCTTTACTCATTGTGTAGTAATATTATATAGTATGTTTTCCATGTCTATATGTCATGTGACTTTGGTTGAAATGTACACAGGTGTGTTGCTTTTTATTCAATGTTTTTCTAATCACTTGCGCTATTTAATGACATAATGTCTTGTAGCGCGTTATGTGAACAAGACCGAGTTGTTTCGGTCGAAACGCGTCATGCTGGGGCACTGGCCAGGACTGACTGGTTGCTGTTGTCATTTTTAAATAAAGCACAGCATTTTTTTCAATTTGTCCCTTGTGTGGTCCGTACCTGTGTTTGTACGCCGTGGAGGTCTGGTGACAACCGGGATTTGTATATATATATATATATATATATATATATATATATATATATATATATATATATATATATATATATATATATATATATATATATATATATATATATATATATATATATATATATATATATATATATATATATATATATATATATATATATATATATATATATAAATTCTTCGCTCACAGCTGACAACCAACTTACGGACGTTACCACAACTCTTCAAATCCAAAACGGGTGGCTGTATCTTTTCTGTCTGTGCGCCAATACCTTGGAGTTTTCTCCCAGTTGAAATTCGCTTTTAACCAAACTTTTTAAACTTATAATTTTTGTAAAGTCTATTCTTACGTACGCTGCTCTCTTCCTTGTTAGGTTAACTGTTCTCATTTGTCTTGTGCCAAGAAACCATTGGTGTGCGTGCGCTATAGGAATAGCTATAACATAAGGGTTCTCAGATACGCAGAATAGTGCCTAGGAACTACAGTCGGCGTTTGCAATTCTGCTATGGAATTATTGTAGCCTGAGTTCTGAGTTGGTGTCTTGTAGCCCCTCTTATAGATATATTTCTTATATATAAAGCCTGGGAGTTTCATTTTTATGAATAATCAAAACAAACGGTTTTTTTTTTTTTTTTTTTAAACCTTATGACTTTCTCAGATGGTATCAGTGGTATGTTTTATAGAGAACACAAAGGGCATTATTAAACCTATGGCAGCCCTGCCGCCAAACGACTGCTGTAGAGGAGGCAGTGCATGTACTATACATTTGACAGCTGAGCCAACCAATGTATGTATAATTTCAATGCCAACCTCAGAAAGAATGGCTGCTGGCAGGAATAATCAAAATGGGCCACTCTTAGTCGGATACCTTTGCTGTTGTCGACTGGTCTAATGAAACAAAGGTTGTTGCCAGTGGCGGTTGAGATGCCTGCCTAGTCTGGCCATCCTGGTATTCCTTGCTTACTCTGTCGTTCAAGGCATGTTCCAGCCATTGGTTGCATACACAGCGCAGGCACTAGATGGCAGCTGCTCATAAACAAGGTGCAGAAGTTACGCAGTTCTGTAGCTGTAAATGCCCGATGGCACTGAGCACGTCTTAAAGCCAAAGCGTTGTGGAATAAGCTACCTAATTGTAAGGATGGATGGAAAAATAAAAACTGATCAAAAAATTGGTGCAATGCCAGTTAGAACTCGTTGAATATGATAAAAGCGAGTTCTAAAACACCCTGATGGGGGACAAAGAAGGGGACTGGTGAAGGCACTCATACCTCCAGAGATAGGACCATGAAAGTGGAGTATTAGCATACAAAACTGCTCTATTCAACAGCAAATGAAGCTGTTCCCAGTCCTGCCACTCCAGCCAGTATACTGACAAGCTGAGAATGGCAAAGAGGCTGAACATAAGAATACTATTAATATTACTACAACTAGACCCTTTATTTTTACAACTGCAAACACCATGTAATGAGGCTGGGATGGGAGGATAACACACAGTGCTCCCATAATTACCAGACTTCATCAATTTGCACCTCACTTTCAAAAGGTCTATCAAAATCAAACTCTTGACAAGCAGCTGGATTATGTACATGCTACTCCATGAAATTGTGAATTATCAGACCTAATTACATTGAGACTAGACAGTCTTTCATATAATAGTATATTTAGAAAGCCTGTTGACAAAGAAAAGCGGTCACCAAGACCATCACCGTAATGAAAGTTCAGAGGCAGAAAATAACCTCTAACCAACCGTAATGTAAAGGTAATGCAGCACTGCCCCTGCTCAGGAGAAAAGGAGGAAGGAAAGTCCTGTGAGGAGTGGACACAAGGTAATGAAATTAGGCATGCTTGAGGTCTCTGGCATAGTAGAACTCATTTGCGACACAGAGAATTCCTGATTCTGAGTCCCTTCTTGCACACTGCAGAGAATCGGAAGTAAAAGCACTAGTCCAGACACTCAGGAGGAACTAGCCCCAATGTCTCAAACTGCAGCAATCTGCATCTATGCGAAAATTACATCTTGAGACTGGAATGAGAAGTGAAGAAAATGAGTCCAGAGCGGACTTTGACAAGGCAGAGTTGTAGGAAATCTTTACCACAAGGGCACGATTTTATAGAAATTCATCTTTTTAGCAGTGTTCCCTCAAATTTCTTATCGGAGGACGCCTGGCGTGCTTGACCTGTGCAGTGGCTGAAGGCCTGCTTGACTAGGTTTTAGCAAAACATGCTCCGTTTAAATGTAACTTTTATTTTATCACACCACAACTGTAACTCTGGCACTTCAGTCTGTGCAGAATGCTCCGGCACATTTGCCAAGAGTGCAGATACAGACTATCAGGCAAACAGAAATATTTTCCTCACCGACACCCACAACCTAACTTGTCCTTTTAGATGTGCAGGGTTGCTGCAGCCAGCCTGCAGGAACATATTCTGAAGGGCACCATTCAACAGGCCTTAGCTTAATCGGTAAATTGTGACTGGAAAGTGCTAAGAAAATCTTATCATAGGCATAATCGTTTTGGATGAGACCAATGGTCATGTTGATTACCAATGAGCAATTCACTAGTTTGGGAATAAGAAATATTCAGAAAACTATACACCTCATTGGCTGTGTCCGTAACCCTTCACACAGTATTCATGCCCCAGCTTAGCAAGAGCCAGCCAGCAGTACAAAAGAAAGCAGAATCTTCCATGGAAAAGAAAGATTAGTCTTGGGCAACAATTGTGGCTTAGTAGAATTTTCAGGACCCTCCTCTGTTCAGTTTCTTGAGCAGAGAAACAACAGACAAACCATATTCAGAGGAAGTCCCTAGCCTTGTGTTAGAAGAAGAGCGGTGTTTTGTGGACTGGACACGGCAGATGAACAGGGAAGTAGGTTGGAAGAGCTCAGCAGACCTTAGCAAACCATTTTGTGGTGCACAGGACTGCAGGATTGCTCTTTGCCATAATGCATTCCACTGAGAAAGGAACAGGATCCTTAGGAAATACAGTCTGTGGATGGAAAGACTAGTAACCTTAGTGTCATTGGTTGAGGGTGGTCATTTTAACAGCCAAATGCTTTTAAAAATTAAAACAACCTCCTTGACCTAGCAAGAAGAGTCCCCACCCCTCCATGCACTGAAGAATTCCATTGCTGTCTGGCACATGGCTGTGCAATGAGAAGCCTCCAATGCCATCTTGAATCTCTGCATCCATAACGGTCTACTGTGATAGTGGCGCCAGCCTCCTAATGAACCACGGAGCCAGATGGGTCGAGTTTCTCCAAGTAAAGCAAGACTGTCCCTATTGGACATTGGCTCCAGGTATGTAGGATGCAGGCGGCCCATTATCCAAATATGTTGATACCTGCCCGAAAGGAAAATAGTAGCCCAGTTCCAGTTTGACATGTCTTGTACTTGCTCTTGTGGAGCTTCCACCTTGTGACTACAGGGTACAGAGAGTCCACTGGGCGCTATAGCAATGCCAGCTTTTCTGCATGTTGTCTCTATATTTTTCCAAGGGCACTGACAGGGCCCTCCAGTTTCACAGCGCATGTGGTCTGTCGCTATAAAATGTGATCAAATTGATTTCACTCAACCGGTTTAGTTAACTGTTCAGCACGTCTGCAGTACGTTGGCACAGAAAGTGTACCACTGGTGTTACAAGTTAAATGACGTGTGTGCTGCAGTGCACATTTACACTACCTACATCTGTGACAAGAAACGCATGACTCCAGGTTCACCATTGTGGAAGGCTGCAGCCTGAAATACTGCAGTAACACGTCAGAGGTAAGTGCCCTGCCATGAAGGATGAAACAAATGTATGCATTGGATAGGCCACTCCTAAACATACCTTGTAGCCAATAAGCTTGGGTGCTTAAAGTGTAAAAGTGCAACATTGAAAGTATTAAAGTGGAGTATATCCTTACAGAGAATAAATTTAAAAAAATCCACAAAAAACAACCACAATCACTGAAGGTGTGGTATAGTGTTTTAAAAATAATAAGAAAATAATATAGTTGAGAATGATGTGCAGAAATAACGTGTGGGCTTTGATGACAATTGAATACATTTAAAATCCATAAAATGTAGTAGGCTGACTCGGACTAGGCCTCAAATCGCTAAAGCAACATTGCCTGACAAGCTAACTTGAGTAGACAAGCATTTGCAATGCAATCGGTCTCGCTTTGGGGACCTTATAAATATTTAGCCATGCAGCAGGCTAATTTTTGTGGGGATCCTGAATGAGTCAGTTCAATTCAGACCTGTAAACATCTCCTTACGTTTAGCCTCAGCCTGTCTCCTGGTCCGCTTTCAGGCCACAGAATGAGTAAACAGAATAATTCAACAAATTAAACTACAATAATTAAACCACTGCATAATTCAGCTCTTGACGGGCAGACACACAGTCTACACCACTGTAAAAGCAGCATGCTTAGCATTCTCCAACGACCATCCCCGCCGCCTGGCTTCCTAGTACCCCAGCAGACAAGGGATTCAATGTGAAATGAATATGTTATTTTAAAACAGCGACAATCAGCATGTATTGTTTCTGGACTGCTGCATCTTTAATATCAGATGAGCAAAGAATCAGTTGAGGGATAGTTTGCCTTTTATAAGCAGTCATTCGGTGAGTCACTCTTTCCTATTTATTGCAGTAGCATCGCCAGACACACTACAAATGGCATTTGTTTTCTTTTTAACTCCTATGTTAGAAAAACGTAGTGTGCACGTGTTGTTCTGGGTAAGGGTCATGTATAACTCACAACGCAGTGTGCTTCACTGGTAAAATTACAGAAAAAAATAAAGAACCAACAAAGTAATGGCATTTTACCTCAATCTGGATCAGCAAATATTACTTGACAGTCACATAGTTTTCATCCACACCTTATACATGAAATAACATTTTAAGGTCCTGTGGAACATTCCAAAAAATACGGTTCACCAGAGCATACATTTATTGGTCAAACACTGCGTATGAAACACCCAGGCAGGAAAATGTATTGACTGAGGTACAGAATACTCCCTCTTGCCAGAGAAGGGCAGTGAACTGAGGGAAGAAAAGAGCGCGAAAGTTAAGAAAGGAAGAACGGGATATTGAGTAGAAATTGAAGAAATTACAGAGAAAGGGTATTGAAGAGGAGGGAGAACAGAAGAGGGACTGTGAAAGGTGGACCAAAGAGAAAAGAAGCAGAGGGAGGCTAAAAAGAATGACAATGCGAAGTCGAAGAGGAGTGAGGAGCGAAAGGAGGTAGAGTTGGAAAGATGAGGAGAGCAGAAAATATTAGGGCAGAGAGGGACGGAGGGAAAGAGTATCACAGGGGACAGATGCAAAGGTCAGAATTGAAATGGACAGGGAGCCAGTAAGAAGCAAAAGGAAAAAACCGTGAGCGAAAGAAGAGAGGATGTTAAACTAAGCAAGATGAAGGAAATGGAGCGAGAAAGAAAGGGAGAACAGCAGTTGAGTGAGATAGCCGCAGGCGATATTTAGTACAAAAACAGTCCGGACGAAGTTTGCCCTCAGCATGGTTTAATGGACAGAGAACGTTTAGGCAGTAGTAGTGATTGTCCTGGTTCCCTGCTTCACCCTGTTTAACCACCCGCCCCCTCCGATCCGCACTCATTGAGCTACACTGCCGCTCCCGCCCCTCTCCTGTGCACTCACTCCTGCCAGCAGAGGAAACATGTGTTCCCTATTTCCGCAGGCCGTGCCAGCTCTTGGGTGCGAGCCTGTTTGCCAGATCAGAGTGTTTATCCCTGGGAAGGAGCAATGCGGTTTTGACTAGAACAGGAAAGATTTGGGACTGCGGGAGGGACCCAGGAAAGCCACTCCCAGGCTAAGAAAAAGCCAGAGTAGCCCTTTTCGCTGACACCACTGCAAGAGCAGACATTGGCACAGGGCAGTGGAATACCAGCCGCATTTAACAACATGGCAAAGAAAACACAATATTCGAACTCACACGGATGAACAGGAGGGGGGGGGTTGTTATGTCACGTAGTTTGTTGCACGCTGACAGAGAGAAAAAAAACCAAACAGATTAACAAGAATTCCCAGAGCAACCGAGGGTTTTTTCCGGTGCACCCCAGGGACGTCACTTCTGGGATGCCTGCGCACTATTTTAAAACAAGGATTTGAAATGCAATATGACTCGCATTTACACGAGACGTATTGCATTAAAAATGGGAGTGCGGGCGTGAAAGAAGGCACAAACGGGAGTGGGGGGGTGAGGGGTTGGTGAAAAATCACGGACTGCGTAAGGGGGCGGGGGGGACACAGGGAAAAAAATAATGTTGAGTAAAGGGGCCAATATCCTTGGATGTGTACAAATTACGCCATGGATGTTAGGAGGAGGGACTAACAAGGGAAAAACAAATCAGATGCCAGCATTTAGGATGGGAGCTAAACAAAAAGTTGGGCGGAGAGTGGGCGGAGCTTACGCGAAGCTTCCCCGCTAAAGTATATACCATATGCCTCGCAGAGCGAGCAGCGCATGCGCTGCAACGCTAGGCGAGACCTAAAAACTAAATGCACAAACAATGTTTATTTTTTTACCTTCCCATCAGCAGGTTTTTCTTAATAAATAATAGTTGCAGAAATGTTCTCAAATATTTCCACAGAATATTACTATTTACACAAAAACCACTGTTAACGAAGGATTAGAAATTAGTCTTCAAATGAGGTAATGAGTTCATATATGAAGATGCAGCATTTTTAAAGAATAAGAACATATATTGTGCCTAAGGTTTTCTTTTTGGTTATATTGATGTTTCAACTTCTACATAAACCATGGTTAAAAAACTTGATTATGTCAGAAATGTAGTTTATACGTGGGAAAGTAGGCCTGAATGGGAGAATGACCCACATGAACTTAGAATCGATACAACTTAGTTGCATACCTAACATTGCTGTCTGTGGACTACTGTATTCCTCTGAGAAGAGGACGGGAAGTGACCCTGCGCCTATGAAAGCATCGAACACCGATTGGCTGACTGGAGACTGAAGGCACAAAATGTTGCAAAGCTTCAGAATGTTAGGTCTATAATAGTGTGTGTTCCTAGAGTAGGTTACCACTTTCCAGAGACACTTTTCCACTTCTTTTTCCACTTGCCATTATGAAGTCTCAATTTTACCCAAACTTTAAGCCACATTGATTTTAGACTGAGTTTCTTGAACCTCTCTTTATGGGAAGTTCTGGTTTGATATATTTTTGATTCAATTGAGCTGACTTTAATGCAAAGCTTCATGCTTTTCTCACACTCTTGAACTAGAACTCTTCATTTACACCTGAATCTTAGGATAGGGATTCTTTCCTTTATGTAATGCGCTTTACTGTATTCATTATATGAAATGATTAACTAATATTGATTTTCGAATTTCTGTTCATATATTGTTGATTGAGATTAATACAAATTAACTTGTGATCTAATAAAGAGGATTTAATTAATAAAAACCCTTAAACTCATATCAAACTCTCATTATTGACTGACAATAGATTAGTGATTGTGATTATAATTTATGTGATGCAGTGCTCCTGATCTTCTCTAAAACAGCAGCAAAGATCCATCGCATTGGAGAAACTAGCGGCTGAGGGGTTAGCTCCGATTCTGGTAAACCATGACTTGATTCCCTCCATTTCCGCTACAGCAGGTGAAAGTGGCACATTCCTACAGAGAGGCATGGTACCAATTACCAGTTTTAATTTACATTTTTGGCAAGAAAAATACTAAAACCTTGACTGAAGGTTAATTAGATTATTTTATTTTTTTAAATTACAAAATGTATTGAATGGTAAGTTTTAAACACCTATATTGGAAAGGCACATTATTCTGCAACCTGATGGCTCCAGTAGTAATTTAATTCTGATATCGTTTTCTCCTCACAGCGATTAACACTTGGTGTGGCATAAACAGGTAGTCTGTCATGAAACAGCAAGAGTGCTTCTGAAAGCAGGTTTAATCAACAGTCACTTCGGGCCTCATTACGATGTTGGTCGGAAAACCTTCCGACAGACTCCTTGTCGTAATCCTTTCCGACAGACTATGATGGTTCCGAACACCGTTCGGTCAGACTCCCACTGACTTCAATGGGAGCCTGTGTTCCGACAGACAACACAGGCTCCCATTGAAGAAAGGGGTGGTTGCGGAAAACCCTGCACCCTGTGGCGGGCACCCCATGGTGCCTGCCACACTGTGCATGGTTGAAAAGAGGGGACCCATGGGTACCCCCCACGGGCCACAACCAGAGGCCTCCTGGTGAAGGGGGGCCTGCTACAGGCCCCCAAAGTCTGTTTCCGACAGCCGATTCGTGTCGGACAGACCGATTCGGAAAGGCTGTCGGAATCAGACATCGTAACTGGTCGGTCGGAAACATGGCCCATTGAGCTGTATGATTCGGCTCCGACCGACTCGGACTCTTCGAATGCCGTTCGGAACCGATTCGGAATGACCGACCAGTTACATTATATCGTAATCGGTTGGTCGGAAACATGGGTTCCGACACGGGCTAGGGACATCTGAATGCCATTCGGCCCGAGATCGTAATGAGGCCCTAAGTTGGGAATGCACCACCTGGGAGTGGACAGGAGTATGTGGTCTAACAAAGGGTCCAGGCAGAGCACTGGCTTTTGAGATGGGTATGCCAAGAGGAAGCTTAGGTGGCAGAAAACTTTCATCAGGGGATCTTGCACAGATATTTAATTTGCTCCCAGTAGTAGAGAAATCTCTTCCCAGGGCATTTCCATGGGGCTTAACTTGTCAGGGACCTAGGAGCTCTGAAGATAGGAGTCTGGCTGCTACCAGTGTGGACGAAGGCTTCTGGGGTAGTTTGCAGGTAATCAAGAAAGGAAATGCTGCAAATGTTAGATGGCTGGTGGTGGTAACTTTGCTGGGACTGGACCCAGAATAAAACCACTAAAGTATACAAAAAAGTGATGGATGGAACACCCAGACAAGGGTTTTGGGCACACTGCCACTGGACCCAAGCTATACTTGGCTGATAAGTCCTAACTAGAGCAAAACCAGTCTTGGGATGCTTGCGTTGAGTCTCCGAAAAGGCCTGGCCGTTTGGGCTGGGCTGTTACCATAGTCGAGACGGATTATCATTTAGCTGGGTCTAAACTGAGGTGGCATGATGTGCAAAATAACAATGGACTGGGATGCGGCCCAGAGTAATTACCAGTGGCTGGGATGAACTCAAGCATTTCAGCCATCACTTTTCTGTATACTTCAGAATAAGACCATCATTGGCTGATGCACTGGACAGAAAAGGCACCTCCCCAGGAGCTCTTCAGAATTCTCCTGAACCTACAAAACGCAGAACAAGAAAGGAAAATCCTGCATTTAAAGATGGATAAGGTTTCTTCTGCTCTCCACTTGTCACCTAGATACTGGAAGTGCTCTCCAAGGATCAGAAGGTTGGCCTCTTAATGCCTCAGGGTCATAATGGTCTGAAGAGCTCTATCTTGTGTGGCAAAACCAGCTGGGAGTGGACTGTACTGAACCTTGTGGAAGACCTGGATGGAAGGTGGCCTGGATTACAGTAGCTATTCCACGACCTTCTGTCTCGCCAGCTGAATTGTGACTGAAATCGCGCAGAAGAAAGCGAGGAAGATTGAAAGCACTGAAGGATACCATGGACTGCCTGTGTGTACTCCGGCCCTCTGAGAAGCAGAACAGTTTGTTGTTAACTTTTTCTTGTTTTTGTTGCATGAGTGTCCTCCGGTGGCCATTTCTGCTAATGCGCACAGAGGTTACTTTTACGTCCCCACTCCCTCTCTAGGCATGCTTTGGCATTTTCTTCCAACGTTCATAATTTCCGTTACGATTTATATCATTTTTATGACACTTGTGTTTTTCAAAAATGGCTCGGTGATTTTATTGTGTTGTTTTATTGACTTCACTATTATTTGATAGTGCTTCAATCTACCATACATTGGTTTCTGGAGGAAAGCCTGCTGCTCTTGCCAGCTACGGGGTTGAACATATTTTCTCAAAATACTGTATAGTAATCAAACAAATAGTATTAACAAGTTTCTGTGTAACACCCCCTCCCCCCGCACCCTTCCAAATCAACAATCCTCATTCTTGCAGACACTAGTTACCATGCCAGTAAACAATTTTCTAAAATTAATAACAAACATTTTCATCGCTGGAGGATAGGGTCAAGGTGCTAAACCTATCTGAAAAATTAATAACTCTGGCAGCTTTATCTTAGTGGGTTTACGCCATCACAGATTTTTGGCAAAATGTTTGAGAAAAAGTTAGGGCAGCTCAATAGATGTATAGGAACACGGAACCCTTTTCAGCTACAGTTTATTGACTTGCTTATGTTGCAGATATTTAACCACTGTAAAAGGGCAAAAGTCCAAAGTTAAAACTTTTCATTGGGGGGAAAAAGCGAACGTTTATCTGACTATATCGAGTCACAAGTTCATTGCAAAGGGTACCTAGGTCTTAGTCTATCATAGGCCAGAAACTGGATTATCGATTTCCCACATTTTGTTTTGAAATAAATATTTTTCTTAACTAAACCAGACAAGAGCGTTTACAATTGTGTTTTCGTTAGCACAGCTGCTCACTCTGTTAGCTTTTGCATGTGAACCAGATTTTCTTCGGAAACCCAAGCTTGAGCCAATATTCCAAGGGAATCAGGCATTCCTCACATAAACCAGCATAAGTTTTGTAGGTCAGATTGTGAATGCCTTGCAGGAGTTCAACTGTAGCACACAAGACTGGACTTTCTCCCTCAAAGGTAAACAGTAAGATTACCCATAGTGGTGCTTATATGACCCTCAGTGAAATTACAGTTCTGATTTTTGTTGCTTGTTACAGGGTCGGAATAAAAAGGAGCATTGACATGCTTTCGGCTGCTTCTTCCTTGGGCCACTAATTAGCCTAATACTGATGGCTGCAGAAGTTGCAGCTACACCATGCCTTAAGGCCCTGGCCAAATAGAGTGTTTTGGCGATACAACTGCTAAGGACTAGGTAATCAGGGTGTCACGTTTATATTTAGATAGTGACCCACTGGTAAAAGTACCGAGAGTTTCTTTCCATCACAAGAGAGATGCTTAGCGGTCTCCCGATCCCAAGGGGACAAGAGCAACAGCAAGCCTGTCGGGAACACATCCAGCTTGTTCATGTCCCAAACTACGGTATCCACATAGACCATGGGTACTCACAAACTTTCTCTTGGGGGCCAAATTTACAGTGTGGTTTGTAGCCGAGGGCCGCACCTGTGGGAGCGGGGTCATTGGGGAGGGGGCAGGGCTAGAGCAAAACAAAACTGTGACCATGAGGTGGAACACAGGCCCCTGCAGCGGACGCCTTCGTCCACTGAGCCACTGGACCCGGCATACACATCTCTCTCTCTCTGCCTCCCTCCCTCTGCCTCCCTCCCTCTCTCTGCCTCCCTCCCTCTCTCTGCCTCCCTCCCTCTCTCTAACTCCCTCCCTCTCTATCTCTCTCCCTCCCTCTCTCCCTCTGTCTCCCTCCCTCTCTCTCTGTCTCCCTCCCTCCCCCTCTCTCTCTCTATCTATCTATCTCCCTCTCTCTCTCTCTGTCTCCCTCCCTCCCCCTCTCTCCCTCCCTGTCTGTCTCCCTCCCTCTGTCTCACTCCCTCTGTCTCCCTCCCTCTGTCTCCCTCCTCCGTCTGTCTCCCTCCTCCCTCTGTCTCCCTCCTCCCTCTGTCTCCCTCCTCCCTCTGTCTCCCTCCTCCCTCTGTCTCCCTCCCTCCGTCTCCCTCCCTCCGTCTCCCTCCCTCCGACTCCCTCCCTCCGACTCCCTCCCTCCGACTCCCTCCCTCCGACTCCCTCCCTCCGACTCCCTCCCTCCGACTCCCTCCCTCTGACTCCCTCCCTCTGACTCCCTCCCTCTGTCTGTCTCCCTGTCTCCCTCCCTCTGTCTCTATGTCTCCCTCCCTCTGTGTCTCCCTCTGTCTCGCCCTGTCTCCCCCTGTCTCCCTCCCTCTGTCTCCCTCCCCCTGTCTCCCTCCCTCTGTCTCCCTCTGCCTGTCACCCTCCTCCCTCTGTCTGTCTCCCTCCCCCTCTCTCTGTCTGTCTCCCTCCCTGTCTCTCCCTCCGTCTCCCTCTGTCTCCCTCCCTCCCTCTCTGTCTCCCTCCCTCTCTCACTCTGTCTCCCTCCCTCTATC